>JAVUPR010000345.1:1200000-2400000 GCA_036785695.1 Gentiana straminea | reverse complement strand
TTCCACCGGTGTCCGGTGTTTCAGATGCTTTTTTAAACCGCCGTACACCTTTACCCGTTGGTGATGTGCTTGATTTTACCAAAAGGGCCCGTCATGCAGCCTAGCAGATGGATATGCTTTCAATCTGGAATGACAGCTAGAAGATACGTAATCCTTCTTTTTTTTTTGGTTTATTTATTATTATTTTCATTTCTTTATATGGAAAGTACACTCATTTCTTATCTCTTTGGTGTATTTTACTAGATTTGTAGCTGTCACTCCTAAAAACTGAAGCAAAAATGCTTATTTTACCCAATGGGTTATACACGGGATTCGTGTTTGTGGTTCGAAAGGAGTAGAGCCTTAAGTCTATTGGGTAAAGAATACATTCTTCCATTTCTCTACTGCAATATATTCGACCTTGCTTTCACGGAGTTATTGCACACTCAAAGCTGTTACGGTTTGTTCTCGCCATCGATTGGGTGAGCTTCTTTCAATATGTTTGTTCATTAATACTAATGCAATGATATCAACAACCTTTTCCATTTTAGCATTTAACACAATAAAGATATATGGTTATATATGGTTGTTGTACTTGGCACCATATGTTTACGATTTAAATGTGTAGTGTTCTACAACTCTCATGTAGTTGTGTGGTTGTCTTCCATTTTCACCATGTACTTATTCTGTGTAATTTTGTAGGTTTCTGTGCTCCTGCTTCAAATCCTTACCATACGAGGTATGTAGGTTCATCTCTGACTCGTTCTCATGGCATGCTTTCTTCCCTATACATTTTTGTTTGTAGTCTTATGATAATATAATGGCTGTGTTGTATAGATGCCTTCACTTGGAATTCATTTTACTGATTCTGCTTTTTTAACTTTTAGTTTTTGGCTTTTACCTCTTACCATTCATTATTTGTGTGGGTAGTATGAAGATTATCTTTGTATGTGTTTTGTTGTTTTGTTATGTAGTGCTTCATGAGTTTATCTTGTCTTAGTTATAATATCATACTGTTTGGTTTCTTTCCCACCAGCTTGGTGTTGTCATTCTCTTTTTACTGTTATTGTTTTTCTCTTTGTATTGTGTTTCTTTTTCAGCCATGTGCTTATTCTATGTGATTTTTGCAGTTTGTTGGGCTATTGTTTCAAATTCTTCTCTCACGAGGTCTGTACATTTCTAATTGGCTTTTTATCATGACATGCTTTCTTCCCAATACATGTTGTTTGTAGTCTTATGCTAATGTTATGGTTGTGTAGTTTAGATGCCTTGCCTTGGGATTCATTTTACTTATTCTGTTTGGTTAACTTTTTTGTGGCCTTTTGGCTGTTAGTAGTCATTATTTATGTGGATAGTATGAAGGTCATCTTCGTAGGTGTTTTGTTGTTCTATTAGGTAGTGTTTGGTGCCTTTATTTGCTCTTAATTATCAGAGTGTTTGCTTTTTTCCCCTTATGCTTGCTTGTCATTTTCTTCGTAGTGTTATTGTTTTCCTGTTTGTATTGTGTCTGCACTAGGTCCTTTTAGTGAAATAGGTAGTGCTTGCTGCATTTAAATTGCCTTGGTTGTCGGGCTGTATGCTTCTTCTGTTCTGCTGGTGCTGTCATTCTCTTCTTACTTTGATTTTTGCATGGATGTTTCACATTTCTAATAATCGGCTGAAGTTGTTAAATTTTAAGCTAGAAATCCGTGGTACATCTCTATGGTATGCATCATGCACCTGTATCATATACTATATAACATTTTTATGTATCTTGCCTCTAGCATTTTGCACTTCCTCATCATCTCTAAGAACATAAAGAGTAACATTTTCTCATGAGGCACACCCTACATGGATCTGGTGCTATGTCTTTTTGTTTTGTATCCCACGTGTTCCACGCATTTAATTTGAATGTTATATTACAATATTTTTTTGTATCTAATGTTTACATGCAGGTACTTGTAGGTTGATTGTTTCTTTGTTTTTGTTGAGCTTGGCTACCAAATGTTAAACAAAAATTAAGACCGGCTTCACTGCCAACTCGATCAATTCCAACAAACTATGAGATTGATAATATTAGTGTATGTTATGTGCACATTGTAATTTCTCAACAAGTAAATAAAGCTGTTGGATATTTGTTCTCGCTCTCATCTGAGATTGGATCGACCGGCTTCACTGCCAACTCGATCAACATTATTTCATAAGTTTGTGGTAGAACAATTATTTATATCATGCGGTGTGGGCATCGACTGGGCAGTCTGGGCACTTCAACGTCGTGCCTTGCACGGCAACCCACTAGTATATATATATATAGAAACATAACTTATAACTTTGTTTTAAATATTTTGTTGGTTAACCGTACGTTACGATCGAATTTACGATTTTCATATTATTATTATGTTTATTCATCCCCTAGCTAGTAGTTTTGATTCATTTGGATGATTTTTGATTCATGTTAATGTTGCATTTCGATTTTTCGGCATGCGAGGGCATGCAAAAACAAATGCTGCCTAAAAATAAAATAAAAATAAAAAAACAGGGACGACATTTGTCGTCCCTAATTTCCCAGAAAATTATAGCCGATCATTAGGGACGACATTTGTCGTCCCTAATTTAATTATTTTTTTTAATAGTTCATTTTCGGAAATTAAATTAAATTTATTGTAAGGTTTTTAGGGACGACAATGTCGTCCCTAATAAAAATTAAATTATTTAATTTGTTTTTGTGAAATAATATGAATTAATTTCGTAATTTTACATTAGGGACGACATGTCGTCCCAAAAAATGCACGCCACGTTAGCGTTGAATAAAAAATTTGCCACGTCAGCTATGGATCTTTAGGGGCGACTTGTCGTCCCAAAAAAAAATCCTCCTATTTTTTGAGACGAACCTTTAGAGACGACACATTAGGGACGACATGTCGTCCCTAAACATAAAAACGGGACGACTTTTGATTATTAGGGACGACATTTTGTCGTCCCAAAAGAGTGTAATTGTAGTAGTGTATACAAACTCGTGTAATTAGTTGAAATTTAATTAATACGTGGTAATTAATAAATTTAGTAACTAATTAATGATCCGAGGACGGGTTATAAAATCGTTAGGCCTTTCGGAGTGTGTTCTCGGTGAACCGCCTTAAAGCCCAAACGAGATCACGTTTTCAATTCGTAGTGTCTACGAGATTGAATGATGGTAAATGAACAATAAATCTTGGATAAAAACGGTTCTCTTATAGGTTGGGTGGTCAACTGAGCTAGGCTCGACCGACTTAACCCTCCTAGTGTGATGTATGCACGGGGGTCCGGCAAGACTAATCTACACCGGAGAACGGAGGGGTGATTCCTTCTTATCTCAATGAGGCTGTCTTGACCCGATTTCGTCCGACTGTCACATATGTTCCAACGAATAGGATGGGTAGGCTTGCCTACGTTACCGACACCATTCGGAATCCTTGATTTGATGAGCTTTTATGATAACATCAAAAAGACGTGGTTAGTTAACCCAAAACCACTTCCAAATTATTGAGTGGGAGCGGGGAGGCGACAAACCAACTCCACGGCCTCTACTATAGATACAAGTAAGTGAGAGAAGGGTGACGCCTCGCGGCGCTTTGATTTCGTCCCCCTACGGATGGTGTTCACCCCTATCAACATTCATGGCTTGGTCTCCGAAAGGATAGGATTTCGTGTACTCGTCGGGTCACCGACCTATCCTACGACGGCACACTCGGGCGTACCTAAGAGATCCGATATAGTAGGTCACACTCATAAAGGATATTTTGGTAATATCTAGGCTAAAAAAAAGGAAGGTAGTCAATGAATAAAGGGATGTTCGATTCTCGTGGGATGTTTGATTCTCACAAGTTATTCATTGATGAGATTGTCTCAATTTAACCGTCATCTCTTTGACCTACCCTACGGCGGCACTGAGATGCGAGGTTAAAACCTTGGAATGGTAGAGTAGACTTAATTATTAGTTTACAATTCCTAAAATTTAATATAGTAGTGTTAAACTTGAATTAATACATGTCATTTTATTTTCAAAGAAAATGTCTCGCTCAAATTTACGCTTTACTTGTCGAAAAATTAACGGGAAACAACTTTAAGAAATGGAAGAGTAACTTAAACGTGGTGCTCACGTATGAGAATGTGCAACATGTACTTACTTCTGAATGCCCTATGCTGGCGATCCAAAAACCTGGTAAAGCTGAGATCGAACAGCGTAGTCGCTGGATCGAAGCAGATAACCGGGCTCGTGGGATCATCCTGGCGGCAGTGTCGGAGGTTATTAGGACCTAGATTGAAGAGTTTGAATCTGCAGGAGAAATCATGCGGAAACTTACTACGATGTTTGGATCACCTAGCAACCAAGCAAGACACGATGCCATCAGGTTGGCCGTCAACACGAAATTGAAGAAAGGTCAAGCAGTGAATGGTCATGTTCTGAATATGATCAGTTACTTCAATGACGCCGGTATTCATGGATCAAAGTTCGATGAAGCAACTCAAGTATCAATGATTTTGACTCCTGAGTTTATCCCGTTCAAAACTCAGTATCTGATGGGCAAATATGAGTTGACCATGACACAGATCTTGAATGAACTGACTATCTACGAGGGCCTACTATCGAAAGATAAGGTCCAAGTAGGGGATAAGAAAGCTGAAGCCAATATGGCCGAAGCCAGGTCATCAAACAAGCCTAAGGCAAAACCGAAGAAGAAAGGTAGTGTTGCACCCGTGCCCAAGCCAATGAAGAAAAAGACTGCCAAGAAAGTTGACGAGGCCAAGCCAAAGGGCAAATGCTTTTACTGTAAGGAGGTAGGACATTGGCGACGCCATTGTCCCGAATATCTTCGTGATGTGAAAGATGGCAAAGTCAAGGCATCGTCATTTGGGAAAGATAAGAAAGGTAATTTGGAATTACTATTCTTAGAATCTTTTAACGTAGCTAAAGATGTGTCCACTTGGATACTTGATACGGAGCTACTAACCATGTATGTTCTTCATTGCGGATTCTTAGTTCGTACGAGGAGGCTGGAAGAGGGTTCTCAAGTGATGCGAGTAGGCACTTTGGGCGCTCATTTCGGCTAAAGCGATGGGAGCCGTGGACTTGCATTTTAATAACGAATTTTACATTTAGAAAATGTTTATTTTATTCCGAATTTTAGGAGAAATTTGATTTCTTATTCTCGCCTTAGTTGAACAATCATTTTCTCGTTTCAAGTTTGAATGGTGAATTTGTTATTTCAAAGAATGGCTTTGAATTGTGTTCAACTATAAATGAAAACGGTTTATATTTTGTAAGACCACATAAAGCTCCCCTACTTAATACCGAAATGTTTAAAACTCTCATCAAAGATCTGCAAAAAGGCAGAAAGTTTCTCAAGTAAAAGAAGATAAAACATACTTGTGGCATCTAAGGCTAGGCCATATTTCCTTGGAAAGACTCAAAAGACTTGAAAAGGTTAATGCCTTAGGTGAGTCATCTCGTTGACACACTTCCCGTCCGCGAGTGTTGC
Organism: Gentiana straminea; assembly: GCA_036785695.1. NCBI lineage: Eukaryota > Viridiplantae > Streptophyta > Magnoliopsida > Gentianales > Gentianaceae > Gentiana > Gentiana straminea. The sequence continues at coordinate 2,394,523 of JAVUPR010000345.1, read as the reverse complement.
CTGGAGGGAAAAATGACTAAGCGTCCCTTCTCATCAAAGGGTAATAGAGCCACAGGAACTCTAGACTTAGTGCATTCAGATCTTTGTGGTCCGATGAACGTACAAGCTAGAGGCGGATACGAGTACTTTGTGACTTTCATTGATGATTACTCGAGATTCGGTTATGTTTATCTGCTGCATAGAAAGTCCGAGGCTTTTGGAAAGTTCAAGGAGTTCCAAGCAGAAGCCGAAAGGCAACTAGGCAAGTCATTGAAATGCCTCCGATCGGATCGTGGAGGTGAGTATTTAGATACTGAGTTCATTGACTACTTGGCTGAAAAAGGAATTTGTTTCCAACGTTCAGCGCCTAGGACACCTCAGCAAAACGGAGTTGCTGAGAGGAGAAACATGACATTGATTAACATGGTTAGATCAATGATGAGCTACGCCTCACTACCTATATCCTTTTGGGGTTATGCTTTAGAAGCAGCGGTCTACATTTTGAACGCAGTACCGTCAAAGTCTGTCAAAAAGACACCCAGTGAGATGTGGTCGGGACATCGTGAAAGCATGCGTCACTTCCGTATATGGGGTTGTCCTGCACATGTGCTGATGGACAAGACTACCAAGCTACAATCACGTACGAACGTATGTTTGTTTGTAGGCTATCCAAAAGGTACACGTGGTGGTCTATTTTACGATCCGGAAGATAACAAAGTGCTAGTTTCGACTAACGCTACGTTTTTGGAGGAAAGTTATATGAAAGACCACAGACCTCGAAGTACAATTGTACTAGAGGAATTACTCTCCGATGACATCGTGCCTATTGTGGCCGCGATGTTCCCGTAAACAACACTAATAATACAACGGTCACTTCCGACATTCTGTTCCACCCAGACGTACTGCGAGAGTGGTTCGGCCACCGGCACAGTACGACATGGATTTAGAGGCAAACGTAGTCGCCTCTGATGGGGTGGAAGATGATCCTCCGACCTATAAGAAGGCCTTATTGGATCACGATAAGGATAAATCAAGAGATGGAGTCTATGTACTCTAACTCAGTCTGGAAACTTGTAGAACTTCCTCAGGGTGAAAGGCCCATTGGATGTAAATGGCTCTACAAGAGAAAGAGAGGAGTAGATGGGAAGGTTGAAACCTTCAAAGCACGGCTGGTAGCCAAAGGTTACACACAGCGAGAGGGTATAGACTACGAGGAAACCTTCTCACCTGTGGCCATGATGAAAACCATCCGCATCCTCCTTTCGATTCTTTGCATGTCCGGATTATGAAATCGGCAAATGGATGTTAAGACGCGTTTCTAAACGGCTTTCTTGACGAGGAAATCTATATGCAAAGGCAACCGGAGGATTCATTGAAGAAGGTCGAGAGCACATGGTGTGCAAGTTGCTCGGATCCATTTATGGGTTGAAGCAAGCGTCTCGATCCTGGTATCATAGATTCGATCACACGATCAAGTCTTATGATTTCGAACAACACTTTGCTTTGAATCTTGTGTGTACAAGAAGGTTATCAAAGATAGTGTTGTATTTCTAGTGTTGTACGTTGATGACATACTCCTAATTGGCAACGATAAGGGGATGATGTCCGACGTGAAAAGTTGGTTGACCACGCAATTCCAAATGAAAGATTTGGGAGAAGCGAGTTATGTTCTAGGGATCCAAATTATAAGGGATCGTAAGAACATGATGTTAGCTTCGTCCCAAGCAACTTATATAGATAAGGTGCGGCACGCTTCGGTATGGAGAACGCAAAGAAGGGTTTTCTACCAACCCGTCACGGCGTTTACCTCTCTAAGTCTCGGGGGCCTCAAACCCCGAAGAAGGCGAAGCTATGGGAAGAGTGCCATATGCCTCGGCTGTTGGTAGTCTTATGTATGCTATGAGGTGTACGAGACCTGACATTTGTTACGGCGTTGGATTAGTCAGCCGTTTTCAGTCAAATCCAGGGCAATCGCACTGGACAGCAGTAAAGAATCTCATCAAATATTTGAAGAGAACCATAAATTATATGCTCGTCTATTCGAGTGGGAGTTTGGAGCTAGCGGGGTACACCGATTCTGACTTTCAGTCAGACAGAGATGATTCTAAATCTACCTCTGGTTCAGTGTTTACGCTTGGTGGCGGTGCAGTAGAATGGAGAAGCCAAAAGCAATCCCGCACAGCCGATTCAACAATGGAAGCTGAGTTCATAGCGGCCTCGGAGGCAGCTAAAGAAGCAGTTTGGTTAAGAAAGTTCATCAGCGGATTAGGCGTTGTCCCGAATGCTGAGGATCCTATTACTCTCTATTGTGATAACAATGGGGCCATTGCCAACTCTAGGGAACCTCGAAAGCACAGTAAGTCGAAGCATATAGAGAGAAAATACTGGGTGATCAATGATTTTGTCGATAGAGGGGACATTTCCGTCAAGAGAATCGCCTCCGCCGATAATCCTGCTGATCCATTCACCAAGACGCTGTCGATTGAAGCTTTTAGTCAACACTTGGAGACTATAGGTATTAGAAACGTGCCTTACCAACGACATTGATGTTTTAGTTTTTAGACAACCACATATGTATTTACGAGTTAAGTTCTAACCACCTGGTTCATTCACAAAAAGGCTTCCTAAGGACATCTAGTCTTAGACCTCTAGTTACGCTACCTAGCACGTTGTAAAAAGATCATTGAATACTAAGTCAACGTCCCACAAGGCCTAAACAAAGCAACCAATTATTATTACCATCTCTATCAAGTAAAGTCATGATACCATTATTTGCTGCAACTATTGCTTTTCTCTATTTATTAATTAAATATTACGCATGCTGCTAAAATTGCAAGTTCAGCAAATGAACCACAAATCATTTACCCAAAACCAAGTCATATATACCAAATAGACAATTAAGTATCTAATATTTGACTACGTAGAAAGCTTCCTACATTAAAGGGTCCGCATCTCAAAACCAAATTCCTTACGGCATGTCACCAGAACGCATAGCAACAGCAATAGGATTAGTCCTATTTTCTTCAACAACAGTGATGAACTCACCGGCAATAAAATAAAAATAAAAATAAAAATAAAGAACCAACAACAATAATAAATAGTTAAACACATAACTATAAACGATTGAACACCCAAATCCCGTTAAAAACACCCCTTACCTTAGCAATTTCAAAAGTGATTGAAAGAGAAAACAGTTGTAAAAAGCTTCAATCCTCGATTCCAACAACTTCTACGAATCACCTACGATAATTGACCATTACTACGATTAGGCAACCTTTCTAATCTATAAAATCAAAGGTATATCTCAAGAACATAAACGGATCTAGATTTAGGGCTAAAAAGGAAAACTTACCGGAAAAAGAACGGTTAGTATCGAAACGATCGCCTCCTCGCGGTGATCAGTTTCTTCTACAATGGTCTGCTCCGAAAATCAACCGTTAGACTCCGAATTAAGAAAACAGTGTCCGACCCCTATTAGTTTTTCTTGTACAGCGTCACCTCTACAATTTTGCAGAAAGAAATATTGCCGTGTAAAAACTAATGTGTAATTTAGGTAATGGTTCCCTTTTATACCCATTAATTAAAATCTATAAAAATAAATCCTTTTAATTAAATCCTTTATAATTAAATAAATAGGTTAAATAATAATTAGGTCATAGTACACATACCTAATTACCATTTTACCCTTTCTGAAAATTCGGGGTTTTACACATTTATATCTAACACTTATATGGGATGAGAATTCAACTACTTTAATTATGTGGGACATTACATTCTCCCCCTTATAAGTAACTGGCATACTTTCTAGCACTTGGACATGGTCATTTGTTCTCCCACTTGTCCTTCCCGAGAGGATTATAAAGGTGGCCCCCACCGTCTCTCACGCCGTGGCACTAACTTATGTCGATAGTCGGCTTTGGTACCAATTTGGAATGCCATCAAACCCGTGTCTAGTAGTGCTAATTGAGCAGTAAATGATCTAATTAACTACCTAGTCCATCGTCCTCGTTTTGCCTAAAAGGGCTAACCCGAATTCACATGACTCTTATATCTCACACTTATATGGGGGTGAGAATTCTACGACTTTACAAACATGTATCTTGACCCATAGGGCATCATCATCAACTAATAATTTCCACTAGTTTACCGATGAGAGTCATATTCATCATGTCAAGACGTTTAAAACCCAAATCTTCCTCTTTCCATTTATTGTGGACCCAAGGGTGTAAAGATTTGAATCTTTCAAATACAACTCTAATTCGTATCCCATTTGGACGCCGATGTATTTGTTCCTATGCTAGAAATCCAAACTCTATAACAAGAATATTCTATATTTGTTGGATTGTGAGAAAACTAGTCCGAAACAAGAAATAAGTTCAACCTGTTCATTTGCTAAAAATAAAAAATGAAAATAATAAATAAGTCATACTTGTGGATTTTTTAAAATCTAAATCCAAAACAAGAAATAAATTCAACAGTTTGACGCCCACAAAAAGAAATACCTCTCAGGAAATACGGTTGGCTAGGTTCAAGCTTTTTGTGTCCCGTAGAGAGTATAAACCCTTAATTTGTTTTTCATTTCAATCCTGTTATAATTGTTCATTTTCTAGAAATGCAAAATCGGAAAGAAGAAATAAGTGTTATTTGTTGATTTGTTAGAAATCAAATCCGAAACAAGAATTAAATTCTACGGGTTGACGCTGACAAAATGAATGTACCCCTCAAGATTGTTTTTGTGGTGTGTTTTAGATTTATTATAGATAACTATGAAACTTCATGACACAATTTTGTCACCGGCATGAAGAACCGAAACAACATGACACATATTTGTTACCGTCATCGACCCAAGACACAACAAACAACCTATTGTGATTAAGCCTAACGGCACTAAACCAATAACCAACTTCGAAAAATCAATTTTCACAATCGCTTTTTGTGTGTCAATTTTCGGAGTGGTATCACAAGAATAGGGTACCGCAATATTAAACATGTATAATATTTAGTGCACAACATTCCGTTTTAATTTTATAAATGACTTGAACAATAACTGTAGAAAACTAAGCCCAAACCCATATAAGAGGATGGCCTCATCCCCAAAACTTAGGTTGTGAGGTGAGGGAAGTCCATCTCTTAATATGGTGGGTTACACAATCACAAGTTCCCAATGTGGGATACTTTAACATGCCCCCTCAAGTGTGGGCCTGGGCACTCTCAAGGCCAACAAAGAGGCACAACACTTGCACAATAAAGGGATGGCTCTGCTACCATGTAGAAAACTAAGCACAAACCCATATAAGAGGAGGGGCCTCATCCCCAAAACCTAGGTTGTGAGGTGAGGGAAGTCAATCTCTTAATATGGTGGGTTACACAATCACAAGTTCCCAATGTGGGATACTTGAACAATAACATGGGGCCTAAACTAGACTCCAACTGAAACATTGTTGATAAAAGAAATGCATTATACTGACATGCAAGAAAAAAACAAGACTTTGTGAAAAGTGACATTTTTCACAAAATTCATAACAAACAAAGACTAACCATTAAGCACACTTTCTTACTGCACTTATTTTAACAACAACATTCTTTTTTTTTTTTTTTTTTTTTTTCTTTTTCTTTGAAGCAGATAGCGCTAATGGTCAAACAAGACTTCCTTTGGCTGATACTTGTACACATACAATATTTTATCACATACTTTGATAGTTTGCTTAGACTAAGTTCTAACCTTATGATCTCCGACCACTATCATTAATTCGCAGTGCAAAAACATATCAAAACACAATTCATAAAGGGTGAATCACTACCGAAGAAAATTTGCGTACAACATGTTATACGTATGAAGGTTGTACCAAATAGATTCATGTGTTCATCCATTCTTACTATCGTTCATTCTTACACAACACAATTATTTGAATAATGTTAGATAATGTATGAATATAACGCATGCACTTGGTACAACATTACTACAACGGTTATTATAAAATTTCTCATGGAGTGATTTACCGTCTATAAAGTTGGATTTAATCCGTCTATCCATAAGCTATAATGATGGTGGTTGTAGATCATAGATTTGAATTATACTCTAATAAGCCTATTAAAGTATAAGAGAAAATATTTTATGAAAATGATGATCAACCAAGGGCGAGTCCTGCTCGGGCATTAGAGTCATCTACTTCTAAGAAAAAGAATGTAGCTTTCAATAATAGTGCAGCAAAAAAGGTGTTTCATAATGCATTATCACTGATCTTTATTTATTGATGAGCATGTGTCCTTGCATGATAAAGTTGGGGCTCTCCTTCTATACATAAACCTTCTACAACATTGCAAAGAATGGATGGAAGATTGTTGCCTCAAGCGACATTCTCTCGGTGGTGGTAGATCATCGATACTTTTCTTTCATACCGTTCGTGTTTTTTGCTCCAAAGATCTTCTATTGTTCCACTAACTCTGGGATCCTATGCTCGGTCAAATCAATAATTCTCATATCATTTTATATAATATACTGTATAATATATTGAGCATGTCCCCTCTTTTTTGTTCATATTAAAAAATATATATATAAACTAGCACCGGATAAAAAGATTTAGAGGACTCTTCTGACTTTGACAAATATATAGTTTTTTTTGTTAGAGGTCCCCTAGCCCTAAGAACTAACAAACTATTCATTTTCCCAAAGCCGATAATGTACATGAATGTTCCAAGCATGTCTTCCGACCATTCATGACTCTCGCTTGCAATTAAACAATTGCATGTACAAAAAAGTGGGTGACTTTAAGGAGGAACATCAAGAAAAAGTATGAGCTTCAATTGCATACTAACTCGTGCATCATCCCCAACACCACGGCCATGAATACTATAACCTGCAGCCAGACCACGACCACAACCACGACCACAACCAACATCACATCCACGGCAACTGTAATTGGCTGGATTGGATGCCAACTCATCCACTAGTATTCCCCTTAAATTTTCATTTTTGTGAACATTGGACACATACTCCTAAGCCTCCATTACCTCTTTCTTTGCGGGAGCAACCAATGCAGCCGTATCATATGCTATTACCGTAGGAGCGTCGCCAGCCTTCCTCGTTAAAAACCGCAACAATCATCGTTGTAGAGAAAAAAAAACCAATCCTCCATTCTCTTATTTTTTTTCCTATAGTCTTCTATGCCCACATTTTCTAGATCCGAATCATTATTTCTATCCACCACAAAAATCAATGAATTAGGGGCGACGCAAGCGGTACAAATGTAAGGATCGGGGGATTTGGGCCTCACGTATTCAAAATCGAAAAAGTAAGTCCCGTGATTTATTTATGGTGTCCTTCGAGCTTGATCTCCACCTCGTTGACGGTTAATGAAAGTACGAATGTTCAATTAGATTTCTTGAAACTTAAACATATTTACAGCCAAAATTCATTGTAGCCATATATATACACACACACACGCCAACACATAAATACATACATACACATGCTTTTAAAACGTCTTCTATTATAAGAGAGTCATTGTTAAATTACCGCATCAAGTGTACTTCATCATGACATATCAATTGTGGATCTTATTTAAATAACCTAGGCCAACAAGGCTCGATAAAAATCCTAGGTGGAGATAAGAGTGAAGACAAAGAGGCTGGAATTCATGACCTCGTTCTTTGATATGATGTTGAAATATCATGTTGTTACGAGTTACGACAAAGAGGCTTGAATTCACTTTTCCGGGTTAGGTTCAGGGATTTTCTTCACGAATAATTACTCCGTTTCTTCTCGGTTGTTCCGTTAAGAAGAAAATAATCGTACACATATAGAATAGAAAATAATGAAAGCCCCAAAGACTGTTTTCTTTTTTTAATCGGCGTGCTTTTCTATCCGTCCAAATTTCCAATTTTGCTTGCATCTGAACATGCTAAAATTGTTATAAAAAAAACGTTGAGTGATTCACTTTTCAAAGGATATAGGGATAAAATTGAACTAGGATCAATTACAAAAACCCATAAAATAAAAATTTTAAAAAAAAGTGAACGCCAAGATCAAGTTGATCAGATTTTTGGGACATTTTTGTCCTGCAATAATTCATTTGGATCCTAGCAAGTTCATCGAATGCCTCATGTTGATCAAAACTGAGATCTTCAATTTTAGCGTCCCCGAAGCACATGCGGATGGACTCTTCCAGCTTTTTCATTTTCTTCGCATCAACGCGGCAAGTTTTTTCACTTCACATTCATCTTCAAGGAGCATGTAAATCTTCTCTAGTTCATCCTTACGGATAACCTGCTCACTTTTTTCGATGGGAGTGCAAAGTAATCACTTTTCGGTTGAGTTTTTGAATCTATTAAGGATAGATTCAACAGAAGGGCTACCGAAAGAAAATACTGTGTTTCCTGGAGAAAAATAATAAGGGCTGCATCCGCTGCAAGAATTGTATAAGAACAAGGTATATTAATTCGTTAGCAAAGCTATAAAACATTTTCCTATGCTCATTATCTATCCAGCTAAAAAAATTAATAAAAGAAAGAATTAAAAAGTACAATAAAAGTAGTTTCTATAGGTGTGGACTGAAGAAACCTACTTTTAGTGAGCTAGTGCTAAAATACCATATTTGAACAACTTAAAACGACTTAACTCGTCAAATATTACAATGTTGTATGTGCCTAGATTTAGTATTAATTCCTAATGGCGTTGCAAGCAAAGCCGCCGGTTTTCCTTTCATAAGTTCACATTAAACTCGCCCAAGACACTATGCCTGAATATTGTACACAGACCGTCACGGAAACATGCAAGAATTCTTGAAATATTAATTGAAAGTAACAACTTAGTACAACATAGAAAAGGAAAATAAAAACAATGAAATATACCTACCAATTGATATGTCATGATCAACGATCTTTCCACAATTGAAAAAATTGTGTGAAAACTCTGTATAGCTAGAATCAAGCATCCCTTGCAATCTATCCAATGTACTCAATGTTTCCACAGTTTCACAATCTGAAAACGCACAAGCATGTAATTTTTTTAGGACAGCGCCAAACACATTATTCTGTGAGAGAGATTTATAAATCACCAAATATAAATATGCAAGCAAGTTGACTTTCACGTGTCTTCATTAAAAAAAACAAAAAAAGAAACAACATTAAACCGAATTGCACACAAGCCATGATGCATATTTAGCCTAATATGTATTTTTTCTTGTAAATATTTCTAGCATGTTGTTGGTATTTGAACGTGAGGTAAACCCATACCAAAAACTAAATACTCAACATCTAACAAATAGTGAAATTATTAAGTAAAAAGTGAGTTAGACGTATAACTCGTAAAAGCAAATAAATAATATGAACATGAAATATCATGACATTGAAATCTCAAACAAAATGGATGAATGTCCACCTACATCACACACACATACACACACGCACGCGCACACAAAAAAAACCCCTTCATTTCCGGACTCGAACTTGAACCTTGACCAAACAATCTAGAGAATTTGTATGTCCACGAAAATGAAAATAGAGCCAACTTTAGCAACTTCACTCATCATACCCTACAATGTTGTTAGTTACATGTAGCTGAAGTTCTCGAGTGGTAATAATATTTAATGAGCGGCGTATTTTTATATTTGAAAACTTAGAAATAAATGAGCAAAGAATTGGGGGATTTTCCGTTGGCAAATATTTATTGCGCAAACATGAAACTTAATATTCTTCAACACAAATAGAGAATCCGTATATGTTTTTCTTGTAACAAATTAGGTTGAATTCTCTTCCAAAGGATCTTACCAAAGATTTAGATCATTCGGATATAAATTACTTAACGTAAAGCCACACATAATACAACACGTCTCTCAATTGAATTATTGTCATCGTAGGAAACATTAATTCATATTTATGATGCAAGCGCGTACCACATCATTGTTTTAATAGCAAGTCGTCATAACTTTCAAGGTCATAGAATTTGAAGACAAGGATTTCTAATACACATACATGTAGAAAGAAATATAAAACATCATTTTTATCATGATCCATGAATTATTTAATGTCCCGGTGGGTTTTCATTGAAAGAATAAGAAAGAAACATCATTTTACTCAAACCGAAATCATGGAGAGACCAATTATTCTAACAGCTTTAAACAATCGTGATGACTTATTCAATTCCAAAACAACAACAACAACTACAACAACAAGGTTGCAGGTGATTTGATCAAACGATTGGGTGTCAAGTTGGTGGATAGTCATGAAAAAATAATAAAATAAACTCCATACACATACCTACAAGGAGATGTCCGGTTGTTGTCGAAGTCTCTCCAAAACAACAACAATTCAACTACAACCAAAGTGTCTCATTTGCTCGTGTTGTTGTCGGTCCTTTCGTCCTTCCCGAGAATGATTTTAGACAAAAAGTGAATTGACAAACAACGGCGGCCGAGTGTCCTATTTAAAGCCTGGAACGGTGAATTTGTGGGGTTTTTTTTTATTACCAAAGCGCTCATTTGTTATCATTTTATTTTTTCATTATATTTGGTAGATTTAATGTCAATTTATTATTATGGGTTAATAATGTTAATTCTCATGATTAAAAAATTGTTCTTTTTTTTGCTATATATTTTGCAGCAAAAATATTTTATTACGCGCAAATGATGGTAATTCCTTTCATTCTTTGTTTTTTGCTCTATAGTTTGCACAATAAATTTTGTTTATGATGTCATTTCCATGAAATCGGTGTTGCTATGTTTGTGTCAAATAGTAGGGCGGCGCTTTTTCCAATGTTATAATGCCCTAGTCATAGCACATTTCCTAATCTACCCTCTCGCCTTTTTTTGTTATTACCTATAGTTATTTGTCCATTGTTTCTAGTGTGTCCCACACGGTCAAAGATGCGATTGTTACCTTTTGTGTTTATCATTTTATATTCTAGCTAAATATATAATAATGTGCGTTCTGTAAATTACATGTTGAATATCAATTAATTTTAATTCAACGGCGTACATTTTTTTCAATTTAAAAAAATTATTCTTTTAGGGGGGAAGATGATTTTGATTTTATTGCGGGAGGAGATGATCATTCGAACCCTGGTTGATGTCAAGAACACACATAATATTTATCAATAGATACACTTACGTAACTTAGCAAAAATTTATTCATTTAGTAAAACCAAAGTCGAATAAATTCATGTCAAAAAGGATACAAATTTTCAAAATTGTGTATATGTTTTTCTTAAGTCACGTGTTCGCAAGCAAATCTTTGTGTAGTTTTTGCTTCTACTGCTATTGTATGATATACCAAAGAGCGAGTAGTACTATTAGCCTTTCTATGAGCTACAAAAAGCAACGAACTCTATAAGCTAAGGATTTTTTCACCTTTGGACACAAACTTTGTTCTCGCCGAATACCCGTTGTTCTCGCGAATATACTATTGAGTTACTTACTAAAATTCGATGTATTCAGTGGTGGAACTACTTAAAACTAAGGGGGGAGCAACTGGCCCCCATGATCCAAAACAAAATGTGCATATAGTTTATCCCCCTTAATTTTTTTATTTGCCTTTATAAAACTCATTGCCCCCCCCCCCCCCCTCCTATCCGAGATCCGGCGTCCGTCACGGATGCATTAAGTTATTTCTTTGGCAACACTCCCTCCCGTTAGGCCGATACCTTGATGGTAATTCATACTCCATTTTTAAGGTCCTTATTTAAGGTACATTTGTTAAGAAAATTATCACGGCTTTTAGTGTACTTCATCTTTAAAATTATTCAATTATTCACATGTTTTCTTTAAAAGAAAAAAAGGCACATCTTTTGACACATGCCTCAAAATAATCATGTTATTAAACCATAATTTTTGTTTATTCATCTTCTTTGTTTTTAAGATCGCATGTAATACCCTTTCATTGTCAATCGAAGATCTCGAAGACTCACGTAGTAGATGCTCATCTATCGTGTGAGGTCACGTACCAAATGCTTACATTTGATTTCTCTCGACTTCGACAAATGAAAATATAGACAATTAAATAATTTTTAAAAGAAGAAATAATACTTATGAAGTTTATTGATGAGTAGGAAATTATGTGGAAAAGTGTGAAGGTTCTAAAAAATCTTGAATTTCTTAAGGTTTGAATGACGTTGCTTTGATGTTGAAAAATGAGAAAGAAACAAACTAGCGGTCTTAATCATTCGAATCTATTTATTGATTTAACACACTCTGTTTCTCTTTGACTAAAGAAATGAAACCAACTGCTAAACGTGAAAAAAAAATATATCCAAAAAAAACTTATTATTAAGTATTATTCATACACTATATTATAATTTTTTTATGAATTATACTTATTACCTAAAATCTTTAATGACAATGATATGAATACATTGATGATCACAAAAAAATGACGTGTTATTATTTTGTCTATAAGTCTGATATATTTGTACCATTAATAATTTTTTTGGGGTGGAGTCAGACATTTTAATGCAAAAAAACATGACTTTTATTATTCTTAAATCTTAAATAAAAAACACACCCGTTACTAACAAAACAAACAAAATCACCGCACCACTCTTGATCAAAATCAACACCATCCCTTTTCTTTTGGGGGATCTAGAGGGAGAAAGACAATAATATATTTAAAATTAGTGAATATGACAGTTTTTCAAAATTTTTACATAAAATACCAAATTATTTATAAAGAGTTGAAATATCATGCGGAAATATCATGTCGTTACGAGTTACGACAAAGAGGCTTGAATTCACTTTTCCAGGACAGTTCATGGATTTTCTTCACGAATAATTACTCCATTTCTTCTTGGTTGTTCCGTAAAGAAGAAAATAACCGTACACGTATGGAAGGGAGAATAATGAAAGCCCAAAGACTGTTTTCTTTTTTTAATCGGCGTGATTTTCTATCCGTCCAATTTTCCAATTTTGCTTGCATTTGAACATACTAAAATTGTTTATACAAAACGTTGAGTGATTCACTTTTCAATGTCTATAGAGATAAAATTAAGGGGCCAGAGGCCAGAAGGACAAAAAAAGATACAAAATGGGAAAAAAGGACAAGAAAAAAAAATAATGGTTGAGAAGGACAAAAACGCGCCTGTTACTACATGTGTTACTACATTTGGTTGTAACAACATGTAGTAACACATGTAGTAACATGCGCGTTTTTGTCCTTCTCGACCACTATCTTTTTTTCTTGTCCTTTTTCCTCATTTTAGATCAAAAACAGTCCTTTACAACCTTTAACCTTAAAATTAAACTAAGATCATTTACAAAAACCCATAAAATCAAAAAAAAAAAAAGTCACTTTTCCTTGAGGGTTTTAAAAGTGAACGCCTAGATCAAAATGATCGATTTTTGAGACATTTTTGTCTTGCAATAATTCATTTGGATCCTAGCAAGTTCATTGAATGCCTCAAGTTGATCCCGTTAGGTGTGATGCCCGAAAGACAATTTTATAATTGTTTTATTTAATAAATGAAATGATATTATTATTCATATTTATTATTCTCATATTCACCGATGTGACAATAGTATTTACACTACGTAAAACCCTAAAGTATATCGTTTATGTAATCACTTTACTCGGTGTATGGTATATGTACGGGAGGATTGAGTTAGTGAAGATGTACTTAAAATACAATTAGCTCCGTAGTGAAGTTAATCGAGAGTATCGGGTCTCTCCTTTAACGTGCTATTAATGTGCCCAGAACACAATAGGTGTGATTGTCTTATCCGGACTTTCGGTTAAGGGAACCTAATGGGGCATTTATATATGATAGATATATCATATAGGGCTGGACCGATTTGATTAGAGTTCACGATATAATTCCGTAATCGAGAAGTCTTATCGAATCAATGGATGATCATATTTATGGATATATCTTAATCCCGAGGTGATCACAGCTCAATCGCTTGAATCGGTATGAAGTTTGACTTGACGGTTAAGGATTACACCGAGTCCGTGGTCCGAATTACCCCATCTTGGCATTGTACCGGATTGAGTGAGTAGTCCGTGTTATCACGGATACGGAATCCATTCCTTCCATTTATGGAAGTAGATGGACAGCTTCCTTGTTTGTTAATCCTAGAAACTGATCGATCGTACGAGTTCATATTACACTGATTAGCTACCAGTGAGTTGTATGAATTAATTGATCACTAGGGGGTTAATGGTAAATAAGGATAAGAGGTTCTAAAAAACGTTAACGGTAACTTCCCGATTTAGAATGAACAGTATATGGAGGATTAATCCATATATAATGATTATATCAATGGACGCTTATTATTATTCTCGTGAGGAGATAAATATAATCTTATAATCGGAGGAGTGCAGTCACGGGATTATGGTGGCATATTCCTGTGATTGATTTATCGAATATAATTATTCTATAATTATTTATTTGATTTATCGGAGCCGCTGATTATTAGTCCATGGTCCCCGACGTGCCTCCTAATATAGCATAGCTATTCTCGGACGTCGAATCCTGATAATATTAATTTAGTTCTTGTTGGACTTTATTAAAACGATATGTGAATTAATTTTTTAGTGGACTATTAAATTAGTTGGGCTAAATAATTAAATACACGGAAAAGACATTTTTCGTGGACTCGGCCCAAATTAGTGTGTTGACAATTTTGACCCAATTGGTCAAATATGGAAATTGCGTGTGACCTTTTATTTGATTAAAGGTGGCGCAAGTTTGATTAAATATTTGTTAAGAAATTAGTTTTCTTGGATAATTATTTAATGTGTGATTTATCTTTTATTTGTTAAATGATAATTCATGAATTATTAGATATGATTTATCCTAATTTGTTTGGGATAATTATTTTATTTATCTTTTATTTGGAAAAATGATTAATGTAATAATTATCTCTTAATTATTTAATCCTTGGAGGCTAAGTTTTACTCTCCTATATAAAGAGAGTTCTCCCAAGCCTTAACACACTTCACATAATTCGACTTCTTCCTATAGTAGAGAGAAGAAAATATTTCGGCCAAGGAGAGAGTGGGAGAAATCTTGGAGATTTTTCCGGTAGCATATCGGAAGGGTTCAAGTCGAGAATTCCTTCCACCGGGAATTGCTTGGATCACACGATCGGAAGATTGTGGTGCTCTTCACATCTTCACATTCATCCTTTTGCGGTTCTTCAACTTGAATTTTGAGATTCAAGAGGTATGATCTACATCCTCCTTGTAGAATAGATCTAGTTGTTTTATTACGTGTATTATACAGATCTAGATCCATAAATCGCTTCCGTTGCGGATGATATGACTAACAGTGGTATCAGTCGCCATGGTGATCTATATTTATACGTATAAAATATTAGATCTAGGAGTGGTAAAACATGTAGATTTTTTGTCCCAATTTTTTTTTAAATAGGGCCGACGCATGTTTAATTTTTTTTTGTTATGAATGTCTTGGTTGAAGAGATGGATTGGGGTTGGTACTGTTTACTCGTTAGATCTATTGTAGCTCCTTTGTTTAGTAACAATTGAGCATAGGAATTGTATTTTTTATGTCTTTTTTTTTTCGAAATTTATGTAAAAGTAGCATCTTTTATTGTAATTTTGATTATCCGGGCTGGAAAAGATGAAGATCTTGCTGAAAAATTGAAGATCAAGGCGAAACCCAAGGTATGAACGATGAGAAACTGATTAAAATTTATTAAAAACTGCTACAGGACTTTCTGCGACGCTGAAAAGCGTCGCTATAAGTCCTGTTTAATATAAATTGCGGCTAGGGTTTTTATTCATGTTGCGGCAGCATCAATTTTTTTTAGTTAACCTAATTTTTTTTGTTTACTATACAGCCGCATGATGCAAAAAAAAAAAAAAAAAAAAAATATATATTTATTTTTGGAAAATAATTAAATAGCAGCCGCATATAAATAAAATAAATATATGATTAATTAAAATAAATTGGATTTATTTAATTAAAAAGACCTTTTCTCCTCTCGGGTGTTCGTGGTTCGTGATCCGGCGGTTCGAGTTCAAGATTCGAAGATCAAGACTCGAAGACAACAAGATTGTAATTTATTTTTCCTAGGATAGATTAGTTACGGGGGTACCAACAATCCATCTCGGTGTTTAAATTTCCGCAATTTATTTTTTATGTGTTCGATCATAAAATAGATATAAAATCGAAATTTCCATGACATGCATCATATCATAAATCCACTCCATGCATACATGTAGAATTTTAATTTTGGTAATTAAAATAGGCATGTATCACTACAACAAATTAGGTTTTTAGAGACCGTATCTTTAGGGACGACGCTTGTCGTCCCAAAATAAAGATTATTAGGGACGACATGTCGTCCCTAAAGATCGGTCAACGTTCGATTAATTAAATATGAGAAAGTTAAATCTTTCGGGACGATTATTTATTTTTTGGGACGACAATATCGTCCCTAATAATCCATAAATTTCCTGCCCTTCCACGTGGATTCCAGAGTGGCAAATTTTACCCGGGAAACTCTTTAGGGACGACAAAGTCGTCCCTGTTTTTAATCTTTTTCCCACCCAAAATTTCATGAAATAATTTGAATTTTTATTTATTTAATAGGGACGACATTTGTCGTCCCTAAAAATGAATTTTTTATTAAAAATGATTATTTTTTTTTAAATGATTTTTTATTTAATGGGACGACATTGTCGTCCCTAAAAAGACATGTCGTCCCTTTAAAGCTTTCGAACTAAATTAAATCAGGTCTCTTCTTCTCTTCTTCTTCATTCGACCTAAATTGCAGGCCGCTCCTCCCCTCCTCCGATCCTCCTCCTCTCCTCCGATCCTCCTCTCCACCTCCTCTCCTCTTCTCTTCTTCCCAGCTCTTAAATTAAACACCCCTCAGCTCCACCAACACTTGCTTCAACCACAGACGTACCTCTACTCCGCCACCGGCCTCAACCACAGCCGCACCTCCACTCAGCCGGCCGCAGCTCCACCTGCTTCAACCGCCGCTCCACTCAGCTCAACAGCACCTCCACTCGATTTCAGGTAACTCCAAAGCCTTTTCAATTTGTAAACTTTTTTTATTTTGCAATGTATAAAAACAGTCGATTTACGGATTTTTTTTCTTCTTTTAGAGCAAGTATACACAGATTGACAATTAACAAGAGGTTTATTTTTTTTTTGTTTTGTTTATTTAGTATATAAATTAATTGATGAGTACGCCCAGGTTTTCAAATTTTTTTTGTGTGTGTGTGTGTGTAGTTTTTCTCTCCACCACCGGCTGTAATTAGTCGATCAATCTCCCCCCCCCCCCCCCCCGCCTCCAGGTCGTTTGGGTGTTTTCCACCGGTGTCCGGTGTTTCAGATGCTTTTTTAAACCGCCGTACACCTTTACCCGTTGGTGATGTGCTTGATTTTACCAAAAGGGCCCGTCATGCAGCCTAGCAGATGGATATGCTTTCAATCTGGAATGACAGCTAGAAGATACGTAATCCTTCTTTTTTTTTTTGGTTTATTTATTATTATTTTCATTTCTTTATATGGAAAGTACACTCATTTCTTATCTCTCTTTGGTGTATTTTACTAGATTTGTAGCTGTCACTCCTAAAAACTGAAGCAAAAATGCTTATTTTACCCAATGGGTTATACACGGGATTCGTGTTTGTGGTTCAGAAAGGAGTAGAGCCTTAAGTCTATTGGGTAAAGAATACATTCTTCCATTTCTCTACTGCAATATATTCGACCTTGCTTTCACGGAGTTATTGCACACTCAAAGCTGTTCTGGTTTGTTCTCTGCCATCAGTTGGGTGAGCTTCTTTCAATATGTTTGTTCATTAATACTAATGCAATGATATCAACAACCTTTTCCATTTTAGCATTTAACACAATAAAGATATATGGTTATATATGGTTGTTGTACTTGGCACCATATGTTTACGATTTAAATGTGTAGTGTTCTACAACTCTCATGTAGTTGTGTGGTTGTCTTCCATTTTCACCATGTACTTATTCTGTGTAATTTTGTAGGTTTCTGTGCTCCTGCTTCAAATCCTTACCATACGAGGTATGTAGGTTCATCTCTCGACTCGTTCTCATGGCATGCTTTCTTCCCTATACATTTTTGTTTGTAGTCTTATGATAATATAATGGCTGTGTTGTATAGATGCCTTCACTTGGAATTCATTTTACTGATTCTGCTTTTTTAACTTTTAGTTTTTGGCTTTTACCTCTTACCATTCATTATTTGTGTGGGTAGTATGAAGATTATCTTTGTATGTGTTTTGTTGTTTTGTTATGTAGTGCTTCATGAGTTTATCTTGTCTTAGTTATAATATCATACTGTTTGGTTTCTTTCCCACCAGCTTGGTGTTGTCATTCTCTTTTTACTGTTATTGTTTTTCTCTTTGTATTGTGTTTCTTTTTCAGCCATGTGCTTATTCTATGTGATTTTTGCAGTTTGTTGGGCTATTGTTTCAAATTCTTCTCTCACGAGGTCTGTACATTTCTAATTGGCTTTTTATCATGACATGCTTTCTTCCCAATACATGTTGTTTGTAGTCTTATGCTAATGTTATGGTTGTGTAGTTTAGATGCCTTGCCTTGGGATTCATTTTACTTATTCTGTTTGGTTAACTTTTTTGTGGCCTTTTGGCTGTTAGTAGTCATTATTTATGTGGATAGTATGAAGGTCATCTTCGTAGGTGTTTTGTTGTTCTATTAGGTAGTGTTTGGTGCCTTTATTTGCTCTTAATTATCAGAGTGTTTGCTTTTTTCCCCTTATGCTTGCTTGTCATTTTCTTCGTAGTGTTATTGTTTTCCTGTTTGTATTGTGTCTGCACTAGGTCCTTTTAGTGAAATAGGTAGTGCTTGCTGCATTTAAATTGCCTTGGTTGTCGGGCTGTATGCTTCTTCTGTTCTGCTGGTGCTGTCATTCTCTTCTTACTTTGATTTTTGCATGGATGTTTCACATTTCTAATAATCGGCTGAAGTTGTTAAATTTTAAGCTAGAAATCCGTGGTACATCTCTATGGTATGCATCATGCACCTGTATCATATACTATATAACATTTTTATGTATCTTGCCTCTAGCATTTTGCACTTCCTCATCATCTCTAAGAACATAAAGAGTAACATTTTCTCATGAGGCACACCCTACATGGATCTGGTGCTATGTCTTTTTGTTTTGTATCCCACGTGTTCCACGCATTTAATTTGAATGTTATATTACAATATTTTTTTGTATCTAATGTTTACATGCAGGTACTTGTAGGTTGATTGTTTCTTTGTTTTTGTTGAGCTTGGCTACCAAATGTTAAACAAAAATTAAGACCGGCTTCACTGCCAACTCGATCAATTCCAACAAACTATGAGATTGATAATATTAGTGTATGTTATGTGCACATTGTAATTTCTCAACAAGTAAATAAAGCTGTTGGATATTTGTTCTCGCTCTCATCTGAGATTGGATCGACCGGCTTCACTGCCAACTCGATCAACATTATTTCATAAGTTTGTGGTAGAACAATTATTTATATCATGCGGTGTGGGCATCGACCGGCGTCTGGGCACTTCAACGTCGTGCCTTGCACGGCAACCCACTAGTATATATATATATAGAAACATAACTTATAACTTTGTTTTAAATATTTTGTTGGTTAACCGTACGTTACGATCGAATTTACGATTTTCATATTATTATTATGTTTATTCATCCCCTAGCTAGTAGTTTTGATTCATTTGGATGATTTTTGATTCATGTTAATGTTGCATTTCGATTTTTCGGCATGCGAGGGCATGCAAAAACAAATGCTGCCTAAAAATAAAATAAAAAATAAAAAAACGGACGACATTTGTCGTCCCTAATTTCCCGTAAAATTATAGCCGATCATTAGGGACGACATTTGTCGTCCTAATTTAATTATTTTTTTAATAGTTCATTTTCGGAAATTAAATTAAATTTATTGTAAGGTTTTTAGGGACGACAATGTCGTCCCTAATAAAAATTAAATTATTTAATTTGTTTTTGTGAAATAATATGAATTAATTTCGTAATTTTACATTAGGGACGACATGTCGTCCCAAAAAATGCACGCCACGTTAGCGTTGAATAAAAAATTTGCCACGTCGGCCTATGGATCTTTAGGGGCGACTTGTCGTCCCAAAAAAAAAATCCTCCTATTTTTTGAGACGAACCTTTAGAGACGACACATTAGGGACGACATGTCGTCCCTAAACATAAAAACGGGACGACTTTTGATTATTAGGGACGACATTTTGTCGTCCCAAAAGAGTGTAATTGTAGTAGTGTATACAAACTCGTGTAATTAGTTGAAATTTAATTAATACGTGGTAATT
Source organism: Gentiana straminea (assembly GCA_036785695.1). Taxonomy (NCBI): domain Eukaryota; kingdom Viridiplantae; phylum Streptophyta; class Magnoliopsida; order Gentianales; family Gentianaceae; genus Gentiana; species Gentiana straminea. The sequence continues at coordinate 2,374,260 of JAVUPR010000345.1, read as the reverse complement.
AATAAATTTAGTAACTAATTAATGATCCGAGGACGGGTTATAAAATCGTTAGGCCTTTCGGAGTGTGTTCTCGGTGAACCGCCTTAAAGCCCAAACGAGATCACGTTTTCAATTCGTAGTGTCTACGAGATTGAATGATGGTAAATGAACAATAAATCTTGGATAAAAACGGTTCTCTTATAGGTTGGGTGGTCAACTGAGCTAGGCTCGACCGACTTAACCCTCCTAGTGTGATGTATGCACGGGGGTCCGGCAAGACTAATCTACACCGGAGAACGGAGGGGTGATTCCTTCTTATCTCAATGAGGTTTTGTCTTGACCCGATTTCGTCCGACTGTCACATATGTTCCAACGAATAGGACGGGTAGGCTTGCCTACGTTACCGACACCATTCGGAATCCTTGATTTGATGAGCTTTTATGATAACATCAAAAAGACGTGGTTAGTTAACCCAAAACCACTTCCAAATTATTGAGTGGGAGCGGGGAGGCGACACCAACTCCACGGCCTCTACTATAGATACAAGTAAGTGAGAGAAGGGTGACGCCTCGCGGCGCTTTGATTTCGTCCCCCTACGGATGGTGTTCACCCCTATCAACATTCATGGCTTGGTCTCCGAAAGGATAGGATTTCTGTGTACTCGTCGGGTCACTGACCTATCCTACGACGGCACACTCGGGGCGTACCTAAGAGATCCGATATAGTAGGTCACACTCATAAAGGATATTTTGGTAATATCTAGGCTAAAAAAAAGGAAGGTAGTCAATGAATAAAGGGATGTTCGATTCTCGTGGGATGTTTGATTCTCACAAGTTATTCATTGATGAGATTGTCTCAATTTAACCGTCATCTCTTTGACCTACCCTACGGCGGCACTGAGATGCGAGGTTAAAACCTTGGAATGGTAGAGTAGACTTAATTATTAGTTTACAATTCCTAAAATTTAATATAGTAGTGTTAAACTTGAATTAATACATGTCATTTTATTTTCAGCAAAATGTCTGCTCAAATTTCTGCTTTACTGTCTGAAAAATTAACGGGAAACAACTTTAAGAAATGGAAGAGTAACTTAAACGTGGTGCTCACGTATGAGAATGTGCAACATGTACTTACTTCTGAATGCCCTATGCTGGCGATCCAAAAACCTGGTAAAGCTGAGATCGAACAGCGTAGTCGCTGGATCGAAGCAGATAACCGGGCTCGTGGGATCATCCCGGCGGCGTTGTCGGAGGTTATTAGGACCTAGATTGAAGAGTTTGAATCGGGGAGAAATCATGCGGAAACTTACTACGATGTTTGGATCACCTAGCAACCAAGCAAGACACGATGCCATCGGGTTGGCCGTCAACACGAAATTGAAGAAAGGTCAAGCAGTGAATGGTCATGTTCTGAATATGATCAGTTACTTCAATGACGCCGGTATTCATGGATCAAAGTTCGATGAAGCAACTCAAGTATCAATGATTTTGACTCCTGAGTTTATCCCGTTCAAAACTCAGTATCTGATGGGCAAATATGAGTTGACCATGACACAGATGCTGAATGAACTGACTATCTACGAGGGCCTACTATCGAAAGATAAGGTCCAAGTAGGGGATAAGAAAGCTGAAGCCAATATGGCCGAAGCCAGGTCATCAAACAAGCCTAAGGCAAAACCGAAGAAGAAGGGTAGTGTTGCACCCGTGCCCAAGCCAATGAAGAAAAAAGACTGCCAAGAAAGTTGACGAGGCCAAGCCAAAGGGCAAATGCTTTTACTGTAAGGAGGTAGGACATTGGCGACGCCATTGTCCCGAATATCTTCGTGATGTGAAAGATGGCAAAGTCAAGGCTGTCGCTGGGAAAGATAAGAAAGGTAATTTGGAATTACTATTCTTAGAATCTTTTAACGTAGCTAAAGATGTGTCCACTTGGATACTTGATACTGGAGCTACTAACCATGTATGTTCTTCATTGCAGATTCTTAGTTCGTACGAGGAGCTGGAAGAGGGTTCTCAAGTGATGCGAGTAGGCACTTTGGGCGCTCATTTCGGCTAAAGCGATGGGAGCCGTGGACTTGCATTTTAATAACGAAATTTTACATTTAGAAAATGTTTATTTTATTCCGAATTTTAGGAGAAATTTGATTTCTTATTCTCGCCTTAGTTGAACAATCATTTTCTCGTTTCAAGTTTGAATGGTGAATTTGTTATTTCAAAGAATGGCTTTGAATTGTGTTCAACTATAAATGAAAACGGTTTATATTTTGTAAGACCACATAAAGCTCCCCTACTTAATACTGAAATGTTTAAAACTGCTCATCAAAGATCTGCAAAAAGGCAGAAAGTTTCTCAAGTAAAAGAAGATAAAACATACTTGTGGCATCTAAGGCTAGGCCATATTTCCTTGGAAAGACTCAAAAGACTTGAAAAGGTTAATGCCTTAGGTGAGTCATCTGTTGACACACTTCCTGTCTGCGAGTGTTGCCTGGAGGGAAAAATGACTAAGCGTCCCTTCTCATCAAAGGGTAATAGAGCCACAGGAACTCTAGACTTAGTGCATTCAGATCTTTGTGGTCCGATGAACGTACAAGCTAGAGGCGGATACGAGTACTTTGTGACTTTCATTGATGATTACTCGAGATTCGGTTATGTTTATCTCGTCGCATAGAAAGTCCGAGGCTTTTGGAAAGTTCAAGGAGTTCCAAGCGTAAGCCGAAAGGCAACTAGGCAAGTCATTGAAATGCCTCCGATCGGATCGTGGAGGTGAGTATTTAGATGCGAGTTCATTGACTACTTGGCTGAAAAAGGAATTTGTTTCCAACGTTCAGCGCCTAGGACACCTCAGCAAAACGGAGTTGCTGAGAGGAGAAACAGGACATTGATTAACATGGTTAGATCAATGATGAGCTACGCCTCACTACCTATATCCTTTTGGGGTTATGCTTTAGAAGCAGCGGTCTACATTTTGAACGCAGTACCGTCAAAGTCTGTCAAAAAGACACCCATTGAGATGTGGTCGGGACATCGTGAAAGCATGCGTCACTTCCGTATATGGGGTTGTCCTGCACATGTGCTGATGGACAAGACTACCAAGCTACAATCACGTACGAACGTATGTTTGTTTGTAGGCTATCCAAAAGGTACACGTGATGGTCTATTTTACGATCCGGAAGATAACAAAGTGCTAGTTTCGACTAACGCTACGTTTTTGGAGGAAAGTTATATGAAAGACCACAGACCTCGAAGTACAATTGTACTAGAGGAATTACTCTCCGATGACATCAGGCCTATTGTGGCTGCTGATGTTCCTGTAAACAACACTAATAATACAACAGTCACTTCCGACATTCCTGTTCCACCCAGACGTACTGCGAGAGTGGTTCGGCCACCGGCACAGTACGACATGGATTTAGAGGCAAACGTAGTCGCCTCTGATGGGGTGGAAGATGATCCTCCGACCTATAAGAAGGCCTTATTGGATCACGATAAGGATAAATCAAGAGATGGAGTCTATGTACTCTAACTCAGTCTGGAAACTTGTAGAACTTCCTCAGGGTGAAAGGCCCATTGGATGTAAATGGCTCTACAAGAGAAAGAGAGGAGTAGATGGGAAGGTTGAAACCTTCAAAGCACGGCTGGTAGCCAAAGGTTACACACAGCGAGAGGGTATAGACTACGAGGAAACCTTCTCACCTGTGGCCATGATGAAAACCATCCGCATCCTCTTTTCGATTGCTGCATGTCTGGATTATGAAATCTGGCAAATGGATGTTAAGACAGCGTTTCTAAACGGCTTTCTTGACGAGGAAATCTATATGCAGCAACCAGAGGGATTCATTGAAGAAGGTCGAGAGCACATGGTGTGCAAGTTGCTCAGATCCATTTATGGGTTGAAGCAAGCGTCTCGATCCTGGTATCATAGATTCGATCACACGATCAAGTCTTATGATTTCGAACAACACTTTGCTGAATCTTGTGTGTACAAGAAGGTTATCAAAGATAGTGTTGTATTTCTAGTGTTGTACGTTGATGACATACTCCTAATTGGCAACGATAAGGGGATGATGTCCGACGTGAAAAGTTGGTTGACCACGCAATTCCAAATGAAAGATTTGGGAGAAGCGAGTTATGTTCTAGGGATCCAAATTATAAGGGATCGTAAGAACATGATGTTAGCTCTGTCCCAAGCAACTTATATAGATAAGGTGCTGGCACGCTTCAGTATGGAGAACGCAAAGAAGGGTTTTCTACCAACCCGTCACGGCGTTTACCTCTCTAAGTCTCAGGGGCCTCAAACCCCTGAAGAAGCTGAAGCTATGGGAAGAGTGCCATATGCCTCGGCCTGTTGGTAGTCTTATGTATGCTTTGAGGTGTACGAGACCGACATTTGTTACGGCGTTGGATTAGTCAGCCGTTTTCAGTCAAATCCAGGGCAATCGCACTGGACAGCAGTAAAGAATCTCATCAAATATTTGAAGAGAACCATAAATTATATGCTCGTCTATTCGAGTGGGAGTTTGGAGCTAGCGGGGTACACCGATTCTGACTTTCGGTCGGACGGAGATGATTCTAAATCTACCTCGGTTCGGTGTTTACGCTTGGTGGCGGTGCGGTAGAATGGAGAAGCCAAAAGCAATCCAAAGCACGGCCGATTCAACAATGGAAGCCGAGTTCATAGCGGCCTCGGAGGCGCTAAAGAAGCGCTTTGGTTAAGAAAGTTCATCGGCGGATTAGGCGTTGTCCCGAATGCGAGGATCCTATTACTCTCTATTGTGATAACAATGGGGCCATTGCCAACTCTAGGGAACCTCGAAAGCACAGTAAGTCGAAGCATATAGAGAGAAAATACTGGGTGATCAATGATTTTGTCGATAGAGGGGACATTTCCGTCAAGAGAATCGCCTCCGCCGATAATCCTGCTGATCCATTCACCAAGACGCTGTCGATTGAAGCTTTTAGTCAACACTTGGAGACTATAGGTATTAGAGACATGTCTTATTTGCTTTAGAGCAAGTGGGAGTGATAGTTTGCTGTATTTTAAATAATAGGGTGTGCTCTCTAAAACAATTAATCACATGCTTTCGTGCAAGTGGGAGATTGTTAGGTGTGATGCCCGAAAGACAATTTTGTAATTGTTTTATTTATTAAATGAAATGATATTATTATTCATATTTATTATTCTCATATTCACCGATGTGACAATAGTATTTACACTACAGAAAACCCTAAAGTATATCGTTTATGTAATCACTTTACTCAGTGTATGGTATATACACGGGAGGATTGAGTTAGTGAAGATGTACTTAAAATACAATTAGCCCGTAGTGAAGTTAATCGAGAGTATCGGGTCTCTCCTTTAACGTGCTATTAATGCGCCCGAACACAATAGGTGTGATTGTCTTATCCGGACTTTCGGTTAACGAACCTAATGGGGCATTTATATATGATAGATATATCATATAGGCTTTGGACCGATTTGATTAGAGTTCACGATATAATTCCGTAATCGAGAAGTCTTATCGAATAATTGGATGATCATATTTATGGATATATCTTAATCCCGAGGTGATCACGATCAACCGCTTGAATCAGTATGAAGTTTGACTTGACGGTTAAGGATTACACTGAGTCTGTGGTCTGAATTACCCCATCTTGGCATTGTACTGGATTGAGTGAGTAGTCTGTGTTATCACAGATACGGAATCCATTCCTTCCATTTGATTAAATATTTGTTAAGAAATTAGTTTTCTTGGATAATTATTTAATGTGTGATTTATCTTTTATTTGTTAAATGATAATTCATGGATTATTAGATATGATTTATCCTAATTTGTTTGGGATAATTATTTTATTTATCTTTTATTTGGAAAAAGGATTAATGTAATAATTATCTCTTAATTATTTAATCCTTGGAGGCTAAGTTTTACTCTCCTATATAAAGAGAGTTCTCCCAAGCCTTAACACACTTCACATAATTCGACTTCTCCCTATAGTAGAGAGAAGAAAATATTTCGGCCAAGGAGAGAGTGGGAGAAATTTTGGAGATTTTTCCGGTAGCATATCGGAAGGGTTCGAGTCGAGAATTCCTTCCACCGGGAATTGCTTGGATCACACGATCGGAAGACTGTGGTGCTCTTCACATCTTCACATTCATCCTTTTGCGGTTCTTCAACTTGAATTTTGAGATTCAAGAGGTATGATCTACATCCTCCTTGTAGAATAGATCTAGTTGTTTTATTACGTGTATTATATAGATCTAGATCCATAAATCGCTTCCGTTGCGGATGATATGACTAACAGATCCAAACTATGATCTTCAATTTTAGCCTCCCCAAAGCACACGCGCATGGACTCTTCCAGCTTTTTCATTTTCTTCAGATCAACGCCGCAAGTTTTTCAGCTTCACATTCAGCTTCAAGGAGCGTGTAAATCTTCTCAGGTTCATCCTTATGGATAACCTGCTCACTTTTTTCGATGGGAGTGCAAAGTAGACACTTTTCGGTTGAGTTTTTGAATCTATCAAGGACAGATTCAACAGAAGGGCTACCGAAAGAAAAGACTTTGTTTCCTGGAGAAAAATAATAAGGGCTACATCCGCTAAAAGAATTGTTTAAGAACAATGTATATTAATTCTTTAGCAAAGCTATAAAACATATTCCTATGCTCATTATCTATCCGGCTAAAAAAAATTAATAAAAGAAAGAATTACAAAGTACAATGAAAGTAGTTTTTATAGGTGTGGACCGAAGAAACCTGCTTTTAGTGAGCTAGTCCTAAAATTCCATATTTCAACAACTTAAAACGACTTAACTCGTCAAATATTATAATGCCGTAGGTGCCTAGGTATAGTATTCCTACTGCCGTTGCAAGCCAAGCCGCCGGTTTTCCTTTCATAAGTTCACATTAAACTCACCCAAGACACCGTGCCTGAATAATGTACGCATACCATCAAGGAGACATGCAGTAATTCTTAAAATATTAATTGAAAGTAACAACTTAGTACAACATTGAAAAGGCAAATAAAAACAATGAAATATACCTACAAATTGATATGTCATGATGAACGATCTCTCCACAATTGAAAAAAGTCTCGTGCGGACTCGTATATCTAGAATCAAGCATCCCTTGCAATCCATCCAATGTACTCAATGTTTCCTCGCTTCACAATCGAAAAAGCTTCCTCGCTTTCACAATCGAAAAAGCACAAGCATGTAAATTTTTTAGGACGGCGCAAAACACAATATTCTCGTGAGAGATTTATTAATCGACCAAATATAAATATGCAAGCAAGTTGAATTTCACGTGTCTTCATTAAAAAAAAAGCAAACAAACAAACAACATTAAACTTAATTGTACTCAAACCATGATGCATATTTAGCCTAATATGTATCTTTTCAAGTAAATATTTCTAGCACGTTGTCGGTATTTGAACGTCAGGTAAACCCATACCAAAAACTAAATACTTAGCATGTAACAAATATTTAACAAAATAGAGCCAACTCTAGCAATTTCACTCATCATACACTACATTGTAGTTAGTTACATGTAGCTGAAGTCCTCGAGTGGTAATAATATTTATTGAGCGGCGTATTTTTTTATATTTGAAAACATAGAAATAAATGAGCAAACAATTGGGGGATTTTCCGTTGGCAAATATTTATTGCACAAACATGAAAACTAATATTCTTGAACACAAATAGAGAATCCGTATATGTTTTTCTTTTAACAAATTAGGTTGCATTCTCGTTCCAAAGGATCTTACCAAAGATTAGGATATAAATTTCTTAACGTGAAGCAACAAAGAATAGAACTCGTCTCTCGATTGAATTATTGTCATCATAGGAATATTGATATATTAATTATTGAGGGCCATTATTACAAGACGTCTATCATTAACCATGCTCGTCAAACATTAATTAATATTTATGATGCAAGGGCAAGACCGCATCATAATTTTAAGAGCAAGTTGTCATAACTTTCAAGGTCATAGAATCTGAAAAAAAAAAAAAAAAGAATTTTCTAATACACATACATGCAGAAAGAAATATAAAACGTCATTTTTATCATGATCCATGAATTATTTAATGTCCTGGTGGGTTTTCATTGAAAGAATAAGAAAGAAACATCATTTTACTCAAACTGAAATCCTGGAGAGACCAATTATTCTAACAGTTTCAAACAATCATGATAACTTATTCAATTTCAAAACAACAACAACTACAACTACTAGGTTTCATGTGATTTTATCAAACGATTGCGTGTCAAGTTGGCAGATCAGCCTGAAAAAATAATAAAATAAACTCCATACACATACCTACAAGGAGATGTCCGGTTGTTGTCGAAGTCTCTCCAAAACAACAACAATTCAACTACAACATGTATCTCATTTGCTCGTGTTGTTATCAGTCCTTTCGTCCTTCCTAGAGAATGATTTTAGGCAAAAAGTGAGACAAACAACGGCGGCTGGAGGGTCCTATTTAAAGGCTGGAACGGTGAAATTGTGGGGTTTTTTTTATCACCAAAACGCTCATTGTTATCATTTTATTTTTTCATTATATTTGGTAGATTCAGGACAATTTATTATTATGGGTTAATAATGTTAATTCTCATGACCCAAAAATTGTTTATTTTTTTTGCTATATATTTTGCAGACAAAAATATTTTATTACGCGGAAATGTTGTTAATTTCATTGAAAACCCCTTTCATTATATGTTTTTTGCCCTGTAGTTTGTACAATAAATTTTGTTTATAATGTCATTTACATGAAATCGGTGTTGCTATGCGTGTGTCAAACAGTTGGCCGGCGCTTTTTTCCAACGTTATAATGCCCTAGTCAAAGCACATTTCCTAATCTACCCTATTCCTTTTTTTGTTATGACCTATAGTTATTCGTCCATTGTTTCTAGTGTGTCCCATGCAAATCAAAGATGTGATTGTTACCTTTTTTGTGTTTATCATTTTATACTCTAGCTAAAGATTTTTCACATTTATACCATTTCAAGTGGAAAAATTAATAATACTTGTGCATTCTTTAATTGCACGTTGAATAAATATCAATTAATTATAATTCAACCGCGTTTGGCCACCCTCTCCGGCTTGATGCCGCAACGATTGATCTTCGAAAGCCATCTTTGGCTAGGGTCCAAGTCGAAATCGATATTTTACATCCCCCACCTAATAGGGTTTGGGTCCAAAGAGAAGATGGAAATAGTTTTTGGCAATCAATCACTTGGGAAGATGAAATCCCCTCTTATTGTACTCATTGTTGGCATCTCCGACATACTGAGCATGGCTGCTTTGTGAAGTACCCCGAGCTTCGTCAGCAACCTAAGGTTAACACCGGGCAACAAAAGAAGTAGGAGTATAAGTTGAAAAATGTTTCTTTGGAAAATACCTCAACGGCTCCCATTGTTGAACATAATAAGTACCAGCAGAGAGAAAAAAGGGATAATGTGACGCAAAAAAATGATACTGTCACTCAAACAGAAAAGAATTTTGGGGGAGCAGACCCACCTTTTAACGGTCTCTTTTGGAATATAAGAGGTGTGGGCAACCCCTCCTCGATACGAAGGTTGAAAAACTTGATACGTACCTATAATTTGTCTTTTGTTGCTATTATGGAACCGATGGTTAATTCTCCTAACTACCTTAATAAGGAGCGATTAAAAATGGGATTTAGTTATACGATTTCTAATCCAAACAGCAAAATTTGGTTTTTTTTGGAATTTTACCTCTGCCTGGGATATTGTTCTTAATTCAAATCAAGGTATCCATTTGAAGTTCAATGATAGTTGTTCACGGATTTATCTAATGCAAAATAAACAAGTAATAATATTTATAAATCCGATATACCTCAAGTGCAAGGATCGTAGTAAAGAGGTTGATACCGGGTCGATCTTACGGGGAACTAACGATTGGTAATCCTAGTCTTTGTTTAACTAACTATGTCACGAAAACTAACCTAAACAACAAATAAAACTAAACGAGACTGAAAGTAAAGATAACACGAATGTAAAACTGGACAGAAGAATGAATCTAAAGCCAGGGAAAATACGGGTTGCGAACAATTTAAACTACAACTAAACCTAATATGCAATAAGCAGATTTAACTAAACTAAACAATTCAAGTTTTAAGGGATTATTCAAATTATAACGAACAAATGAGCGATTGATCCACCTATCCTATCAACATTCAATTCCTAATCAGATTAATTCGTGACTTCTAACCAAGTTGTGATTCACCTCATCTAAAGCATGAACCCTAATTTCTTAGATAGTCCATCTATTAATCTCTATCTTTCGATCTAAGATTAACGCTTTTTCTAACCAAAGATGTGAACTTTAACGTTTCTAATCTAGAAATCTAACCTATTAACTCTCGTTATATAGATCAAATAACTATTCTTTTATCATGGGGATCTGGGGTGTACATGACTCTCATCAAAGTAAAACAATCAAGCATGCACATCTTTTGATATAATTGCAATAAACATTCAAACATGATAAAGAAACAACTTGTATTAAAAAACTCACAAATTAATCAAGATTCGAATCTGAATAGTTGATGGATAGGCTTCACAATGCTCGTTCAAGGGCTTTTAGCCTCTAAGCATCCTCTTGAAAGCTTGGAATTGTTAAAGAAAATAACATAAAACTAACTAATTTAATCTAGGATTAAAGTGCATAAAACTGAAGGAAAAGTATGTAAAAACGCAGCCTGAGCCGCCCCTAAGATTAGGGTTTTGAGTAATGTGTAATTCGCCTCTCAATGTGGAAAAATGCAGCTGTATTTATAGATGTCAAAGTCGGCTGTGCTGAGGCGGTGGACGGACGCCCGTCCACTCCTTCTGGACGCTCGTCCGGTCTTTCAATATCAACTTCAAATCGGGCCGAGTCATGATCAGACGCCCATCCTTCACAAAATTGGACGCTCGTCCACTGAAAATCTGAACATCCTGAACCAAATTTCTCCTCCTGGACGCTCGTTCAACTGACCAAACGCCCGTCCAAATGGACGCCAGTTCAAGCTTCTGGACGCCAGTCCAGGATCGAGTTAAACTTGATTTTTCCATACTTATCTCTTTTTCTTCAATTCAAATCATCATTATCTCTTCTATCATCGATGTAATTCGACTTTTATCTCTTTCTGATCATTATTTGAGCATCAAACATGTACCTATAACACATTAAAACATCGCAAAACGTGATATCATCCAAATAATCATAAAATCAGAATTAAAACACCAAAATTAACCAATTTTGCGAATAACTCATTAAAAACCTCATTTACTCAATAATTCCATTAAACCCTCGTTTCTTATGCAAATTATACAAATATGGGGGAAATTATCATAAAATATATCAATATAAATCGTATAAATTCACCCTTAACAACTCCCCCACACTTAGCTTTTGCTCGTCCCGAGCAAAACAAAACGAAAATTAGGGCTCGAAACGAAAACAGACATCTCAGACAATATAGCATAGATCCAATAAATCAGAAGTTCACCACTGTGTGTGCATAGCCATAGAAAACTTCCACTAAGTCCAAACTTGAAAATTTCAAAGCAAACTAGCTAATACCCCCTCGTAGACTAGCAACAAATGACACTCATAAGATGTACCCTACAAACGTAAATTATCCCGAAAAGGATGATCGAATATATCCAGGGCCTTTCTAAAATACTCAGAGGATAATCCCTGCAGCATATCTATCAGTTTCTACTGGGGATAAGATAGACGATAACTTAGTCTTATATCCATTTCATAACACTTCATTAGTTGATTTAATTATTTTCACTTTTAAACACACATCGTAATGAGCTATTGCCCCGTCATAGCGAATAGGATATTCGAGATATACCCTACCTTACTCCAATCATAAGGCAGCTTTTTTCTCGATCGTCGTGAGCTTTTGGTCATCATAGTGGTATAGGACATACGTGGTACGCCCTACCGCACTCAAATCATCGACTAGCTTCCGACACACCCAATTACTTCATTATAAACTCAACTTTTTCATTTGACAATAAGTTACGTGTTACTTATCACATTCAAACCTTAGATATTCACAAGTATATCATACTTCGATCCGAATACAAATTATCATAAATCTCAAGATATATACGTAGCACTAAGCACATGACTTATAAGAAAATCAGAAATCACTCGTCCAAAAGGGGTATAACTTTATAAATTAGCCCATCGTTCACTATGGCTCGTGAAAAATAGATCTCAGGTGAAACAACTAATTTATCAAACATATGATATATAGCTTGGATGACTATAAAAATAACGAACAAAGAATTGAATTGCCTACTCGGGACAAAACAAAAAACAAAAATGTCGAAAAAAATTGAAAAATTCTAGCTCATTTTGCATAGAAACATAACGAATTAAGCAAATGTATAGATACATATCAAATCACTCCCCTCCCCCACACTTAAAGATCAACATGTCCTCATGTTGTGCAGAAAATAACCAGACAGGAAACTTAGCTGATTTCGCGTAGAAAAATCGAGACGTGGTCAGGCTGGAGCATGAAATAAAACAACGCTCTCGAAAGCGTCGAAAAAAACATCCAAACTAACTCAAGCAAGATCCTGACCAAAACTATATCTACACTACTGGACAAAACAGGAAAAATATCGGGGAACAACGGGGAATATTATCGCAACACAAGAAAAGATAATGTGAAAGTGAAATCGAATCGAACAAAGAGATATATCACGAGGCATAAGGAAAATAGTAATCGTACAATATCAGTCGCAATACAAATCGAAGTACGAGAGTGCCTTAGGGCTTACATGATCCATTGGGAAGAATAAACAGTAGCTAAATGAAAAGTACAACGAATCACGTAATGAAAAAGTAGCAAGATTATACAACCATCGTATCTAGGACAAAGCAAAACTAAAATTGGAAAAATAAGATCAGGTCTGGCCCGGCGCTGCAGAATCATCAGCCGGAGGTGCTCCACCCGTAGGAGAGTCGGTCGCTCCTCATCCGAAGACGACTCAAACTCGTTCAGAACATCCACAATGGCGAGCTCAATCTCGTCAGAATAGACATAATCTATGACGCTCGGGTCGAAAACTCTGTCGTCCCTCGGCCTTCGGCCCTCACTGATGCACCGTAAAATAGTCAAGATGTTATTTTGAGAAGTCCGAATATCCTCCATCCAGTTCCGTACACTGTTGGCCATACTCAACCTCATCCGGACTGAGGGAGATAAAGTAGGAAGGGAGGATGCTCGAGGCGGTGCTGAAGAAGAACCAGGCTCATGTGGTGCCGCCGCCGCAGAACGTCCCGAAGACTTAACCTTTTCTCTCTGTATAGGTCTCGGGTTCTTCGGTTTGTGATCCGATCCATACTCAGGCACACCGGCATCAAGACACAAACTATGAATCAAGTGGTGGACAATCCAGCTACGCGTGTAAACCTTCTGATTGATAGCTATCTCATCGTATAATGCTTGTCCAACATTCACATTCAATCCAAAGGTCAAAGCGTACAACATCCCTAAGTCACCGATATGAAAATGCGTCAGATTGTTCTTGGGCAACAACCGACTCTGTATGAACCTACACTGGACTTTCCAATCCTCCGTCCAGGTAGTAGTGACCAACTCCTTCCGGTCCCCACCCGGTCTCAACGTCCATGCTACATCCGGGCAAACCTTTAACCTTAACTCCTCCAACGGATCTTGCCCCGCATTCTGCCTATGAACGATTTCCTCCTTATAGTCCCGACCCTCAAAAGACACCAAGTTATACTTCGTATTAATCACATCTGGCGTAAAAGGGACTTTCACCCCCCGAACCACGACTACCCCCGTTTCCAAATCAGTCTCCGAGCAATTTGCATAAAATTCCCGAACTAGGGAGTCGTTGACTGGGGTACCCGGGATAGTCATCAAGGCATCCAATTTCCGGTCCTTTAACAACTTTACGAACCCCGGATCTACCTTAGTCTCCAGCGTAGCCCTCTCGATCAGCATATTCCTAGAGAAATAATGTTTGGTAAAGGCGTCGTGGGCTCTAGGATTCACAAATCTACGAGGCATAGGCATAGGGGCTACGGTCTTTGCTCTCTTCCTAGGTTGTGCAGCCCTAGGCTCAGCTGGTTCCTCCTCCCGAGTAACATCCACAGCTTGCTCAACCCTAGACGGGTCCCCACCTCGGTGAACCCTAGGCATCCTCATCAATGGTATATCATCATCAGTCTCAGATCCCGAGGTAGGCTCATCCCTCAATGTTGCCCAAGCTTGTGTGGCCCTAGGAGGTTGCTCTCTAATGCTAACACCTCGAGTTGGATCGATTAAGTTGGGATCAAACTCCTTACGCTTATTTCCAGATTCCCTGGCCACCCCCTTACCATAACGCTTTTGCACTGCCTTCTTATGGACCATGATTCGAGCCTAAACTAAACCAAAACAATCCCAAATCAAAGCAAGTTACCCGTTTAACATCCAAATCGGGATTTCAAAATTACCAAACCACAAACAACAACCATCCAACATCACCAAACAACCCATTCATCATCCATCACATCACCACAGCACAGGAAGGCAAGAAAGAAACATGAATAAATTAATTAAGGCGTTATTCATGCGAACGAGCCGACCCGAAAATCGAACTCACAAAAACGTGAATAAATTTGAGAAAAATTGTTGCTAACTTACCAAGCACGACGAGTAGATGACGATCGAGATGTTTTTCAGTCCCAACAACCCCAATTTGGCTCCTAAAATCGGATTTTTTCCTGGAAAATTCGGACCGAAGAGGGCTCTGATTCTCCAAAATGGTTGTTGGTTGAGGAATAAGGTTTAGAAAAGTGAAAAGAAGGGACCAAAAGCGTTATATAGCAACTGAAATCGCTCAAATTGGTGTAATATTGAGGGATTGAGGTTAAGATGAGGGCAAAAGTCGGTTTTTCGATTTGAATTTCTGAAAAAATGAGGGTTCATGGACTGAGGGGGTATTTATAGGCAAGGTATGGACGCTCGTCCAACTCTGTGGACGGGCGTTCAGTAGAGAACCATATGAACTGGACGGGCGTCCAGTGTATCAGACGCTCGTCCAAACTTTCAAATTAGATACAGGATTGGAGGGAACATTTCAGACGGGCGTCCAAGAAATGCATAGTGTAGACGGGCGTCCAGATCTCTGGACGGGCGTCCAATGCAGAGATTATGCAAAAATTGTAAAATTTCATACAATTCAAATTTGCATTTTCTCATTAAACTTAAATAAAACCTCAAAAATACAAACGAAAAATGAGAAGATTTAAACTACAACTTAAATTTAAATAAAATCACTAGAAAATAAGTAAAAACAATGGAAAATAGTGGGTTGCCTCCCACCGAACGCTTTTGTTTTACGTCGTTTGCTCGACGAAACAACCTAACAAAGCTAGTCGTCGTAAATTTCCCCCCAATCCACCACCCGGATAAGACGGCGGAGCATGTCAATCGCCGGAGGAAAATCATACTCGTCCTGTAAAGCCCAGTCCTCACCAGCTACATCGACACCCCGAAAATGCTCAGCTTGCAGCACTAACGCTAAATCTGTCGGATCGGATCATTCGGGATTGTGTATGGACGTCCTAGAGCTGCCCGCAACTCCTCGCAGTGAAATCTCCACCTCCCGAACAAGCGGGGAACAATAATGACATAGGTGACAAATCCGATGGGGGTACTAATATCAAAGTCTACGTGCAAAACGATAGTCCCTCCCGGTCCGTCATCTACGGTAATAAGTGGGATCCTCCTAAGGAAAGGTAACTCCTCCGGTAGAACTCCGAAATCCATATCTAAAACACTCGCTAAACCGATAGATACGTACAAAAGCTTAATAAGGCTAAAAACTTAGACAACTAAAGCAACAAAAAGTACAAAACAAAAGTAACTAATATAAAAAGGGATATCTAGGATGCCTCCTAGTGGCGCTTTTGGTTAATGTCGTTAGCTCGACAGTGTTTAAGCTCAGCCTGGATCAGGCCATTTAACTTTTCTGCCAGCCACTACCTCGTGTAAACTTTGATCGCAGTGTGGCACGTAAACGACTTAACACATGGGGTAAAATCTTTGATGGCTTTCCAAATACGTTTAAACTGCCCCATGGTCGACTTCTTCTTCTTCTGATTATTCTGATGACGTTTCCGCTTGCGCTCCCTCTCAAACTCTTCCATATCCCAACTACCTGCTAGAACTTCTTCAGATCGACCACTACCGTCATCCTCTGAAAACAGGTCGGGTGAAAACTCGTCAAATTCTTCGACTTCTTTAGTACCACACCCGAGGATATCGAGTAAACGAACAATCAAAGGCTTTTCCTTGGGTTCACCAATATAGTGCTTACACCTTTGACCATTTACTCGAAACGGTTGGTCACCATAACCACGTAGTTCTAGAACGCCTCCGGGAATAATTTGGAGAATCTCAAAGGGACCGGACCATCGTGTCCTCAGCTTACCAGGGAACAGATGTAACCTGGAATTGTATAATAGAACTTGTTCCCTGACTTGAAATTCTTGCTTCTTAATCTTGGCGTCATGGAGGAGTTTCGTCTTTTCCTTACTGATCCTGGCACTTTCGTAAGCCTGAAGTCTGAATTCGTCTAACTCATGCAACTGTTGCAGTCAATGCTTACCACAAGATTGGGAATCAAAGTTCAGAAACTTTGTAGCCCAATAAGCTCTATGCTCTAACTTGACTGGCAGATGACATGGCTTACCATAAACCATTTGATATGGAGATGTACCCATAGGAGTCTTATAGGCGGTTCGTATGCCCATAGTACATCATCCAATTTCAAAATCCAGTCTTTTCTATGACTGTTGACCGTTTTTTCCAGGATTTTCTTAATACTTTGGTTGCTCCTTTCAACCTGACCACTAGTCATCGGGTGATATGGTGTGCCTGTCTTATGGCGAACACCATACTTTTCAAGAACTTTCTCTAGGGGTCGGTTGCAGAAATGTGTTCCTTCATCACTGATCAAGGCACGTGGACATCCAAATCTCACGAAGATGTTCTTCTTTAAGAATTTCATGACCGTCTTATGATCATTGTGAGAAGTGGCCTAAGCCTCCACCCATTTCGACACGTAATCCACGCAGACTAAGATGTATTTATTACCACAAGACGATGGGAATGGCCCCATAAAATCGATGCCCCATACATCAAAGACTTCGCATTCTAAGATGGGTGTCAAAGGCATGTCAAAACGCCTTGTCAGAGTACCGGTTCTTTGGCATCTATCACACGCTTTACAGAAAGCTTTTGTGTCCTTAAAGATCGTGGGCCAATAGAAACCAGATTGGAAGATCTTAGCAACGGTTTTCCAAGGACCAAAGTGACCTCCAGTGGGTCCACTGTGGCACTGCTCAATAATATCGCGCTGCTCGGATTCTGGAATACATCTTCTAAGCAGACCATCTTTACAGATCTTAAACAGATAAGGTTCATCCCAAACGAAAGATTTCAAATCCAGAGAAGAACTTTTTCTTCTCCTGATAGGATAATTCTGGATCAAGATATCGGGAATGAAGGTAATTGACAATGGAGGAATACCATGGAACATCCGGAGCGCGACCATCGATAAGCATAATGTTTTCTAGAGGAAAGTAAAGATCTATATCATCTGGATCATCCTTTTCCTCACTTAACATTCTCGAAACATGATCCGCCACGACGTTTTCACTGCCCTTTTTGTCTTTAATTTGAACGTCAAACTCTTGTAGGGTCAGTATCCAACGCAGTAGGCACGGTTTGGGCTCTTTCTTCGTCATCAGATATCGCAAAGCAGCGTGATCAGTCCACACAATCACTTGAGATCCTAACAAACTACGAAACTTGTCCACAAGAAAGACTACGGCCAATAATTCCTTTTCGGTAGTAGTATAGTTAACTTGAGAAGGATTCAATGTGTGACCGGCGTAATAGATTGGCTGGAATTTCCCTTTGATTCTTTGTCCTAAAACAAAGACCAATCGCATAGTTTGATGCGTCGCACATAAGCTCGAAAGGTAGATTCCAGTCAGGCGATATAAGAATTGGAGCAGAGATTAAACGGTTCTTAAGCTCCTCAAACGCTTGCTTGCAGCTTTCATCGAAATCGAACTCAACGTCTTCCTTAAGTAAAGTAGACAGGGGCTTGGCTATCTTGGAAAAGTCTTGAATGAATCTCCTATAGAAACCGACATGTCCAAGAAAACCTCGATTTCACGCACATTCTTGGGATAACTCATCTTCTCGATAGCTTCTACTTTGGCCCTGTCTACCTCAATACCTTTGGCGGAGATCTGGTGGCCAAGAACTATTCCCTCATCAACCATGAAATGGCATTTTTCCCAATTGAGTACTAAGTTTTTTTCCACACATCCGGATAACACTTGATCTAGATTGTCAAGACGATCGTCGAAGGATCGACCAAAGACCGAAAAATCGTCCATAAAGATTTCCATACACTTTTCTACTAGCCCGTCAAAGATAGCCGCATACATCTTTGAAATGTAGCTTCGGGGCATTGCGAGACCAAATGGCATTCGCCCGTAAGCGAATGTACCATAAGGGCGGTGAAAGTGGTCTTTTCTTGGTCGGCTGGATCAATGGGTATCTGAAAGTATCCTGAATATCCATCCAGGAAGCAGTAGAATGCGTGCCCTGCCAGACGCTCAAGCATCTGGTCAATGAACGGAAGGGGAAAATGATTTTTCATGGTTACTTCATTGAGCTTTATGTAATCAATGCAGACTCTGTAACCAGTGACAAGTCTTAATGCTATTTCCTCTCCCTTCTCGTTCTTCTCAATGGTAATCCCACCTTTCTTGGGAACTACCTGAGTCGGGGATACCCATTCACTATCAGCGATGGCATAAATGATTCCCATGTCCAGAAGTTTGATGATTTCTTTCTTAACCACCACTTGCATATGAGGGTTGAGCCTCCTCTGGGGCTGTCTAACACATTTCGCACCCTCATTTGTCTTGATCTTATGCATACAGATGTCGGGAGATATCCCTCTGATATCTCCTACTTTCCACCCAAAGGCTTTTTCATTTTTCTTCAAGACGTTGATTAATTTCATTTCCTCTAAACGAGACAACTTGGCAGATATAATCAAAGGAAGCTTGTCACCTTCTCTTAGAAACACATACTTCAGATGTTTAGGCAACGGCTTCAACACCAAATCTGCAGGGGGGATCTTCTAAACTTGACTTAAGATCTCCACTTTTCAACTCAACATCAATGAGCTTACTTAGTGGTCCCACTGCCAAAGCTTCTCCTTTCAATAACTCATCCTCAATTTCAGCTTCTAACCGCTCTAGATTGACCACACCATGATTATTCAAATTATCAACCAATCGCTCATATTCAGTCGCAACAGCCATGACTTGCTTTTCCATGAAATCATTGAAGTCATCCGACATATCCTCAATGGAAAAGCTGGTTGGAGGAACATAGGGTACTTGAATGGATTTGGAGACATTATAGCTTACCTCCTGATCACCAACTCATATCGTCACTCGCCCACCATCGCAGTCAATGAGGGCTCTAGCTGTAGACAAAAAGGTCTTCCAAGTATCAGGGGGACATTTATATCCTTTTCAATGTCTAGGACGTACCAGTCAACGGGAAAGGTAAATCTATCAATTTGAACTAGTACGTCTTTTAAGATTCCTGCTGCTTTCTTAGAAGATCTATCAGCGAATTGCAGATTCATTGTAGTGGGTTCTAGAAGATCAATTAAACCCAGCTGTTTGCACACAGACAATGGCATGGGGCTTATAGATGCACCCAGGTCACACAGAGAGATAGGGAAGACCAGGCCTCCCATCAACACTGTAAGCACGAACTTTCCAGGGTCACCTCTCTTGGTTGGTAAGTCTTCATAATTGATCATTGAACAATCCTCACCAATCAGCCTCTCCATGTCTGACAACTTCCTTTTTGAAGAAACAACATCCTTGATAAATTTTGTATACTTAGGCATTTCAACCAAGACCTCTGATAATGGAATATTCACCTGAGTATTTTTCAAGTGATTCAGCACCTTTTCATACTTCTTATCTTCACTCAAAGGGATGTTGCTCTTCCTTGGTGGAAATGGAAGCTTTTTCAGATCGCTCTCAGAAAAGACTTTCTTCGAAGATGCACTGAAAGCTTTGTCTTCCAGATCCTTCCACCGAACAGCTTTTTCAATCTTTTTATTAGTCAGGGGATCAGCCTCCTGACTTCCACTTGATTCTTCATTCCTCAGGGGATCAGCCACCTGAGGACTTTCAGCTTTTTCACCTCTCAGGGGATCAGCCACCTGAGTATTCTTTTTCGGCCAAGAGGAGTGTAGGTGCTCAGCTTCCCCTCCTGCCTTATCACTGGCAGGAGGGGCTAGTGGTTTCCCTGGTGGGAAGGACCACTAACTTGAGTAACGCTTCTTAAATTCATTGCATTGGCCTCCTCTCTACCGTATGGAATTGATGGTACGAGGTCAGTACATTGGCCATTGTTCAAAATCGGTTTGAGCAAATGACCGCCCTTTGGATTTTTCTCAGTGAAACTGGGCAGTTGCCCTGGGGGTCTTGAGGCTAACTGCTCAGCCAGTTGCCCAATTTGTCTCTCAAGGTTCTTATTTGTACTCATCAGGAGTTGGATACTTTTATTTTGCTCCTCCAATTTAGCTTCAAGATTGTTAGGTTGGGAGGGGCCTTGAGAGTTTTGGAAATTTTGAGAATAGGGCTGGCTGGGCCGACTTTGGACAGCAGGATTAGAATTGGCGGGCCAATTCTGATTGAACCTTTGATTAGAATTGGAAAAATTGGAATTCTGGTTCTGAGGAAAACCAGGGTTTCTATTGAAGTTTTGATTCTGATTGAAATTAGAATTTGGATTGAAACTTGAAGATTGATTGAACCCTTGGTTTTGGAGATTATTCTAGCCAGAAAAATGATTAAACCTTTGATTGATCTGGCCATAGAATGCATTTACTTCAGCATTCTGTCCGTTCATAGGACAGAATCTAGATGTGTGCCCCACCTCCTCACAATTCTGACATGTGACTTGATTATACTGTCCATAATCATGAACATCATTCACTTGATAAGGTGCAGGGGGATTGAATTGACACTGGCCAGTCATGTGGCCAGTCTGACAACAGCTCTCACAATACAGAACCTGGGAGTTCTGTGGAAAGGAGGAAGTTTGATTCATCTGATTCGAAACTTGAGAAGTTGCCATCTGCTTCTGCAGCATGGCGATCAAACTTTGCATGTTTACTTACTAAACCTTAGGAGGAGGAGGTGCTTGAATGGCTTGATAAGAGGGGGCGTAGTTATATTTGGCAATGTCCTCGAACAGTGCCCACCCCTCATCAGGCGTTTTCTTCAAAAACGCCCCACCAGATGAACTATTGACCATGCCCACTAAAGAAAGTGTTGACTTGCCTTTCCAGTGGCAAGCCATGGTGGGGACACTTTCTAAGCAGAGACTTGAATCTTTTCCAACACTCGAAAAAGGATTCATTCTCTTTCTGGTAGAAAGTGAATATCTCATTTAAACATTAGGCCGTTTTTTAAGGTGGGAAGTATTGACTCAAGAACTCTTTTTCGAGTTCAGCCCAGGTGGTAATAGATTCAGCGGGGAGAGAGGTATACCACTCTATAGCTTCTCCCTTTAAAGAAAATGGGAACAGTTTCAGTTTTATAGCATCCTCACTTACTCCTTGAATGCGTATAGTACCGCATATCTCTAAGAATGTATGTAAGTGAGTATGGGGATTTTCTGACGGATAACCGTGGAAAATAGATGCATGCTGCATCATTTGAATGAGTCCCGGCTTTAGCTCGAAGGTCTGTGCAGTTATGGCTGGGATAACAATAGCCGGGTTGACTTTGACTTCGCCTGGCATGGCGTAGTCTACCAACGTACGTCTATCTTCAGCAGCCATAATTATGAAGTTTTCGAATTCTTCGGCTAAACGATCCTCTAGATCTTGATCGGCTTCTTCAGAAGGAGCCGCAGAATGGATTTTCCGCCTGTTTGGCCGGACTATGGTCCGCTCTAAGTCGTGGGTATACAAGAATGGTCCCTTTTGACTTCGAGTTTGCATAAACCGAACCAAAATCAGGTGGTTGAAACCTAAAAACTAAGAATTAAAGCCTAAGGAAAGAAAAATAAATAAAATTAGTTAAGACAGGGGAACAGACGGACGTCCAGAAAACTGGACGGGCGTCTGCCTAGAAATTGAGCTAGACGGGCGTCTGGAAGTCCAAACGCTCGTCTGATCAGCTGAAGAACTGGATGGACGTCCAAATTGGATGGACGCTCGTCCGACAAGTTAAAAACAATTCAGAGTTGAGAAATTTACAACAGACGGGTGTCCACTGGTCTAGACACCCGTTTGGAAGCACAAAAACGAATCAGGAACAGAGAAAAACAGCAGGAAAAAGATGGGGAGAAAAAAACAGAAAGACAGAAAATAGATAGAAAGAAAGTCTAATCCTAAGGGGATTGGAGAACTATAAAAGAAAAACTATGAAAACCCTAATAACCTAATTAAAAATCTACCTAGCATATGAACAAAAACACACAATAAAAACAAACACTAGGCAACCGTTTGGTTCCCCGGCAACGGCGCCAAAAACTTGTTCACGGATTTATCTAATGCAAAATAAACAAGTAATAATATTTATAAATCCGATATACCTCAAGTGCAAGGATCGTAGTAAAGAGGTTGATACCGGGTCGATCTTACGGGGAACTAACGATTGGTAATCCTAGTCTTTGTTTAACTAACTATGTCACGAAAACTAACCTAAACAGCAAATAAAACTAAACGAGACTGAAAGTAAAGATAACACGAACGTAAAACTGGACAGAAGAATGAATCTAAAGCCAGGCAAAATACGGGTTGCGAACAATTTATACTACAACTAAACCTAATATGCAATAAGAAGATTTAACTAAACTAAACAATTCAAGTTTTAAGGGATTATTCAAATTATAACGAACAAACGAGCGATTGATCCACCTATCCTATCAACATTCAATTCCTAATCAGATTAATTCATGACTTCTAACCAAGTTGTGATTCAGCTCATCTAAAGCATGAACCCTAATTTCTTAGATAGTCCATCTATTAATCTATATCTTTCGATCTAAGATTAACGCTTTTTCTAACCAAAGATGTGAACTTTAACGTTTCTAATCTAGAAATCTAACCTATTAACTCTCGTTATATAGATCAAATAACTATTCTTTTATCATGGGGATCTAGGGTTTACATGACTCTCATCAAAGTAAAACAATCAAGCATGCACATCTTTCGATATAATTGCAATAAACATTCAAACATGATAAAGAAACAACTTGTATTAAAAACTCATAAATTAATCAAGATTCGAATCTGAATAGTTGACGGATAGGCTTCACAATGCTCGTTCAAGGGCTTTTAGCCTCTAAGCATCCTCTTGAAAGCTTGGAATTGTTGAAGAAAAGAACATAAAACTAGCTAATTTAATCTAGGATTTAAGTGCATAAAACTGAAGGAAAAGTATGTAAAAACGCAGCCTGAGCCGCCCCTAAGATTAGGGTTTTGAGTAATGTGTAATTCGCCTCTCAATGTGGAAAAACGCAGCTGTATTTATAGATGTCAAAGTCGGCTATGCTGAGGCGGTGGACGGACGCCCGTCCACTCCTTCTGGACGCTCGTCCGGTCTTTCAATATCAACTTCGAATCGGGCCGAGTCATGATCAGACGCCCGTCCTTCACAAAATTGGACGCTCGTCCACTGAATATCTGAACATCCTGAACCAAATTTCTCCTCCTGGACGCTCGTTCAACTGACCAAACGCCCGTCCAACTGGACGCCAGTTCAAGCTTCTGGACGCCAGTCCAGGATCGACTTAATCTTGATTTTTCCATACTTATCTCTTTTTCTTCAATTCAAATCATCATTATCTCTTCTATCATCGATGTAATTCGACTCTTATATTTTTCTGATCATCATTTGAGCATCAAACATGTACCTATAAGACATTAAAACATCGCAAAACGTGATATCATCCAAATAATCATAAAATCAGAATTAGAACACCAAAATTAACCAATTTTGCGAATAACTCATTAAAAACCTCATTTACTCAATAATTCCATTAAACCCTCGTTTCTTATGCAAATTATACAAATATGGGGGAAATTATCATAAAATATATCAATATAAATCGTATAAATTCACCCTTAACAATAGTGTCCCTTTTATTGTTTCGATCATCTATGCCAAATGTACTAGAGCAGAACGGGTGATGTTATGGAATGATTTGAGGTTGGTTTGCAATCCGAATATGCCTTGGTTAATTGGAGGTGACTTTAATGTTATACGCTTCTTAGATGAATACAAGGGACATGGGCATCCCGATATTGCCGCCATGCAAGACTTTAACACATCTATTTCGAGTGCGGCTTACAGAATCTACAAGCTTCGGGGGTCATTTCACCTAGGTCGGGACATAGGCCGAATGGCTATGATCAAAAAAAGCTTGACAAATTTTGTTCAACACTCGGTGGCAATCGATAGATCGTTTGAGATTCAATCCTTAGCCCGCACCTCGCTCCGATCATCGGCCACTTCTTTATTTGGGAAAAGAAAGTCTCACCGGGCCAAAGCCTTTTCGTTTTCAGAAAATGTGGTTACACCGCTCGGATCTAAAAGATGTTGTAGTAGCTAGCTGGAATGAACCCACACATGCGTCTGCCATTCTTGGCTTTTTGCTAAAGCTTAAATCCATGCGCTCTCGCTTAAAGCAATGGAATGTTGAGTCTTTTGGGAATGTTCACGACAACATTAAATTAGCCGAGCTTGATATTGTGACAAAATAGAGTGTCTACGATCAGGATCCCTTGCCCCAAAATAGAGCCGAGCTTTCACAAGCCCAAGCATGGACCTTATGTCTCTATTTATTGTTGGATTACGGTGGGAATGACACGTGGTGAGGTGCCAATCCGACCTCCATCGATTCTTAAAGAGTTTTCCACACGTCACTCTTTACTTGGTTTTATATTTCCGGGATTTCTCTTATGCCTTCCTTTTCGATTCGATCCACCGCATCCTACGAAACCTCTCGTGATCTTTATTAACCGACATCCCTGATGAAGGAGCCTTCCTCAATGAAATGAGTGCAAACCGGAATAAGAGAAAACATCAAAAGAAATGACATAATAGATGAAGATGATCTACAAAGACTTATACTTGAAGGCAGTAGTCAAAGAAACAATGAGATTGTACCCTCCAACTCTACTCTTAGTTCCAAGAGATACTAGAGAGAATTGCAAAATAGAGGGTTATAATATTATGGCGAAAACACAAGTTTTTGTATATAAGTGAACGGGCTATTGCAAGAGATCCGGAATGCAGGTAAATCTCTCAAGCATTCAACCCGGAAAGATTCTTGTGTGGTAATATTCATGTGAAAGAGAATGATTTTGAAGTGTTTCGGGTCATCTATAAGATATAAACTGTTGATTGCTACATTTGGATCGCCATTTGTGTTCTTGAAATGTTGGCTTTGGATGAAGAACATGTACATTGTGTGATGATGCATAGACGCATTGTCCCTCGAGCATCATAAAAAAAAATTATCTTATAAATATTAGAATCAATACAACATCTGAAAAAACAAATTTAATAAACACGAGTGGGAATCTCATAAACACAATATGATTATAAGTAAGCTAGTTTAATTTCAAATCACCTAGAAAGGCTTTCTTTACATTTTTGACATGACTTGCAAAATGGAAAAGAGTCTTAGAAACTATAAAAAGCAATTTGATATGGAAAATACCAATTAAAATCAAGAAGCAATACCATTTCCCCTTCAAGAATCTTTCGTCGAGCAAAGAGCCCCTCCATGTATGCCGATTTACCGAAACGGGCCTGCAAATTTTCAGTCCTCTGGAAAAAAGAAGTGAAGAAACATTGGTCATCAAACAATGAACAACGAAAGCCAACAATAGGGAAGAATGCAGGCTATGTTTATTGTTGAATACATATTAGCACAATGACTAGTTACATGCCTGTAAATGCTTCAACCTCTCCTTTAGTGATGAAAATGTTTTCAAACTGTCCAATTCCTTCAGGAAAGATGGGAAATAGACCGGAAATCAGCTCCAAATCCATATTATTACCATAAAATGTATCTTTTTAAAAACAAAAAAAGGTAAATTACATTTTTAGAACTTAGAGAATCTATAGTTTCAAGTGGATGATGACACGGCCTCATCACTCGATGAAATACAGGTTCTTGTTGAATATTCTGCAAAGTAGAAACCGGATATCAACGATAACAAGAGAAAATATATTTATGAAATTCGAAGCATATTTGTGGCAAATTAATTTTTTAATTTTTTAACACAAGCCGGAAAGGTGACAGGTAGTGATTATTCAATGATTAAATAATATTAAAAACGAACTTCAAGTTCTGTAAGAATCTGAGAGGACATTACAACTAGTGAAACATAAAAAAAGGGGAAAACAATAGAAAATACCTAGCCAGATCCATAGAAAATGATATGTCATGATCAACGATCTTTCTGCAATTGGAAATAATATGTGCAAACAACTCTACTTTACGAATCATCCTTTGAAATCCATCCACTGTACTCAATCTTGGCTTATGCACCACAACCAAGACACAAAAGCATATTTTCATGTGCATATATTTCTCTCTCAATCTGCAAAAGCAAAGTATAAAATCAACATGAGCATCTACCCTTTGCGGATAGTTATTATGCAAACTTAAAAAGTAATTTTATTCAATGGTAATAGAGAATCTGTAAAGAGATCACGGAAATATTGTCATCAAAGAACCACAGATGTATTAACGATTGTAGGCCATATTAGAAAACATTTATAATAAATGTTTCATTATAGTTTTCATACTGAGTGCAGATCCTCTACTCTAATGAGGGTACCAAAGATCATTTAACCCGGTGCCAGATATTTGAAACTTTCATCCCGGTGCCGGAGAATTGAATTTGTTGGATACAATTTGAGAAAGAAAAAAACATTTACTGAAATTCAAATCTAAGGGAGACCGCACTTCAAAAAAAGGAAGAACACACCAGCTGCAAGTGGAGATTTGCTCGGTTTCTATTCCAAGACACAAATTGAGCCGAATTTGCGGTGTTAGCCGTGTTCTTGCTTCCTATCCGCCACCTATGAGTTGTTTAAGAATGAGAAAGATAGATTGAAAACGCGGCTAGGGCTTCACACCCTAAATAGAGGTTGGAGTGATTGTGCTTCATACACATGGCAGGCATGCATTTACATATTTTGTCATTTGACGCCCCAATTTGTATGTAAAAACACCACATTCTGTTACCAATAATTTTTTTTATTTTATATAATTTTAATCTAAAATGGAATTAATCCAATTCTTTGTTTTAAATAATACAGTAGACATAAAGAAAAATTTACAGAATTTGGATAGATGCGGTATATATAAAAGAAATTTTACAGAATTCGTATTTTACGGTAAAAAAAAATAGAGTATCGGTGTAATTTTTTCGTAAATCTGAATATTGAAATATCTAAAATACTGTTTTGAAAAGATTTAGAGTGTATACTACAAATGCACTAATTAATGTATGGGTATCTATAGACAACTGGTTTCATACATTGCACATTGTTTCTTTCTAAATAAAAATAATAATAATTGTTCATGATATAATCACAATCAAATTGACATGATCTACATTGTACAATGATTCTAGAGTCAAAGGGTAATCTAGACTTTAAATATTAAAATTAATGAAACTTATCCACTTTCTTAATCCGTGTTAAAAGTCAAAATGGACTTAAATTTTTGGATGGAGGTAGTATTTTACATTTAACCAATATAGTATATGTAAAGGTCCTTATTCATGGTATATTAACTGAAAAATCTATCACTGTTTTAGAGTACTATACCACTAAAATTGTTCAATCATTCAAAAGTTTTTTTTTTTTTTTTTTTTTTTTTTTTTTTTTGGTGCCAAAAACCAATCAAATTTTTTATATATGCCACCAAAAATCGTGCTTTTTTCACCAAATTTTTTTTTTATTTTCTTTGTTTTAAAATCGTATTTAAAATACCCATTCACTGTCAGTTCCGAGAAGCTCATGTAATAGATGCTAATCTATATGGTAAATTCAAGTACCAAATGCTTACATTTTCTTTCTCGTGCGTCAAAAAATGAATATATAGACGATTAACAAAATTTTCAAAGAAGAAATAATACATATATAGTTTATTGATGAGTAGGAAATTATGTTGAATAGTGTGAAGGCTCTAAGAATCTTCGCTACTTAAGTTTTGAATGACGCCGTTGATGTATAATAAAGAGAAGAAACAAACTAGTGGTTTTAGTCTCGTTACGGAATCTAATTATTGATTTACACAGATCGTGTTCCTTTTTAAAGAAAGAAATGAAACCAACTGCCATATGTGAAACGAAAATGGTCCAAAACTAAAACTTATTGCTAAGTTTTGTTCATATACTATATTATATACTTTTCCTTCTCAATCCCATGAATTATACGTATTATCTAAAATCATTATTGACAATGATATGAATACATTGATTGATGGCGAAATGTTTTGATTTGATAAAAAATAATATATTTGTATCCTTAATATTTTATAACCAAAACTGTAGAATTTTAATTGTAAATGAAAACCGAAGACATCATATAAAACAATATTTGAGTTTAGTATTATACATGGTTTCATGTTTACGTTACATTTATAAAAAAGATATGTTGAATAATACCGGTTCTTATAAATGATCTTATTCTTCTCATTTGTTACTTAATTGGTTCATTAATGATTCATATGAATTAAATCATAACCGACATGTTATATTTATCCTTATTTTGAATATTAAACAATTTTCATAAAAAATTAAGAATAGAACGATTTTCAATTAATATTTGACATTTAACCAATATTCCAATTGTTATGGTCTGGTATGTTTGATAAAAACATTCTATCACAGTGTTAGTGTACTACACCATTCAAATTATTCAAACATACATAAGTTTATTTTCAAAAAAATAAAACAGCCATATGTTTTTATAGAAAATTTGGTAAAAGGACACATATTGGAATATTTTTAAGTAACGACACGACAATATTTTTTATAAGAAGGAGGAAAAATTCTATAATTTTTATAGCCTCAAGGCCAAACAAATAAATCAAAACCACCCCAACACGCGCTTTAGTGTAACTCGTTTTTTTCTTTTTCTTTCTACCTTAATTTTTCAAACACTCATATCATTTGATCTAGATCTCCAAACGCGATGAAAAATATCACCGAATTTTTTATTTTTTCAAACTCTTCATTTTGAGACTTGGTTCGATATAATCACATCATTTTTCGTGAGATTCAATGTCGAAATTTACTCGTTGAATCCCGACAAATAATCCCGAAAATAAGTGAATTTCGACAATGGATTTTTGGAAATTACAAAAATATGGTGAATGTGGTCTCAAAACAAAGAGAATGAAAAAATGAAAATTTTGATGAAAGAATTTTCAAATTTGTTTTAGATTGAATGATATAAGTGTTTAAAAATATGAATGAGAGATAAAGTGTGTTGGTTTTTTTTATGGTAGGAACAGCGTTCAGAATTTAAAAAAGATTTTTTTTTTTTTTTTGTCTTTGATGCAAAAGTTTTGAAAACTTGTCGTATTCCCTAATTGATGAATTGTTTTTGTCATTCTCCCATATTTCCCCAATATAAAGTTATCTACCTCCCCATTAGTTCACGATTTTAGGAGAGATGATACTTAAACATTTAATTAGTTAATTTTGTGTTTGATAGTTAAACATTTAATGAGTTGTTTATGCTCTTGAATTAACTCTCGATCCCCCATCCCCCCAAAGAAGATCAATATAATATTAAACCAAAGCAAACAAGCAAAATACATAGTTAAATTATTTGGTTATTTTTTGGGGAGCAAAAATTCCACTTTGCAAAAGAAGATGGTGCAGCATTAAAATAGCTCTTGCTGAGTGAATCTGGAAGGTTGGTTAGGAGTTGTGGGTGCTAGCTTACTGTTTGAAAGAAAATACCATCATGCTTTCGAACTCCCTTTTTTGCAGTAGTTGGATGCAAGTTCTTTTTTAGATAACGCTACAATTTCTTCTTTCTCCTGGAGTTGCATCTCCATGGCTTTTATTTTTAATTTTGTCCTTTTTTTTATTTCACCGCACGGAGGCTCATGCTCTTTCCCTAGCACCTGGTTTCCCACATCGGGTTTTCCGGACTAGGGTTTTAAGGAGGTGGAGGACGTACATTGACGACATATTTTTTCGGAGGAGGCCGGGAGTGCCCAAAACCTTGTAAACTCTTTTCTTATATTAATAAAATTTACAAGTTTTGTCTATAAAAATAAATATTCATAAAATTTATAAATAACTACACACAACACTTTAGACCACAAGCAAGACGAAGATTTGTGGAGTGAGGAATTACTTGTGTAACGCCCCCAAACATGTGTCTGATAGCGATAATTGAGACATGAAAGATCCGCTTAACTACTTAGACCACCGTCCTCGCTTGGCTTAAAAGGATAACCCAAATTGACAAAACCTTTATATCTCACACTTATATGGGATTAGAATTCAACTACTTTAATTATGTGGGACATTACATTCTTCCCCTTATAAGTAACTGGCATACTTTCTAGGACTTGGCCATGGCTGTTCTCACACTTTTCCTTACCAGAGGATTATAAAGGTGGCCCTCACCGTCTCTCACGTTGTGGCACTAACTTATGTCTGATAGTCGGCTTTGATACCAATTTGGAATGCCATCAAACCCATGTCTAGTAGTGCTAATTGAGCAATAAATGATATAATTAAATTACCGAGTCCATCGTCCTCGTTTTGCCTAAAAGGGCTAACCCGAATTGAATGTCTCTTATGTCTCACACTTATATGGGGGTGAGAATTCTATGACTTTACAAACATGTATCTTGACCCATAGGGCATCATCATCAAGTAATAATTTCCACTAGTTTACCGATGAGAGTCATATTCATCATGTCAAGACGTTTAAAACCCAAATCTCCTCTTTCCATTTATTGTGGACCCAAGGGTGTAAAGATTTGAATCTTTCAAATACAACTCTAATTCGTATCCCACTTGGACCCCGATGTATTTGTTCCTATGCTAGAAATCCAAACTGTATAACAAGAATATTCTATATTTGTTGGATTGTGAGAAAACTAGTCCGAAACAAGAAATAAGTTCATTTGCTAAAAATAAAAAATGAAAATAATAAATAAGTCAACTTGTAGATTTTTTAAAATCTAAATCCAAAACAAGATATAAATTCAACAGTTTGACGCCCACAAAAAGAAATACCTCTCAGGAAATACGGTTGGCTAGGTTCAAGGTTTTTGTGTCCCGTAGAGAGTATAACCTTTCAAATACACCCTTAATTTGTTTTCCATTTCAATCCTGTTATAATTGTTCATTTTCTAGAAATGCAAAATCCGAAAGAAGAAATAAGTGGTATTTGTTGATTTATTAGAAATCAAATCCGAAACAAGAATTAAATTCTACGGGTTGACGCCGACAAAATGAATGTACCCCTCAAGATTGTTTTTGTGGTGTGTTTTAGATTTATTATAGATAACTATGAAAATTCATGACACAATTTTGTCACCAAGATGAAGAACCGAAACAACATGACACATATTTGTTACCGTCATCGACCCAAGACACTACAAACAACCTATTGTGATTAAGCCTAACGGCACTAAACCAATAACCTTCGTAAAAATCAATTTTCACAATCAGTTTTTGTGTGTCAATTTTCGGAGTGGTATCACAGTAAATAGGGTACCACAATATTAAACATGTATAATATTTAGTGCACAACATTCCGTTTTAATTTTATAAATGACTTGAACAATAACATGGGGCCTAAACTAGACTACAACTGAAACAAGACTTTGTGAAAAGTGACATGCAAGAAAAAAACAAGACTTTGTGAAAAGTGACATTTTTCACAAAATTCATAACAAACCATTTTAACAACAACATTCTTTTTTTTTTGAAGCAGATAGCGCTAATGGTCAAACAGGACTTCCTTTGGCTGATACTTGTACACATACAATATTTTGTCACATACTTTGATAGTTTGCTTAGATTAAGTTCTAACCTTATGATCTCCGACCACTATCATTAATTCGCAGTGCAAAAACATATCGAAACACAGTTCATAAAGGGTGAATCACTACCCAAGAAAATTTGCGTACAACATGTTATACGTATGAAGGTTGTACCAAATAGATGCATGTGTTCATCCATTCTTACTATCGTTCATTCTTACACAACACAATTATTTGAATAATGTTAGATAATGTATGAATATAACGCATGCACTTGGTACAACATTACTACAACGGTTATTATAAAATTTCTCGTGGAGTGATTTACCGTCTATAAAGTGGGCTTTAATCCGTCTATCCATAAGCTATAATGATGGTGGTTGTAGATCATAGATTGGAATTATACTCTAATAATAAGCCTATTAAAGTATAAGAGAAAATATTTTATGAAAATGATGATCAACCAAGCGTGAGTCCCGCTCGGGCATTAGAGCCATCTACTTCTAAGAAAAAGAATGTAGCTTTCAAAAATAGTGCAGCAAAAAAAAGGTGTTTCATAGTGCATTATCACCGATCTTTGTTTATTGATGAGCATGTGTCCTTGCATGATAATGTTGGGGCTCTCCTTCTATACATAAACCTTCTACAACATTGCAAAGAATGGATGGAAGACTGGTCATGTTGTCTCATTCTCTCGGTGGAGGTAGATCATCGATACTCTTCTTTCATACCGTTCGTGTTTTTTGCTCCAACATGTGCTATTGTTCCACTAGTTGGGGATCCTATGCTCGGTCAAATCAATAATTCTCATATCTTTTTATATAATACACTTGTATAATGTATTGAGCATGTCCTCTCTTTTTTATTCATATTAAAAATATATATATATATATATAAACTAGCACCGGATAAAAATATTTAGAGGACTCTTTTGACTTTGACAAATATATATTTTTTTTGTTAGAGATCCCCTAGCCCTAAGAACTAACAAACTATTCATTTTCCCAAAGCTGATAATGTACATGAATGTTCCAAGCACGTCTTCCGACCATTCATGACACGCTTGCAATTAAACAAGTTGCATGTACAAAAAAGTGGGTATCTTTAAGGAGGAACATCAAGAAAAAGTATGAGCTTCAATTGCATACTAACCCGCGCATCATCCCCAACACCACGGCCATGAATACTATAACCTGCGCAGCGTACCACGACCGCAGCCACGACCACGACCACAACCAACACCACATCCACGGCAACTGTAATTGGCTGGATTGGATGCCAATTCCTCCACTCGTATTCCCCTTAAATTTTCATTTTTGTGAACATTTGACACATACTCCAAAGCCTCCATTACCTCTTTCTTTGCGGGAGCAACCAATGCAGCCGTATCATATGCTATTACCCAAGGAGCGTCAGCAGCCGTCCTCGTTAAAACTGCAACAATCATCGTTGCAGAGAAAAAAAACCAATCCTCCATTCTCTTTTTTTTCCCTATAGTCTTCTATGCCCACATTTTCTAGATCTGAATCATTATTTCTATCCACCACAAAAATCAATGAATTAGGGGCGACGCAAGCGGTACAAATGTAAGGATCGGGGAATTTGGGCCTCACGTATTCAAAGTCAGAAAAAGTGAGTCCAGTGATTTATTTATGGTGTCCTTCGAGCTTTATCTCCACCTGTTGACGGTTAATGAAAGTACGAATGTTCCAATTAGATTTCTTGAAACATAAATCAAACATAGAAGATAGCTTAAGTAAACATATTTATAGCCAAAATTCATCGTAGCCATATATATACACACACACACGCCAACACATAAATACATACATACACATGCTTTTAAAATAGTCACTTTACCTTGAGAGTTTTAAAAGTGAACGTCAAGATCAAGTTGATCAGATTTTTGGGTCATTTTTGTCCTGCAATAATAGATTTGGATCCTAGTAAGTTCATCGAATGCCTCAAGTTGATCCAAACTGAGATCTTCAATTTTAGCGTCCCCGAAGCACATGCGGATGGACTCTTCCAGCTTTTTCATTTTCTTCAGATCAACGCCGCAAGTTTTTTCAACTTCACATTCATCTTCAAGGAGCATGTAAATCTTCTCTAGTTCATCCTCACGGATAACCTGCTCACTTTTTTCGATGGGAGTGCAAAGTAATCACTTTTCGGTTGAGTTTTTGAATCTATCAAGGATAGATTCAACAGAAGGGCTACCGAAAGAAAATACTTTGTTTCCCGGAGAAAAAAATAATAAGGGCTACATCCGCCGCAAGAATTGTATAAGAACAATATATATTAATTCGTTAGCAAAGCTATAAAACATTTTCCTATGCTCATTATCTATCCAAACTAAAAAAATTAATAAAAGAAAGAACTAAAAAGTACAATAAAAGTAGTTCCTATAGGTGTGGACCGAAGAAACCTACTTTTAGTGAGCTAGTGCTAAAATACCATATTTCAACAACTTAAAACGACTTAACTCGTCAAATATTACATTGTTGTATGTGCCTAGGTTTAGTATTCCTACTGGCGTTGCAAGCAAAGCCGCCGGTTTTCCTTTCATAAGTTCACATTAAACTCGCCCAAGACACTATGCCTGAATATTGTACACAGACCGTCATGGAAACATGCAGTAATTCTTGAAATATTAATTGAAAGTAACAACTTAGTACAACATAGAAAAGGAAAATAAAAACAATGAAATATACCTACAAATTGATATGTCATGATCAACGATCTTTCCACAATTGAAAAAATTTCGTGCAAACTCGTATAGCTAGAATCAAGCATCCATTGCAATCTATCCAATGTACTCAATGTTTCCACAGCTTTCACAATCCGAAAACGCACAAGCATGTAATTTTTTTAGGACAACGCCAAACACATTATTCTCGTGAGAGAGATTTATAAATCCGCCAAATATAAATATGCAATCAAGTTGACTTTCACGTGTCTTCATTAAAAAAAAACAAAAAAAGAAACAACATTAAACTGAATTGCACACAAGCCATGATGCATATTTAGCCTAATATGTATATTTTCTAGTAAATATTTCTAGCATGTTGTTGGTATTTGAACGTGAGGTAAACCCATACCAAAAACTAAATACTCAACATCTAACAAATTGTGAAATTCTTAAGTAAAAAGTGAGTTAGACGTATAACTCGAAAAAAGCAAATAAATAATGAACATGAAATATAATGACATTGAAATCTCAACAAAAGTGGATGAATGTCCACCTACATCACACACGCACGCGCACACAGAAAAAAACCCTTCATTTCCGGACTCTGAACTTGACCCTTGACCAAACAATCTAGAGAATTTGTATGTCCACGAAAATGAAAATAGAGCCAACTTTAGCAACTTCACTCATCATACCCTACAATGTTGTTAGTTACATGTAGCTGAAGTCCTCGAGTGGTAATAATATTTAATGAGCGGCGTATTTTTATATTTGAAAACTTAGAAATAAATGAGCAAAGAATTGGGGGATTTTCCGTTAGCAAATATTTATTGCGCAAACATGAAACTTAATATTCTTCAACACAAATAGAGAATCCGTATATGTTTTTCTTGTAACAAATTAGGTTGAATTCTCTTCCAGTGGATCTTACCTGCAGCCAACCACGACCGCAGCCACGACCACGACCACAACCAACACCACATCCACGGCAACTGTAATTGGCTGGATTGGATGCCAACTCCTCCACTCGTATTCCCCTTAAATTTTCATTTTTGTGAACATTTGACACATACTCCAAAGCCTCATTACCTCTTTCTTTGCGGGAGCAACCAATGCAACCGTATCATATGCTATTACCCAAGGAGCGTCAGCAGCCTTCCTCGTTAAAACTGCAACAATCATCGTTGCAGAGAAAAAAAACCAATCCTCCATTCTCTTTTTTTTTTCCTATAGTCTTCTATGCCCACATTTTCTAGATCCGAATCATTATTTCTATCCACCACAAAAATCAATGAATTAGGGGCGACGCAAGCGGTACAAATGTAAGGATCAGGGGATTTGGGCCTCACGTATTCATTGAAAGAATAAGAAAGAAACATCATTTTACTCAAACTGAAATCATGGAGAGACCAATTATTCTAACAGTTTCAAACAATCGTGATGACTTATTCAATTCCAAAACAACAACAACAACTACAACAACAAGGTTGCAGGTGATTTGATCAAACGATTGGGTGTAAAGTTGGTGGATAGTCATGAAAAAATAATAAAATAAACTCCATACACATACCTACAAGGAGATGTCCGGTTGTTGTCGAAGTCTCTCGAAAACAACAACAATTCAACTACAACCAGTGTCTTATTTGCTCGTGTTGTTGTCGGTCCTTTCGTCCTTCCCGAGAGAATGATTTTAGACAAAAAGTGAATTGACAAACAACGGCGGCCGAGTGTCCTATTTAAAGCCTGGAACGGTGAATTTGTGGGGTTTTTTTTATTACCAAAGCGCTCATTTGTTATCATTTTATTTTTTCATTATATTTGGTAGATTTAATGTCAATTAATTATTATGGGTTAATAATGTTAATTCTCATGACTAAAAAATTGTTCTTTTTTTTGCTATGTATTTTGCAGGCAAAAATATTTTATTACGCGCAAATGATGGTAATTCCTTTCATTCTTTGTTTTTTGCTCTATAGTTTGCACAATAAATTTTGTTTATGATGTCATTTCCATGAAATCGGTGTTGCTATGTTTGTGTCAAATAGTAGGGTGGCGCTTTTTCCAACTTATAATGCCCTAGTCATAGCACATTTCCTAATCTACCCTCTGCCTTTTTTGTTATTACCTATAGTTATTTGTCCATTGTTTCTAGTGTGTCCCACACGGTCAAAGATGCGATTGTTACCTTTTGTGTTTATCATTTTATAATCTAGCTAAAGATTTTTCACATTTATACCATTTCATGTGGAAAAATATATAATAATGTGCGTTCTTTAAATTACATGTTGAATATCAAATAATTTTAATTCAACGGCGTACATTTTTTTCAATTTAAAAAAATTATTCTTTTAGGGGGGAAGATGATTTTGATTTTATTGCGGGAGGAGATGATCATTCGAACCCTGGTTGATGTCAAGAACACGCATAATATTTATCAATAGTCGCAATTACATAACTTAGCAAAAAATTATTCATTTAGTAAAACCAAAGTCGAATAAATTCATGTCAAAGAGGATACAAAATTTCAAAATTGTGTATATGTTTTTCTTAAGTCACGTGTTCGCAAGCAAATCTTTGTGTAGTTTTTGCTTCTACTTTGCTATTGAATGATATACCAAAGAGCGAGTAGTACTATTAGCCTTTCTATGAGCTACAAAAAGCAACGAACTCTATAAGCTAAGGATTTTTTCACCTTTGGACACAAACTTTGTTCTCAGCGAATACCCGTTGTTCTCAGCGAATATACTATTGATTTACTTACTAAAATTCAGATGTATTCAGTGGTGGAACTACTTAAAACTAAGGGGGGAGCAACTGCCCCCCATGATCCAAAACAAAATGTGCATATAGTTTATCCCCCTTAATTTTTTTATTTGCTTTTATAAAACTCATTGGCCCCCCCCCCCCCTCCTATCCGAGATCCGGCGTCCGTCACTGGATGCATTAAGTTATTTCTTTGGCAACACTCCCTCCTGTTAGGCCGATA
Organism: Gentiana straminea; assembly: GCA_036785695.1. NCBI lineage: Eukaryota > Viridiplantae > Streptophyta > Magnoliopsida > Gentianales > Gentianaceae > Gentiana > Gentiana straminea. Next base: position 2,336,442 of record JAVUPR010000345.1, on the reverse strand, counting down.
CCTTGATGGTAATTCATACTCCATTTTTAAGGTCCTTATTTAAGGTACATTTGTTAAGAAAATTATCACAGTTTTAGTGTACTTCATCTTTAAAATTATTCAATTATTCACTTGTTTTCTTTAAAAGAAAAAAAGGCACATCTTTTGACACATGCCTCAAAATAATCATGTTATTAAACCATAATTTTTGTTTATTCATCTTCTTTGTTTTTAAGATCGCATGTAATACCCTTTCATTGTCAATCGAAGATCTCGAAGACTCACGTAGTAGATGCTCATCTATCGTGTGAGATCACGTACCAAATGCTTACATATGATTTCTCTCGACTTCGACAAATGAAAATATAGACAATTAAATAATTTTTAAAAGAAGAAATAATACTTATGAAGTTTATTGATGAGTAGGAAATTATGTGGAAAAGTGTGAAGGTTCTAAAAAATCTTGAATTTCTTAAGGTTTGAATGACGTTGCTGATGTTGAAAAATGAGAAAGAAACAAACTAGCGGTCTTAATCATTTACCGAATCTATTTATTGATTTAACACACTCTGTTTCTCTTTGACTAAAGAAATGAAACCAACTGCTAAACGTGAAAAAAAAAAATCCAAAAAAAACTTATTATTAAGTATTATTCATACACTATATTATAATTTTTTTTATGAATTATACTTATTACCTAAAATCTTTAATGACAATGATATGAATACATTGATGATCACAAAAAAATGACGTGTTATTATTTTGTCTATAAGTCTGATATATTTGTACCATTAATAATTTTTTTGGGGTGGAGTCAGACATTTTAATGCAAAAAAACATGACTTTTATTATTCTTAAATTTTAAATAAAAAACACACCCGTTACTAACAAAACAAACAAAATCACCGCACCACTCTTGATCAAAATCAACCCCATCCCTTTTCTTTTGGGGGATCTAGAGGGAGAAAGATAATAATATATTTAAAATTAGTGAATATGACAGTTTTTCAAAACTTTTACATAAAATACCAAATTATTTATAAAGAGTTGAAATATCATGCGGAAATATCATGCTGTTACGAGTTACGACAAAGAGGCTTGAATTCACTTTTCCAGGACAAGTTCATGTATTTTCTTCACGAATAATTACTCCATTTCTTCTTGGTTGTTCCGTAAAGAAGAAAATAACCGTAAACGTATGGAAGGGAGAATAATGAAGGCCCAAAGACTGTTTTCTTTTTTTAATCGGCGTGATTTTCTATCCGTCCAATTTTCCAATTTTGCTTGCATTTGAACATACTAAAATTGTTTATACAAAACGTTGAGTGATTCACTTTTCAAAGGCTACAGAGATAAATTTAAACTAAGATCATTTACAAAAACCCATAAAATAAAAATAAAAAATAGTCACTTTTCCTTGAGGGTTTTAAAAGTGAACGCCTAGATCAAAATGATCAGATTTTTGAGATATTTTTGTCTTGCAATAATTCATTTGGATCCTACCAAGTTCATTGAATGCCTCAAGTTGATCCAAACTATGATCTTCAATTTTAGCCTCCCCAAAGCACACGCGCATGGACTCTTCCAGCTTTTTCATTTTCTTCAGATCAACGCCGCAAGTTTTTCAGCTTCACATTCAGCTTCAAGGAGCGTGTAAATCTTCTCGGGTTCATCCTTACGGATAACCCGCTCACTTTTTTCGATGGGAGTGCAAAGTAGACACTTTTCGGTTGAGTTTTTGAATCTATCAAGGACGATTCAACGTAAGGGCTACCGAAAGAAAAGACTTTGTTTCCTGGAGAAAAATAATAAGGGCTACATCCGCTAAAAGAATTGTTTAAGAACAATGTATATTAATTCTTTAGCAAAGCTATAAAACATTTTCCTATGCTCATTATCTATCCGGCTAAAAAAATTAATAAAAGAAAGAATTACAAAGTACAATGAAAGTAGTTTTTATAGGTGTGGACCGAAGAAACCTGCTTTTAGTGAGCTAGTCCTAAAATTCCGTATTTCAACAACTTAAAACGACTTAGCTCGTCAAATATTATAATGCCGTATGTGCCTAGGTATAGTATTCCTACTGCCGTTGCAAGCCAAGCCACCGGTTTTCCTTTCATAAGTTCACATTAAACTCACCCAAGACACCGTGCCTGAATAATGTACACATACCATCAAGTAGACATGCAGTAATTCTTAAAATATTAATTGAAAGTAACAACTTAGTACAACATAGAAAAGGGAAATAAAAACAATGAAATATACCTACAAATTGATATGTCATGATGAACGATCTCTCCACAATTGAAAAAAGTCTGGTGCAAACTCGTATATCTAGAATCAAGCATCCCTTCCAATCCATCCAATGTACTCAATGTTTCCTCAGTTTCACAATCTGAAAAAGCTTCCTCAGTTTCACAATCTGAAAAAGCACAAGCATGTAAATTTTTTAGGACAGCGCAAAACACAATATTCTGTGAGAGATTTATTCCAACGTGAAATCGTTGTTTCTATGCGTGTGTCAAACAGTTGGCCGGCGCTTTTTTCCAACGTTATAATGCCCTAGTCAAAGCACATTTCCTAATCTACCCTCTTCCTTTTTTTGTTATGACCTATAGTTATTCGTCCATTGTTTCTAGTGTGTCCCATGCAGTCAAAGATGTGATTGTTACCTTTTTTGTGTTTATCATTTTATACTCTAGCTAAAGATTTTTCACATTTATACCATTTCAAGTGGAAAAATTAATAATACTGTGCATTCTTTAATTGCATGTTGAATAAATATCAATTAATTATAATTCAACTGCGTTTGGCCACCCTCTCCGGCTTGATGCCGCAACGATTGATCTTCGAAAGCCATCTTTGGCTAGGGTCCAAGTCGAAATCGATATTTTACATCCCCCACCTATTAGGGTTTGGGTCCAAAGAGAAGATGGAAATAATTTTTGGCAATCGATCACTTGGGAAGATGAAATCCCCTCTTATTGTACTCATTGTTGGCACCTCCGACATACAGAGCATGGCTGCTTTGTGAAGCACCCCGAGCTTCGTCAGCAACCTAAGGTTAACATCGGGCAACAAAAGTAGCAGGAGTATAAGTTGAAAAATGTTTCTTTGGAAAATACCTCAACGGCTCCCATTGTTGAACATAATAAGGACCAAAGAGAGAGAGAAAAAGGGATAATGTGACCCAAAAAAATGATAATGTCACTCAAACGAGAAAAGAATTTTGGGGGAGCGGACCCACCTTTTGAGGTTCCGACCATTCCTATTGCTAATTCAATAGGCACTCAACAAAGACCAACTTCAGTCGAATCACCTGTTGAGAGAAATGAGCGATTCGAGATAGTTCATAGGAAAGAAAATCGACTCGAACAGGGGTATCTTTCGTAAAATGAAAAAAACGACTCACTTGCTCCACAATCTCTAGCTCAAGCTATAGATGAATTGACGCAGGCCTCCATGGATGTGACCAACATAGAACAAAATCCAACCAATGACCATGCTTACGAAGGTAATTTTACAATGGTGACTAAAAGGAGGAAAAGTAGAAAAGACTATGCGGCTATGGCTAAAGGGATTGCAACCCGTTCAGATTCTTCCAATCTAACAGTTAAAGATGTTTAACGGTCTCTTTTGGAATATAAGAGGTGTGGGCAACCCCTCCTCGATACGAAGGTTGAAAAAATTGGTACGTACCTATAATTTGTCTTTTGTTGCTATTATGGAACCGATGGTTAATTCTCCTAACTACCTTAATAAGGAGCGATTAAAAATGGGATTTAGTTATACGATTTCTAATCCAAACAAAAAATTTGGTTTTTTTTGGAATTTTACCTCTGCTCGGGATATTGTTCTTAATTCAAATCAAGGTATCCATTTGAAGTTCAATGATAGTGTCCCTTTTATTGTTTCGATCATCTATGCCAAATGTACTAGAGCAGAACGGGTGATGTTATGGAATGATTTGAGGTTGGTTTCCAATCGGAATATGCCTTGGTTAATTGGAGGTGACTTTAATGTAATACGCTTCTTAGATGAATACAAGGGACATGGGCATCCCGTTATTGCCGCCATGCAAGACTTTAACACATCTATTTCTGAGTGCGGCTTACAGGAATCTACAGTTTCTGGGGGGCATTTCACCTAGGCTGGACATAGGCCGAATGGCTATGTTCAAAAAAAGCTTGACAGAATTTTGTTTAACACTCAGTGGCAATCTGATAGATCATTTGAGATTCAATCCTTATCCCGCACCTGCTCCGATCATCGGCCTCTTCTTTATTTGGGAAAAGAAATTCTCACCGGGCCAAAGCCTTTTCATTTTCAGAAAATGTGGTTACACCGCTCGGATCTAAAAGATGTTGTAGTAGCTAGCTGGAATGAACCCACACATGCGTCTGGCATTCTTGGCTTTATGCTAAAGCTTAAATCCCTGCGCTCTCGCTTAAAGCAATGGAATGTTGAGTCTTTTGGGAATGTTCACGACAACATTAAATTAGCCGAGCTTGATATTGTGACAAAAGAGAGTGTCTACGATCAGGATCCCTCACCCCAAAATAGAGCCGAGCTTTCACAAGCCCAAGCATGGACCTTGTGTCTCTATTTATTGTTGGATTATGGAGGGAATGACACGTGGTGAGGGGCCAATCCGACCTCCATCAGGATTCTTAAAGAGTTTTCCACACGTCACTCTTTACTTGGTTTTATATTTCCGGGATTTCTCTTATGCCTTCCTTTGCTGATTCGATCCACCAGATCCTACAGAAACCTCTGTGATCTTTATTAACCGACGTACCGATGAAGGAGCCTTCCGCAATGAAATGAGTGCAAACCGGAATAAGAGAAAACATCAAAAGAAATGACATAATAGATGAAGATGATCTACAAAGACTTATACTTGAAGGCGTAGTCAAAGAAACAATGAGATTGTACCCTCCAACTCTACTCTTAGTTCCAAGAGAAACTAGAGAGAATTGCAAAATAGATGGTTATAATATTATGGCGAAAACACAAGTTTTTGTATATAAGTGAACGGGCTATTGCAAGAGATCCGGAATGCAGGTAAATCTCTGAAGCATTCAACCCGGAAAGATTCTTGTGTGGTAATATTGATGTGAAAGAGAATGATTTTGAAGTGTTTCAGGGTCATCTATAAAATATAAACTATTGATTGCTACATTTGGATCGTCATGTGTGTTCTTGAAATGTTGGCTTTGGATGAAGAACATGTACATTGTGTGATGATGCATAGAGGCATTGTCCCTCGAGCATCATAAAAAAAAATTATCTTATAAATATTAGAATCAATACAACATCTGAAAAAACAAATTTAATAAACACGAGTGGGAATCTCATAAACACAATATGATTATAAGTAAGCTAGTTTAATTTCAAATCACCTAGAAGGCTTTCTTTACATTTTTGACATGACTTGCAAAATGGAAAAGAGTCTTAGAAACTATAAAAAGCAATTTGATATGGAAAATACCATTTAAAATCAAGAAGCAATACCATTTCCCCTTCAAGAATCTTTCGTCGAGCAAAGAGCCCCTCCATGTATGCCAGATTTACCGAAACGGACCTGCAGATTTTCAGTCCTCTGGAAAAAAGAAGTGAAGAAACATTGGTCATCAAACAATGAACAACGAAAGCCAACAATAGGGAAGAATGCAGGCTATGTTTATTGTTGAATACATATTAGCACAATGACTAGTTACATGCCTGTAAATGCTTCAACCTCTCCTTTAGTGATGAAAATGTTTTCAAACTGTCCAATTCCTTCAGGAAAGATGGGAAATAGACCGGAAATCAGCTCCAAATCCATATTATTACAATAAAATGTATCTTTTTAAAAACAAAAAAAGGTAAATTACGTTGTTAGAACTTAGAGAATCTATAGTTTCAAGTGGATGATGACACGGCCTCATCACTCGATGAAATACAGGTTCTTGTTGAATATTCTGCATAGTAGAAACCGGATATCAACGATAACAAGAGAAAATATATTTATGAAATTCGAAGCATATTTGTGGAAAATTATTTTTTTATTTTTTTAACACAAGCCGGAAGGGTGACACGTAGTGATTATTCAATGATTAAATAATATTAAAAACGAACTTCAAGTTCTGTAAGAATCTGAGAGGACATTACAACTAGTGAAACATAAAAAAAAAGGGAAAACAATAGAAAATACCTAGCCAGATCCATAGAAAATGATATGTCATGATCAACGATCTTTCTGCAATTGAAAATAATATGTGCAAACAACTCTACTTTACGAATCATCCTTTGAAATCCATCCACTGTACTCAATCTTGGCTTATGCACCACAACCAAGCCACAAAAGCATATTTTCATGTGCATATATTTCTCTCTCAATCTGCAAAAGCAAAGTATAAAATCAACATGAGCATCTACCCTTTGCGGATAGTTATTACGCAAACTTAAAAAAGTAATTTTATTCAATTGTAATAGAGAATCTGTAAAGAGATCACGGAAATATTGCCATCAAAGAACCACGGATGTATTAACGATTGTAGGCCATATTAGAAAACATTTATAAGAAATGTTTCATTATAGTTTTCATACTGAGCGCAGATCCTCTACTCTAATGAGGGTACCAAAGATCATTTAACCCGGTGCTAGATATTTGAAACTTTCATCCCGGTGCCGGAGAATTGAATTTGTTGGATACAATTTGAGAAAGAAAAAAACATTTACTGAAATTCAAATCTAAGGGAGACCGCACTTCAAAAAAAGGAAGAACACACCAGCTGCAAGTGGAGATTTGCTCAGGTTTCTATTCCAAGACACAAATTGAGCTGAATTTGTAGGTTAGCTGTGTTCTTGCTTCCTATCCGCCACCTATGAGTTGTTTAAGAATGAAAAAGATAGATTGAAAACGCGGCTAGGGCTTCACACCCTAAATAGAGGTTGGAGTGATTGTGCTTCATACACATGGCAGGCATGGATTTACATATTTTGTCATTTGACGCCCCAATTTGTATGTAAAAACACCACATTCTGTTACCAATAATTTTTTTTATTTTATATAATTTTAATCTAAAATGGAAATAATCCAATTCTTTGTTTTACATAATACAGTAGACATAAAGAAAAATTTACAGAATTTGGATAGATGCGGTATATATAAAAGAAATTTTACAGAATTCGTATTTTACGGTAAAAAAAATAGAGTATCGGTGTAATTTTTTTCGTAAATCTGAATATTGAACTATCTAAAATACTGTTTTGAAAAGATTTAGAGTGTATACTACAAATGCACTAATTAATGTATGGGTATCTATAGACAACTGGTTTCATACATTGCACATTGATTCTTTCTAAATAAAAATAATAATAATTGTTCATGATATAATCACAATCAAATTGACATGATCTACATTGTACAATGATTCTAGAGTCAATGGGTAATCTAGACTTTTAATATTAAAATTAATGAAACTTATCCACTTTCTTAATCCGTGTTAAAAGTCAAAATGGACTTAAATTTTTGGATGGAGGTAGTATTTTACATTTAACCAATACAGTATATGTAAAGGTCCTTATTCATGGTATATTAACTGAAAAATCTATCACTGTTTTAGAGTACTATACCACTAAAATTGTTCAATCATTCATAAGTTTTTTTTTTTTTTTTTTTTTTTTTTGCCAAAAACCAATCAAATTTTTTATCTATGCCACCAAAAATCGTGCTTTTTTCACCAAATTTTTTTTTTTTTAATTTTCTTTGTTTTAAAATCGTATTTAAAATACCCATTCACTGTCAGTTCCGAGAAGCTCATGTAATATATGCTAATCTATATGGTAAATTCAAGTACCAAATGCTTACATTTTCTTTCTCGTGCGTCAAAAAATGAATATATTTACGATTAACAAAATTTTCAAAGAAGAAATAATACATATATAGTTTATTGATGAGTAGGAAATTATGTTGAATAGTGTGAAGGCTCTAAGAATCTTCAGTTACTTAAGTTTTGAATGACGCTGTTGATGTATAATAAAGAGAAGAAACAAACTAGTGGTTTTAGTCTGATACGGAATCTAATTATTGATTTACACAGACTGTGTTCCTTTTTAAAGAAAGAAATGAAACCAACTGCCATATGTGAAACGAAAATGGTCCAAAACTAAAACTTATTGCTAAGTTTTGTTCATATACTATATTATATACTTTTCCTTCTCAATCCCATGAATTATACGTATTATCTAAAATCATTATTGACAATGATATGAATACATTGATTGATGGCGAAATGTTTTGATTTGATAAAAAATAATATATTTGTATCCTTAATATTTTATAACCAAAACTGTAGAATTTTAATTGTAAATGAAAACCGAAGACATCATATAAAACAATATTTGAGTTTAGTATTATACATGGTTTCATGTTTACGTTACATTTATAAAAAAAAGATATGTTGAATAATACCGGTTCTTATAAATGATCTTATTCTTCTCATTTGTTACTTAATTGGTTCATTAATGATTCATATGAATTAAATCATAACTGACATGTTATATTTATCCTTATTTTAAATATTAAACAATTTTCATAAAAAATTAAGAATAGAACGATTTTCAATTAATATTTGACATTTAACCAATATTCCATTTGTTATGGTCTGGTATGTTTGATAAAAACATTCTATCACAGTGTTAGTGTACTACACCTTTCAAATTATTCAAACATTCATAAGTTTATTTTCAAAAAAATAAAACAGCCATATGTTTTTATAGAAAATTTGGTAAAGGGACACATATTGGAATATTTTTAAGTAACATGACACGACAATATTTTTTAGGGGGAAGGGGCTACAAGGACAAAAAAAAAACATAAATGGGTCTGCAAGGACATTCTTTTTTTCGGATGTTATAAAGGACAAAAACAAAATATTTGGACAAAAATACCCCTTGTTACTTTTTACCCCTCTAAAAATAGTAACAGTCAAGAAACAAGTAGTAACAGCCTATAAAATGTCGTAACATCCAATGAAAAATAGTAACAGCCTAAAAACAAGTAATAACAGCCTTGGAAAAAATCGTAACACCCAATGAAAAAGAAGTAACAGCCTAAAAACAAATAGTAACAGTCTTAAAACAAGTAATAACAGCCCGTAAAATATAGTAACGGCTAATAAACAAGTCGTAACAGTCTCGTAAAATGTCGTAACATCCTAAAAACAAGTAGTAACAGCCTAAAAAGAAGTAGTAACATCCCGTAAATTGTAGTAACGGCCAATAAACAAATAGTAACAGCCCATAAAATAGATAAAATACATCAAAAAAATGTAGTAACGTTACAAAATTAATAGTAACAACCCTAAACCCTAAAAATTTTGAAAAAAAAACTGTCTGCTTCTCCGGCAACAATGACCGCCGTTAACTCCTTCGCCGGTGCATATGGCCCCAGTCCGGTGGCACAGCCGTAGGAGATGAACCAGCAGTCGGATTTTTGCAGATGAAGCAGCATTCGGCCATCAATTATCCACTCAGCCGGCGAAAATCGGGAAGCCGGCCATCAAGTAACAGCCTTGCGTCTCCTTCAGCTTACTACCACCGGCGAGAAGAGAGAGGTGCTAGACAGGTTTTTCCGGCATCGGCTGCCGTCTTTCCACTAGTTTTTTTCCGGCATCGGCTGCCGTCTTTCGCAAACAATCTTCTCGAGTCAAGGCCTAAGTGGCCCGATCAATCCCAGGCAACGGATTCATAAGTTCTATGGCAGCCATGGACGATGCTGCTGCTTTTTCCCTTTTCTTTTTTTTTTCCCCTCTTCTTCTACATATATTTTGGCTGCAAATTCTACCAAACCAATTCCGATTGGCAAAAAAAACTAATTACTACTAGACAATTTTTGAACGCTGAACGCTGATGCCATCAATTTGAATTCCGGTGATAGTTCCGACCAGAATAGTGTTTGCCGGCAAGAAGGATTTACAGATGCAAAATAGATGTACAATTGATGAGAGATGCAGTTAATGTTTTCTAATTAGGTTTAATTAGAAAAAAGGGTATTTCGGTAATGTTAATTAAGTTTTGTCCTTTCTAATCATCCATGTACTTGTAGCCTAATAAATATGTTAGTTTGTCCTTTTGGACAAAAACCTATATTTTTTATAAGAAGGAGGAAAAATTCTATAATTTTTATAGCCTCAAGGCCAAACAAATAAATCAAAACCACCCCAACACGCGCTTTAGTGTAACTGTTTTTTTCTTTTTCTTTCTACCTTATTTTTTCAAACACTCATATCATTTGATCTAGATCTTCAAACCCGTTGAAAAATATCACTGAATTTTTTATTTTTTCAAACTCTTCATTTTGAGACTTGGTTCGATATAATCACATCATTTTTCGTGAGATTCAATGTCGAAATTTACTCGTTGAATCCGGACAACGAATCCCGAAAATAAGTGAATTTCGACAATGGATTTTTGGAAATTACACCGGAATATGGTGAATGTGGTCTCAAAACAAAGAGCATGAAAAAATGAAAATTTTGATGAAAGAATTTTCAAATTTGTTTTAGATTGAATGATATAAGTGTTTAAAAAATATGAATGAGAGATAAAGTGTGTTGGTTTTTTTTATGGTAGGAACAACGTTCAGAATTTAAAAAAAAAAAATTTTTTTTTTGTCTTTGATGCAAAAGTTTTGAAAACTTGTCGTATTCCCTAATTGATGAATTGTTTTTGTCATTCTCCCCTATTTCCCCAATATAAAGTTATCTACCTCCCCATTAGTTCACGATTTTAGGAGAGATGATACTTAAACATTTAATTAGTTAATTTTGTGTTTGATAGTTAAACATTTAATGAGTTGTTTATGCTCTTGAATTAACTCTCGATCACCCCATCCCCCCAAAGAAGATCAATATAATATTAAACCAAAGCAAACAAGAAAAATACATAATTAAATTATTTGGTTATTTTTTGGGGAGCAAAAATTCCACTTTGCAAAAGAAGATGGTGCAGCATTAAAATAGCTCTTGCTGAGTGAATCTGGAAGGTTGGTTAGGAGTTGTGGGTGCTAGCTTACTGTTTGAAAGAAAATACCATCATGCTTTCAGAACTCCCTTTTTTGCAGTAGTTGGATGCAAGTTCTTTTTTAGATAACGCTACAATTTCTTCTTTCTCATGGAGTTGCATCTCCATGGCTTTTATTTTTAATTTTGTCCTTTTTTTATTTCACTGCACGGAGGCTCATGCTCTTTCCTTAGCACCTGGTTTCCCACATCGGGTTTTCCGGACTAGGGTTTTAAGGAGGTGGAGGACGTACATTGACGACATATTTTTTCGGAGGAGGCCGGGAGTGCCCAAAACCTTGTAAACTCTTTTCTTATATTAATAAAATTTACAAGTTTTGTTTATAAAAAAAATAAAAATAAAAATTCATAAAATTTATAAATAAATACACACAACACTTTAGACCACAAGCAAGACGAAGATTTGTGGAGTGAGGAATTACTTGTGTAACGCCCCCAAACATGTGTCTGATAGCGCTAATTGAGACATGAAAGATCCAGTTAACTACTTAGACCACCGTCCTCGCTTGGCTTAAAAGGATAACCCAAATTGACAAAACCTTTATATCTCAAACTTATATGGGATTAGAATTCAACTACTTTAATTATGTGGGACATTACATTCTCCCCCTTATAAGTTACTGGCATACTTTCTAGGACTTGGCCATGGCTGTTCTCACACTTTTCCTTACCAGAGGATTATAAAGGTGGCCCCCACCGTCTCTCACGTTGTGGCACTAACTTATGTCTGATAGTCGGCTTTGATACCAATTTGGAATGCCATCAAACCCATGTCTAGTAGTGCTAATTGAGCAATAAATGATCTAATTAACTACCTAGTCCATCGTCCTCGTTTTGCCTAAAAGGGCTAACCCGAATTGAATGACTCTTATGTCTCACACTTATATGGGGGTGAGAATTCTACGACTTTACAAACATGTATCTTGACCCATAGGGCATCATCATCAACTAATAATTTCCACTAGTTTACCGATGAGAGTCATATTCATCATGTCAAGACGTTTAAAACCCAAATCTCCTCTTTCGATTTATTGTGGACCCAAGGGTGTAAAGATTTGAATCTTTCAAATACAACTCTAATTCGTTTCCCACTTGGACCCCGATGTATTTGTTCCTATGCTAGAAATCCAAACTCTATAACAAGAATATTCTATATTTGTTGGATTGTGAGAAAACTAGTCCGAAAGAAGAAATAAGTTCATTTGCTAAAAATAAAAAATGAAAATAATAAATAAGTCATACTTGGAGATTTTTTAAAATCTAAATCCAAAACAAGAAATAAATTCAACAGTTTGACGCCCACAAAAAGAAATACCTCTCAGGAAATACGGTTGGCTAGGTTCAGCTTTTTGTGTCCCGTAGAGAGTATAACCTTTCAAATACACCCTTAATTTGTTTTCCATTTCAATCCTGTTATAATTGTTCATTTTCTAGAAATGCAAAATCCGAAAGAAGAAATAAGTTGTATTTGTTGATTTGTTAGAAATCAAATCCGAAACAAGAATTAAATTCTACGGGTTGATGCCGACAAAATGAATGTACCCCTCAAGATTGTTTTTGTGGTGTGTTTTAGATTTATTATAGATAACTATGAAACTTCATGACACAATTTTGTCACCAGCATGAAGAACCGAAACAACATGACACATATTTGTTAGCGTCATCGACCCAAGACATTACAAACAACCTATTGTGATTAAGCCTAACGGCACTAAACCAATAACCTTCAGAAAAATCAATTTTCACAATCAGTTTTTGTGTGTCAATTTTCGGAGTGGTATCACAGTAAATTGGGTACCACAATATTAATCATGTATAATATTTAGTGCACAACATTCCGTTTTAATTTTATAAATGACTTGAACAATAACATGGGGCCTAAACTAGACTCCAACTGAAACATTGTTGATAAAAGAAATGCATTATACTGACATGCAAGAAAAAAACAAGACTTTGTGAAAAGTGACATTTTTCACAAAATTCATAACAAACAAAGACTAACCATTAAGCACACTTTCTTACTGCACTTATTTTGACAACAACATTATTTTTTTTTTTGAAGCAGATAGCGCTAATGGTCAAACAGGACATCCTTTGGCTGATACTTGTACACATACAATATTTTATCACATACTTTGATAGTTTGCTTAGACTAAGTTCTAACCTTATGATCTCCGACCACTATCATTAATTCGCAGTGCAAAAACATATCGAAACACAGTTCATAAAGGGTGAATCACTACCGAAGAAAATTTGCGTACAACATGTTATACGTATGAAGGTTGTACCAAATAGATGCATGTGTTCATCCATTCTTACTATCGTTCATTCTTACACAACACAATTATTTGAATAATGTTAGATAATGTATGAATATAACGCATGCACTTGGTACAACATTACTACAACGGTTATTATAAAATTTCTCGTGGAGTGATTTACCGTCTATAAAGTGGGCTTTAATCCGTCTATCCATAAGCTATAATGATGGTGGTTGTAGATCATAGATTGGAATTATACTCTAATAAGCCTATTAAAGTATAAGAGAAAATATTTTATGAAAATGATGATCAACCAAGCGTGAGTCCTGCTCGGGCATTAGAGACATCTACTTCTAAGAAAAAGAATGTAGCTTTCAAAAATAGTGCAGCAAAAAAGGTGTTTCATAATGCATTATCACTGATCTTTGTTTATTGATGAGCATGTGTCCTTGCATGATAAAGTTGGGGCTCTCCTTCTATACATAAACCTTCTACAACATTGCAAAGAATGGATGGAAGACTGGTCTTGTTGCCTCATGCGACATTCTCTGGTGGAGGTAGATCATCAGATACTCTTCTTTCATACCGTTCTGTGTTTTTTGCTCCAACTTCTGCTATTGTTCCACTAGCTGGGGATCCTATGCTCGGTCAAATCAATAATTCTCATATCTTTTTATATAATATATTGTATAATGTATTGAGCATGTCCTCTCTTTTTTGTTCATATTAAAAAATATATATATAAACTAGCACCGGATAAAAAGATTTAGAGGACTCTTCTGACTTTGACAAATATATAGTTTTTTTGATAGAGGTCCCCTAGCCCTAAAAACTAACAAACTATTCATTTTCCCGAAGCTGATAATGTACATGAATGTTCCAAGCATGTCTTCCGACCATTCATGACACTCGCTTGCAATTAAACAGTTGCATGTACAAAAAAGTGGGTATCTTTAAGGAGGAACATCAAGAAAAAGTATGATCTTCAATTGCATACTAACCCGCGCATCATCCCCAACACCACGGCCGTGAATACTATAACCTGCAGCCAACCACGACCACAACCAACACCACATCCACGGCAACTGTAATTGGCTGGATTGGATGCCAACTCCTCCACTCGTATTCCCCTTAAATTTTCATTTTTGTGAACATTTGACACATACTCCAAAGCCTCCATTACCTCTTTCTTTGCGGGAGCAACCAATGCAACCGTATAATATGCTATTACCCAAGGAGCGTCAGCAGCCTTCCTCGCTAAAACTGCAACAATCATCGTTGCAGAGAAAAAAAACCAATCCTCCATTCTCTTTTTTTTTCCTATAGTCTTCTATGCCCACATTTTCTAGATCCGAATCATTATTTCTATCCACCACAAAAATCAATGAATTAGGGGCGACGCAAGCGGTACAAATGTAAGGATCGGGGGATTTGGGCCTCACGTATTCATTGAAAGAATAAGAAAGAAACATCATTTTACTCAAACCGAAATCATGGAGAGACCAATTATTCTAACAAGTTTCAAACAATCGTGATGACTTATTCAATTCCAAAACAACAACAACAACTACAACAACAAGGTTGCGGGTGATTTGATCAAACGATTGGGTGTAAAGTTGGTGGATAGTCATGAAAAAATAATAAAATAAACTCCATACACATACCTACAAGGAGATGTCCGGTTGTTGTCGAAGTCTCTCGAAAACAACAACAATTCAACTACAACCAGTGTCTTATTTGCTCGTGTTGTTGTCAGTCCTTTCGTCCTTCCCAGAGAATGATTTTAGACAAAAAGTGAATTGACAAACAACGGCGGCTGGAGTGTCCTATTTAAAGCCTGGAACGGTGAATTTGTGGGGTTTTTTTATTACCAAAGCGCTCATTTGTTATCATTTTATTTTTTCATTATATTTGGTAGATTTAATGTCAATTTATAATTATGGGTTAATAATGTTAATTCTCATGACTAAAAAATTGTTCTTTTTTTTGCTATATATTTTGCAGGCAAAAATATTTTATTACGCGCAAATGATGGTAATTCCTTTCATTCTTTGTTTTTTCTCTATAGTTTGCACAATAAATTTTGTTTATGATGTCATTTCCATGAAATCGGTGTTGCTATGTTTGTGTCAAATAGTAGGGTGGCGCTTTTTCCAACTTATAATGCCCTAGTCATAGCACATTTCCTAATCTACCCTCTGCCTTTTTTTGTTATTACCTATAGTTATTTGTCCATTGTTTCTAGTGTGTCCCACATGGTCAAAGATGCGATTGTTACCTTTTGTGTTTATCATTTTATATTCTAGCTAAAGATTTTTCTCATTTATACCATTTCATGTGGAAAAATCTATAATAATGTGCGTTCTTTAAATTACATGTTGAATATCAATTAATTTTAATTCAACGGCGTACATTTTTTTCAATTTAAAAAAATTATTCTTTTAGGGGGAAGATGATTTTGATTTTATTGCGGGAGGGGATGATCATTCGAACCCTGGTTGATGTCAAGAACACGCATAATATTTATCAATAGTTACAATTGCATAACTTAGCAAAAATTTATTCATTTAGTAAAACCAAAGTCGAATAAATTCATGTCAAAGAGGATACAAAATTTCAAAATTGTGTATATGTTTTTCTTAGGTCACGTGTTCGCAAGAAAATCTTTGTCTAGTTTTTGCTTCTACTGCTATTGAATGATATACCAAAGAGCGAGTAGTACTATTAGCCTTTCTATGAGCTACAAAAAGCAACAAACTCTATAAGCTAAGGATTTTTTCACCTTTGGACACAAACTTTTTTCTCAGCGAATACCCGTTGTTCTCAGCGAATATACTATTGAGTTACTTACTAAAATTCAGATGTATTCAGTGGTGGAACTACTTAAAACTAAGGGGGGGCAACGCCCCCCATGATCCAAAACAAAATGTGCATATAGTTTATCCCTCTTAATTTTTTTATTTGCCTTTATAAAACTCATTGCGCCCCCCCCCCCCCCCCCCCTCCTATCCGAGATCCGGCGTCCGTCACTGGATGCATTAAGTTATTTCTTTGGCAACACTCCCTCTTGTTAGGCCGATACCTTGATGGTAATTCATACTCCATTTTTAAGGTCCTTATTTAAGGTACATTTGTTAAGAAAATTATCACAGTTTTAGTGTACTTCATCTTTAAAATTATTCAATTATTCATATGTTTTCTTTAAAAGAAAAAAGGCACATCTTTTGACACATGCCTCAAAATAATCATGTTATTAAACCATAATTTTTGTTTATTCATCTTCTTTGTTTTTAAGATCGCATGTAATACCCTTTCATTGTCAATCTGAAGATCTCGAAGACTCACGTAGTAGATGCTCATCTATCAGGTAAGATCACGTACCAAATGCTTACATTTGATTTCTCGCGACTTCGACAAATGAAAATATAGACAATTAAATAATTTTTAAAAGAAGAAATAAAACTTATGAAGTTTATTGATGAGTAGGAAATTATGTGGAAAAGTGTGAAGGTTCTAAAAAATCTTGAATTTCTTAAGGTTTGAATGACGTTGCTGATGTTGAAAAATGAGAAAGAAACAAACTAGCGGTCTTAATCTGTTACTGAATCTATTTATTGATTTAACACACTCTGTTTCTCTTTGACTAAAGAATGAAACCAACTGCTAAACGTGAAAAAAAAAATATCCAAAAAAAACTTATTATTAAGTATTATTCATACACTATATTATAATTTTTTTTATGAATTATACTTATTACCTAAAATCTTTAATGACAATGATATGAATACATTGATGATCACAAAAAAATGACGTGTTATTATTTTGTCTATAAGTCTGATATATTTGTACCATTAATAATTTTTTTGGGGTGGAGTCAGACATTTTAATGCAAAAAAACATGACTTTTATTATTCTTAAATCTTAAATAAAAAACACACCCGTTACTAACAAAACAAACAAAATCACCGCACCACTCTTGATCAAAATCAACCCCATCCCTTTTCTTTTGGGGGATCTAGAGGGAGAAAGACAACAATATATTTAAAATTAGTGAACAAATCATGTTTTAAGTAATATATATTAGTGATGTTCCTTCGTAAAAAGAAGCCATTTGTGTAATTAATCAAGCCAATTAAACAGTTGTTAATACCCTCAAACGCGTACAAGTCTTAGTATGCTAACTTGTAATATATATGGTGAAGTGATATGTTTATGATATGTTAATGGGCTACTATACTTTTGGGATTTGTAAGTGCATGCTATATGCTACCGGATATGTTGCACTACAGGTTCTAATTCTTTCTTGGGTTAACTTTTTGTTTTTTGCTTTTTAAATGAATTTGCTTACCTCTTTGTGATTTATTTTTTGCAGTTCATTGCTTTGGCACAAGCAGGGCATCCATTATCTTCTGATCTTTTACATGTAGAAGGTAAGCTGTACTTTTTTAGCTCCATTAGTAAGGACTTCTACAATAAAGCTAAAAATGGAGTCACACCTTATTATCACATGTACTTAATTATCTTGTCTGTTACCAGCGATAGTTGCCATACTCTTCTAATAGATAGGAATTTCAATATCTTTGTCAAGTCTATATGATGTGAGCCTTAATATGGGTCTTGAATGTTGTCGTAAATATTGTTTAGTTTGCTCTGTTTAACTCTGCTAAGTGCATGTTCAAGTGCTTTGCTCCAAATCTGTTTTGATGTTTTATTTATAACATGTTTGCTAGCTGTTTTGCATCAGTCTGCTACTTACCTGATTGTATTCATATATCAGTCTCTGCCGTGCTGGTCAAATGCTTCTGCAAATTCAGCTTCTCAATGCACTTTACAACTTTGTTGTTGCTCTTGGTTCTTGATCACCTACCTTTTCGCAACTTACTGTTTCTATTATGTCATTTGCTATTCTGAAAGATGATAGCAAGCAGGTAAGTGGTTGTGCAAAGAAATTTGGTCGTGTTAGGTCAACATTTTGTAGACAAGAGTTATAATGGAGCCAAGAGCCATCTGTGGAGATTTTTGAATGCTAAGTAAAAATATTATCAAACTGGATGTTGATGTTAGAACATGAAAGCATTATTGTTTGTTGACTGTCAGTTAACACCTTTCCCCAACAAGTAAGCTAATTGAAGCTTTTCCTTTATCAATTTACTTATTCCTGAAACTTCAGGTTGCTAATCAGACATTAAATGCAGATTAAGATATGCAATGGGAAGATAGTACGTGTGGTGGCCTCTAGAAAAGGGTTTTACACCATTGGAAAGTAATTTTTGCAAAGACATTTTGTGGTTGATCTGTTGCAATAGATCAGACAAGCCTTTGCAGATGTAAGCAATCTCTTTTTTTACTTCATTTTAATTGGACACCTTTAATGATACCAAACCTATTGATCTATTTCCAAGCTTCAAGGAATTGGATCACAAATCAGTCGGTTAAGCGTCCAATAAGGTTGAAAACAGAACTATTTTAAGGCTATTTATTCCCATGCAATTGTCTGTTCTTGTATACCTTGCAAGAATGCTGATTTTTCTCATAACTTTATGCAGATTACTATCTTCAGTATTGGCATTAGCCCTCTTGTCCAAACAAATGCTTACTATCTCTCTGTTCTGTAAAAAAACTCCTTCACTGATGCATCATGTAGTAAAAGTGAGTTTTTTTAATAGGGTATCTTTAGACTATGAATATTATAGTAATAATAATTAATATTAATATTATTTTTATTTTTATTTTTATTTTTATTTTGTTTGCATAATAAATATTATTATTATTATTATTATTATTAAATTTTGGAGTCTTTTGTGACAAAAGCATTGTCACATTTAGTGCTTAATCGTGGCAACAGTCGCCAAAGATCTGGAAAACTTTAGTGACAACAGTCACTAAAGATGACTTCTAGTGACAAACTGTTTGTCATTGAAGAAAACATGTGTTACTACCCTTCGGTGAGAGAAACCTTTCAGTGATGAATTCTAGAGTCTTTTGTGACAAAAGTATTATCTCATTTAGTGCTTTATAGTGACAACAGTCACTAAAGATTTGAAAAGCTTTAGTGACTACAATCACTAAAGATCTGGAAAGATTCAGTGACCAATATTAAAGTTTTGTCACAATACAAATCTTTTTGCGACGAATATTTTACTGGTCTCTATCGTCGCAATAAATAATTTTGTCACAAAAGGTCTCCGGTGACAAAAATTCGCATTTTTAGTGACGATTTTTTTTGCCACAAAAAAATATATTTTTTGTAGTGTTGTTCCGTAAAGAAGAAAATAACCGTACACGTGTGGAAGGGAGAATAATGAAAGCCCAAAGACTGTTTTCTTTTTTTAATCGGCGTGATTTTCTATCCGTCCAATTTTCCAATTTTGCTTGCATTTGAACATACTAAAATTGTTTATACAAAACGTTGAGTGATTCACTTTTCAAAGGCTACAGAGATAAATTTAAACTAAGATCATTTACAAAAACCCATAAAATCAAAATAAAAATAGTCACTTTTCCTTGAGGGTTTTAAAAGTGAACGCCTAGATAAAAATGATCGATTTTTGAGACATTTTTGTCTTGCAATAATTCATTTGGATCCTAGCAAGTTCATTGAATGCCTCAAGTTGATCCAAACTATGATCTTCAATTTTAGCCTCCCCAAAGCACACGCGCATGGACTCTTCCAAAGCATTTTCATTTTCTTCGCATCAACGCCGTAAGTTTTTCACTTCACATTCATCTTCAAGGTGCGTGTAAATCTTCTCGGGTTCATCCTTACGGATAACTCCGCTCACTTTTTTCGATGGGAGTGCAAAGTAGACACTTTTCGGTTGAGTTTTTGAATCTATCAAGGACAGATTCAACGAAAGGGCTACCGAAAGAAAAGACTTTGTTTCCTGGAGAAAAATAATAAGGGCTACATCCGCTAAAAGAATTGTTTAAGAACAATGTATATTAATTCTTTAGCAAGCTATAAAACATTTTCCTATGCTCATTATCTATCCGGCTAAAAAAATTAATAAAAGAAAGAATTACAAAGTACAATGAAAGTAGTTTTTATAGGTGTGGACCGAAGAAACTCCGCTTTTAGTGAGCTAGTCCTAAAATTCCATATTTCAAAAACTTAAAACGACTTAACTCGTCAAATATTATAATGCCGTATGTGCCTAGGTATAGTATTCCTATAGCCGTTGCAAGCCAAGCCGCCGGTTTTCCTTTCATAAGTTCACATTAAACTCACCCAAGACGCCGTGCCTGAATAATGTACACATACCATCAAGGAGACATGCAGTAATTCTTAAAATATTAATTGAAAGTAACAACTTAGTACAACATAGAAAAGGGAAATAAAAACAATGAAATATACCTACAAATTGATATGTCATGATGAACGATCTCTCCACAATTGAAAAAAGTCTGTGCAAACTCTGTATATCTAAAATCAAGCATCCATTGCAATCCATCCAATGTACTCAATGTTTCCTCAGTTTGACAATCTGAAAAAGCTTATTCAGTTTCACAATCTGAAAAAGCACAAGCATGTAAATTTTTTAGGACAGCGCAAAACACAATATTATGTGAGAGATTTATTAATCAGCCAAATATAAATATGCAAGCAAGTTGAATTTCACGTTTCTTCATTAAAAAAAAGCAAACAAACAAACAACATTAAACTTAATTGTACTCAAACCATGATGAATATTTAGCCTAATATGTATCTTTTCAAGTAAATATTTCTAGCACGTTGTCGGTATTTGAACGTCAGGTAAACCCATACCAAAAACTAAATACTTAGCATGTAACAAATATTTAACAAAATAGAGCCAACTCTAGCAATTTCACTCATCATACACTACATTGTAGTTATTTACATGTAGCTGAAGTCCTCGAGTGGTAATAATATTTATTGAGCAGCGTATTTTTTTATATTTGAAAACATAGAAATAAATGAGCAAACAATTGGGGGATTTTCCGTTGGCAAATATTTATTGCACAAACATGAAAATTAATATTCTTGAACACAAATAGAGAATCCGTATATGTTTTTCTTATAACAAATTAGGTTGCATTCTCTTCCAAAGGGATCTTACCAAAGATTAGGATATAAATTTCTTAACGTGAAGCAACAAAGAATAGAACTCGTCTCTCGATTGAATTATTGTCATCATAGGAATATTGATATATTAATTATTGAGGGCCATTATTACAAGACGTCTATCATTAACCATGCTCGTCAAACATTAATTAATATTTATGATGCAAGGGCGAGACCGCATCATAATTTTAAGAGCAAGTTGTCATAACTTTCAAGGTCACATAATCTGAAGAAAAAAAAGAATTTTCTAATACACATACATGCAGAAAGAAATATAAAACGTCATTTTTATCATGATCCATGAATTATTTAATGTCCTGGTGGGTTTTCATTGAAAGAATAAGAAAGAAACATCATTTTACTCAAACTCGAAATCCTGGAGAGACCAATTATTCTAACAGCTTTCAAACAATCATGATAACTTATTCAATTTCAAAACAACAACAACTACAACTACTAGGTTTCATGTGATTTGATCAAACGATTGCGTGTCAAGTTTGCGGATCAGCCTGAAAAAATAATAAAATAAACTCCATACACATACCTACAAGGAGATGTCCGGTTGTTGTCGAAGTCTCTCCAAAATAACAACAAGGAGATGTCCGGTTGTTGGCATATCTTTGAAGCTACTGCTCATCCCTGTCTTAAACCATGGTTACACCTCAAAGTGCGGGCGAGGCCCTTATCGTAGATAACCTTCCTAAGAAGAAACCTTATCGTAGAAACCTTCCTAATTTCAGGCCCTTATCGTAGAAAACCTTCCTAAGAAGGTTTATTATAAACAAGGGATGAGCAAGGTCTGTGACGAGGGCGTAAGAGATTTTAAGGAAGGAGTGGACATTGTGTCCAAGTAATCTCTAGAGACACAAAACTTAGCTCAGTAGGGTTTTTAGATTTCTGTATTGAAATTTTTTATTTCAAACTAATTGTAATATTTTCATTGGTAATTGGAATTCTTTTTGGAAAAAATTTATTTTTGAGTATTTACTTAAGCACTTAGCTTGGTGGGGTGTCTTGCCCCCAGTATGCCATGCATTAACCAACGGTTTTGGATGGAATATTTATCTTGTTGTCCGTTTTGGACAAATTTACCGAGCCCAACCTGCGGGGCTCGGATAATTGCTTGTCTTTGGATCAGATCGTCATAGCATGTCATGCCCCGTTCGAGTCATATCCGGGGTTTTGGAGACAAATATTTTGCCGACTTTGCCTTTCTTTGAGTCCGACCCGACATAGGTCGGCAATCGAATTTTGGTGACCTTGGTCATATGAGACCGACCTCTCGCATTATGTTTATGGCGAGCTAGGCCAGATTGGACTGACTTCTCGGATACATTTTTCAGCGAGCTGAGCCAGATTGGAATGTCTTTTTGATTTAAGTTTTCGGAAAGCCATGCCAGATTGGACTGACTCCTCGCATTGAGTTTTCAGTGAGCTGGCAGATTGGAATGACATTGCGCGTTAAGTTTATGGCGAGCCGGGTCAGATTGCTCTGACTTCTCACATTATGTTTTTTCGGCGAGCCGACCCAGATTGGACATACTTCTTGCATTAAGTTTTTCGGTGAGCCAGGCCAGATTGGACTGACCTCTCGCGTTAAGTTTATGGTGAGCCAGGCCAGATTGGACTGAAATCTTGCATTAAGTTTTTCAGTGAGCCAGGCCAGATTTGACTAACTTCTCGCATAAAGTTTTTCGGTGAGCAGACCCAGATTGGACTGACTTCACACGTTAAGTTTATAGCGAGCCAGGTTGGATTGGACTGACATCTTGCATTAAGTTTTTTGGTGAGCCGGGCCAGATTGGACTGACTTCTCGCGTTAAGTTTATGGTGAATCGGGCCAAAGTGGACTGACTTCTAGCATTAATGCGTGCCTGACTTGGAGAGATCGGTTAATTAGTCCTTATGGACTTATAATTGTTTATAATAGCAAGATAAGGCATACACGATAAAAATGAGCATATCACAGAAATGAAAAACTAGGTGCTTTTGAGCGCGATTTATTCAGACATCGTTTCCAATGCAAAAAGGACTGATAATGACATTGAAGGAAAATAATACATATAACAAAGTTGCATGAATGGGAAATAACAAGTGTAAGGAACTTTCCAAGCTCCTCAAGCCAAGGTCACACTCCCTTGCTCTTGATTGTGTCCGTGTAGCAGCTTCTAGCCACCTCTAGGTCCCCTTTTATTTCTATCCATCCTTTTGCGGTGGGGAGTTTGAAACTGATGTGGGCCAGGGAAATCACTGCTCGTAGGTCGATCATCATCGGCCTGCCTAGAACTTGCCTAACTGCCTTTCGGCTTCTGCTTGAAATTCCTTAAACTTGCCAAAAGTCTTGGATATTCGACGCAGCAGATAAACATATCCGAACCTCGAGTAGTCATCGATGAAAGTAACAAAATACTCGAATCCTCTTCTAGCTTGCACATTCATTGGACCACAAAGGTCTGAATGTACTAACTCTAGAGGTTCTTTGGCCCTATTCCCTTTTGACGAGAAATGACGCTTAGTCATTTTTCCCTCTAGGCAAGATTCGCAGACCGGCAACGAGTCAACAGATAACTCTTTTAAGGAATCACCCTTAGCCAGTCGTTTGATTCTTTCCAAGGCTAGCTACATTAAAAGATTCTAAGACAAGTAATTTAGGATTACCTTTCTTATCTTTCCCATTGCTAGCCTTAGCCTTCCCATCATTTACATCTTTGAGATATACGGGGCAATGACGACGCCAATGCCCTATCTCATTGCAGTAAAAGCACTTGCCCTTGGGCTTGGATGGTGCATTCGGCTTAGTCTTCTTCTTCATCGGTTTAGGCGCCGGCGCAGTTTGTTTCTTATTCTTTGGCTTACCCTACTGGTTTGACTTAGACGCATTGGCTACGACCATATTGGCCTTAGCCTTCTTTTCCTGCTCTTGGGATTTATCTTTCGAATAAAGACCATCAAAGACTTGAAGTTTGTTGATCAACTCCGTCATGGAAAGGTGAGCCTTAGTCATGACGTAGCTAGTCCTGAACATTAGGAAATCAGGTGTCAAAGATTCGAGAATCACTGACACTTGGGTAGCATCGTCTATAGTCGCACGATGAGTTTCTGCTTCAGTGAAGTAACTAATCATGTTCATCACATGACCAGTAACCGACTGACCTCGCCTCATCTTGGCATTGACAGCCTTCCTCACGGCCTCGTGTCTTGCATGATCAGACGGTTTGCCAAACATGGTGGTTAAATACAGTAAGATTTCTCGTGCAGTACTAAAACCCTCAATTTTGTTTAGAATGACCTCTGGCACTGAGGCTAAGAAGATGCCTCTTGCCTTATT
The DNA here is from genome assembly GCA_036785695.1 of Gentiana straminea. Taxonomy (NCBI): domain Eukaryota; kingdom Viridiplantae; phylum Streptophyta; class Magnoliopsida; order Gentianales; family Gentianaceae; genus Gentiana; species Gentiana straminea. Next base: position 2,311,722 of record JAVUPR010000345.1, on the reverse strand, counting down.
ATTCGCCTCTGTCCATTTTTTATGTTGATCGCAAATGCGTTTAGGCGGATTTTGAGGAGGGAGAACATGGCACTCCTCAGTCAAAACAAATTGCGCATTCTCAAATATGAGTACCACGTTTACGTTACTTTTCCACTTAGTAAAATTGTCGCCATTTAGCTTATCGTTAAGTAAAGTTTGAATTTGCGAAGACATGGTGCTGTAAATAAAATGACAGAAATTTAATCAAATATACACTACTATAATTTTTATTTTAGGAATAATAAACTTATATAAAGTCTATCCTACCATTCCAAGGATTTAGTCTCACACCTCAGTGCCGCCGCAGGGTCAGTCAAAGAGGTGATGATTAAACTGAGACAATCTCTCTCAATGATTAAGCTTCGAGAATCGAACATCTTGTGGGAATCAGACATCCCGGGTCTTACTCATTGATTACCTTCCTTTTTCTAGGCTAGATATTTCAAAAATATCTATAAAGAGTGGGACCTACTATATCAGATCTCAAAGTATGCCCCGAGTTTGCGGCCGCAAGGTCGGTCAGTGACTCAACGAGTATCCGAAATCCTATCCTTTCGGAAACCAAGCGTTGAATTTTGATAGGGGTGAACACCACCCGCAGGGGGACGGAATCATAGCGGCTCGAGGTGTCACCCTTCTCTCACATGCTTGCATTTATAGTAGAGGCCGTGGGGTTGGTTGTCGCCTTCCCCGCTCCCACTCAATAATTTGAAAAAGTGGTGGGTTTACTAATTACGGTTTCGGATTTGACAATAAGAAACAATAAATCAAAGTACTCCGAACAGGGTCGGCTATGTAGGAAAGCTTACGATGTCTTATTCGTTGGAACAAATGTGACAGTTCAGGCCAATCCGGCAAGAGAAGCCCCGTTTAGCCCGAAGGCTTATCGGCTATGCTAAGTCTTGTCGAACTACTGTAACGTACATCACATATGGAGGGGAGTCGATTGAGCCGAAGCTCGGTTGAACTCGCCCAACCATGGTTAGACCATTTCCGAACCCATGTACTAAGATTTTCCGATTTCTAAATTATCAACCAAAGCGTAATCTCGCTTCTGTTTAAGGTAGGTTCACCGAAAACTCAACGATTTATCTAAGTGGGATTCACCGAGAATCCATCACTAAAATCGTAACGATTGACAAAACCCGGTTCCTCGGTTTTTATAATTAGCTACTTATTACTTAACTACCACATATTAAATTAATAAGCATTCATACTAATTATTCGAGTTATACACGTCTATTTTAATTCGAAATTAGAAAACTACGTGCATGCATTGGAGTGGAATAATGAAGATGCAAGTCATGGCAATTTTCCGGTTTTAAGCACGTAATCTTGATCAAACACAAAATTATACCGAAAAGTAAACACCGAGATGGACCGTTGGTACCCCCGACTAACTATTTTCTAAGGAAAAGTAAAACTTAATCTATGTCTTCGAGTCTTGATCTTGGAATCTTGAACTCGAACCGCCGGATCACGAACCACAAACACCCGAGAGGAGAAATGGCTAATCAAATAAAACCAATTTATTATAATTAAATAAAACCTTTTTAATAAATTTTTTAATTTTTTTTTGTTATGCGGCTGAATTAAAAAAAATATTCCAGAAATTTTTTTTTATTTTTTATTTTCTGCCAATACGCCGATTGTATAAAGAAAATTTGATGACAAAACAAAAAAAAAATTGATGCAAAATTTCGGAAGAATAAACCCTAGCCGCATGCTTTTTTTTTAAGAAGCGAATTATAGCGACGATTTTCGCGTCGCGAAAAGTCCCGTAGCGCGAGAATTTTTATTAAAAAATAGGTATTTAGCCGTTTCTCCTCGTTCATTCCTTGGGTTTCGCCTTGATCTTCAGCTTTTCTTCAAGATCTTAATCTTTTCGAGCCCGGAACAACAAAATTTCAATAAAAGATGCTACTTTTACATGGAATTTCGAAAAAGGACATAAAAAAATACAAATCCTATGCTCAATTGTTACTAAACAAAGGAGCTACAAAATAGATCTACGGGTAAACAATACCAACCCCAATCCATCTCTTCAGCATCAACATTCACAAGCATGCATCATGAAAAAAATTCGAATTTAACAAAAAAACGAAATAAAAACATCTAAAAACATGCTTTTCCACTCCAATATCTAAAATTCATATACTTTGATCGTTACATCAAAGGCTCTGCTACCACTTGTTAGATGTAATATCGTCGGATCAATCATAGATTGAGCCGATTACGCAGCGGAATGCATCAGATCTAGATCTAAACGAAACAAAGAACACAAATTAAAGATCAAACTACAAGGGGTTTGGATTTTACCTTTTTATGGTGCTTAACTCCAAGATCAAAAGGTAGTATCCACGCAAGTTGAGAAGCCACAGCCTTCCAATGTGTGTCTCCCAGCAACACCAGGTGGATGGTGTTTCCCGCCACCGGACCTCCTTGATATGCTACCGGAATAATCCTGAATATTATCCCAACTCGAAACCCTAGTATTATAGCCGAAAATTCCAAGCTATAATACTCTCAAATATGCGTGTTATGTGATTGTCAAAAGGCTTGGGAGAACTCTCTTTATATAGCAGAGTAATCTTTGTCCTCCAAGGATTTAATAATTAAGAGATAATTATTATATTAATCCTTATTCCAAATAAAAGATAAATAAAATAATTATCCCAAACAAATTAGGATAAATAATATTATTATCTAATATTCCATGAATTATCAATTAACAAATAAAAGATAAATCACACATTAAATAATTATCCAAGAAAACTAATTCCTTGATAACTAATTAATAATAACATGCGCCCCACCCTAATAAAAAATAAGGCCACACGCATTTTTCCACACCTTGGGCCGAGTCCACGAAAAATGTATTTTTCATGTATTTAATTATCTAGTCCAACTAAACAATTAATCCACATAACAAATTAAATAGCCCAATGCACTATTTAATTAGAATTGAGGTGAAACGACGAGAAATCTAATATGCTATTTTGGGAGCCACGTCGGGGACCATGGAACCATATTCAGTAGCTATAATAAATCGAACAAAATTATTCATCAGACAGAATAATTATATCCAACCTATTAATTCGGGGATTACACCACCATAAACCCGAAACTGAACTCTATAGAATATAGATAACTGGATGGAGGTAGTGTTTTACATTTAACCAATACAGTCTATGTAAAGGTCCTTATTCATTGTATATTAACTGAAAAATCTATCACTATTTTAGAGTACTATACCACTAAAATTGTTCAATCATTCATAATTTTTTTAATTTTTTTTTTGCCAAAAAGCAATCAAATTTTTTATCTATGCCACCAAAAATCGTGCTTTTTTCACCAAATTTTTTTTTTCATTTTCTTTGTTTTAAAATTGTATTTAAAATACCCATTCACTGTCAGTTCCGAGAAGCTCATGTAATAGATGCTAATCTATATGGTAAATTCAGGTACCAAATGCTTATATTTTCTTTCTCGTGCGTAAAAAAATGAATATATAGACGATTAACAAAAGTTTCAAAGAAGAAATAATACATATATAGTTTATTGATGAGTAGGAAATTATGTTGAATAGTGTGAAGACTCTAAGAATCTTCAGTTACTTAAGTTTTGAATGACGCTGTTGATGTATAATAAAGAGAAGAAACAAACTAGTGATTTTAGTCTGTTACGGAATCTAATTATTGATTTACACAGACTGTGTTTCCTTTTTAAAGAAAGAAATGAAACCAACTGCCATATGTGAAACGAAAATTGGTCCAAAACTAAAACTTATTGCTATGTTTTGTTCATATACTATGTTATATACTTTTCCTTCTCAATCCCATGAATTATACGTATTATCTAAAATCATTATTGACAATGATATGAATACATTGATTGATGGCGAAATGTTTTGATTTGATAAAAAATAATATATTTGTATCCTTAATATTTTATAACCAAAACTCGTAGAATTTTAATTGTAAATGAAAACCGAAGACATCACATAAAACAATATTTGAGTTTAGTATTATACATGGTTTCATGTTTACGTTACATTTATGAAAAAGATATGTTGAATAATACCGGTTCTTATAAATGATCTTATTCTTCTCATTTGTTACTTAATTGGTTCATTAATGATTCATATGAATTAAATCATAACTCGACATGTTATATTTATCCTTATTTTAAATATTAAACAATTTTCATAAAAAATGAAGAATAGAACGATTTTCAATTAATATTTGACATTTAACCAATATTCCATTTGTTATGGTCCTGGTATGTTTGATAAAAACATTCTATCACAGTGTTAGTGCACTACACCATTCAAATTATTCAAACATTCATAAGTTTATTTTCAAAAAAATAAAACAGGCATATGTTTTTTATAGAAAATTTGGTAAAATGACACATATTGGAATATTTTTAATTAACAGGACGCGACAATATTTTTTATAAGAAGAAGGACAAATTCTATAATTTTTATAGCCTCAAATCCAAACAAATAAATCAAAACCACCCCAACACGCGCTTTAGTGTAACTGTTTTTTTCTTTTTCTTTCTACCTTAATTTTCAAACACTCATATCATTTGATCTAGATCTTCAAACGCGATGAAAAATATCACTGAATTTTTTATTTTTTCAAACTCTTCATTTTGAGACTTGGTTCGATATAAACACATCATTTTTCATGAGATTCAATGTCGAAATTTACTCGTTGAATCCCGACAGCGAATCCCAAAAATAAGTGAATTTCGACAATGGATTTTAGGAAATTACACCGGAATATGGTGAATGTGGTCTCAAAACAAAGAGCATGAAAAAATAAAAATTTTGATGAAAGAATTTTCAAATTTGTTATAGATTGAATGATATAAGTGTTTAAAAAATATGAATGAGAGATAAAGTGTGTTGGTTTTTTTTATGGTAGGAACAGCGTTCAGAATTTTAAATTTTTTATTTTTTTTTGTCTTTGATGTAAAAGTTTTGAAAACATGTCGTATTCCTTAATTGATGAATTGTTTTTGTCATTCTCCCCAATTTCTCCAATATATAGTTATCTACCTCCCCATTAGTTCACGAATTTGGGAGAGATGATACTTAAACATTTAATTAGTTAATTTTGTGTTTGATAGTTAAACATTTAATGAGTTATTTATACTCGTTACATGTAATGAGTTGTTTATGCTCTTGAATTAAGTCTCGATCCCCCCACCCCCCATCAAGATCAATATAATATTAAACATAAGCAAACAAGCAAAATACATAGTTAAATTATATGGTTATTTTTTGGGGAGCAAAAATTCCACTTTGCAAAAGAAGATGGTGCAGCATTAAAATAGCTCTTTCTGAGTGAATCTGGAAGGTTGGTAAGGAGTTGTGGATGCTAGCTTGCTGTTTGAAAGAAAATACCATGTAAGCCTTACGTAAGCGGACATCAGAGAACAAGCGGAAGACAAAACGACTGACTCGGGCAATTGAAACGACTAATACACGATCGAAAGTAACACATGCCGCAACTATTACATCACCAAGACTATCTTTAACCATTAGATACGGTATGCGGATAACAACTTGATAACCATAAACTCAATTCTTCGCTTTCTATCAATACAAGGATAAAAGAATCTATACCAGATTACAATGGAAAATAAAGAACAAAAGACTTCATCTGCACCATCTTCGGGTCACTCCTTAGTGGCCTCGAAAACACCTACAAATGCACCACATTCTCGGGGTGGGGACAAGAGAGAAGAGGGGGTAAGTACATACGTACTTAGTAAGGGGTAGAAGAACGGTACAATATATAGCAATAAAGGCAGATACATAGAACAGGGCATCATCAACAATCACTAACACATATGTTGTAATAGTAGAGCTCTCTCACCCTCTACTAGCCCCGTAGTATAACCTCACACAAATAAGATTTGTTACATCAACACCAAAGGACACTGTGCATGGTGAGAATGCACCGAGACATATTAAGCACCTTTCAAGGGGCATGGACTTAGGTCTTCATGTGGGAAGTTACACGTTGTCCCTTGACACATAACTCAAAAGGGTTGCAAGATTCCAATGCTTCGATTTAGAAACGTGCTTTACCAATGACATTGACGTTTTAGCTTTTAGACAACCACATATGTATTTACGAGTTAAGTTATAACCACCTGGTTCATTCACAAAAAGGCTTCCTAATGACATCTAGTCTTAGACCTCTAGTTACGCTACCTAGCACGTTCTAAAAAGATCATTGACTACTAAGTCAACGTCCCACAAGGACTAAACAAAGCCTTCCGGTGCTCCCACCTTCTCCCCACAGAGGGTCTCAGTTGTGGTACGATTTGATACCAAGGCTACCAGAAGTCGTAGTTAGACAATGCAAATTAACATATAATGTTCCATAGGAACATACAATCCACATCGTATCGTGTAATACACGTAAAAACACAAAATTGATATAATACACTTTTAATGTAATATATACCACACTTTTACTATGACAATTAAACAATTATTGTACCAGAAATATTATAATGCAACCAATTATTATTACCATCTCTATCAAGTAAAGTCATGATACCATTATCTGCTGCAACTATTGCTTTTCTATATTTATTAATTAAATATTACGCATGCTGCTAAAATTGCAAGTTCAGCAAATTATACTCACAGAACCACAAATCGTTTACCCAAAACCAAGTGCACATCATATATACCAAATAGACAATTAAGTATCTGCATTTTTTTGTCTTTTACTCCCAGGTCCGCATCTCAAAACCAAATTCCTCATAGCATGTCACCAGAACACATAGCAACAGCAATAGGATTAGTCCTATTTTCTTCAACAACAGTGATGAACTCACCGGAAATAAAATAAAAATAAAAATAAAGAACCAACAGCAATAATAAATAGTTAAACACATAACTATAAACGATTGAACACCCAAATCCCGTTAAAAACACCCCCTTACCTTAGCAATTTCAAAAGTGATTGAAAGAGAAAACGGATAGTAAAAAGCTTCAATCCTCGATTCCAACAACTTCTACGAATCACCTACGATAATTGATCATTACTAAGATTAGGCAACCTTTCTAATCTATAAAAACGCAGGTATATCTCAAGAACATAAACGGATCTAGATTTAGGCCTAGAAAGGAAAACTTACCGAAAAAAGAACGGTTAGTATCGAAACGATCGCCTCCTTGCGGTGATCAGTTTCTTCTACTATGGTCTGCTCCGAAAATCAACCGTTAGACTCCGAATTTGGAAAACAGTGTCCGACCCCTATTTGTTTTTCTTGTACAGCGTAAAACCTCTCCAATTTTGCAGAAAGAAATATTTCCGTGTAAAAACTAATGTGTAATTTAGGTAATGGTTCCCTTTTATACCCATTAATTAAAATCTATTAAAATATGGGCCAATTATTTTAAAGGACTGATTTTCAACTTATTAGGGGTAATAGGACACTCCGAAATCTTATTTAGTTATAAGGACATTCTAATTTCAAGTGGATAAAGAGGAAGAAGGAAAAAAAAAAAAAACAAGGGAAAAAAAAAAAGAAGCGCTGAAGTTGTTCTTGTTCTTGTTGTTTTTTTTTTTTTTTTAATTCACCATATTCTAAATGTCATATATTTTGATCTAAAACTCGGATCATCATAATTTTTTTACTAAAATTCATATTTTTTCGTCTTCTTTATTCTAAAATCAAATTTGATATTTTTCCGAATAAATTTCATAAAATCAATTTTTTTCTTCATAAAAATCGACGTGACGTATTGATCACCGTCATGCATTGACCACCTACCCGGATGCATTGGCCACCGGGATCCATTAACCACCCCGATGCATTCACCGCCGCGATTCATTGGCTACCATGATGTATTGACCGCCGCGATCCATTGGCAACCTTGATCAGTGACATCTCATTGTAGCGATTTATGCAATGACGTCTCATTGTAGCGATTTATGCAGTGACTTCTTATTGTAGCGATCTATGCAGTGATGTCTTATTGTATCGAATTATGCAGTGACGTGTTATTGTAACGATTTATGCAGTGACGTGTTATTGTAACAATTTATGTATACCTTTGGTTGCCAAAATATGCATTTAAACAAAAAAAAACAAAAGAAATACAGTTATTTTACAAAGTTATCGAAAATTTAAACCAACACTAATCAAATAAACCAACATCAATCAAATATTTAAAGATAACAAAGAAATAAAGTTACTTTACAAAGTTATCAAATGTGTGTATCAAGTTGTATATGCAGTGACATCAATATCATTGCATCAGTTATCTAATTGTAAATACAGTCATCAATGTCACTGCTTCAGACATCAATGTCACTGCATAAGTCATCAATGTCACTACTTCAGACATCAATGTCACTGCAAAAATCGTCAATGTCCCTGCATCAGACATCAATGTCACTGCATAAGTCGTCAATGTCTCTGCATAAGTCGTCAATGTCACCGCATAAAACCTAACAACCGCATCAATCAGCTCTTGCTCTTGTTTTGCATTTCTCCAAATGTGGAGCTTTTAATATGGATAGAAGTACAAGTTTGGTGAAACTACAAAGACTCTTCATTATGACTCTTGTAATAGCGACACGTTGTTTGTGCCTTCCTGATAATTGGATTCATTGTGGAATCCCTCAATTCTTTAACACGATCTTGAATGTTTAGCTTAATGTCTTTGCATCATTCATCAATGTCACTGCATCGGACATCAATGTCACTGCATAAGTCATCAATGTCACTGCTTCAGAAATCAATGTCACTGCATAAGTCATCAATGTCACTGCTTCAGACATCAATGTCACTGCATCTTAAAAAAAATAATAAATCAATGTCACCAGCGTTTTTTTTTCTTCCAGCGTTTTTTTTTTCTTACAGCGCTTTTTTTCCAGCTCTTCGGTTTTTTTTTTTTTTTTTTTTTTCCTTCCTTCCTTCCTTTTTCTTCTTTATCCACTTGAAATTAGAATGTCCTTATAACTAAATAAGTTTCCTTCTTAAAATTAGAATGTCCTTATAACTAAATAAGATTTCGGAGTGTCCTAAATGATCATTAATTCTCTAACGACGGCCTTATAACTAATTTGCACTTAAAATAAATCCTTTTAATTAAATCCTTTATAATTAAATAAATAGGTTAAATAATAATTAGGTCATAGTACACATACCCAATTAACATTTTACCCTTTCTGAAAATTCGGGGTTTTACATCCCTCCCCCTTAAGTCAAGTTTCGTCCTCGAAACCGAACATATATGGGGGTACTTGAACTCGGAACTCGCACAAAATGCCTTGTCTTTTATAACTCTTGTTGCCTCTGTCGGCGTGACCACTTGACTGACCCCAGACTAGTTGTACGTATTCCTTCTTAACTTTCTTCTTCTTCCGCTCTGAAGTGCACTTGATTCTTCCACATAGGTCAAGGTCTCTTCAACCATTTCATTGTCACATGTAGAACGTCATACACCCGTGACGGGAGTTTGGTAACTCCACTTGGATAAGTTAAAGGTCCTAATTTAGCCACTATCACGTAAGAGCCTTCATATCTAGGGCTTATCTTGCATGTCTGCCCAATCCATCTTGCTTCTCTCGTTGAGGACGCCTGTAGATGCATTCTATTTTCAACTTCAAACTCTAACAGTCTTCTTATTCCATCTTCCTAACTCTTCTGCATGTCTCGAGCCATCTCGAGGTTGCGACGGTCCACTTCAGCATTCTCCCTGGCTTGATGTATCCACTTTGGTCTTGTAGTTTGTTACTATTCTGCTTATCCTAGATGACTAGCATCCTAAACTTCCTTCCATATAGGGCCTCAAACGGTGACTTCTAGATACTGGCGTGTTAACTGGTGTTATAGGCAACTCTGCTATCTCTATCTTCACACAAAGTGGCCGGCAGTGCCGTTTCAACTTTCTACACGTCCTGGTTGCTCCAGGGTGAACTGCAATTTCCATCGTGTGGGCTTCATCGGTCACTGTCTTCCTCAAATCTTCCACATCCGGAACACGAAGCCGATCCTTGATGCTGAAGGTTGCCATCTTCATCCAACTCGTGACCACTGACTGGTTTGATCCCGACCACTCACTTGTAACTGACAACAACCGCATCTTCATTTTGCTTCTTCGTGATTTCGTCAACTGCCTCGAATCTTGCAATCAATGGTACAACACATTTTACTTCCGTTTGCTGACTGAAACAAGATTGCTTGAACTTTCCAACTGATCCGCAACTCTTGACACAATTGACTCATTTTGATCTCAGCTTCTATCACTGTGGCACAAGCTTTTTGTAAAACTTAAGGATTATTGCTGAAGGGTTTTTGAGTCTTCTCAGGAAAGAGAAGCACGGACTTGTTATACTTTCTCTCTGATATTCTGATCCAATTCTTATACCAATAAGGGTTAGCTTGGAAAACAAATGAAGTTGAATAGTGACAAGTTGGGTACCAGAGTGGTATGTCAACATGGTAAACAGAAGAAACGGCAGTAAGTTCTCAAAACCAGTGAGGTTTTAGGGGTTATATACAAAACATGGTGATTCCGTGTTGAGGAAAGTTGAAGTTGGTCCCAAACTGGAGAATGAAGCATTGTATCATAATACAAAAGATAGCCAGCAAAAGAAAAAAAAACAAAATAAAATCTTGCAGATAAGATTCTTTTGAGAGAGTGGAATTCTACAACATACGATAGTCTGCAAAGGAACTATGACCGTCTGAAAGGAAGATAATGAGCTTTTACATAAGCCCTTAAAAAGTGGGGACGTTAAGAGAAACATCACATGATGGCCTTTGAGACATTTAACGCAGAAGGAAAAAGAAGATTGGACTTGAGATTACTTGGCAAGTGACCTTAATCGTCAAGGATATGATAAAAAAAATGGATGTTGGCGAACTAAAAGGTTCTCGCCGCATGAATGCTTCAATGGATCATTCTTCTACAGAAAAATTAAAAGTGCAAGGTCGAGCACCTAAAAAGGCTACACAACTGAGAAATCAATAAGAGACCAAGAGTCTCAACATGAAGGAGCTATGGAGACAAAACGAGTACACCAAAGGTCTCAGGATGAAATAAACACTTGTCAAGAAGTGTCGAAGTTTGTATTAGTCAAAGAGAGGTTATTCCAAGATTTAAAGGATTTAGAAATTTCCTCAATATAATGTGAAGGAGAATCAAAAGTTTTGAAAATGAGTCTATGATAGACAAGCTTTTGTGTGAAGGATGAAAGATACTTAAGAAATGACAGATAAAGTTTGATTTTATAGAATTAATTCAAACTTCCAAAAGAGGTGTAAAAGATCATTGACGGCCAAATTCAAGGGTTCAAGGTTGCACTACTCCGCAGGAATTGTACAATGCCAAAGAATAAGCGCTCAATGTTATTCCTTATGAGGGAATAAGAAGGATAAAACGGAACATACATTTTGACTGGTGTAACAAAATTGTTATAAAAACACCAAGACTGAAGAGAGAATGTCAAAGGTGTGTCCCGTGGTTCATGGCTCTAAATGGCCTGAAAGAGATTTAAAGTTGAAAAGGCTAGGCACCAGATGTATTAACCTGGATTGAAGTTAATAAAATTTTGGAGTTTAAATGTTGACCGGAAAAAGGGTCCGTAAGACACCTTGGTAAGCGACTACCTTCTGCCCGAAATTGAGTTAGCATAATTTGGCAAAAATTTAAAGACAAGTAATTGAACATGGATGTCATGGTAGTCATAATGATCTATCTGGTAAAAGATGGGGTGCATACCTTGAAAGAACATGTAGCATTAAGAGAGGAAGATACAAAATCAACACTACCCTTAGGAGGGAAGCCATGAATGAACACAAGTAAGAAGAATGTTTTGACATTAGAACTTTTAATCAATTATGGATAAGAAAGGAAGGGTAGGAGTGCTTGCTTCATTAATTTAAAAGTAAAAAGGCGTGAACTTGTTCAGAAGAAAGACTTAAGGAGATATGCTTTTGAGGTAACTCATGACAAAAGATGGTGGGTAGTTGCAGAATTCAAGGATCTCGAGTAAGGAATCAATTGGGAAGTAATTTACTAGAAAACGTATGGTTGAAGGAAGGCATAAAAGGATTTGAACTTCAAGTGTGGCATACCGGGAAGGTAACGTATGGTGCTTGTTTATAGCTGCAAAAGAAACAACAGTTAACTCACAAGCATCCTAATACAAGATTCAACCCAGAGGGAGATCAAACTTCAGGAAAACTTCTAGAACATAATAATCATAACTTACTACTCTCTTAGCCCAACCCTAAGTCAAAGAGGTGAGGATTCCTTTTAGGTTGATGTGTATGATATTTACTCCGGATCTGACATTATCAATTTGTACAGCCCAAATGAAAAGGAATTTGAGCACGATTCAAAGAGAAAATATTTAGATACTGTAGTTTCCTAAGTGACATAAAAAAATATTAGAATTTTTGAATGAGAGGGAGTTGGTCAAAAACAATTATTTCTACCGAATACACAAGCTGTCAGAATTTCTAGATTGGTAAACACTGACTTAAATTGCAGATTGTGGTCAAAATAAAAGGAATTTGAACTTGATTCCAAAAGGAAAGTTGTAGATAAAATTGTTGTCTGCAATATATCAAAAATTCAGGTCATTTGAATATGCTTAACCTGTTCAAAACAGAATAAGAAGTGAAAGTTCTGCTGCAGATTTTCTGGACAGAGTGTCCGGCATTAACATGAATTTTCTGAGCAAACCATAATCATTATCGAGTTGATGTAAAAAGAGAAGTTGTAGAAAAAGCAGTGATCTACCATTCTGAAAATTTTCAGAATTTTCGGAGCAAGGGAAACTGTTTTACATGAAAGGAAAACACAGGAACACAAACATTCTCCCGTGTTGGATAAAGTTAACTCCAAGGATGATGAAAACCATGTATTAAAGCAAGAAACCTTTAACACCGGTGATTGATTGAATGAGAAACACTTGGAAAGGATAGAACTGTATATGTGTTAAGGGTGAATTTATACGATTTATATCGATATATTTTATGATAATTTCCCTCATATTTGTATAATTTGCGTAAGAAACGAGTGTTTAATGGAATTATCGAGTAAATGAGGTTTTTAATGAGTTATTCGCAAAATAGGTTAATTTTGGTGTTTTAATTGTGATTTTATGATTATTTGGATGATATTACATTTTGCGACGTTTTGATGTGTTGTAGGTACATGTTTGATGCTCAAATGATGATCAAAAAGAGATAAGAGTCGAATTTTATTGATGATAGAAGAGATAATGATGATTTGGATTGATGAAAAAGAGATAAAGATGAAGAAATCAAGATGAAGTCGATCCTGGATCGGCGTCCGGCGGCTTGAAGCGAATCGTCCGGTTGGACGGGCGTTTGATCCGGTGGACGAGCGTCCATGCGATATTGTTGATTCGAGTTGTGAAGATTTTGCTTTGGACGAGCGTCCAATTTTGTGAAGGACGGGCGTCGATGAAGACTCGGCCCGATTCGAAGTTGATATTGAAGACCGGACGAGCGTCTGGAAAGAGTGGACGGGCGTCCAGCGGCCGACATGCTGAAACCGACTTTATTTTCTATAAATACAGCCGCGTTTTTCCACATTGAGGATACCAATTACACATCATTCAAAACACTAATCCTAGGGGCGGCTTAGGCTGCGTTTTTACTCTGTTCTTCTCCAGTTTATGCACTCTAAATTCTAGGTTAGTTTAGATAGTTTTTATGCACTTTAATTCATCAATTCCAAGTTTCAAGAGGATGCTTAGAGGCTAAAGCCTTTTGAACGAGCGTTGTGAAGCCGTCCGATTCAACAATTCTGTTCCGTCCTTAATTATTTTGTGAGTTTTTAATACAAGTTGTTTCTTTTATCATGTTTATTATGGTTTATGCAATTTCATATCGAAAGATCGTTGCTTTGTTGATTGTTTTATTTGATGAGAATCATCTAAACGTTAGATCACCATGATAAAGAATAGTTATTTGATCTATATAACGAGAGTTAATAGGTTAGATTTCTAGATTAGAAACGTTAAAGTTCACATCTTTGGTTAGAAAAAGCGTTAATCTTAGATCGAAAGATAGAGATTAATAGACGAACTACCTAAGAAATTAGGGTTCATACTTTAGATGAGGTGAATCACAACTTGGTTAGAAATCACGAAATAATCTGAATTGGAATTGAATGTTGATAGGATATGTGGATCAATTGCTCGTTTGTCCATTATAACTTGATCAAATCCCTAAAACTTGGATTGTTTAGCTTAGTTAAATCTTTTTATTGCATCTTAGGTTTAGTCGTAGTTTAAATTGTTCGCAACCCGTATCTTCCCTAGCTTTAGATTTATTCTTCTGTCCAGTTTCACTTATTGTTATCTTTCGTTTTAGTTATTCCCTGTTTAGTTTTATTCGTTGTTTAGGTTAGTTTCTCGTGACATAGTTAGTTAAACAAATACTAGGATTACCAATCGTTAGTTCCCCGTAAGATCGACCCGGTATCAACCTCTTTACTACGATCCTTGCACTTGAGGTATATCGGATTTATAAATTTATTACTTGTTTATTTGCAGTAGATAAATCCGTGAATAAGTTTTTGGCGCCGTTGCCGGGGAGCCAAACGGTTGCCTAGTGTTTGTTTTGTTTTGTTTTGTTTTTGTTTTTCCTGTGTTTAATTGCTTTTGTTCTTGTTTTAGGTAGATCTTAATTAGGTAATTAGGGTTTTAGTTAGGGTTTAAGGTCTTCTCTTTATAGCCCTTGTGATTAGTTTTTCCTTTCCATCTGTTTTCTGTCTTTCTGTTTCTCTCCCCATTCTTTTTCCTGTTGTTTTTTCCCTGCTCCTGCTTCGTTTTTCTGCTTCCAAACGGGCGTCCAGACTAGTAGACGCCCCTCTGTTCTATTTTTCTCAACTCTGTATCGTTTTCAACTTGTCGGACGAGCGTCCATCCAATTTGGACGTCCGTCCAGTTCTTCGGCTGATCAGACGAGCGTTTGGACTTCCAGACGCCCGTCTAGCTCAATTTCTAGGCAGACGCCCGTCCAGTTTTCTGGACGTCCGTCTATTCCCCTGTCTTAACTGATTTTATTTCTTTTTCTTTTCTTAGGCTTTAAATTTTTAATTTACGTTTTTAAATTCTTAGTTTTTAGGTCTCAACCACCTGATTTTGGTTCGGTTTATGCAAACTCGAAGTCAAAAGGGACCATTACTGTATACCCCTGACTTAGAGCGGACCATAGTCCGGCCAAATAGGCGGAAACTCCGTTCTTCGGCTCCTTCTAAAGAAGCCGATCAAGATCTAGAGGATCGTTTAGCCGAAGAATTCGAAAACTTCATAATCATGGCTGCTGAGGATAGACGTACGTTGGTAGACTACGCCATGCCAGGCGAAGTCAAAGTCAACCCGGCTATTGTTATCCCAGCTATAACTGCACAGACCTTCGAGCTAAAGCCGGGACTTATTCAGATGATGCAGCATGCATCTATTTTCCACGGTTGTCAGTCAGAGAATCCCCATACTCACTTACATACATTCTTAGAGATATGCGGTACTACACGCATCCAAGGAGTAAGTGAGGACGCTATAAAACTGAAACTGTTCCCATTTTCTCTAAAGGGAGAAGCTAAAGAGTGGTACACCTCTCTCCCCGCCGAATCTATCACCACCTGGGCTGAACTTGAAAAAGAATTTTTAAGTCAATATTTCCCACCTTCAAAGACAGCCCAGTGTTTAAACGACATATTCACTTTCTATCAGAAAGAGAATGAATCCTTTTTCGAGTGTTGGAAAAGATTCAAGTCTCTGATTAGAAAGTGTCCCCACCATGGCTTGCCACTGCAAAGGCAAGTCAACACCTTCTTTAGTGGATTGACCGAGCTTACAAAAGGCATGGTCAATAGTTCATCTGGTGGGGCGTTTTTGAAGAAAACGCCTGATGAGGGGTGGGCACTGTTTGAGGACATTGCCAAATACAACTATGCACCCTCTTATCAAGCCATTCAAGCACCTCCTCCTCCTAAGGTTGAGGAGGTAAACATGCAAAGTTTGATCGCCATGCTGCGGAAGCAGATGGCAACTTCTCAAGTTTCGAATCAGACGAATCAAGCTTCTTCTTTTCCACAGAACCCTCAGGTTCTATATTGTGAGAGCTGTTGTCAGACTGGCCACATGATTGGCCAGTGTCAATTCAATCCCCCTGCACCTTATCAAGTGAATGTTGTTCATGATCATGGACAGTATAATCAAGTCACATGTCAGAATTGTGACGAGGTGGGGCACACATCTAGCTTCTGTCCTATGAACGGACAGAATGCTGAAGTAAATGCATTCTATGGCCAGAACAATCAAAGGTTTAATCAATTTTCTGGCCAGAATAATCTCCAAAGCCAAGGGTTTAATCAATCTTCAAGTTTCAATCCAAATTCTAATTTCAATCAGAATCAAAACTTCAATAGAAACCCAGGTTTTCCTCAGAACCAGAATTCCAATTTCTCCAATTATAATCAAAGGTTCAATCAGAATTGGCCCGCAAATTCTAATCCTACTGTCCCAAGTTGGCCCAGCCAGCCCTAGTCTCAAAATTTCCAAAACTCTCAAGGCCCCTCCCAATCTAACAATCTTGAAGCTAAATTGGAGGAGCAAAATAAAAGTATCCAACTCCTGATGACTACAAATAAAAATCTTGAGAGACAAATTGGGCAACTGGCTGAGCAGCTAGCTTCTAGACCCCCAGGGCAACTGCCCAGTTTCACTGAGAAGAATCCAAAGGGCGGTCAAGTTGCTCAAACCGACTTGAACAAAGGCCAATGTACTGACCTTGTACCTTCAATTCCATACGGTAGAGAGGAGGCCAGTGCAATGAATTTAAGAAGTGGTACTCAAGTTAGTGGTCCTTCCCACCGGGAAAACCACTAGCCCCTCCTGCCATTGTTAAGGCAGGAGGGGAAGCCGAGCACCTACACTCCCCTTGGCCTAAAGAAAATACTCGGGTGGGCCGATCCCCCGAGAGGTGAAAAAGCCGGAAGTCCTCGGGGGCGAACCCCCGGGGAATGAAGAAACAAGTGTAAGTCGGGAGGCCGATCCCCGATTAATAAAAAGATTGAAAAAGCTGTTCGGTGGAAAGATCTGGAAGACAAAGCGGTCAGTGCGTCTTCAAAGAAAGTCTTTTCTGAAAATGATCTGAAGAAGATTCCATTTCCACCAAGAAAGAGCAACATCCCTTTGAGTGAAGATAAGAAGTATGAAAAGGTGCTGAATCTTTTGAAAAATACTCAGGTGAATCTTCCATTATCAGAGGTCTTGGTTGAAATGCCTAAGTATACAAAATTCATCCAGGATGTTGTTTCCTCAAAAAGGAAGTTGTCAGACATGGAGAGGCTGATTGGTGAGGATTGTTCAATGATCAATTATGGAGACTTACCAACCAAGAGAGGTGACCCTGGAAAATTCGTTCTTACAGTGTTAATGGGAGGCCTGGTCTTCCCTAACTCTTTGTGTGACCTGGGTGCATCCATAAGCCTCATGCCATTGTCTGTGTGCAAACAGCTGGGTTTAATCGATCTTCTAGAACCCACTACCATGAACTTGCAATTCGCTGATAGATCTTCTAAGAAAGCAGCGGGAATCTTGAAAGACGTACTAGTTCAAATCGATAGATTTACCTTTCCCGTTGACTGGTACGTCTTAGACTTTGAAAAAGATGAAAATGTCCCCCTGATTCTTGGAAGACTTTTCTTGTCTACGGCTAGAGCCCTCATTGACTGCGATGGTGGGCGAGTGACGATACGTGTTGGTGATCAAGAGGTAAGCTATACTGTCTCCAAATCCATTCAAGTACCTTCTGGTCCGCCAACCGGTTTTTCCATTGAGGATACGTCTGATGACTTCGATGATTTGATGGAAAAGCAAGTCATGGTTGTGGCAACTGATTATGAGCGACTGGTTGATAATTTGAATAATCATGGTGTGGTAAGTCTAGAGCAGCTAGAAGCTGAATTTAAGGATGAGTTGTTGAAAGGAGAAGCGTTGGCAGTGGGACCGCTAAGTAAAATCAGCGATGTTGAGTTGAAATGTGGAGAGCTCAAATCAAGTTTAGAAGACCCCCCTGCAGATTTGGTGTTGAAGCCGTTACCCAAACATCTTAAGTATGTGTTTTTAAGAGAAGGTGACAAGCTTCCATTGATTATATTTGCCAAGCTGTCTCGTTTAGACGAAATGAAATTAATCAACGTCTTGAGGAAAAACGAGAAAGCCTTTGGATGGCAAGTAGGAGATATCAGAGGGATATCTCCGGACATCTGTATGCACAAGATCAAGACAAATGAGGGTGCGAAATGTGTTAGACAGCCCCAGAGGAGGCTCAACCCTCATATGCAAGAGGTGGTTAAGAAGGAAATCATCAAACTTCTAGACATGGGAGTCATCTATGCCATAGCTGATAGTGAATGGGTTTCCCCGACTCAGGTAGTTCCCAAGAAAGGTGGAATTACAATTGAGAAGAATGAGAAGGGAGAAGAAATAGCATTGAGACTTGTCACTGGTTACAGAGTCTGCATCGATTATAGAAAGCTCAATGAGGTAACCATGAAAGATCACTTTCCCCTTCCATTCATTGACCGGATGCTTGAGCGTACGGCGGGACACGCATTCTCTCGCTTCCGGATGGATATTCGGGATACTTCCGTATACCCATTGATCCAAATTTGACCAAGAAAAGACCACTTTCACCGCCTTATGGTACATTCGCTTACATGCGAATGCCATTTGGTCTCTGCAATGCCCTAGCTACATTTCAAAGATGTATGCTGGCTATCTTTGACGGGCTAGTAGAAAAGTGTATGGAAATCTTTATGGACGATTTTTCGGTCTTTGGTCAATCCTTCGACGACTGTCTTGACAATCTAGATCAAGTGTTATCCAGATGTGTGGAAAAGAACTTAGTGCTCAATTGGGAAAAATGCCATTTCATGGTAGATGAGGGAATAGTTCTTGGCCACAAGATTTCCGCCAAAGGTATAGAAGTTGACAGGGCAAAAGTAGAAGCTATCGAGAAGATGAGTTATCCTAAGAATGTGCGTGAAGTGAGAGGCTTTCTTGGACATGTAGGTTTCTATAGAAGATTCATTCAAGACTTCTCCAAGATAGTCAAGCCCCTGTCTACTTTACTTAAGGAAGACGTTGAGTTCAATTTTGATGAGGATTGCAAGCAAGCGTTTGAAGAGCTTAAAAACCGTTTAATCTTTGCTCCAATTCTTATATCGCCTAACTTGGAACCTACCTTTTGAGCTTATGTGCGACGCATCAAACTATGCAGTTGGTGTTGTTTTAGGACAAAGAATCAAAGGGAAGTTCCAGCCAATCTATTACGCCAGTCACACATTGAATCCTTCTCAAGTTAACTATACTACTACTGAAAAGGAATTACTGGCCGTAGTCTTTGCTATGAACAAGTTTTTGGCGCCGTTAATTGTTAGGACCTCAAGTGGTTGTGTGGACTGATCACGCTGCTTTACAGTATCTGATGACTAAGAAAGAGGCCAAACCGCGCCTACTGCGTTGGATACTGACCCTACAAGAGTTTGACTTTCAAATTAAAGATAAAAAGGGCAACGTTGTGACGGATCACGTTTCGAGAATGTTAAGTGAGGAGAAGGGTGATCCAGATGATATAGATCTTTACTTTCCTCTAGAAAACATCATGCTCATCGATGGCTGCGCTCCAGATGTTCCATGGTATTCTTCCATTGTTAATTACCTTCATTCCCGATATCTTGATCCAGAATTGTCCTATTAGGAGAAGAAAAAGTTCTTCTCTGATTTGAAATCTTTCGTTTGGGATGAACCTTATCTTTTTAAGATCTGTAAAGATGGTCTGCTTAGAAGATGTGTTCCTGAATCTGAGCAGCGCGACATTATTGAGCAGTGCCACAGTGGGCCCACTGGAGGTCACTTTGGTCCTTGGAAAACCGTTGCTAAGATCTTCCAATCCGGTTTCTATTGGCCCACGATCTTCAAAGATACAGAAGCTTTCTGTAAAGCGTGTGATAGATGCCAAAGAACCGGTACTCTGACAAGGCGTTTTGACATGCCATTGAAACCCACCTTAGAATGCGAAGTCTTTGATGTATGGGGTATCGATTTTATGGGACCATTCCCATCATCTTGTGGTAACAAATACATCTTAGTCTGCGTGGATTACGTGTCCAAATGGGTGGAGGCTCAAGCCACAACTCACAATGATCATAAGACGGTCATGAAGTTCTTAAAGAAAAACATTTTCGTGAGATTTAGATGTCCTCGAGCCTTGATCAGTGATGAAGGAACGCATTTTTGCAACCGACCCTTAGAAAAAGTGCTCGAAAAGTATGGTGTTCGTCATAAGACAGGTGTTAAGGGTGATTTTATATGTTTTATAACGTTATATTTTATAATGATTTCCTCCCATATTCATATAATTTGCATAGAAATTAAGGGTTTAATCGAATTATTGAGCAAATGAGTTTTAAAAGTCTTTAAGTGTAAACTGGAGCTAATTTCGTGATTTTATTGGTGATTATCTATGGTTTTACACTTTGCGTGTTTTTATGGTTTTGAAGGTACATTTACATGTCATGGAAAGAGATTGAAGGAGCTGAAAAGATACTTGATTGAAGGTTTAATGGAAGGAGAAAGATGCAAGTTGAGGATTGGAATGAAGATTTGACAGCTGAACGAGCGTTTAACATTGCGTCCAGTGGACTGGCGTCCAGAAGTAGTGGACGGACGTCCAAGAGGAGCTTTTGATTCAGGATGTTCAGATTTTCAGTGAACGAGCGTCCAGTTTTGTGAAGGACAGGCGTCTGATCCAGCTCGGCCCGACTCGAAGTTTTTATGCAGAGTGGACTGGCGTCCAGACCCTATGGACGGGCGTCCACGGCACCGCCTCAGCGAAACCGACCTAAAAATCTATATAAGGACGCGTTATTTTCAACCCTAAGCACCACAATTCGATCCCTGGCCGCCCCAGGCCCTTTTGGGGCGCCCTAGCTGCGTTTTCCCACCATCATAAACATCTTTTTATCTTCCTTTTTATTTATATGATTTGTATTCCAACGAGGGATAGAGGCTAAGCGTTTTGAAGAAGCTTGTGAAGCCGATCGAGCAACAACTTGATTTCTTCTTTGGATTTGTTTTGTGAGTTTTATTAAAGCTTGTATTTTTATTATGCTTTTATATTGATTATGCAATTATATCGATGGATTGTTGCTTATTGATGTTTAATGTTGATGAGAATCGTTGTTAGACCTAGATCACCGTAGTAAAGATTAGATTTTTAACCTAAAAATAACGAGAGTTGCTAGGTTAAATTTCTAGGTTGCTAGATTGAGAAATCTTACACCTTTGTTTTGGAAGCGTTAATCTTTAAGATCGAGAGATGAGAGATTAATAGGCGAATTATCTACGAGAGTAGGAATTCATACCTTTGATAGGTGAACCACATCTTTATTAAATCTTCACTAAACGATCTAGGGTAGAAATTGAGAGTTGCGGGATAGGTGGATCAATGCTTGTTCTTCGTTAAAATTAATTGAAATTATCTTTGTGCCTTGTTCTTCGTTGTTATCTTAGAAGTTTATTTTCTTTTTAGTTATAGAATAGATTTATTTAGTTAGTTTAGGTCCGCAACTATATTTCCTGGCTTTGGATTGACAACCCTCTGTCCAGTTTATTGTATTCGTTTTAGTTTAGTTTTGTGTTTTTCGTGACAACCTTTAGAAAAATTAAGAACTAGACCAATCTCGATTCCCTGAGATCGACTCCGGTTGTAGCTACTATACTACGATCCCTGCACTTGGGGTAAACCGGATTTATAATTTATTACTTGTTGTTTTCCGTTGATAAAATCCGAGACAACATGCACACTATATCACCCGATGACGAGTGGTCAGGTTGAACGGAGCAACCAAAGCATTAAGAAAATCCTGGAAAAAACGACGGTCAATAGTCATAGAAAAGACTGGAGTTTGAAATTGGATGATGTACTATGGGCATACAGAACCGCCTATAAGACTCCTATGGGTACATCTCCATATCAAATGGTTTATGGTAAGCCGTGTCATCTGCCAGTCGAGTTAGAGCATAGAGCTTATTGGGCTACAAAGTTTCTAAACTTTGATTCCCAATCTTGTGGTAAGCATCGACTGCAACAGTTGCATGAATTAGACGAATTCAGACTCCAGGCTTACGAAAGTGCCAGGATCAGTAAGGAAAAGGCGAAACTCCTCCATGACGCCAAGATTAAGAAGAGAGAATTTCAAGTCGGGGAACAAGTTCTTCTGTATAATTCCAGGCTACACCTGTTTCCTAGAAAGTTAAGGACACGATGGTCCGGTCCCTTTGAGATTCTCCAAATTATTCCTGGAGGCGTTTTAGAACTACGAGGTTATGGTGACCAACCGTTTCGAGTAAATGGTCAAAGGTGTAAGCACTACATTGGTGAACCCAAGGAAAAGCCTTTGATTGTTCGTTTCCTCGATATCCTCGGGTGTGGTACTAAAGAAGTCGAAGAATTTGACGAGTTTTCACCCGACCTGTTTTCAGAGGATGACGGTAGTGGTCGATCTGAAGAAGTTCTAGCATGTAGTTGGGATATGGAAGAGTTTGAGAGGGAGCGTAAGCTGAAACGTCATCAGAACAATCAGAAGAAGAAGAAGTCGACCATGAGGTGGTTTAAACGTATTTGGAAAGTTATCAAAAATTTTACCCCATGTGTTAAGTGCTGTTTCTGCAGCCACACTACTGATCAAAGTTTACACGAGGTAGTGGCTGGCAGAAAAGTTAAATGGCCTGATCCAGGCTGAGCTTAAACAGTGTCGAGCTAACGACATTAACCAATAGCGCTACTAGGAGGCATCCTAGATATCCCTTTTTATATTAGTTTCTTTTGTTTTATACTTTTTATTACTCTAGTTGTTTAAGTTTTTAGCCTCATTAAGTTTTTGTTTGTATCTCTCAGTTAGTTGAGCTTTTTAGATATGGATTTCGGAGTTCTACCAGAGGAGTTACCTTTCCTTAGGAGGATCCCACTTATTACTGTAGATGACGGACCGGGAGGGACTATCGTTTTGCACGTAGACTTTGATATTAGTACCCGCGTCAGGACTGCCACCTATGTCATTATTGTTCCCCGCTGTTCGGGAGGTGGAGATTTCACTACTGAGGAGTTGCAGGAAGCTCTAGGACGTCCATACACAATCCTGAATGATCCGATGCTGACAGATTTAGTGCTAGTGCTGCAAGCTGAACATTTTCGGGGTGTTGATGTAGCTGGTGGGGACTGGGGTTTGCAGGATGAGTATGACTTCCCTCCGGCGATTGACATGCTCCGCCGTCTTATCCGGGTGATAGATTGGTCGGCAATTTATGATGACTAGCGTTGTTAGGTTGTTTCGTCGAGCAAACGACGTAAAACAAAAGCGCTCGGTGGGAGGCAACCCACTATTTTCTATTGTTTTTACCTATTTTCTAGTGGTTTTATGTAATTCGTCGTTTTTCATTTGTATTTTTGAAGTTTTATTTAAGTTTAATGAGAAAATGCAAATTTATAATTTTTGCATTTTTCTGCCTTGGACGTCCGTCCAGAGATCTGGACGCCCGTCCGCCTTGGCCAATTCTTGGACGAGCGTCCACTATGCCTGGACGCCCGTCTGAAATTCTCCCTCCAATCCTGTATTTAATTTGAACGCTTGGACGAGCTTCTAATACACTGGACGCCCGTCCAGTTCATATGTTCTTCACTGAACGCCCGTCCACAGGGTTGGACGAGCGTCCAGCCCCTGCCTATATATACCCCCTCAACCCATGAACATTCACTTTTTCAGGATTTCAAACTCGAAAAAAACCGACTTTTTGCCTCCTCTTACCCTAAATCCTTCGATATTACACCAAATTGAGCGATTTCAGTTGCTATAGGCCGCTTTTGATCCCCTCTTTTCACTTTTCTAAGCCTTCCTCCTCAATCAACAACCGATTTGACGAATCAGAGCCCTCATTGGTCCGACTTTTTCCAAGAAAAAATTCGATTTTGGGCTCGAATTTGCATTGTTAGGGCTCCTTTCTAGCATCATCATCGTCTTCTCATCATCATTGGTAAGTTTCTAGTAATTTTTCTGGGATTAATTCACGTTTTTTTCGGAGTTCGATTTTCGGCTCGACTCTTTTATGAAAATTGTATCTTATTTGTTTCTTTTGTTGTTTTGGTTCTGGTTTCTTGCTGTATTGTTGATGGTGGTTGATGAATGGGTTGTTTGGTGATGATGGATGGTTGCAGTTTATGGTTTGGTTAATTTGAAATCCCGATTTGGATGTTAAACGGGTAACTTGCGTTGATTTGGGGTTACTTTGGTTTAGTTTAGGCTTGAATCATGGTCCGTAAGAAGGCAGTGCAGAAGCGTTATGGTAAGGGTGTGGCCAGGGAGTCTGGAACGAAGCGTAAGGAGTTTGATCCCACCTTGATCGATCCAAACCGAGGTGTTAGCATTAGAGAGCAACCTCCTAGGGCCATACAAACTAGGGCAACTTTGAGGGATGAGCCGACCTCGGGATCTGAGACAGACGATGATATACCTTTGATGAGGATGCCTAGAGTTCCCCGAGGTGGAGAGTCATCTAGGGCTGAGGAAACTGTGGATGCTACTCGGGAAGAGGAACCGGCTGAGCCTAGGGCTACACAACCTAGGAAGAGAGCGAAGACCGTAGCCCCTATGCTTGTGCCTCGTAGATTTGTGAATCCTAGAGCCCACGATGCTTATATCAAACATTATTTCTCTAGGACTATGTTGATCGAGAGGGCTACGATGGAAGCTAAGGTAGATCCGGGGTTCGTCAAGTTGTTAAACGACCGGAAATGGGATGCCTTGATGACTATTTCGAGTACCTCAGTCAACGGCTCCCTAGTTCAGGAATTTTATGCCAATTGCTCGGAGACCGATTTGGAAACGGGAGTAGTCGTGGTTCGAGGGGTGGAAGTTCCTTTTACGCCGGATGTGATTAATCAGAAGTATAAGTTGGCATCTTTTGAGGGTCGGGACTATAAAGAAGAGATCGTTCATAGGCAGAGTGCGGGGCAAGATCCTCTGGAGGAGTTGAGGTTGAAAGTTTTCCCGGATGTGGCATGGACGTTGAGACCGGGTAGGGACCGGAAGGAGTTAGTCACCACTACCTGGACGGAGGATTGGAAAGTCCAGTGTAGGTTCATACAGAGTCGGTTGTTGCCCAAGAACAATCTGACGCATTTTCATAACGGTGACCTAGGCATGTTATATGCTTTGACCTTTGGCTTGAATGTGAATGTGGGACAAGCGTTGTACGATGAGATAGCTATCAATCAGAAGGTTTATACACGCAGCTTGATTGTTCCCCACCTGATTCATAGTTTGTGTATTGATGCCGGTGTGCCTGAGTATGGATCGGATCACAAACCGAAGAACCCGAGACCTATACAGAGAGAGAAGGTTAAGTCTTCGGGACGTTCTGAGACAGAGGCACCACAGGAGCCTGGTTCATCTTCAGCACCGCCTCGCGCATCCTCCCTTCCCACTCTATCTCCCTCGGTCCGGATGAGGTTGAGTATGGCCAACAGTGTACGGAACTGGATGGAGGATATTCGGACTTCTCAGAATAACATTTTGACCATTTTACAATGCATCAGTGAGGACCGGAAGCCGAGGGACGATAGAGTCTTCGATCCAAGCATCATTGATTATGTATATTCTGATGAGATTGAGTAGGCCATTGCAGATGTTCTGCGAGAGTCTGAGTCGTCTAGTGATGAGGAGCAGCCTGACTCTCCTGCGGGTGGACCACCTCCGGCTGATGATTCTGCAGTGCCGAGCCAGCCCTGATCTTATTTTTCCATTTTAGATTTTTCTTTGTCCTAGATACGATGGTTGTGTATTATTGATACTTTTTATTACTTGATTCGTGGTCCTTTTCATTTAGCTGCTGTTTATTTTTCCTAATGGATCATGTAAGCCATAAGGCGTCCGTACTTTCATTTCTACTTTGTTTCAACTTGTGGATGTGTTGAATGTTTCATCTTTTGATATTACTCGATTTTGCTATATCTTTTCATTCTGGTATGATTCCCCGTTTTCCCTGAGATTTTTCCGTGTTTGTCAGGTAGTGCAGGTATATTTTTAGCAGTATTGTCAAGCTACATTGTATGGTTCCGAGTTCGAATTGTCACTACGTAGGCTCCGGCCTGACCATCGATTCGAGTATCGATTGAAATCAGCTAAGTCTTTTATCTTCTCTTTCATTCTGCACAACATGAGGACATGTTGATCTTTAAGTGTGGGGAGGGGAATGATTTGATATGTATCTACACATTTGCTTAATTCGTTATGTTTCTATGCCAAATGAGCTAAAAATGAGCAAGAATTTTCAAATGAGCTAAAAATGAGCTAGAAATTTCAAAAATTTTCGACACTTTTGTTTTTGGTTTTGTCCCGAGTAGGCACTTCAATGCAATGTTCGTTATTTCTATAGTCATTGACGCTATATATCATGTGTTTGATAAGTTAGTTGTTTCACCTGAGATCTATTTTTCACGAGCCATAGTGAACGATGATTTATAAAGTTATACCCCTTTTCGACGAGTGATTTTTGATTTTCTTATAAGTCATGTGCTTAGTGCTACGCATATATCTTGAGATTTATGATAGTTTGTATTTAGATCCGGAGTATGTTATACTGTGAATATCTAAGGTTTTAATGTGATAAGTAACACGTAACTTATGTTCCAATGAAAAACTTGAGTAAATATATGAAGTAATTGGGTGTGTCGAAAGCTAGTCGATGATTTGAGTGCGATAGGGTATATCACGTATGTCCTATACCACTATGATGACTAAAAGCTCACGACGATCGAAAAAAAAGGCTGCCTTATGATTCGAGTAAGGTAGGGTATATCTCGAATATCCTATTCTGCTATGATAGGGCAAGAGCTTATTCTGATGTGCGTTTAAATGTGAAAATAGTTAAATCAACTTGCAATAAGAAATGTTATAAAATGAATGAAAGACTAAGTTATCGTCTATCTTATCCCCAGTAGAAACTGATAGATATGCTGTAGGGATTATCCTCTGAGTATTTCAGAAAAGGCCCTAGATATGTTCTATCATCTTTTTCGGGATATTTTACGTTTGTAGGGTACATCTTATGAGTGTCATTTATTGCTAGTCTACGAGGGGGTATTAGCTAGTTTTGCTTTGAGTTTCTCAAGTTTGGATTTAGTGAAAGTTTGTTATGGCTTTGCACACACACAGTGGTGAACTTCTGATTTATTGAATCTATGCTATATTGTCTGAGATGTCTATTTTCGTTTCGAGCCTTAATTTTCGTTTTGTTTTGCTCGGGACAAGCAAAAGCTAAGTGTGGGGGAGTTGTTAAGGGTTAATTTATACGATTTATATCGATATATTTTATGATAATTTCCCTCATATTTGTATAATTTGCGTAAGAAACGAGTGTTTAATGGAATTATTGAGTAAACGAGGTTTTTAATGAGTTATTCGCAAAATAGGTTAATTTTGGTGTTTTAATTGTGATTTTATGATTATTTGGATGATATTAAATTTTGTGACGTTTTGATGTGTTGTAGGTACATGTTTGATGCTCAAATGATGATCAAAAAAAGATAAGAGTCGAATTTTATTGATGATAGAAGAGATAATGATGATTTGGATTGATGAAAAGAGATAAAGATGAAGAAATCAAGATGAAGTCGATCCTGGACTGGCGTCCAGCAGCTTGAACTGGCGTCCAGTTGGACGGGCGTTTGATCCAGTGGACAAGCGTCCATGCTGATATTGTTGATTCAGAGTTGTGAAGATTTTGCTGGACGAGCGTCCAATTTTGTGAAGGACGGGCGTCTGATGAAGACTCGGCCCGATTCGAAGTTGATATTGAAGACCGGACGAGCGTCCGGAAGGAGTGGACGGGCGTCCAGCGGCCGACATGCTGAAACCGACTTTATTTTCTATAAATACAGCCGCGTTTTTCCACATTGAGGATACCAATTACACATCATTCAAAACCCTAATCCTAGGGGCGGCTTAGGCTGCGTTTTTACTCTGTTTTTCTCCAGTTTATGCACTCTAAATTCTAGGTTAGTTTAGACAGTTTTTATGTACTTTAATTCATCAATTCCAAGTTTCAAGAGGATGCTTAGAGGCTAAAGCCTTTTGAACGAGCGTTGTGAAGCCGTCCGATTCAACAATTCAGTTCCGTCCATAATTATTTTGTGAGTTTTTAATACAAGTTGTTTCTTTTATCATGTTTATTATGGTTTATGCAATTTCATATCGAAAGATCGTTGCTTTGTTGATTGTTTTATTTGATGAGAATCATCTAAACGTTAGATCACCATGATAAAGAATAGTTATTTGATCTATATAACGAGAGTTAATAGGTTAGATTTCTAGATTAGAAACGTTAAAGTTCACATCTTTGGTTAGAAAAAGCGTTAATCTTAGATCGAAAGATAGAGATTAATAGACGAACTACCTAAGAAATTAGGGTTCATACTTTAGATGAGGTGAATCACAACTTGGTTAGAAATCACGAAATAATCTGAATTGGAATTGAATGTTG
This sequence comes from Gentiana straminea, assembly GCA_036785695.1. Lineage (NCBI taxonomy): Eukaryota > Viridiplantae > Streptophyta > Magnoliopsida > Gentianales > Gentianaceae > Gentiana > Gentiana straminea. The sequence goes on along the minus strand of JAVUPR010000345.1, from coordinate 2,283,061 downwards.
ATAGGATAGGTGGATCAATTGCTCGTTTGTCCGTTATAACTTGATCAAATCCCTAAAACTTGGATTGTTTAGCTTAGTTAAATCTTTTTATTGCATCTTAGGTTTAGTCGTAGTTTAAATTGTTCGCAACCCGTATCTTCCCGGCTTTAGATTTATTCTTCTCATCCAGCTTCACTTATTGTTATCTTTCGTTTTAGTTATTCACTTTTTAGTTTTATTAGTTGTTTAGGTTAGTTTCTCGTGACATAGTTAGTTAAACAAATACTAGGATTACCAATCGTTAGTTCCCCGTAAGATCGACCCGGTATCAACCTCTTTACTACGATCCTTGCACTTGAGGTATATCGGATTTATAAATTTATTACTTGTTTATTTGCAGTAGATAAATCCGTGAACAATATGGAGTTCTTGTGGAACCCATATCGAGCAAAGAATGGTCAAAGAATTTTGATAAGCAACAAAGCAAGTAAAAGTGGAAGGAGAAATTGGAGGATTTGTAGAGTTGAATCAGATATCGTACTCTACAAAGGTTGGCCAAGTCAAAAGTAGACTTTGATATCAAGGTGTAAGGAAAAACGGAGAGATCACAATAGGGAATGTAAAGAAAATTCAACCAATAGGACCTTAACTTAGGTGTAGGCATAAGACTATGATCCTAAAGCCTTATTTAAAAGAGGTTTCACTTAATCCTAGGTGAAATGGTTTGGCTTAGAGACTTCAAACTTATGGGGTTCATTGTTTAGCGGACTAACTTAAGAGGGTCTACACCTAAAAGATCTAACTCCAAGATTCCCATCTTACGTTTCTAAACACAACTAGACCAAGTCTTAAGAGTTTACGTCCTATGCGACGGTGTTACTTGCCGCTCGATACCAACCGTGACACCCCCGTCCCGGATACCGAGTCCTTATCCGGAAAAGAACGCCCGGCACACATATAATTAAAAATTTAATCTAATTATAAATGTAAGCCTTACGTAAGCGGAAATCGAGAGAACAAGCGGAAGACAAAACGACCGACTCGGGCAAGCCGAAACGACTAATACACGATCGAAAGTAACACAGGCTGCAATTATTACATCACCAAGACTATCTTTAACCATTAAATACAGTATGTCCATAACAACTTGATAAACATAAACTCAATTCTTCAGTTTCTATCAATACAAGGATAAAAGAATCTATACCGCTTTACAATGGAAAATAAAGAACAAAAGACTTCATCCGCACCATCTCCGGGTCACTCCTTAGTGGCCTCGAAAACACCTACAAATGCACCACCTTCTCGGGGTGGGGACAAGAGAGAAGAGGGGTAAGTACATACGTACTTAGTAAGGGGTAGAAGAACGGTACAATATATAGCAATAAAGGCGGATATACATAGAACATGGCATCATCTACAATCACTAACACATATGTTGTAATAGTAGAGCTCTCTCACCGTCTACTAGCTCCGTAGTATAACCTCACACAAATAAGATTTGTTACATCAATACCAAAGGACACTGTGCATGGTGAGAATGCACCGAGACATATTAAGCACCTCTCAAGAGGGCATAGACTTAGGTCTCCATGTGGGAAGTTACACGTTGTGCCTTGACACATAACTCAATAGGGTTGCAAGATTCCCATTCTTCGATTTAGAAACGTGCCTTACCAATGACATTGATGTTTTAGCTTTTAGACAACCACATATGTATTTACGAGTTAAGTCCTAACCACCTGGTTCATTCACAAAAAGGCTTCCTAAGGAAATCTAGTCTTAGACCTCTCGTTACGCTACCTAGCACGTTGTAAAAAGATTATTGAATACTAAATCAACGTCCCACAAGGCCTAAACAAAGCAACCAATTATTATTACCATCTCTATCAAGTAAAGTGATGATACCATTATTTGCTGCAACTATTGCTTTTCTATATTTATTAATTAAATATTACGCATGCTGCTAAAATTGCAAGTTCAGCAAATGAACCACAAATCATTTACCCAAAACCAAGTCATATATACCAAATAGACAATTAAGTATCTAATATTTGACTACGTAGAAAGCTTCCTACATTAAAGGGTCGGCATTTTTTTCTTTTACTCCCAGGTCCGCATCTCAAAACCAAATTCCTTACAGCATGTCACCAGAACACATAGCAACAGCAATAGGATTAGTCCTATTTTCTTCAACAACAGTGATGAACTCACCGGAAATAAAATAAAAATAAAAATAAAGAACCAACAACAATAATAAATAGTTAAACACATAACTATAAACGATTGAAAACCCAAATCCCGTTAAAAACACCCCTTACCTTAGCAATTTCAAAAGTGATTGAAAGAGAAAACGGATAGTAAAAAGCTTCAATCCTCGATTCCAACAACTTCTACGAATCACCTACGATAATTGACCATTACTACGATTAGGCAACCTTTCTAATCTATAAAATCACAGGTATATCTCAAGAACATAAACGGATCTAGATTTAGGGCTAAAAAGGAAAATTTACCGGAAAAAGAACGGTTAGTATCAAAACGATCGCCTCCTCGCGGTGATCAGTTTCTTCTACAATGGTGTGCTCCGAAAATCAACCGTTAGACTCCGAATTTGGAAAACAGTTATTGCGAGAATATTGATTTTAAATGTAATAATTATTATGTGGGGGCGTAGTTGGTATTTTATATAGCGTAGGGTTTTCTTCTATGATGTATAAATACCCAATGTAATGATGAATGAAAGGGGAGACTGATTCGTCTATTGTATTTTGACATGGTATCAGAGACAGGTTGATCTATCACCTCCGACTAAAATTGTTTTTCCGAAAAAAAAAGAAGAAGAAGTTGCAGTCGCAACTTTCATAGAAAAGTTTCTTTTAATTGCCGGAAGTTGCAGTCGCAACTTAATTCCCAAAAAAAAAAAAAAAAAATATATTTGAAAAGAAAAGAAAGGAAGAAGTTTCTGACCCTTCGCTGCAAAGGAGGACGTCAGGGTGAAGCTTTGAATCAAAGCTCTTTGATTTGATCAATTTATTTGGTCTTCTCCGAGGAAAATTTGTTCCAGCATACCACTGTCTCTTCCGCTGATAAAGAAAAAAAAAAAAAAAAAAACTTTACGGATGAATTGCATTGGTTGAGTTTCTACAGTCATGGCCGGTGGGAACGTGCAAGAAGAAAGGATGTGTGGAGGGAATTTTTGGAGGAATAAAGATGTACAGGGAAATATGATGGCGTTCAAATTGCAATTGGATGCTCGAGAACAATATAAAGCTGAGAACTCAGAAAAATCAAGCCCCCGTATCTCGGTAAGGACAAATCAAACTACCGTGGCCTCGACTTCGGTACGGTCCGGTGAAGAGAAACAGCCTGCTACTGCAGCACAAGCTGGGCTCAATAATTTGACCCAAACACAATGGCAAAGTATCCTTGATATTTTAAATCTAGCTAAGTCTAAAGATCATCGGACGGGTGAATTCTCGTGGATAATTGATACCGGAGCTACCCATCATGTAACGGGGATGTTGAATAATTTGGTAAATGTCCGGGAGATTGAGAAGTGCCCGGTGGGACTTCCGGATGGTCGGACGTCACATGCTACGCATGAAGGAAGTATTACATTAAACGGAGGATTGAAACTTAAAAATGTTCTTTATGTGCCTAATTTGGCATGCAATTTGTTGTCCGTAACCCGAGTTACTAGATGAATTTGATTGTCAGATTCAACTACGCCCCCACATAATAATTATTACATTTAAAATCAATATTCTCGCAATACTATGTGTTCGGGTGACATGCTATGAGGAATTTGGTTTTGAGATGCGGACCTGGGAGTAAAAGAAAAAAATGCAGATACTTAATTGTCTATTTGGTATATATGATGTGCACTTGGTTTTGGGTAAACGATTTGTGGTTCTGTGAGTATAATTTGCTGAACTTGCAATTTTAGCAGCATGCGTAATATTTAATTAATAAATATAGAAAAGCAATAGTTGCAGCAGATAATGGTATCATGACTTTACTTGATAGAGATGGTAATAATAATTGGTTGCATTATAATATTTCTGGTACAATAATTGTTTAATTGTCATAGTAAAAGTGTGGTATATATTACATTAAAAGTGTATTATATCAATTTTGTGTTTTTACGTGTATTACACGATACGATGTGGATTGTATGTTCCTATGGAACATTATATGTTAATTTGCATTGTCTAACTACGACTTCTGGTAGCCTTGGTATCAAATCGTACCACAACTGAGACCCTCTGTGGGGAGAAGGTGGGAGCACCGGAAGGCTTTGTTTAGGCCTTGTGGGACGTTGACTTAGTAGTCAATGATCTTTTTAGAACGTGCTAGGTAGCGTAACTAGAGGTCTAAGACTAGATGTCCTTAGGAAGCCTTTTTGTGAATCTAACCGAGGTGGTTAGAACTTAACCGCTGTCAATGTCATTGGTAAATCCGCGTTTCTAAATCGAAGCATGGGAATCTTGCAACCACTTTTGAGTTATGTTTCAAGGGACAACGTGTAACTTCCCACATAACCTATCCACATATGTGGTTAGAACTTAACTCGTAAATACATATGTGGTTGTCTAAAAGCTAAAACGTCAATGTCATTGGTAAATCACGTTTCTAAATCGAAGCATGGGAATCTTGCAACCCTTTTGAGTTATGTTTCAAGGGACAACGTGTAACTTCCCACATGGAGACCTAAGTCCATGCCCCCTGAGAGGTGCTTAATATGTCTCGGTGCATTCTCACCATGCACAGTGTCCTTTGGTATTGATGTAACAAATCTTATTTGTGTGAGGTTATACTACGAGTAGTAGAGGGTGAGAGAGCTCTACTATTACAACATATGTGTTAGTGATTGTAGATGATGCCATGTTCTATGTATCGACTTTATTGCTATATATTGTACCGTTCTTCTACCCCTTACTAAGTACGTATGTACTTACCCCTCTTCTCTCTTGTCCCCACCCCGAGAATGTGGTGCATTTGTAGGTGTTTTCGAGGCCACTACCCGAAGATGGTGTAGATGAAGATATGTAGATTGTCTCTTTTGTGGTCTTTATTTTCCATTGTAATGTAGATGTATAGATTCTTTTATCCTTGTATTGATAGAAACTGAAGAATTGAGTTTATGGTTATCAAGTTGTTATCCGCATACTGTATTTAATGGTTAAAGATAGTCTTGATGATGTAATAGTTGCAGCATGTGTTACTTTCGATCGTGTATTAGTCGTTTCAGTTGCCCGAGTCAGTCGTTTTGTCTTCCGCTTGTTCTCTGATGTCCGCTTACGTAAGGCTTACATGGTATTTTCTTTCAAACAGCAAGCTAGCATCCACAACTCCTTACCAACCTTCCAGATTCACTCGAAAGAGCTATTTTAATGCTGCACCATCTTCTTTTGCAAAGTGGAATTTTTGCTCCCCAAAAAATAACCAAATAATTTAACTATGTATTTTGCTTGTTTGCTTATGTTTAATATTATATTGATCTTCTTTGGGGGGATGGGGGGTGGGGGGATCGAGACTTAATTCAAGAGAATAACCAACTCATTACATGTAACGAGTATAAATAACTCATTAAATGTTTAACTATCAAACACAAAATTAACTAATTAAATGTTTAAGTATCATCTCTCCCAAATTCGTGAACTAATGGGGAGGTAGATAACTATATATTGGGGAAATTGGGGAGAATGACAAAAACAATTCATCAATTAAGGAATACGACATGTTTTCAAAACATTTGCATCAAAGACAAAAAAAAAAAAATTTAAAATTCTAAACGCTGTTCCTACCATAAAAAAAAGGGGGAAGGGGCTACAAGGACAAAAAAAAACATAAATGGGTCTGCAAGGACATTCTTTTTTTTCGGATGTTATAAAGGACAAAAACAAAATATTTGGACAAAAATACCCCTTGTTACTTTTTACCCCTCTACAAAATAGTAACAGTCAAGAAACAAGTAGTAACAGCCCATAAAATGTCGTAACATCCAATGAAAAAGTAGTAACGGTCTAAAAACAAGTCGTAACGTCTAATAAACAAGTCGTAACAACCCCGTGAAATATAGTAACAGCCAATAAACAAGTCGTAACAGTCAAAAAAATGTCGTAACATCCTAAAAACAAGTAGTAACGAGACTAAAAACAAATAGTAACGACCCCGTAAAATGTAGTAACGGCCAATAACAAGTCGTAACGAGTCCGTAAAAATGTCGTAACATCCTAGTAACGTTACAAAATTAATAGTAACAACCCTAAACCAAAAAAAACAAAAAAAAATAAAAAAAATAAAACAAACTTTCGCCTTCTCTTGGCCGGAAAGTGGACTTGGGCGGAGCGATGGTTGCGACCGAAAATCCACAAACCCTAATCCCCAATCATTCAAATCGTTAAATCAATCAATCGTTCTTCGTCAATTCCAATCACCCTTCCATTCATCAATTTCAATCACAATCTATCTCGTTACTCTTTCCTTTCCATTCATAAAAAAAAAAAAAAAAAAAAAACGATTTATCAATCGGAGCTCTCTCGCTACAACGCCAAGGTTTCGGTCGCCGGAGAAGAAGCACCCGCAACCACCGGAGTTTCTTTTTCGCAACAATGGTGTCCAAAACGAGAACCGAATCGAGACGAAATTGTGTGATAAATAGAACCGAATCGAGACGAACCGGCATCCATATTTTCTCGGTATGATTTGATCGGAGATGGGTCTTAAACGAGGTGAACGGAGAAGAAGAATATGCGGCCGAACGAGAGGTGGCCGGAGAAGAAGAAGATGCGGTCGAACGAGCCTTCTCCGGCGTTCAAAGAATAAGGTGAGAAATGAAGGAGAAGGGATTCAAGAATTTGATTCAAGCAACGTTCAATGGTGGACGGTGGCTTCAACGCACAAAGCGACCAAAATTTGGGGAAAAGGAACACGTATAGGGGAAAGGAAAAAAAGGGTAATTTAGTCAAATAAGATGTGTTTTGTCCTTATAAAATAACTGTGTCCTGGAAACCCTATTAAGTCACAAATTAGTCCTTTTGGACAAAAACCTATAAAAAAAAACCAACACACTTTATCTCTCATTCATATTTTTTTAAACACTTATATCATTCAATCTATAACAAATTTGAAAATTCTTTCATCAAAATTTTTATTTTATCATGCTCTTTGTTTTGAGACCACATTCACCATATTCCGGTGTAATTTCCTAAAATCCATTGTCGAAATTCACTTATTTTTGGGATTCGCTGTCGGGATTCAACGAGTAAATTTCAACATTGAATCTCACGAAAAATGATGTTTTTATATCGAACCAAGTCTCAAAATGAAGAGTTTGAAAAAATAAAAAATTCAGTGATATTTTTCATCGCGTTTGAAGATCTAGATCAAATGATATGAGTGTTTGAAAATTAAGGTAGAAAGAAAAAGAAAAAAACAGTTACACTAAAGCGCGTGTTGGGGTGGTTTTGATTTATTTGTTTGGCCTTGAGGCTATAAAAATTATAGAATTTGTCCTTCTTTTTATAAAAAATATTGTCGCGTCCTGTTAATTAAAAATATTCCAATATGTGTCATTTTACCAAATTTTCTATAAAAAACATATGGCTGTTTTATTTTTTTGAAAATAAACTTATGAATGTTTGAATAATTTGAATGGTGTAGTGCACTAACACTGTGATAGAATGTTTTTATCAAACATACCAGGACCATAACAAATGGAATATTGGTTAAATGTCAAATATTAATTGAAAATCGTTCTATTCTTCATTTTTTATGAAAATTGTTTAATATTTAAAATAAGGATAAATATAACATGTCGGTTATGATTTAATTCATATGAATCATTAATGAACCAATTAAGTAACAAATGAGAAGAATAAGATCATTTATAAGAACCGGTATTGTTCAACATATCTTTTTCATAAATGTAACGTAAACATGAAACCATGTATAATACTAAACTCAAATATTGTTTTATGTGATGTCTTCGGTTTTCATTTACAATTAAAATTCTACAGTTTTGGTTATAAAATATTATGGATACAAATATATTATTGTTTATCAAATCAAAACATTTCGCCATCAATCAATGTATTCATATCATTGTCAATAATGATTTTAGATAATACGTATAATTCATGGGATTGAGAAGGAAAAGTATATAACATAGTATATGAACAAAACATAGCAATAAGTTTTAGTTTTGGACCAATTTTGGTTTCACATATGGCAGTTGGTTTCAATTCTTTCTTTAAAAAGGAAACACAGTCTGTGTAAATCAATAATTAGATTCCGTAACCGACTAAAATCACTAGTTTGTTTCTTCTCTTTATTATACATCAACAGCGTCATTCAAAACTTAAGTAACTGAAGATTCTTAGAGTCTTCACACTATTCAACATAATTTCCTAATCATCAATAAACTATATATGTATTATTTCTTCTTTGAAACTTTTGTTAATCGTCTATATATTCATTTTTTTACGCACGAGAAAGAAAATATAAGCATTTGGTACCTGAATTTACCATACAGATTAGCATCTATTACATGAGCTTCTCGGAACTGACAGTGAATGGGTATTTTAAATACGATTTTAAAACAAAGAAAATGAAAAAAAAAAAATTTGTGAAAAAAGCACGATTTTTGGTGGCATAGATAAAAAATTTGATTGGTTTTTGGCAAAAAAAAAAACAATAATAATTATGAATGATTGAACAATTTTAGTGGTATAGTACTCTAAAACAGTGATAGATTTTTCAGTTAATATACAATGAATAAGGACCTTTACATATACTGTATTGGTTAAATGTAAAATACTACCTCCATCCAGTTATCTATATTCTATAGAGTTCAGTTTCGGGTTTATGGTGGTGTAATCCCCGAATTAATAGGTTGGATATAATTATTCCGTCTGATGAATAATTTTGTTCGATTTATTATAGCTACTGAATATGGTTCCATGGTCCCCGACGTGGCTCCCAAAATAGCATATTAGATTTCTCGTCGTTTCACCTCAATTCTAATTAAATAGTGCATTGGGCTATTTAATTTGTTATGTGGATTAATTGTTTAGTTGGACTAGATAATTAAATACATGAAAAATACATTTTTCGTGGACTCGGCCCAAGGTGTGGAAAAATGCGTGTGGCCTTATTTTTTATTAGGGTGGGGCGCATGTTATTATTAATTAGTTATCAAGGAATTAGTTTTCTTGGATAATTATTTAATGTGTGATTTATGTTTTATTTGTTAATTGATAATTCATGGAATATTAGATAATAATATTATTTATCCTAATTTGTTTGGGATAATTATTTTATTTATCTTTTATTTGGAATAAGGATTAATCTAATAATTATCTCTTAATTATTAAATCCTTGGAGGACAAAGATTACTCTGCTATATAAAGAGAGTTCTCCCAAGCCTTTTGACAATCACATAACACGCATATTTGAGAGTATTATAGCTTGGAATTTTTGGCTATAATACTAGGGTTTCGAGTTGGGATAATCTTCGGGATTATTCCGGTAGCATATCAAGGAGGTCCGGCGGCGGGAAACACCATCCACCCGGTGTTGTTTGGGAGACACACATTGGAAGGTCAAGGCTTCTCAACTTGCGTGGATACTACCTTTTGATCTTGGAGTTAAGCACCATAAAAAGGTAAAATCCAAACCCCCTTGTAGTTTGATCTTTAATTTGTGTTCTTTGTTTCGTTTAGATCTAGATCTGATGCATTCCGCTGCGTAATCGGGTCAATCTATGATTGATCCGACGATATTACATCTAACAAGTGGTAGCAGAGCCTTTGATGTAACGATCAAAGTATATGAATTTTAGATCTTGGAGTGGAAAAGCATGTTTTTAGATGTTTTTATTTCGTTTTTTTTTGTTAAATTCGAATTTTTGTCATGATGCATGCTTTTGAATGTTGATGCTGAAGAGATGGATTGGGGTTGGTATTGTTTACCCGTAGATCTATTTTGTAGCTCCTTTGTTTAGTAACAATTGAGCATAGGATTTGTATTTTTTTATGTCCTTTTTCGAAATTCCATGTAAAAGTAGCATCTTTTATTGAAATTTTGTTGTTCCAGGCTCGAAAAGATTAAGATCTTGAAGAAAAGCTGAAGATCAAGGCGAAACCCAAGGAATGAACGAGGAGAAACGGCTAAATACCTATTTTTTAATAAAAATTCTGCGCTACAGGACTTTCTGCGACGCTGAAAATCGTCGCTATAAGTCTGCTTCTTAAAAAACCAGCATGCGGCTAGGGTTTATTCTTCCAGCGGCTGCATCAATTTTTTTTTTTGTTTTGTCATTTCTCCTCTCGGGTGTTTGTGGTTTGTGATCCGGCGGTTCGAGTTCAAGATTCCAAGATCAAGACTCGAAGACATAGATTAAGTTTTACTTTTCCTTAGAAAATAGTTAGTCGGGGGTACCAACGGTCCATCTCGGTGTTTACTTTTCGGTATAATTTTGTGTTTGATCAAGATTACGTGCTTAAAACCGGAAAATTGCCATGACTTGCATCTTCATGATTCCACTCCAATGCATGCACGTAGTTTTTTAATTTCGAATTAAAATAGACGTGTATAACTCGAATAATTAGTATGAATGCTTATTAATTTAATATGTGGTAGTTAAGTAATAAGTAGCTAATTATAAAAACCGAGGAACCGGGTTTTGTCAATCGTTACGATTTTAGTGATGGATTCTCGGTGAATCCCACTTAGATAAATCGTTGAGTTTTCGGTGAACCTACCTTAAACAGAAACGAGATTACGCTTTGGTTGATAATTTAGAAATCGGAAAATCTTAGTACATGGGTTCGGAAATGGTCTAACCATGGTTGGGCGAGTTCAACCGAGCTTCGGCTCAATCGACTCCCCTCCACGTGTGATGTACGTTACAGTAATTCGACAAGACTTAGCATAGCCGATAAGCCTTCGGGCTAAACGAGGCTTCTCTTGCCGGATTGACCTGAACTGTCACATTTGTTCCAACGAATAAGACGACATAAGCTTTCCTACATAACCGAACCTGTTCGGAGTACTTTGATTTATTGTTTCTTATTGTCAAATCCGAAACCGTAATTAGTAAACCCACCACTTTTTCAAATTATTGAGTGGGAGCGGGAAAGGCGACAACCAACCCCACGGCCTCTACTATAAATACAATCACGTGAGAGAAGGGTGACACCTCGAGCCGCTATGATTCCGTCCCCCTGCGGGTGGTGTTCACCCCTATCAAAATTCAACGCTTGGTTTCCGAAAGGATAGGATTTCGGGTACTCGTTGAGTCACTGACCGACCTTGCGGCCGCACACTCGGGGCATACTTTGAGATCTGATATAGTAGGTCCCACTCTTTATAGATATTTTTGAAATATATAGGCTAGAAAAATGAAGGTAATCAATGAGTAAGACCCGTGATGTCTGATTCCCACAAGATGTTCGATTCTCGAAGCTTAATCATTGAGAGAGATTGTCTCAGTTTAATCATCACCTCTTTGACTGACCCTGCGGCGGCACTGAGGTGTGAGACTAAATCCTTGGAATTGTAGGATAGACTTTATATAAGTTTATTATTCCTAAAATAAAAATTATAGTAGTGTATATTTGATTAAATTTCTGTCATTTTATTTACAGCACCATGTCTTCGCAAATTCAAACTTTACTGAATGATAAGCTAAATGGCGACAATTTTACTAAGTGGAAAAGTAACGTAAACGTGGTACTCATATTTGAGAATGCGCAATTTGTTTTTACTGAGGAGTGCCATGTTCTCCCTCCTCAAAATCCGTCTAAACGCATTTGCGATCAACATAAAAAATGGACAGAGGCGAATAATAAGGCAAGAGGTCATTCAGAACAAAATTGAGGGTTTTAATACTGCACGAGAAATCTTGCTGTATTTAACCACCATGTTTGGCAAACCGTCTGATCATGCAAGACACGAGGCCGTGAGGAAGGCAGTCAATGCCAAGATGAGGCGAGGTCAGTCGGTTACTGGTCATGTGATGAACATGATTAGTTACTTCACTGAAGCAGAAACTCATCGTGCGACTATAGACGATGCTACCCAAGTGTCAGTGATTCTCGAATCATTGACACCTGATTTCCTAACGTTCAGGACTAGCTACGTCATGACTAAGGCTCACCTTTCCATGACGGAGTTGATCAACGAACTTCAAGTCTTTGATGGTCTTTATTCGAAAGATAAATCCCAAGAGCGGGGAAAAGAAGGCTAAGGCCAATATGGTCGTAGCCAAGGCGTCTAAGTCAAACCAAATAGGGGTGTAAGCCAAAGAATTAGAAACAAACTGCGCCGGCGCCTAAACCTATGAAGAAGAAGGCTAAGCCGAATGCACCATCCAAGACCAAGGGCAAGTGCTTTTACTGCAATGAGATAGGGCACTGGCGTCGTCATTGCCCCGTATATCTCAAAGATGTAAAGGATGGGAAGGCTAAGGCTAGCAATGGGAAAGATAAGAAAGGTAATCCTAAATTACTTGTCTTAGAATCTTTTAATGTAGCTAGCCTTGGAAAGAATCAAACGACTGGCTAAGGGTGATTCCTTAAAAGAGTTATCTGTTGACTCGTTGCCGGTCTGCGAATCTTGCCTAGAGGGAAAAATGACTAAGCGTCATTTCTCGTCAAAAGGGAATAGGGCCAAAGAACCTCTAGAGTTAGTACATTCAGACCTTTGTGGTCCGATGAATGTGCAAGCTAGAGGCGGATTCAAGTATTTTGTTACTTTCATCGATGACTACTCGAGGTTCGGATATGTTTATCTGCTGCGTCGAATATCCAAGACTTTTGGCAAGTTTAAGGAATTTCAAGCAGAAGCCAAAAGGCAGTTAGGCAAGTTCTAGGTAGGCCGATGATGATCGACCTACGAGCAGTGATTTCCCCGGCCCACATCGCTTTGAAACTCCCCACCGCAAAAGGATGGATAGAAATAAAAGGGGACCTGAGGTGGCTAGAAGGCGCTACGCGGACACAATCAAGAGCAAGGGAGTGTGACCTTGGCTTGAGGAGCTTGGAAAGTTCCTTACACTTGTTATTTCCCATTCATGCAACTTTGTTATATTTGTTATTTTCCTTCAATGTCATTATCGATCCTTTTTGCATTGGAAACGATGTCGAATAAATCGCGCTCAAAAGCACCTAGTTTTTCATTTCGTGATATGCTCATTTTTATCGTGTATGCCTTATCTTGCTCTTATAAACAATTATAAGTCCATAAGGACTAATTAACCGATCTCTCCAAGTCAGGCACGCATTAATGCTAGAAGTCAGTCCACTTTGGCCCGATTCACCATAAACTTAATGCAAGATGTCAGTCCAATCCCCGGCTCACCAAAAAACTTAATGCAAGATGTCAGTCCAATCCAACCTGGCTCGCTATAAACTTAACGTGTGAAGTCAGTCCAATCTGGCTCTGCTCGCCGAAAAACTTTATGCGAGAAGTCAGTCAAATCTGGCCTAGCTCACTAAAAAACCTAATGCTAGATTTCAGTCCAATCTGGCCTGGCTCACCATAAACTTAACGCGAGAAGTCAGTCCAATCTGGCCTGGCTCACCGAAAAACTTAATGCAATAAGTCTGTCCAATTTGTCTCGGCTCGCCGAAAAAACATAATGTGAGAAGTTAGAGCAATCTGACCCGGCTCGCCATAAACTTAACGCGCAATGTCATTCCAATCTGCCAGCTCACTGAAAACTCAATGCGAGGAGTAAGTCCAATCTGGCATGGCTTTCCGAAAAACTTAAATCAAAAAGACATTCCAATCTGGCTCAGCTCGCTGAAAAATGTATCCGAGAAGTCAGTCCAATCTGGCCTAGCTCGCCATAAACATAATGCGAGAGGTCAGTCTCATATGACCAAGGTTACCAAAATTCGATTGCCGACCTATGTAAGGTCGGACTCAGCAAAGGCAAAGTCAGCAAAATATTTGTCTCCAAAACCCCGGATATGACTCGAACGGGGCATGACATGCTATGACAGTCTGATCCAAAGACAAGCAATTATCCGAGCCCCGCAGGTTGGGCTCGGTAAATTTGTCCAAAATGGACAACAAGATAAATATTCCATCCAAAACAGTTGGTTAATGCATGGCATACTGGGGGCAAGACACCCCATCAAGCTAAGTGCTTAAGTAAATACTCAAAAAAAAAAAAAAATTTCCAAAAAGAATTCCAATTACCGATGAAAATATTACAATTAGTTTGAAATAAAAAATTTCAATACAGAAATCTAAAAACCCTACTGAGCTAAGTTTTGTGTCTCTGGAGAGTACTTGGACACAATGTCCACTCCTGCCTTAAAATCTCTTACGCCCTCGTCACAGACCTTGCTCATCCCTTGTTTATAATAAACCTTCTTAGGAAGGTTTTCTACGATAATGGCCTGAAATTAGGAAGGTTTCTACGATAAGGTTTCTTCTTAGGAAGGTTTTCTACGATAAGGGCCTCGCCCGCACCTTGAGGTGTAACCATGGTTTAAGACAGGGATGAGCAGTAGCTTCAAAGATATGCCAACAACCGGACATATCCTTGTTGTTGTTTTGGAGAGACTTCGACAACAACCGGACATCTCCTTGTAGGTATGTGTATGGAGTTTATTTTATTATTTTTTCAGGCTATCGTTTGATCAAATCACATGAAACCTAGTAGTTGTAGTTGTTGTTGTTTTGAAATTGAATAAGTTATCATGATTGTTTGAAACTGTTAGAATAATTGGTCTCTCCAGGATTTCGGTTTGAGTAAAATGATGTTTCTTTCTTATTCTTTCAATGAAAACCCACCATGACATTAAATAATTCATGGATCATGATAAAAATGACGTTTTATATTTCTTTCTGCATGTATGTGTATTAGAAAATTCTTTTTTTTTTCAGATTCTGTGACCTTGAAAGTTATGACAACTTGCTCTTAAAATTATGATGCGGTCTCGCCCTTGCATCATAAATATTAATTAATGTTTGACGAGCATGGTTAATGATAGACGTCTTGTAATAATGGCCCTCAATAATTAATATATCAATATTCCTATGATGACAATAATTCAATCGAGAGACGAGTTCTATTCTTTGTTGCTTCACGTTAAGAAATTTATATCCTAATCTTTGGTAAGATCCACTGGAAGAGAATGCAACCTAATTTGTTATAAGAAAAACATGTACGGATTCTCTATTTGTGTTCAAGAATATTAATTTTCATGTTTGTGCAATAAATATTTGCCAACGGAAAATCCCCCAATTGTTTGCTCATTTATTTCTATGTTTTCAAATATAAAAAAATACGCCGCTCAATAAATATTATTACCACTCGAGGACTTCAGCTACATGTAACTAACTACAATGTAGTGTATGATGAGTAAAATTGCTAGAGTTGGCTCTATTTTGTTAAATATTTGTTACATGCTAAGTATTTAGTTTTTGGTATGGGTTTACCTGACGTTCAAATACCGACAACGTGCTAGAAATATTTACTTGAAAAGATACATATTAGGCTAAATATGCATCATGGTTTGAGTACAATTAAGTTTAATGTTGTTTGTTTGTTTGCTTTTTTTTTAATGAAGACACGTGAAATTCAACTTGCTTGCATATTTATATTTGGCTGATTAATAAATCTCTCACAGAATATTGTGTTTTGCGCTGTCCAAAAAAATTTACATGCTTGTGCTTTTTCAGATTGTGAAACTGAGGAAGCTTTTTCAGATTGTGAAACGAGGAAACATTGAGTACATTGGATGGATTGCAAGGGATGCTTGATTCTAGATATACGAGTTTGGACCAGACTTTTTTCAATTGTGGAGAGATCGTTCATCATGACATATCAATTTGTAGGTATATTTCATTGTTTTTATTTCCCTTTTCTATGTTGTACTAAGTTGTTACTTTCAATTAATATTTTAAGAATTACTGCATGTCTCCTTGATGGTATGTGTACATTATTCAGGCACGGTGTCTTGGGTGAGTTTAATGTGAACTTATGAAAGGAAAACCGGCGGCTTGGCTTGCAACGGCTGTAGGAATACTATACCTAGGCACATACGGCATTATACTATTTGACGAGTTAAGTCGTTTTAAGTTGTTGAAATATGGAATTTTAGGACTAGCTCACTAAAGCAGGTTTCTTCGGTCCACACCTATAAAAACTACTTTCATTGTACTTTGTAATTCTTTCTTTTATTAATTTTTTTAGCCGGATAGATAATGAGCATAGGAAAATGTTTTATAGCTTTGCTAAAGAATTAATATACATTGTTCTTAAACAATTCTTTTAGCGGATGTAGCCCTTATTATTTTTCTCCAGGAAACAAAGTCTTTTCTTTCGGTAGCCCTTCTGTTGAATCTGTCCTTGATAGGTTCAAAAACTCAACCGAAAAGTGTCTACTTTGCACTCCCATCGAAAAAAGTGAGCAGGTTATCCGTAAGGATGAACTCCGAGAAGATTTACACGCTCCTTGAAGATGAATGTGAAGCTGAAAAACTTGCGGCGTTGATCTGAAGAAAATGAAAAAGCTGGAAGAGTCCATGCGCGTGTGCTTTGGGGAGGCTAAAATTGAAGATCATAGTTTGGATCAACTTGAGGCATTCAATGAACTTGCTAGGATCCAAATGAATTATTGCAAGACAAAAATGTCTCAAAAATCTGATCATTTTGATCTAGGCGTTCACTTTTAAAACCCTCAAGGAAAAGTGACTATTTTTATTTTGATTTTATGGGTTTTTGTAAATGATCTTAGTTTAAATTTATCTCTGCAGCCTTTGAAAAGTGAATCACTCAACGTTTTGTATAAACAATTTTAGTATGTTCAAATGCAAGCAAAATTGGAAAATTGGACGGATAGAAAATCACGCCGATTAAAAAATGAAAACATCTTTGGGCTTTCATTATTCTCCCTTCCATACGTGTACGGTTATTTTCTTCTTTACGGAACAACCAAGAAGAAATGGAGTAATTATTCGTGAAGAAAATCCATGAACCTGTCCTGGAAAAGTGAATTCAAGCCTCTTTGTCGTAACTCGTAACAGCATGATATTTCCGCATGATATTTCAACTCTTTATAAATAATTTGGCATTTTATGTAAAAGTTTTGAAAAACTGTCATATTCACTAATTCTAAATATATTATTGTCTTTCTCCCTCTAGATCCCCCAAAAGAAAAGGGATGGGGTTGATTTTGATCAAGAGTGGTGCGGTGATTTTGTTTGTTTTGTTAGTAACGGGTGTGTTTTTTATTTAAGATTTAAGAATAATAAAAGTCATTTTTTTTGCATTAAAATGTCTGACTCCACCCCAAAAAAATTATTAATGGTACAAATATATCAGACTTATAGAAAAAATAATAACACGTCATTTTTTTGTGATCATCAATGTATTCATATCATTGTCATTAAAGATTTTAGGTAATAAGTATAATTCATAAAAAAAATTATAATATAGTGTATGAATAATACTTAATAATAAGTTTTTTTTGGATATTTTTTTTTTTTCACGTTTAGCAGTTGGTTTCATTCTTTAGTCAAAGAGAAACAGAGTGTGTTAAATCAATAAATAGATTCGAATGATTAAGACCGCTAGTTTGTTTCTTTCTCATTTTTCAACATCAGCAACGTCATTCAAACCTTAAGAAATTCAAGATTTTTTAGAACCTTCACACTTTTCCACATAATTTCCTACTCATCAATAAACTTCATAAGTATTATTTCTTCTTTTAAAAATTATTTATTTGTCTATATTTTCATTTGTCGAAGTCGCGAGAAATCAAATGTAAGCATTTGGCACGTGATCTCACCTGATAGATGAGCATCTACTACGTGAGTCTTCGAGATCTTCAGATTGACAATGAAAGGGTATTACATGCGATCTTAAAAACAAAGAAGATGAATAAACAAAAATTATGGTTTAATAACATGATTATTTTGAGGCATGTGTCAAAAGATGTGCCTTTTTTCTTTTAAAGAAAACATGTGAATAATTGAATAATTTTAAAGATGAAGTACACTAAAACTGTGATAATTTTCTTAAAAAATGTACCTTAAATAAGGACCTTAAAAATGGAGTATGAATTACCATCAAGGTATCGGCCTAACAGGAGGGAGTGTTGCCAAAGAAATAACTTAATGCATCCAGTGACGGAAGCCGGATCTCGGATAGGAGGGGGGGTGGGGGGGCAATGAGTTTTATAAAGGCAAATAAAAAAATTAAGGGGCATAAACTATATGAACATTTTGTTTTGGATCATGGGGGCGTTGCTCCCCCTTAGTTTTAAGTAGTTCCACCACCGAATACATCCGAATTTTAGTAAGTAACTCAATAGTATATTCGCTGAGAACAACGGGTATTCGCTGAGAACAAAGTTTGTGTCCAAAGGTGAAAAAATACTTAGCTTATAGAGTTCGTTGCTTTTTGTAGCTCATAGAAAGGCTAATAGTACTACTCGCTCTTTGGTATATCATTCAATAGCAAGTAGAAGCAAAAACTACACAAAGATTTGCTTGCGAACACGTGACTTAAGAAAAACATATACACAATTTTGAAATTTTGTATCCTCTTTGACATGAATTTATTCGACTTTGGTTTTACTAAATGAATAAATTTTTGCTAAGTTATGTAATTGTAACTATTGATAAATATTATGCGTGTTCTTGACATCAACCAGGGTTCGAATGATCATCTCCTCCCGCAATAAAATCAAAATCATCTTCCCCCCTAAAAGAATAATTTTTTTAAATTGAAAAAAATGTACGCCGTTGAATTAAAATTAATTGATATTCAACATGTAATTTAAAGAACGCACATTATTATATATTTTTCCACATGAAATGGTATAAATGTGAAAAATCTTTAGCTAGAATATAAAATGATAAACACAAAAGGTAACAATCGCATCTTTGACCGTGTGGGACACACTAGAAACAATGGCCAAATAACTATAGGTAATAACAAAAAAAAGGCAGAGGGTAGATTAGGAAATGTGCTATGACTAGGGCATTATAACGTTGGAAAAAGCGCCGCCCTACTATTTGACACAAACATAGCAACACCGATTTCATGGAAATGACATCATAAACAAAATTTATTGTGCAAACTATAGAGCAAAAAACAAAGAAAGAAAGGAATTACCATCATTTGCGCGTAATAAAATATTTTTGCCTGCAAAATATATAGCAAAAAAAAGAACAATTTTTTAGTCATGAGAATTAACATTATTAACCCATAATAATAAATTGACATTAAATCTACCAAATATAATGAAAAAATAAAATGATAACAAATGAGCGCTTTGGTAATAAAAAAAACCCCACAAATTCACCGTTCCAGGCTTTAAATAGGACACTCCAGCCGCCGTTGTTTGTCAATTCACTTTTTGTCTAAAATCATTCTCTGGGAAGGACGAAAGGACTGACAACAACACGAGCAAATGAGACACTGGTTGTAGTTGAATTGTTGTTGTTTTCGAGAGACTTCGACAACAACCGGACATCTCCTTGTAGGTATGTGTATGGAGTTTATTTTATTATTTTTTCATGACTATCCACCAACTTGACACCCAATCGTTTGATCAAATCACCTGCAACCTTTTTGTTGTAGTTGTTGTTGTTGTTTTGGAATTGAATAAGTCATCACGATTGTTTAAAACTGTTAGAATAATTGGTCTCTCCATGATTTCAGTTTGAGTAAAATGATGTTTCTTTCTTATTCTTTCAATGAAAACCCACCAGGACATTAAATAATTCATGGATCATGATAAAAATGATGTTTTATATTTCTTTCTACATGTATGTGTATTAGAAATCCTTGTCTTCGAGATTGTAACGCCCGTGGACATACAATTCTCTAGATTCCCGGACACCGAGTCCTTATCCGGAAATCGAAACGTTCGGCACGCATAATATTAAATAAATAATATTACACGTAAGCCTCTACTACGTCGTATCAAATAAAAGCAAACGGAAGCTAAAAAGACTCGGGTAATTTTTTTCAAACATCTCGAATAGAAATTCAAGAACTAGAGAAGGAAATGTAAAGTTATTACATCCGAAACAAAACCAACGAATCCCAAAACAAGACGAATTCCAAAGTACTAAAAGTAAACTACAAAATCCAATAATAATCCAAATCTAGGAAATAAATAAAGAAATGAATAATAATTAATCAAAGTCTTCAACTCCGGCGTCCTCAAACGTCGTCATCAAAGTTCTCCTCGAACTCATCATTTACCTCGTTCGTCTTCTCTCCCCCAAACACATAAATAAACATGCATTTGAGGTAAGTACAATGTACAAAGTAAGAAGTAGAAGCTACAATATAATTAAGGTTTATTATTAAAAGATTTGCCTTACTGAGACCGACTCGATCTAGGGTTCACTACATGCCCATCGACACGTCGTGACTATACGTTTCTAACTTAGCTTATCTTTGTTACATCATTACTCAAGGACACAATGCATGGTGAAAATTCCACCACGAGATATACTTGCCAACTACGGTGATTAGCACCGGTAGTCCCGGGATCTCCCCGGTATGCATATACGTTCGATGGATTTCCTCCACTACCCTTCACCTTTTGAGCCGTAGCGTTGTCCACCTTTTATGAACGTATCACATCGCCGATTTGAATCGGTGCCTAACCAAGAATAGATGACGTTTTAGCTTTTACTACACTTATGTAATTATTAATGTGAATTAACTAGTCACCTAAGTGTTTTCGAATAATACTCCCTTATCGCTCTACTCCCTCACTTAGACAACTAGACATCACATCCTATCAATTACACGTACATTGATGAACCCTAGTTCATCAAAGCACAAGCCCTTTCATGCCCTTCCGACGGATCCGAACTTCAACTCCCTTTAAGAGTACATTCGGTGTTTTAACCGAACGAATCGAAACTCAATCGGGGCTTGTTCATATTCAATTAATGTTATTTAATCATGAATTAAGGTTTAAAATTCAAAACATAGCTTAAAACAACATTACATAGAAACCGGGGCAATGCGTGCGCATTACTCGGAATGCGTGCGCATCCCCGCGCGCACTTATTCTAAGCAATCCCGCATCGTAAATGCGTGCGCATTGCTAGCCAATGCGTACGCATCCTACGCAAAAAAAGCCCTAAAACCTATTTTCCAACCCTTAACGGTCTCTACTCGAATCTAAACATCTTGCACATGAATTATAGCGTAAAAACAAGAGAAAACATGTCTTTTAAGATCCAAAACAAAACTTAATCCTTAAACATCATCTAAGCTTAAAACTTGATGCAATATGCATCCAAAACATGATCTATTCTACTCTAAACCACAATTAGATTGTAGGAAGAGCTTCTTACCTTTAGCAAGCTTATTCCAACAAAGAAAACTCGAGAAACAAGAATAAAACCGATCTTTCTCTTATCAAAGCTTCAACTTTCTGCAATCAAAACGTTGCCTTCTTCACAACGATTCCGGCGCTCTACTCTGATCTGAAAACCGTCAAGAATTGCTTTAACAGCCGATTGAAAAACTCTCAGCCCTAATTTTTGGCTCACACACGCAGAGAGTATATGGAGGTGGAGAAAATCTGATTTCTAATAGGTTATAAGAATTGTGGGGATTTATTCTCCTTAAATAGAAAATCCCAAAAAAAAAATAGAGATCTTATTATCTTCCTTTATAATAAGATAAATCCCAAAAAAAAAAAGGATAAAGAACTTATTATCTTCCTTTATAATAAGATAAATCCCAAAAAAAAGGATAAAGATCTTATTATCTTCCTTTATAATAAGATAAATCCCAAAAAAGGATAAAGATCTTATTATCTTCCTTTATAATAAGATAAATCCCAAAAAAAGGATAAAGATCTTATTATCTTCCTTAACTATATACATATATATATTTCGAAATATACATATATAATTTAACAAATACTTAAACTCCGAATAAAAGGAACCGAACCCAATATTTCGTTTTCGCAAAATGACACGTCTGCCCTTTCCCGAAAATCGGAATATTACATTCTTCCCCTTAAAGGAGTTTCGTCCTCGAAACTTAAAACATACCCGGTAAGTCCATAAAATCGGGAACTCGCCGATCATATCGTCCTCAACTTCCCAAGTAGCTTCATCCGGTGAATGATTGCTCCATTGCACCGTAACTAAAGGAATCAACCGTCTCTTAATCATCTTTTCCTTCCGGTCCAAAATTCGGTCGGTGTCTCATCGTACGAAAGATTATCCCGGAGACCCTCCGGATCAACGTAGTCTCAATATCCGTCTTGGTCAAACACTTCTTTAACATTGAGACATGAAACACGTTGTGGACTCTCGACATGGATTCTCGGTAACTTGAGTCCGTAAGCCAAAGGTCCAATTCTTTCTAGAATCTCAAAAGGTCCAACGTACCTCGGGCTTAGCTTTCCTTTTTGTCCAAAACGTTTCACTCCCTTCATTGGTGAAGCTCGTAGGTAAACTCTTTCACCAACTTCAAACTCAAGAGGTCTCCTTCTAACATCCGCCCAACTCTTCGTCTATCTTGAGCCGCCTTCGCATTCTTCTTGACCAAATTTGAACCCTTTCTTTAGCTTGCTCAACCAATTCGGCCCGGTGATTTGTCTTTCCCCGACTTCATCCCAAAACAAATGGTGTTCTACATCTTCTTCCATATAATGCTTCAAACGGTGGCATGCCAATACTTGCATGATAACCGTTGTTGTAAGCAAACTCCGCTACCGGTAGGTAATCATCCCATGATCCACCTACTTCCAACACACAAGCTCTCAACATATCTTCAAGTGTTTGGATGGTTCTCTCGCATTGTCCATCCGTCCGAGGATGAAAGGCCGTACTCAAATCCAACTTGGTTCCAAAAGCCGCTTGTAAACTTTTCCAAAACCGATCGACGAACCTCGAATCACGATCCGAAACTATCGAGATAGGTACTCCGTGTAACTTCACTATATTATCCAAGTATAGTGTCGTCATTTTCTTCAAGGGCATATCGACCTTATATGGTAAGAAATGAGCGGATTTGGTCAATCTATCCACAATCACCCAAATCGCATCATTACCGCCTCTCGTCTTAGGTAAACCGGTGATAAAGTCCATAGTGATCTTATCCCACTTCCATTCTCGGGATATCCAATGGCTTAAGCATTCCTCCCGGTCTTCTATGTTCCGCTTTAACCTTCGGCAAGTATCACACTCGCAACGAACTTGGCTATCTCCGGTTTCATCGAGGGCCACCAAAACCTTTCCTTCAAGTCTCTCGTACATTTTGGTAGCTCCCGGATGAACTGCGAAAGCAATCCTATGTGCCTCTTCCATGACTCTCTGTCTTAAATCACCAACCTTAGGCACACACAAACGATCCCGGTACCAAAGATTGCCATTCTTATCTAACACATATCCAACCGTAGGCTTTTCCCTTGCAACTCGCTTCAAGTCAACCAACACCGGGTCTTCATCTTGCTTTTCCCGAATGTCATCCATCAACTCGACCTTGCTAACAATGGTGCCATAAACTCGTCGGTCTTCAATCCGATCAAAGCTTCGGATTCTCAACCCATCTAACCTTTCGCAACGTCTTCAACACTCGATACCGCAAACACCGGTTTTCTCGCTCAAGGCATCGCCACTACATTTGCTTTACCCGGATGATACCGAATCTCCAAGTCATAATCCTTTACGAACTCCAGCCATCTCCTTTGTCTCATATTCAGATTTTCCCGGGTAAAGAAATACTTCAAACTCTTGTGATCGGTGAAGATCCCGGCCTTAACTCCATACGGTAGTGCCTCCAAGTCTTTAGGGCAAACACTACCGCCGCCAACTCTAAGTCATGTGTTGGGTAATTCTTCTCATGCACCTTCAACTCGTCGGGATGCATAAGCAATTACCTTCCCTCCCCGCATCAACACACAACCTAAACCTTGTCCCGAAGCATCCGTGTAGACATCATAATTATCAAAGATCTCCGGAACCGCCAAAACTGGGCCGTAGTCAACCTCTTTTTCAACGTCCGAAAAGCATCTTCACACTCACCGGTCCACTCGAACTTCACATCCTTTTGAGTGAGCCGGGTAAGTGGTGTAGCTATCTTTGAGAAGTCTTGTACAAACTTCCTATAATAGCCGCCCAAACCGAGAAAACTTCTAACCTCTCGAAACGGTAGTCGGTCCGGACCACTTCTCAACCGCTTCAATCTTCGCGGGATCAACCTTAATGCCATCTCCGTAAATGACATGACCCAAGAAACTCACTTGATTCAACCAAAAGTCGCACTTCGAGAACTTGGCATACAACTGGTTCTCCTTTAATGTATCCAAGACTATCCTTAAGTGTTCTTCATGTTCCTTCTCATCCTTAGAGTATACAAGGATGTCATCTATGAACACTATCACAAACTTATCCAAGTATGGCATGAAAACACGCCGCATTAAATCCATAAATGCGTATGGGGCATTAGTGAGTCCAAAAGGCATAACTAAGAACTCATAATGTCCATACCTCGTACCGAAAGTCGTCTTTGGTATATCTCGCTACCTTGATCTTCAACTCGGTGGTATCCCGATCTAAGATCAATCTTAGAAAACACTCTCTTGCCTTGCAACCGGTTAAACAAATCATCAATCCTCGGCAAAGGGTATTTATTCTTGATGGTCGATTATTCAACGCTCGATAGTCTATGCACATCCTCATGCTACCATCTTTCTTCTTAACAAACAACACCGGGGCTCCCCAAGGCGAAGTACTAGGCTGAATTATATTCCTCTCAAGCATATCCTTGAGCCGTGCTTTCAACTCCTTCAATTCAGCCGGTGCCATTCTATAGGGTGCCTTAGCAACTGGTGCCGCTCCTGGCATCAACTTGATCTCGAATTCTATCTCTCTATCCGGCATGTTTCCCGGTAACTCTTCTGGAAACACTTCGGGGTATTCCTTGACTACAGGGGTCTCCTCTAACTTAGGTTTTACCTGCTCCACATCAATCGCGTACAACAAGTAGCCTTCACAACCTTTCGACAAGCCCTTATAGCCTTAACCGCTGAAATTATAGGGTGACGCTTCTTACTAGGCTTGTAAATGTTACCTTGATAAGTCTTATCTGATTTTCCCGGTATCTTAAAGGTCACTCTCTTTTCTCTACAATCCAAGTGGACGAAATTCTCGGATAGCCAATCTATTCCAAGAATCACATCAAAATCCGAAAAGTCCAAAACCGTAAAGTCACTCTTGCAACAATACTTTCCAACTCGAACCTCTACCAGGGGTATCAACTTGGTTACCTTAGTCACCTTCCCTAAAGGTGTTGTTATCTCCAAAGTATTTCTTAAAGGTTCCATTGGCAAGTTAAGCTTCTTAGCTATCTTAGTTGACACAAAAGTATTAGACGCTCCCGTATCAAACAACGCCGTAATCGCTAAGTTGTCTAATATTATTGTACCTAGGATGTAAATTCATTTATTTAAATACAAATACAACATGATTTAAATCGTGCTATAAAAGTACTCAAATAAATTAAATTAAACAAAAAGGTACCCGAAATAACATTATCGTCCGGTTCTCGCTATCTCGCATCCACCGCAAAGACTCGAACCGGGCGACTTGGGCCGCCTTTCCCACTTCCTTGCTTCGGAATATTCGAACTCCCTTCGTGGGACACATCTTGGCAAAATGTCCTAAATCTCCACAAGAGTAGCAGCCTCCCCGTATTAGCCTTACACTCACCCGAGTGATTCCCGTTGCACTTAGAGCATAAAGGTGCTCCGGTGGGTGGCTTACTCGCCGTAGGGGCCGTTGTCTTCTTGAAATTTTGTTGGGGTGCTCCCCGGCTATTGCCCCGGCTTGTTCCAAAATTCCTCTTGCTCCCGATAACAACGGTGGCCTTCTTCCCGAATGTCTCAACCTCTAAGGCCTTATTCAACAACTCGGCCATGTTCTTGGCCGTGAAACCCAACATGCCGATCGTATCGATACGATAACCCTTCCTTGTATAGGGCCATCTTCCTCTCTTCTACCTTCATCAACTCGGGGTAGAATCTTCCCAATTCGTTAAACTTGTTGGTGTATTGTGATACTCGTCATGTAATTACCTTGCTTATGCTTTAGAAATTGACTTGCCATGTCCGTCCGCACCGTTGCCGGAAAATACTCATTATAGAACATTGCCTTAAAGCTTTCCCAATCCGTCACTTTACCATTACTCGCTCTCGTATAGCATCTATCCATGCTTCAAATTTGCACCCAAAAGGAAACTAACCGCCAACCGTGCCATCTCGGTCTCGGGGACATGTATGTTCCTACATGCCTTCTCAAAACTCCTTATCCACTCTTCGGCCTTCGAATGCTCGACATTCCCAAAGAAGTCTTGAACTTTGTTCCTCCTTAATCTCGTATACCGCCTAATCGGTGGTGCTTGCTCGTGTGCCGGTCTAACTCGGGGCTTGTGGATAAACTCGGAGGGTATTCAAAAGGTATCTCTTGCCGTTGAAACTCGGGGTTGATGTAAACCGTAGGGTGGGTAACCAAGACCTTGTTGATGGTCAAAACAGGGTGGAGGTGGTACAAGAGGTCGGGGAGTATGACCCACCGGAGGAGGGTAAAAGGTCCGATGCCGCCGATGAGAAAACACCGGTGGAGAAGGGTAGCTCACCGCCGGGGGATAGATACTAGTTGCCGGGGGGTACGTAGACCGGTGGAATGTCTCCCACTACGTGACTCGTATAGGTGCTTCTCCCGGTTCTCCATAGATGTAGTTGTACCTTGGTGGAGGGTGACTTACCGGTGGCGGTACTAAACCCACCGGAACGTCACTTACCAAGGAAAACCGAACCGAACTTCCCACATGCCATTGTGGGTGTTGCTCCCGATGAGGTCGCGGTGACAAACTCCGCCGAGATCGTGGTGTAGGGGTTGCGTATGAGGGGGTGGAGTGGGGCTCGGGTGAGGTGAAGGATTCGCCTCACGAAACCGCCTCTAACAACCGGCGTAGGACTCTCTCGACGTACTCCCGAAGCTTCGCACCCGCTCCGGTTCTCGTGAACACCATCCCGATGATCAACGAAAACCAAATCGTTACTAAGAGGTCTAAAGAGAACTTATCTTAATAGAAAGAAAGCCTAAAAGACGCTTCTCTCTCGATACCAACCGTAACGCCCCGTTCCCGGACACCGAGTCCTTATCCGGAAATCGAAACGTTCGGCACGCATAATATTAAATAAATAATATTACACGTAAGCCTCTACTACGTCGTATCAAATAAAAGCAAACGGAAGCTAAAAAGACTCGGGTAATTTTTTTCAAACATCTCGAATAGAAATTCAAGAACTAGAGAAGGAAATGTAAAGTTATTACATCCGAAACAAAACCAACGAATCCCAAAACAAGACGAATTCCAAAGTACTAAAAGTAAACTACAAAATCCAATAATAATCCAAATCTAGGAAATAAATAAAGAAATGAATAATAATTAATCAAAGTCTTCAACTCCGGCGTCCTCAAACGTCGTCATCAAAGTTCTCCTCGAACTCATCATTTACCTCGTTCGTCTTCTCTCCCCCAAACACATAAATAAACATGCATTTGAGGTAAGTACAATGTACAAAGTAAGAAGTAGAAGCTACAATATGATTAAGGTTTATTATTAAAAGATTTGCCTTACTGAGACCGACTCGATCTAGGGTTCACTACATGCCCATCGACACGTCGTGACTATACGTTTCTAACTTAGCTTATCTTTGTTACATCATTACTCAAGGACACAATGCATGGTGAAAATTCCACCACGAGATATACTTGCCAACTACGGTGATTAGCACCGGTAGTCCCGGGATCTCCCCGGTATGCATATACGTTCGATGGATTTCCTCCACTACCCTTCACCTTTTGAGCCGTAGCGTTGTCCACCTTTTATGAACGTATCACATCGCCGATTTGAATCGCGTGCCTAACCAAGAATAGATGACGTTTTAGCTTTTACTACACTTATGTAATTATTAATGTGAATTAACTAGTCACCTAAGTGTTTTCGATAATAATACTCCCTTATCACTCTACTCCCTCACTTAGACAACTAGACATCACATCCTATCAATTACACGTACATTGATGAACCCTAGTTCATCAAAGCACAAGCCCTTTCATGCCCTTCCGACGGATCCGAACTTCAACTCCCTTTAAGAGTACATTCGGTGTTTTAACCGAACGAATCGAAACTCAATCGGGGCTTGTTCATATTCAATTAATGTTATTTAATCATGAATTAAGGTTTAAAATTCAAAACATAGCTTAAAACAACATTACATAGAAATCGGGGCAATGCGTGCGCATTACTCGGAATGCGTGCGCATCCCCGCCGCACTTATTCTAAGCAATCCCGCATCGTAATGCGTGCGCATTGCTAGCCAATGCGTACGCATCCTACGCAAAAAAAGCCCTAAAACCTTTTTCCAACCCTTAACGGTCTCTACTCGAATCTAAACATCTTGCACATGAATTATAGCAGTAAAAAAAAAACAGAGAAAACATGTCTTTTAAGATCCAAAACAAAACTTAATCCTTAAACATCATCTAAGCTTAAAACTTGATGCAATATGCATCCAAAACATGATCTATTCTACTCTAAACCACAATTAGATTGTAGGAAGAGCTTCTTACCTTTAGCAAGCTTATTCCAACAAAGAAAAACTCGTAGAAACAAGCAGCTAAAACCGATCTTTCTCTTATCAAAGCTTCAACTTTCGCAATCAAAACGTTGCCTTCTTCACAACGATTCCGGCGCTCTACTCGATCCGAAAACCGTCAAGAATTGCTTTAACAAATCGATTGAAAAACTCTCACCCTAATTTTTGGCTCACACACGCAGAGAGTATATGGAGGTGGAGAAAATCTGATTTCTAATAGGTTATAAGAATTGTGGGGATTTATTCTCCTTAAATAGAAAATCCCAAAAAAAAAAGATAGAGATCTTATTATCTTCCTTTATAATAAGATAAATCCCAAAAAAAAAGGATAAAGATCTTATTATCTTCCTTTATAATAAGATAAATCCCAAAAAAAGGATAAAGATCTTATTATCTTCCTTTATAATAAGATAAATCCCAAAAAAGGATAAAGATCTTATTATCTTCCTTTATAATAAGATAAATCCCAAAAAAAGGATAAAGATCTTATTATCTTCCTTAACTATATACATATATATATTTCGAAATATACATATATAATTTAACAAATACTTAAACTCCGAATAAAAGGAACCGAACCCAATATTTCGTTTTCGCAAAATGACACGTCTGCCCTTTCCCGAAAATCGGAATATTACATTCTTCCCCCCTAAAGGAGTTTCGTCCTCGAAACTTAAAACATACCCGGTAAGTCCATAAAATCGGGAACTCGCCGATCATATCGTCCTCAACTTCCCAAGTAGCTTCATCCGGTGAATGATTGCTCCATTGCACCGTAACTAAAGGAATCAACCGTCTCTTAATCATCTTTTCCTTCCGGTCCAAAATTCGGTCGGTGTCTCATCGTACGAAAGATTATCCCGGAGACCCTCCGGATCAACGGTAGTCTCAATATCCGTCTTGGTCAAACACTTCTTTAACATTGAGACATGAAACACGTTGTGGACTCTCGACATGGATTCGGTAACTTGAGTCCGTAAGCCAAAGGTCCAATTCTTTCTAGAATCTCAAAAGGTCCAACGTACCTAGGGCTTAGCTTTCCTTTTTGTCCAAAACGTTTCACTCCCTTCATTGGTGAAGCTCGTAGGTAAACTCTTTCACCAACTTCAAACTCAAGAGGTCTCCTTCTAACATCCGCCCAACTCTTCGTCTATCTTGAGCCGCCTTCGATTCTTCTTGACCAAATTTGAACCCTTTCTTTAGCTTGCTCAACCAATTCTCGGCCCGGTGATTTGTCTTTCCCCGACTTCATCCCAAAACAAATGTTCTACATCTTCTTCCATATAATGCTTCAAACGGTGGCATGCCAATACTTGCATGATAACCGTTGTTGTAAGCAAACTCCGCTACCGGTAGGTAATCATCCCATGATCCACCTACTTCCAACACACAAGCTCTCAACATATCTTCAAGTGTTTGGATGGTTCCCTCGCATTGTCCATCCGTCCGAGGATGAAAGGCCGTACTCAAATCCAACTTGGTTCCAAAAGCCGCTTGTAAACTTTTCCAAAACCGATCGACGAACCTCGAATCACGATCCGAAACTATCGAGATAGGTACTCCGTGTAACTTCACTATATTATCCAAGTATAGTGTCGTCATTTTCTTCAAGGGCATATCGACCTTATATGGTAAGAAATGAGCGGATTTGGTCAATCTATCCACAATCACCCAAATCGCATCATTACCGCCTCTCGTCTTAGGTAAACCGGTGATAAAGTCCATAGTGATCTTATCCCACTTCCATTCGGGATATCCAATGGCTTAAGCATTCCTCCCGGTCTTCTATGTTCCGCTTTAACCTTCGGCAAGTATCACACTCGCAACGAACTTGGCTATCTCCGGTTTAACATCGAGGGCCACCAAAACCTTTCCTTCAAGTCTCTCGTACATTTTGGTAGCTCCTGGATGAACTGCGAAAGCAATCCTATGTGCCTCTTCCATGACTCTCTGTCTTAAATCACCAACCATAGGCACACACAAACGATCCCGGTACCAAAGATTGCCATTCTTATCTAACACATATCCAACCGTAGGCTTTTCCCTTGCAACTCGCTTCAAGTCAACCAACACTCGGGTCTTCATCTTGCTTTTCCCGAATGTCATCCATCAACTCGGACCTTGCTAACAATGGTGCCATAAACTCGTCGGTCTTCAATCGATCAAAGCTTCGGATTCTCAACCCATCTAACCTTTCGCAACGTCTTCAACACTCGATACCGCAAACACCGGTTTTCTCGCTCAAGGCATCGCCACTACATTTGCTTTACCCGGATGATACCGAATCTCCAAGTCATAATCCTTTACGAACTCCAGCCATCTCCTTTGTCTCATATTCAGATTTTCCCGGGTAAAGAAATACTTCAAACTCTTGTGATCGGTGAAGATCCCGGCCTTAACTCCATACGGGTAGTGCCTCCAAGTCTTTAGGGCAAACACTACTGCTTTGCCAACTCTAAGTCATGTGTTGGGTAATTCTTCTCATGCACCTTCAACTCGTCGGGATGCATAAGCAATTACCTTCCCTCCCCGCATCAACACACAACCTAAACCTTGTCCCGAAGCATCCGTGTAGACATCATAATTATCAAAGATCTCCGGAACTGCCAAAACTGGGGCTGTAGTCAACCTCTTTTTCAACGTCTGAAAAGCATCTTCACACTCACCGGTCCACTCGAACTTCACATCCTTTTGAGTGAGCCGGGTAAGTGGTGTAGCTATCTTTGAGAAGTCTTGTACAAACTTCCTATAATAGCCAGCCAAACCGAGAAAACTTCTAACCTCTGAAACGGTAGTCGGTCTGGACCACTTCTCAACTGCTTCAATCTTCGCGGGATCAACCTTAATGCCATCTCCGTAAATGACATGACCCAAGAAACTCACTTGATTCAACCAAAAGTCGCACTTCGAGAACTTGGCATACAACTGGTTCTCCTTTAATGTATCCAAGACTATCCTTAAGTGTTCTTCATGTTCCTTCTCATCCTTAGAGTATACAAGGATGTCATCTATGAACACTATCACAAACTTATCCAAGTATGGCATGAAAACACGCTGCATTAAATCCATAAATGCGGATGGGGCATTAGTGAGTCCAAAAGGCATAACTAAGAACTCATAATGTCCATACCTCGTACCGAAAGCCGTCTTTGGTATATCTGCTACCTTGATCTTCAATCGGTGGTATCCCGATCTAAGATCAATCTTAGAAAACACTCTCTTGCCTTGCAACCGGTTAAACAAATCATCAATCCTCGGCAAAGGGTATTTATTCTTGATGGTCAGATTATTCAACGCTCGATAGTCTATGCACATCCTCATGCTACCATTTTTCTTCTTAACAAACAACACCGGGCTCCCCAAGGCGAAGTACTAGGCTGAATTATATTCCTCTCAAGCATATCCTTGAGCCGTGCTTTCAACTCCTTCAATTCAGCCGGTGCCATTCTATAGGGTGCCTTAGCAACCGGTGCCGCTCCCGGCATCAACTTGATCTCGAATTCTATCTCTCTATCCGGCATGTTTCCCGGTAACTCTTCCGGAAACACTTCGGGGTATTCCTTGACTACGGGGGTCTCCTCTAACTTAGGTTTTACCTGCTCCACATCAATGCGTACAACAAGTAGCCTTCACAACCTTTCGACAAGCCCTTATAGCCTTAACCGCCGAAATTATAGGGTGACGCTTCTTACTAGGCTTGTAAATGTTACCTTGATAAGTCTTATCTGATTTTCCCGGTATCTTAAAGGTCACTCTCTTTTCTCTACAATCCAAGTGGACGAAATTCTCGGATAGCCAATCTATTCCAAGAATCACATCAAAATCGAAAAGTCCAAAACCGTAAAGTCACTTTTGCAACAATACTTTCCAACTCGAACCTCTACCAGGGGTATCAACTTGGTTACCTTAGTCACCTTCCCTAAAGGTGTTGTTATCTCCAAAGTATTTCTTAAAGGTTCCATTGGCAAGTTAAGCTTCTTAGCTATCTTAGTTGACACAAAAGTATTAGACGCTCCCGTATCAAACAACGCCGTAATCGCTAAGTTGTCTAATATTATTGTACCTAGGATGTAAATTCATTTATTTAAATACAAATACAACATGATTTAAATCGTGCTATAAAAGTACTCAAATAAATTAAATTAAACAAAAAGGTACCGAAATAACATTATCGTCCGGTTCTCGCTATCTCGGCATCCACCGCAAAGACTCGAACCGGGCGACTTGGGCCGCCTTTCCCACTTCCTTGCTTCGGAATATTCGAACTCCCTTTCGTGGGACACATCTTGGCAAAATGTCCTAAATCTCCACGGTAGTAGCAGCCTCCCCGTATTAGCCTTACACTCACCCGAGTGATTCCCGTTGCACTTAGAGCATAAAGGTGCTCCGGTGGGTGGCTTACTCGCCGTAGGGGCCGTTGTCTTCTTGAAATTTTGTTGGGGTGCTCCCCGGCTATTGCCCCGGCTTGTTCCAAAATTCCTCTTGCTCCCGATAACAACGGTGGCCTTCTTCCCGAATGTCTCAACCTCTAAGGCCTTATTCAACAACTCGGCCATGTTCTTGGCCGTGAAACCCAACATGCCGGATCAGTATCGATACGATAACCCTTCCTTGTATAGGGCCATCTTCCTCTCTTCTACCTTCATCAACTCGGGGTAGAATCTTCCCAATTCGTTAAACTTGTTGGTGTATTGTGATACTTCATGTAATTACCTTGCTTATGCTTTAGAAATTGACTTGCCATGTCCGTCCGCACCGTTGCTTTGGAAAATACTCATTATAGAACATTGCCTTAAAGCTTTCCCAATCCGTCACTTTACCATTACTTGCTCTCGTATAGCATCTATCCATGCTTCAAATTTGCACCCAAAAGGAAACTAACCGCCAACCGTGCCATCTCGGTCTCGGGGACATGTATGTTCCTACATGCCTTCTCAAAACTCCTTATCCACTCTTCGGCCTTCGAATGCTCGACATTCCCAAAGAAGTCTTGAACTTTGTTCCTCCTTAATCTCGTATACCGCCAATCGGTGGTGCTTTCTCGGTGCCGGTCTAACTCGGGTGGGGCTTGTGGATAAACCTGGAGGGTATTCAAAAGGTATCTCTTGCTTTGTTGAAACCGGGGTTGATGTAAACCGTAGGGTGGGTAACCAAGACCTTGTTGATGGTCAAAACAGGGGTGGAGGTGGTACGGTAGGTCGGGGAGTATGACCCACCTGGAGGAGGGTAAAAGGTCGATGCCGCCGATGAGAAAACACCGGTGGAGAAGGGTAGCTCACCGCTGGGGGGGATAGATACTAGTTGCTTTGGGGTACGTAGACCGGTGGAATGTCTCCCACTACGGTGACTCGTATAGGTGCTTCTCCCGGTTCTCCATAGATGTAGTTGTACCTTGGTGGAGGGTGACTTGCGGTGGCGGTACTAAACCCACCGGAACGTCACTTACCAAGGAAAACGAACCGAACTTCCCACATGCCATTGTGGGTGTTGCTCCCGATGAGGTCGCGGTGACAAACTCCGCCGAGATCGTGGTGTAGGGGTTGCGGTATGAGGGGGTGGAGTGGGGCTCGGGTGAGGTGAAGGATTCGCCTCACGAAACCGCCTCTAACAACCGGCGTAGGACTCTCTCGACGTACTCCTGAAGCTTCTGCACCCGCTCCGGTTCTCGTGAACACCATCCTGATGATCAACGAAAACCAAATCGTTACTAAGAGGTCTAAAGAGAACTTATCTTAATAGAAAGAAAGCCTAAAATACGCTTCTCTCTGATACCAACTGTAACGCCCCGTTCCCGGACACCGAGTCCTTATCCGGAAATCGAAACGTTCGGCACGCATAATATTAAATAAATAATATTACACGTAAGCCTCTACTACGTCGTATCAAATAAAAGCAAACGGAAGCTAAAAAGACTCGGGTAATTTTTTTCAAACATCTCAGAATAGAAATTCAAGAACTAGAGAAGGAAATGTAAAGTTATTACATCCGAAACAAAACCAACGAATCCCAAAACAGTACGCATTCCAAAGTACTAAAAGTAAACTACAAAATCCAATAATAATCCAAATCTAGGAAATAAATAAAGAAATGAATAATAATTAATCAAAGTCTTCAACTCCGGCGTCCTCAAACGTCGTCATCAAAGTTCTCCTCGAACTCATCATTTACCCGTTCGTCTTCTCTCCCCCAAACACATAAATAAACATGCATTTGAGGTAAGTACAATGTACAAAGTAAGAAGTAGAAGCTACAATATGATTAAGGTTTATTATTAAAAGATTTGCCTTACTGAGACCGACTCGATCTAGGGTTCACTACATGCCCATCGACACGTCGTGACTATACGTTTCTAACTTAGCTTATCTTTGTTACATCATTACTCAAGGACACAATGCATGGTGAAAATTCCACCACGAGATATACTTGCCAACTACGGTGATTAGCACCGGTAGTCCCGGGATCTCCCCGGTATGCATATACGTTCGATGGATTTCCTCCACTACCCTTCACCTTTTGAGCCGTAGCGTTGTCCACCTTTTATGAACGTATCACATCGCCGATTTGAATCAGTGCCTAACCAAGAATAGATGACGTTTTAGCTTTTACTACACTTATGTAATTATTAATGTGAATTAACTAGTCACCTAAGTGTTTTCAGAATAATACTCCCTTATCGGCTCTACTCCCTCACTTAGACAACTAGACATCACATCCTATCAATTACACGGACATTGATGAACCCTAGTTCATCAAAGCACAAGCCCTTTCATGCCCTTCCGACGGATCCGAACTTCAACTCCCTTTAAGAGTACATTCGGTGTTTTAACCGAACGAATCGAAACTCAATCGGGGCTTGTTCATATTCAATTAATGTTATTTAATCATGAATTAAGGTTTAAAATTCAAAACATAGCTTAAAACAACATTACATAGAAAGCTCGGGCAATGCGTGCGCATTACTCGGAATGCGTGCGCATCCCCGCTTTGCACTTATTCTAAGCAATCCTGCATCAGGAATGCGTGCGCATTGCTAGCCAATGCGTACACATCCTACGCAGAAAAAGCCCTAAAACCTATTTTCCAACCCTTAACGGTCTCTACTCGAATCTAAACATCTTGCACATGAATTATAGCAGAAAAACAGTAGAAAACATGTCTTTTAAGATCCAAAACAAAACTTAATCCTTAAACATCATCTAAGCTTAAAACTTGATGCAATATGCATCCAAAACATGATCTATTCTACTCTAAACCACAATTAGATTGTAGGAAGAGCTTCTTACCTTTAGCAAGCTTATTCCAACAAACAAAACTCGTAGAAAACAAGACTAAAACCGATCTTTCTCTTATCAAAGCTTCAACTTTCTGCAATCAAAACGTTGCCTTCTTCACAACGATTCCGGCGCTCTACTCTGATCTGAAAACCGTCAAGAATTGCTTTAACGACCGATTGAAAAACTCTCGGCCCTAATTTTTGGCTCACACACGCAGAGAGTATATGGAGGTGGAAAAAAAATCGATTTCTAATAGGTTATAAGAATTGTGGGGATTTATTCTCCTTAAATAGAAAATCCCAAAAAAAAGATAGAGATCTTATTATCTTCCCAAAAAAAAAAAAGGATAAAGATCTTATTATAATAAGATAAATCCCAAAAAAAAGGATAAAGATCTTATTATCTTCCTTTATAATAAGATAAATCCCAAAAAAGGATAAAGATCTTATTATCTTCCTTTATAATAAGATAAATCCCAAAAAAAGGATAAAGATCTTATTATCTTCCTTAACTATATACATATATATATTTCGAAATATACATATATAATTTAACAAATACTTAAACTCCGAATAAAAGGAACCGAACCCAATATTTCGTTTTCGCAAAATGACACGTCTGCCCTTTCCCGAAAATCGGAATATTACATTTAGTTTTTGGTATGGGTTTACCTCACGTTCAAATACCAAAAACATGTTAGAAATATTTACTAGAAAAGATACATATTAGGCTAAATATGCATCCTGGCTTGTGTGCAATTCAGTTTAATGTTGTTTAGTATGCAATTGAAGCTCATACTTTTTCAGTTTAGTAT
The DNA here is from genome assembly GCA_036785695.1 of Gentiana straminea. NCBI lineage: Eukaryota > Viridiplantae > Streptophyta > Magnoliopsida > Gentianales > Gentianaceae > Gentiana > Gentiana straminea. The sequence goes on along the minus strand of JAVUPR010000345.1, from coordinate 2,246,309 downwards.
GCAATTCAGTTTAGTATGCAATTGAAGCTCATACTTTTTCTTGATGTTCCTCCTTAATGATACCCACTTTTTTTGTACATGCAACTGTTTAATTGCAAGCAGTGTCATGAATGGTCGGAAGACATGCTTGGAACATTCATGTACATTATCAGCTTCGGGAAAATGAATAGTTTGTTAGTTCTTAGGGCTAGGGGACCTCTAACAAAAAAACTATATATTTGTCAAAGTCAGAAGAGTCCTCTAAATCTTTTTATCCGGTGCTAGTTTATATATATATATTTTAATATGAACAAAAAAGAGAGGACATACTCAATACATTATACAGTATATTATATAAAAAGATATGGGAATTATTGATTTGACCGAGCATAGGATCCCCGGCTAGTGGAACAATAGCACATGTTGGAGCAAAAAACACGAACGGTATGAAAGAAGAGTATCGATGGTCTACCTCCACCGAGAGAATGTCGCATGAGGCAACATGACCGCCTTCCATCCATTCTTTGCAATGTTGTAGAAGGTTTATGTATAGAAGGAGAGCCCCAACATTATCATGCAAGGACACATGCTCATCAATAAACAAAGATCAGTGATAATGCACTATGAAACACCTTTTTTGCTGCACTATTTTTGAAAGCTACATTCTTTTTCTTAGAAGTAGATGGCTCTAATGCCCGAGCAGGACTCACGCTTGGTTGATCATCATTTTCATAAAATATTTTCTCTTATTCTTTAATAGGCTTATTAGAGTATAATTCCAATCTATGATCTACAACCACCATCATTATAGCTTATGGATAGACGGATTAAAGCCCACTTTATAGACGGTGAATCACTCCACGGGAAATTTAATAATAACCGTTGTAGTAATGTTGTACCAAGTGCATGCGTTATATTCATACATTATCTAACATTATTCAAATAATTGTGTTCTGTAAGAATGAACGATAGTAAGAATGGATGAACACATGCATCTATTTGGTACAACCTTCATACGTATAACATGTTGTACGCAAATTTTCTTTGGTAGTGATTCACCCTTTATGAACTGTGTTTCGATATGTTTTTGCACTGCGAATTAATGATAGTGGTCGGAGATCATAAGGTTAGAACTTAGTCTAAGCAAACTATCAAAGTATGTGATAAAATATTGTATGTGTACAAGTATCAGCCAAAGGATGTCCTGTTTGACCATTAGCGCTATCTGCTTCAAAAAAGAAAGTGTGCTTAATGGTTAGTCTTTGTTTGTTATGAATTTTGTGAAAAATGTCACTTTTCGTTTTTTTCTTACATGTCAGTATAATGCATTTCTTTTATCAACATTAATGTTTCAGTTGGAGTCTAGTTTAGGCCCCATGTTATTGTTCAAGTCATTTATAAAATTAAAACGGAATGTTGTGCACTAAATATTATACATGTTTAATATTGTGGTACCCTGTTTACTGTGATACCACTGCGAAAATTGACACACCAAAACTGATTGTGAAAATTGATTTTTGGGGGAATTGAAAATATATACCTTTGTGTAAAAATAGTTTTTCTTGTATACCCAAATTTTTAATTCTTACAAACATAACCCTCATTAGGACGGGTAATTTGACATTCAGGACGTGGTATAATGTCATGAGGACGGGTTATTTTTCATTGAGGTCGGACTAAAATAACACGTCCTCAATAAAATTTCTCATCCGGTCGTGCTAAAAAAACCCGTCCTGTATATATTTATTTATTTTTTATTTTTTGCAATTGTAATTAACAAAATTGGACAAGGTTCAGCCGAACCACACGCCCCTTTTTAATTTTATTAAAAGGAAAAAGAAATGCCATAATTATTATGCTTTGTTATGCAACCCTACGGCCAACTTGCCGCCGGCGACCCTTTATATCAACCCCAAATTCAATTCTTGAATCTTTGCTCTCATTTTAATTTTTCTTTCTTTAAATCAACTTTGGACATACTGTACATATATGCCGATGCCTTAAAAAATAAACAACTCAACTCGAATCAATGAACGATTGAACAAATGGCATCAACCGGAAGGGTACGCAATGGAGCAAAATCCTGATTAGCAAAAAAAAATCGTAAAACGTAACGGAGCAAAATCCCGATTAATTCTACCGTATATTAAATGATTCTCGACAATTTAAATCATGCCGGAGGGGGAGGAAAATGACGCCAGCGGTTTGATAGTGTGGAGGAACAATAATTCGCCGGAGGAGAAAGGGTTTTGCAGATGATCAACAATGGTTTTTTTTTCTTTCTTTTCCAATCCCGTACTATGTGGCCTGAAGATTTGTAATTGAAACACAATATAATTTTCAGCCACAAAATAGATAAATAAAACATCGGACAATTGCTAAAAAAAATAATAATTCAGGACGGGTATTTTAGCACGACCGGATGAGAAATTTTATTGAGGACGTGTTATTTTAGTCCGACCTCAATGAAAAATAACTCGTCCTCATGACATTATACCACGTCCTGAATGCCAAATTACCCGTACTAATGAGAGTTATGCTTGTAAGACTTAAAAATAGGGGTATACAAAAAAAACTATTTTTATCAAAAGGTATATATTTCGAAATTCCGTCTTGATTTTTCTGAAGGTTATTGGTTTAGTGCCGTTAGGCTTAATCACAATAGGTTGTTTGTAGTGTCTTGGGTCGATGACGGTAACAAATATGTGTCATGTTGTTTCGGTTCTTCATGCTGGTGACAAAATTGTGTCATGAATTTTCATAGTTATCTATAATAAATCTAAAACACACCACAAAAACAATCTTGAGGGGTACATTCATTTTGTCGGCGTCAACCCGTAGAATTTAATTCTTGTTTCGGATTTGATTTCTAATAAATCAACAAATACAACTTATTTCTTCTTTCGGATTTTGCATTTCTAGAAAATGAACAATTATAACAGGATTGAAATGGAAAACAAATTAAGGGTGTATTTGAAATGTTATACTCTCTACGGGACACAAAAAGCTTGAACCTAGCCAACCGTATTTCCTGAGAGGTATTTCTTTTTGTGGGCGTCAAACTGTTGAATTTATTTCTTGTTTTGGATTTAGATTTTAAAAAATCTACAAGTATGACTTATTTATTATTTTCATTTTTTATTTTTAGCAAATGATCTTATTTCTTGTTTCGGACTAGTTTTCTCACAATCCAACAAATATAGAATATTCTTGTTATAGAGTTTGGATTTCTAGCATAGGAACAAATACATCGGGGTCCAAGTGGGATACGAATTAGAGTTGTATTTGAAAGATTCAAATCTTTACACCCTTGGGTCCACAATAAATGGAAAGAGGAGATTTGGGTTTTAACGTCTTGACATGATGAATATGACTCTCATCGGTAAACTAGTGGAAATTATTAGTTGATGATGATGCCCTATGGGTCTAGATACATTTTTGTAAAGTCGTAGAATTATCACCCCCATATAAGTGTGAGACATAAGAGACATTCAATTCGGGTTAGCCCTTTTAGGCAAAACGATGACGATGGACTAGGTAGTTAATTAGATCATTTATTGCTCAATTAGCACTACTAGACATGGGTTTGATGGCATTCCAAATTGGTATCAAAGCCGACTATTAGACATAAGTTAGTGCCACAACGTGAGAGACGGTGGGGTCCACCTTTATAATCCTCTGGTAAGGAAAAGTGTGAGAACAGCCATGGCCAAGTCCTAGAAAGTATGCCAGTTACTTATAAGGGGAAGAATGTAATGTCCCACATAATTAAAGTAGTTGAATTCTAATCCCATATAAGTGTGAGATATAAAGGTTTTGTCAATTTGGGTTATCCTTTTAAACCAAGCGAGGACGGTGGTCTAAGTAGTTAACTGGATCTTTCATGTCTCAATTAGCGCTATCAAACACATGTTTGGGGGCGTTACACAAGTAATTCCTCACTCCACAAATCTTCGTCTTGCTTGTGGTCTAAAGTGTTGTGTGTAGTTATTTATAAATTTTATGAATATTTATTTTTATTTTTTATAGACAAAACTTGTAAATTTTATTAATATAAGAAAAGAGTTTACAAGGTTTTGGGCACTCCCGGCCTCCTCCGAAAAAATATGTCGTCAATGTACGTCCTCCACCTCCTTAAAACCCTGCTCCGGAAAACCCGATGTGGGAAACCAGGTGCTAGGGAAAGAGCATGAGCCTCCGTGCAGTGAAATAAAAAAGGACAAAATTACAAATAAAAGCCATGGAGATGCAACTCCAGGAGAAAGAAGAAATTGTAGCGTTATCTAAAAAAGAACTTGCATCCAACTACTGCAAAAAAAGGGAGTTCTGAAAGCATGATGGTATTTTCTTTCAAACAGTAAGCTAGCACCCACAACTCCTAACCAACCTTCCAGATTCACTCAGCAAGAGCTATTTTAATGCTGCACCATCTTCTTTTGCAAAGTGGAATTTTTGCTCCCCAAAAAATAACCAAATAATTTAACTATGTATTTTGCTTGTTTGCTTTGGTTTAATATTGTATTGATCTTCTTTGGGGGGATGGGGGGATCGAGAGTTAATTCAAGAGCATAAACAACTCATTAAATGTTTAACTATCAAACACAAAATTAACTAATTAAATGTTTAAGTATCATCTCTCCTAAAATCGTGAACTAATGGGGAGGTAGATTACTTTATATTGGGGAAATAGGGGAGAATGACAAAAACAATTCATCAATTAGGGAATACGACAAGTTTTCAAAACTTTTGCATCAAAGACAAAAAAAAAATATTTTTTTTTAAAATTCTGAACGCTGTTCCTACCATAAAAAAAACCAACACATTTTATCTCTCATTCATATTTTTTAAACACTTATATCTTTCAATCTAAAACAAATTTGAAAATTCTTTCATCAAAATTTTCATTTTTTCATGCTCTTTGTTTTGAGACCACATTCACCATATTCGGGTGTAATTTCAAAAAACCCATTGTCGAAATTCACTTATTTTCGGGATTCGCTGTCGGGATTCAACGAGTAAATTTCGACATTGAATCTCACGAAAAATGATGTGATTATATCAAACCAAGTCTCAAAATGAAGAGTTTGAAAAAATAAAAAATTCAGTGATATTTTTCATCGCGTTTGGAGATCTAAATCAAATGATATGAGTGTTTGAAAAATTAAGGTAGAAAGAAAAAGAAAAAAACAGTTACACTAAAGCGCGTGTTGGGGTGGTTTTGATTTATTTGTTTGGCCTTGAGGCTATAAAAATTATAGAATTTTTCCTCCTTCTTATAAAAAATATTGTCGTGTCATGTTACTTAAAAATATTCCAATATGTGTCCTTTTACTAAATTTTCTATAAAAACATATGTCTGTTTTATTTTTTTGAAAATAAACTTATGTATGTTTGAATAATTTGAATGGTGTAGTACACTAACACTGTGATAGAATGTTTTTATCAAACATACCAGACCATAACAAATGGAATATTGGTTAAATGTCAAATATTAATTGAAAATCGTTCTATTCTTAATTTTTTATGAAAATTGTTTAATATTTAAAATAAGGATAAATATAACATGTCAGTTATGATTTAATTCATATGAATCATTAATGAACCAATTAAGTAACAAATGAGAAGAATAAGATCATTTATAAGAACCGGTATTATTCAACATATCTTTTTTATAAATGTAACGTAAACATGAAACCATGTATAATACTAAACTCAAATATTGTTTTATGTGATGTCTTCGGTTTTCATTTACAATTAAAATTCTACAGTTTTGGTTATAAAATATTAAGGTTACAAATATATTATTTTTTATCAAATCAAAACATTTCGCCATCAATCAATGTATTCATATCATTGTCAATAATGATTTTAGATAATACGTATAATTCATGGGATTGAGAAGGAAAAGTATATAATATAGTATATGAACAAAACTTAGCAATAAGTTTTAGTTTTGGACCATTTTCGTTTCACATATTGCAGTTGGTTTCATTTCTTTCTTTAAAAAGGAATACAGTCTGTGTAAATCAATAATTAGATTCTTTATTATACATCAACAGCGTCATTCAAAACTTAAGTAACTGAAGATTCTTAGAGCCTTCACACTATTCAACATAATTTCCTACTCATCAATAAACTATATATGTATTATTTCTTCTTTGAAAATTTTGTTAATCGTCTATATATTCATTTTTTGACGCACGAGAAAGAAAATGTAAGCATTTGGTACTTGAATTTACCATATAGATTAGCATCTATTACATGAGCTTCTCGGAACTGACAGTGAATGGGTATTTTAAATACGATTTTAAAACAAAGAAAATTAAAAAAAATTTGGTGAAAAAAGCACGATTTTTGGTGGCATAGATAAAAAATTTGATTGGTTTTTGGCATAGATAAAAATGATTGAACAATTTTAGTGGTATAGTACTCTAAAACAGTGATAGATTTTTCAGTTAATATACCATGAATAAGGACCTTTACATATACTGTATTGGTTAAATGTAAAATACTACCTCCATCCAAAAATTTAAGTCCATTTTGACTTTTAACACGGATTAAGAAAGTGGATAAGTTTCATTAATTTTAATATTAAAAGTCTAGATTACCCTTTGACTCTAGAATCATTGTACAATGTAGATCATGTCAATTTGATTGTGATTATATCATGAACAATTATTATTATTTTTATTTAGAAAGAATCAATGTGCAATGTATGAAACCAGTTGTCTATAGATACCCATACATTAATTAGTGCATTTGTAGTATACACTCTAAATCTTTTCAAAACAGTATTTTAGATATTTCAATATTCAGATTTACGAAAAAATTACACCGATACTCTATTTTTTTACCGTAAAATACGAATTCTGTAAAATTTCTTTTATATATACCGCATCTATCCAAATTCTGTAAATTTTTCTTTATGTCTACTGTATTATGTAAAACAAAGAATTGGATTAATTCCATTTTAGATTAAAATTATATAAAATAAAAAAATTTATTGGTAACAGAATGTGGTGTTTTTACATACAAATTGGGGCGTCAAATGAAAAAAATATGTAAATGCATGCCTGCCATGTGTATGAAGCACAATCACTCCAACCTCTATTTAGGGTGTGAAGCCCTAGCCGCGTTTTCAATCTATCTTTCTCATTCTTAAACAACTCATAGGTGGCGGATGGGAAGCAAGAACACGACTAACACCGCAAATTCACTCAATTTGTGTCTTGGAATAGAAACCTGAGCAAATCTCCACTTGCAGCTGGTGTGTTCTTCCTTTTTTTGAAGTGCGGTCTCCCTTAGATTTGAATTTCAGTAAATGTTTTTTTCTTTCTCAAATTGTATCCAACAAATTCAATTCTCCGGCACCGGGATGAAAGTTTCAAATATCTGGCACCGGGTTAAATGATCTTTGGTACCCTCGTTAGAGTAGAGGATCTGCGCTCAGTATGAAAACTATAATGAAACATTTATTATAAATGTTTTCTAATATGGCCTACAATCGTTAATACATCCGTGGTTCTTTGATGACAATATTTCCGTGATCTCTTTACAGATTCTCTATTACCATTGAATAAAATTACTTTTTTAGTTTGCGTAATAACTATCCGCACAGGAGCGTCCCTGTCCAAATTTAGGCTTGGGGCCAAAAAAAAAATTAGGCCATCGCTCTTAAAAAAAAAACAGTAACCAAAATATATATAAAAAAATAAAACAAAAAAACTGCGTGTGATAGTCATGGGTTTGGAAGGAAAAAAACTTACTTATAAAACAAAAAAACTGCGTGTGATAGTCATGGGTTTGGAAGGAAAAAAAAACCTACTTATTTGGCTCCTAGTCCTAGTTTAAAAAAACAAAAAATATTGTAACTTGCCAGATTCGAAACAAAGTCTCATCTCTAGTATACTTAAGGGCTAACCATTAAGGTAATACATTCATTGTTCATATAAATACAGTATATATATAATATTAGGTCAAAATTTCATGGGGCCCTTAAATTCGTTGATTTTCGGGGGGGCTCCGGGCCATGGCCCCCTTGGCCCCCCCACAGGGGCGCCTCTGTATCCGCAAAGGGTAGATGCTCATGTTGATTTTATACTTTGCTTTTGCTGATTGAGAGAGAAATATATGCACATGAAAATATGCTTTTGTGGCTTGGTTGTGGTGCATAAGCCAAGATTGAGTACAGTGGATGGATTTCAAAGGATGATTCGTAAAGTAGAGTTGTTTGCACATATTATTTCCAATTGCAGAAAGATCGTTGATCATGACATATCATTTTCTATGGATCTGGCTAGGTATTTTCTATTGTTTTCCCCTTTTTTTTTATGTTTCACTAGTTGTAATGTCCGCTCAGATTCTTACAGAACTTTAAGTTCGTTTTTAATATTATTTAATCATTGAATAATCACTACCTGTCACCTTTCCGGCTTGTGTTAAAAAAATAAAAAATTAATTTGCCACAAATATGCTTCGAATTTCATAAATATATTTTCTCTTGTTATCGTTGATATCCGGTTTCTACTTTGCGAGAATATTCAACAAGAACCTGTATTTCATCGAGTGATGAGGCCGTGTCATCATCCACTTGAAACTATAGATTCTCTAAGTTCTAACAACGTAATTTACCTTTTTTTTGTTTTTAAAAAAATACATTTTATGGTAATAATATGGATTTGGAGCTGATTTCCGGTCTATTTCCCATCTTTCCTGAAGGAATTCGACAGTTTGAAAACATTTTCATCACTAAAGGAGAGGTTGAAGCATTTACAGGCATGTAACTAGTCATTGTGCTAATATGTATTCAACAATAAACATAGCCAGCATTCTTCCCTATTGTTGGCTTTCGTTGTTCATTTTTTGATGACCAATGTTTCTTCACTTCTTTTTTCCAGAGGACTGAAAATCTGCAGGACCGTTTCGGTAAATCTGGCATACATGGAGGGGCTCTTTGCTCGACGAAAGATTCTTGAAGGGGAAATGGTATTGCTTCTTGATTTTAATTGGTATTTTCCATATCAAATTGCTATTTATAGTTTCTAAGACTCTTTTCCATTTTGCAAGTCATGTCAAAAATGAAAGAAAGCCTTTCTAGGTGAATTGAAATTAAACTAGCTTACTTATAATCATATTGTGTTTATGAGATTCCCACTCGTGTTTATTAAATTTCTTTTTTCAGATGTTGTATTGATTCTAATATTTATAAGATAAATTTTTTTTATGATGCTCGAGGGACAATGCGTCTATGCATCATCACACAATGTACATGTTCTTCATCCAAAGCCAACATTTCAAGAACACAAATGGCGATCCAAATGTAGCAATCAACAGTTTATATCTTATAGATGACCCTGAAACACTTCAAAATCATTCTCTTTCACATCAATATTACCACACAAGAATCTTTCCGGGTTGAATGCTTCGAGAGATTTACCCGCATTCCGGATCTCTTGCAATAGCCCGTTCACTTATATACAAAAACTTGTGTTTTCGCCATAATATTATAACCATCTATTTTGCAATTCTCTCTAGTTTCTCTTGGAACTAAGAGTAGAGTTGGTGGGTACAATCTCATTGTTTCTTTGACTACGCCTTCAAGTATAAGTCTTTGTAGATCATCTTCATCTATTATGTCATTTCTTTTGATGTTTTCTCTTATTCCGGTTTGCACTCATTTCATTGAGGAATGCTCCTTCATCAGGGATGTCAGTTAATAAAGATCACAGAGGTTTCTGTAGGATCTGGTGGATCGAATCAGAAAAGGAAGGCATAAGAGAAATCCCGGAAATATAAAACCAAGTAAAGAGTGACGTGTGGAAAACTCTTTAAGAATCCTGATGGAGGTCGGATTGGCACCTCACCACGTGTCATTCCCACCGTAATCCAACAATAAATAGAGACATAAGGTCCATGCTTGGGCTTGTGAAAGCTCGGCTCTATTTTGGGGCGAGGGATCCTGATCGTAGACACTCTATTTTGTCACAATATCAAGCTCGGCTAATTTAATGTTGTCGTGAACATTCCCAAAAGACTCAACATTCCATTGCTTTAAGCGAGAGCGCAGGGATTTAAGCTTTAGCAAAAAGCCAAGAATGCCAGACGCATGTGTAGGTTCATTCCAGCTAGCTACTACAACATCTTTTAGATCCGAGCGGTGTAACCACATTTTCTGAAAACGAAAAGGCTTTGGCCCGGTGAGACTTTCTTTTCCCAAATACAGAAGAGGCCGATGATTGGAGCAGGTGCGGGCTAAGGATTGAATCTCAAACGATCTATCAGATTGCCACTGAGTGTTAAACAAAATTCTGTCAAGCTTTTTTTGAACATAGCCATTCGGCCTATGTCCAGCCTAGGTGAAATGACCCCCAGAAACTGTAGATTCCTGTAAGCCGCACTCAGAAATAGATGTGTTAAAGTCTTGCATGGCGGCAATATCAGGATGCCCATGTCCCTTGTATTCATCTAAGAAGCGTATAACATTAAAGTCACCTCCAATTTACCAAGGCATATTCAGATTGCAAACCAACCTCAAATCATTCCATAACATCACCCGTTGTGCTCTAGTACATTTGGCATAGATGATCGAAACAATAAAAGGGACACTATTGTTAAGGGTGAATTTATACGATTTATATTGATATATTTTATGATAATTTCCCCATATTTGTATAATTTGCATAAGAAACGAGGGTTTAATGGAATTATTGAGTAAATGAGGCTTTTAATGAGTTATTCGCAAAATTGGTTAATTTTGGTGTTTTAATTCTGATTTTATGATTATTTGGATGATATCATGTTTTGCGATGTTTTAATGTGTTATAGGTACATGTTTGATGCTCAAATGATGATCAGAAAGAGATAAGAGTCGAATTACATCGATGATAGAAGAGATAATGATGATTTGAATTGAAGAAAAAGAGATAAGTATGGAAAAATCAAGATTAAGTCGATCCTAGACTGGCGTCCAGAAGCTTGAATTGGCGTCCAGTTGGACGGACATTTGGTCAGTTGAACGAGCGTCCAGGAGGAGAAATTTGGTTTAGGATGTTCAGATTTTCAGTGGACGAGCATCCAATTTTGTGAAGGACGGGCGTCTGATCATGACTCGGCCCGATTCGAAGTTGATATTGAAAGACCGGACGAGCGTCCAGAAGGAGTGGACGGGCGTCCGTCCACCGCCTCAGCACAGCCGACTTTGAAATCTATAAATACAGCTGCGTTTTTCCACATTGAGAGGCGAATTACTCAAAACCCTAATCTTAGGGGCGGCTTAGGCTGCATTTTTACATACTTTTCCTTCAGTTTTATGCACTTAAATCCTAGATTAAATTAGTTAGTTTTATGTTCTTTTCTTCAACAATTCCAAGCTTTCAAGAGGATGCTTAGAGGCTAAAAGCCCTTGAACGAGCATTGTGAAGCCTATCCGTCAACTATTCAGATTCGAATCTTGATTAATTTGTGAGCTTTTAATACAAGTTGTTTCTTTATCATGTTTGAATGTTTATTGCAATTATATCGAAAGATGTGCATGCTTGATTGTTTTACTTTGATGAGAGTCGTGTAAACCCTAGATCCCCATGATAAAAGAATAGTTATTTGATCTATATAACGAGAGTTAATAGGTTAGATTTCTAGATTAGAAACGTTAAAGTTCACATCTTTGGTTAGAAAAAGCGTTAATCTTAGATCGAAAGATAGAGATTAATAGATGGACTATCTAAGAAATTAGGGTTCATGCTTTAGATGAGGTGAATAACAACTTGGTTAGAAGTCACGAATTAATCTGATTAGAATTGAATGTTGATAGGATAGGTGGATCAATCGCTCGTTTGTTCGTTATAATTTGAATAATCCCTTAAAACTTGAATTGTTTAGTTTAGTTAAATCTTCTTATTGCATATTAGGTTTAGTTGTAGTTTAAATTGTTCGCAACCCGTATTTTCCCTGTCTTTATATTCATTCTTCTGTCCAGTTTTACATTCGTGTTATCTTTACTTTCAGTCTCGTTTAGTTTTATTTGCTGTTTAGGTTTGTTTTCGTAACATAGTTAGTTAAACAAAGACTAGGATTACTAATCGTTAGTTCCCCGTAAGATCGACCCGGTATCAACCTCTTTACTACGATCCTTGCACTTGAGGTATATCGGATTTATAAATATTATTACTTGTTTATTTTGCATTAGATAAATCCGTGAACAAGTTTTTGGCGCCGTTGCCGGGGAACCAAACGGTTGCCTAGTGTTTGTTTTTATTGTGTGTTTTTGTTCATATGCTAGGTAGATTTTTAATTAGGTTATTAGGGTTTTCGTAGTTTTTCTTTTATAGTTCTCCAATCCCCTTAGGATTAGACTTTCTTTCTATCTGTTTTCTGTCTTTCTGTTTTTTTCTCCCCATCTTTTTCCTGCTGTTTTTCTCTGTTCCTGATTCGTTTTTCTGCTTCCAAACGGGCGTCTAGACCAGTGGACGCCCGTCTGTTCTAAATTTCTCGACTCTGAATCGTTTGTAACTTTTCGGACGAGCGTCCATCCAATTTGGATGTCCGTCCAGTTCTTCAGCTGATCAGACGAGCGTTTGGACTTCCAGACGCCGGTCTAGCTCGATTTCTAGGCAGACGCCCGTCCAGTTTTCTGGACGTCCGTCTGTTCCCCTATCTTAACTAATTTTATTTCTTTTTCTTTCCTTAGGCTTTAATTCTTAGTTTTTAGATTTCAACCACCTGATTTTGGTTCGGTTTTTGCAAACTCGAAGTCAAAAGGGACCATTACCGTATACCCCTGACTTAGAGCGGACCATAGTCCGGCCAAACAGTCGGAAAATCTGTTCTGCGGCTCCTTCTGAAGAAGCCGATCAAGATCTAGAGGATCGTTTAGCCGAAGAATTCGAAAACTTCATAATTATGGGCGCCGAAGATAGACGTACGTTGGCAGACTACGCCATGCCAGGCGAAGTCAAAGTCAACCCGGCATTTGTAATCCCGCCCATAACTGCACAGACCTTCGAGCTAAAGCCGGGACTCATTAAAATGATGCAGCATGCATCTATTTTCCACGGTTATCAGTCAGAAAATCCCCATACTCACTTACATACATTCTTAGAGATATGCGGTACTACACGCATTCAAGGAGTAAGTGAGGATGCTATAAAACTGAAACTGTTCCCATTTTCTTTAAAGGGAGAAGCTAAAGAGTGGTATACCTCTCTCCCCGCTGAATCTATTACCACTGGGCTGAACTCGAAAAAGAGTTCTTGAGTCAATACTTCCCACCTTCAAAAACGGCCCAATGTTTAAATGAGATATTCACTTTCTACCAGAAAGAGAATGAATCCTTTTCCGAGTGTTGGAAAAGATTCAAGTCTCTGCTTAGAAAGTGTCCCCACCATGGCTTGCCACTGGAAAGGCAAGTCAACACTTTCTTTAGTGGATTGACCGAGCTTACAAAAGGCATGGTCAATAGTTCATCTGGTGGGGCGTTTTTGAAGAAAACGCCTGATGAGGGATGGGCACTGTTCGAGGACATTGCCAAATATAACTATGCCCCCTCTTATCAAGCCATTCAAGCACCTCCTCCTCCTAAGGTTGAGGAAGTAAACATGCAAAGTTTGATCGCCATGCTGCAGAAGCAGATGGCAACTTCTCAAGTTTCGAATCATATGAATCAAACTTCCTCCTTTCCACAGAACTCCCAGGTTCTGTATTGTGAGAGCTGTTGTCAGACTGGCCACATGACTGGCCAGTGTCAATTCAATCCCCCTGCACCTTATCAAGTGAATGATGTTCATGATTATGGACAGTATAATCAAGTCACATGTCAGAATTGTGACGAGGTGGGGCACACATCTAGATTATGTCCTATGAACGGACGAGAATGCTTTGAAGTAAATGCATTCTATGGCGAAACAATCAAAGGTTTAATCAATTTATCGGCGAATAATCTCCAAAACCAAGGGTTCAATCAATCTTCAAGTTTCAATCCAAATTCTAATTTCAATCAGAATCAAAACTTCAATAGAAACCCTGGTTTTCCTCAGAACCAGAATTCCAATTTTTCCAATTCTAATCAAAGGTTCAATCGAATTGGCCCGCCAATTCTAATCCTGTCTGTCCAAAGTCGGCCCGGCCCGGCCCTATTCTCAAAATTTCCAAAACTCTCAAGGCCCCTCCCAACCTAACAATCTTGAAGCTAAATTGGAGGAGCAAAATAAAAGTATCCAACTCCCGATGAGTACAAATAAGAACCTTGAGAGACAAATTGGGCAACGGGCCGAGCAAGCTTAGCCTCAAGACCCCCGGGGCAACCCGCCACCGAGAAAAATCCAAAGGGCGGTCATGTTGCTCAAACCGATTTGAACAATGGCCAATGTACTGACCTCGTACCATCAATTCCATACGGTAGAGAGGAGACCAGTGCAATGAATTTAAGAAGCGGTACTCAAGTTAGTGGTCCTTCCCACCAGGGAAACCACTAGCCCCTCCTGCCAGTGATAAGGCAGGAGGGGAAGCTGAGCACCTACACTCCCCTTGGCCGAAAAAGAATACTCAGGTGGCTGATCCCCTGAGAGGTGAAAAAGCTGAAAGTCCTCAGGTGGCTGATCCCCTGAGGAATGAAGAATCAAGTGGAAGTCAGGAGGCTGATCCCCTGACTAATAAAAAGATTGAAAAAGCTGTTCGGTGGAAGGATCTGGAAGACAAAGCAGTCAGTGCATCTTCGAAGAAAGTCTTTTCTGAGAGCGATCTGAAAAAGCTTCCATTTCCACCAAGGAAGAGCAACATCCCTTTGAGTGAAGATAAGAAGTATGAAAAGGTGAAATCTCTTGAAAAATACTCGGTGAATATTCCATTATCGAGAGGTCTTGGTTGAAATGCCTAAGTATACAAAATTCATCAAGGATGTTGTTTCTTCAAAAGGAAGTTGTCAGACATGGAGAGGCTGATTGGTGAGGATTGTTCAATGATCAATTATGAAGACTTACCAACCAAGAGAGGTGACCCTGGAAAGTTCGTGCTTACAGTGTTGATGGGAGGCCTGGTCTTCCCTAACTCTTTGTGTGACCTGGGTGCATCTATAAGCCTCATGCCATTGTCTGTGTTCAAACAACTGGGTTTAATTGATCTTCACCCACTACCATGAATCTGCAATTCGCTGATAGATCTTCTAAGAAAGGAGCGGGAATCTTAAAAGACGTACTAGTTCAAATTGATAGATTTACCTTTCCCGTTGACTGGTACGTCCTAGACATTGAAAAGGATGAAAATGTCCCCCTGATACTTGGAAGACCTTTTTTGTCTACAGCTAGAGCCCTCATTGACTGCGAAGGTGGGCGAGTGACGATACGAGTTGGTGATCAGGAGGTAAGCTATAATGTCTTCAAATCCATTCAAGTACCCTCTGTTCCTCCAACCAGCTTTTCCATTGAGGATATGTTTGATGACTTCAATGATTTCATGGAAAAGCAAGTCATGGTTGTTGCGACTGAATATGAGCGATTGGTTGATAATTTGAATAATCATGGTGTGGTCAATCTAGAGCAGTTAGAAGCTGAAATTGAGGATGAGTTATTGAAAGGAGAAGCTTTGGCAGTGGGACCACTAAGTAAGCTCATTGATGTTGAGTTGAAAAGTGGAGATCTTAAGTCAAGTTTAGAAGACCCCCATGCAGATTTGGTGTTGAAGCCGTTGCCTAAACATCTGAAGTATGTGTTTCGAAGAGAAGGTGACAAGCTTCCTTTGATTATATCTGCCAAGTTGTCTCGTTTAGAGGAAATGAAATTAATCAACGTCTTGAAGAAAAATGAAAAAGCCTTTGGGTGGCAAGTAGGAGATATCAGAGGGATATCTCCCGACATCTGTATGCATAAGATCAAGACAAATGAGGGTGCGAAATGTGTTAGACAGCCCCAGAGGAGGCTCAACCCTCATATGCAAGAGGTGGTTAAGAAAGAAATCATCAAACTTCGGACATGGGAATCATTTATGCCATCGGCCGATAGTGAATGGGTATCCCCGACTCAGGTAGTTCCCAAGAAAGGTGGGATTACCATTGAGAAGAACGAGAAGGGAGAGGAAATAGCATTAAGACTTGTCACTGGTTACAGAGTCTGCATTGATTACAGAAAGCTCAATGAAGTAACCATGAAAGATCATTTTCCCCTTCCGTTCATTGACCAGATGCTTGAGCGTCTGGCAGGGCACGCATTCTACTGCTTCCTGGATGGATATTCAGGATACTTTCAGATACCCATTTATCCAGCTGACCAAGAAAAGACCACTTTCACCTGCCCTTATGGTACATTCGCTTACAGGCGAATGCCATTTGGTCTCTGCAATGCCCCACCTACATTTCAAAGATGTATGATGGCTATCTTTGACGGGCTAGTAGAAAAGTGTATGGAAATCTTTATGGACGATTTTTCGGTCTTTGGTCAGTCCTTCGACGACTGTCTTGACAATCTAGATCAAGTGTTATCCAGATGTGTGGAAAAGAACTTAGTACTCAATTGGTAAAAATGCCATTTCATGGTTGCTGAGGGAATAGTTCTTGGCCACAAGATCTCCACCAAAGGTATTGAGGTAGACAGGGCCAAAGTAGAAGCTATCGAGAAGATGAGTTATCCCAAGAATGTGCGTGAAATCGAGGTTTTCTTGGACATGTCGGTTTCTATAGGAGATTCATTCAAGACTTTTCCAAGATAGCCAAGCCCCTGTCTACTTTACTTAAGGAAGACGTTGAGTTAGATTTCGATGAAAACTGCAAGCAAGCGTTTGAGGAGCTTAAGAACCGTTTAATCTCTTCTCCAATTCTTATATCGCCTGACTGGAATCTACCTTTCGAGCTTATGTGCGACGTATCAAACTATGCAGTTGGTGCTGTTTTAGGACAAAGAATCAAAGGGAAATTCCAGCCAATCTATTACGCCAGTCACACATTGAATCCTTCTCAAGTTAACTATACTACTACTGAAAAGGAATTATTGGCCGTAGTCTTTGCTATGGACAAGTTTCATAGTTACTTGTTAGGAGCTCAAGTGATTGTTTGGACTGATCACGCTGCTTTGCGATATCTGATGATGAAGAAAGAGGCCAAACCGTGCCTACTGCGTTGATTACTGACCCTACAAGAGTTTGACGTTCAAATTAAAGACAAAAAGGGCAGTGAAAACGTCGTGGCGGATCATGTTTCGAGAATGTTAAGTGAGGAAAAGGATGATCCAGATGATATAGATCTTTACTTTCCTCTAGAAAACATTATGCTTATCGATGGCTGCGCTCCAGATGTTCCATGGTATTCCTCCATTGTCAATTACCTTCATTCCCAATATCTTGATCCAGAATTATCCTTTCAGGAGAAGAAAAAGTTCTTCTCTGATTTGAAATCTTTCGTTTGGGATGAACCTTATCTGTTTAAGATCTGTAAAGATGGTCTGCTTAGAAGATGTTTTCCAGAATCCGAGCAGCGCGATATTATTGAGCAGTGCCACAGTGGACCCACTGGAGGTCACTTTGGTCCTTGGAAAATCATTGCTAAGATCTTCAAATCCGGTTTCTATTGGCCCACGATCTTTAAGGACACAGAAGCTTTCTGTAAAGCGTGTGATAGATGCCAAAGAACCGGTACTCTGACAAGGCGTTTTGACATGCCTTTGACACCCATCTTAGAATGCGAAGTCTTTGATGTAGGGGGCATCGATTTTATGGGGCCATTCCCATCATCTTGTGGTAATAAATACATCTTAGTCAGCGTGGATTACGTGTCGAAATGGGTGGAGGCTCAGGCCACTTCTCACAATGATCATAAGACGGTCATAAAATTCTTAAAGAAGAACATCTTCGTGAGATTTGGATGTCCACGTGCCTTGATCAGTGATGAAGGAACGCATTTCTGCAACCGACCACTAGAGAAAGTTCTTCAAAAGTATGGTGTTCGCCAAAAGACAGGCACACCATATCACCCGATGACTAGTGGTCAGGTTGAAAGGAGCAACCAAAGTATTAAGAAAATCCTGGAAAAAACGGTCAATAGTCATAGAAAAGACTGGAGTTTGAAATTGGATGATGTACTATAGGCATACAGAACCGCCTATAAGACTCCTATAGGTACATCTCCCTATCAAATGGTTTATGGTAAGCCATGTCATCGCGATCGAGTTAGAGCATAGAGCTTATTGGGCTACAAAGTTTCGAACTTTGATTCCCAATCTTGTGGTAATCATCGACGCAACGGTTGCATGAGTTAGACGAATTCAGACTTCAGGCTTACGAAAGTGCCAGGATCAGTAAGGAAAAGACGAAACTCCTCCATGACGCCAAGATTAAGAAGCGAGAATTTCAAGTCGGGGAACAAGTTCTATTATACAATTCCAGGTTACATCTGTTCCCTGGTAAGCTGAGGACACGATGGTCCGGTCCCTTTGAGATTCTCCAAATTATTCCTGGAGGCGTTCTAGAACTACGCGGTTATGGTGACCAACCGTTTCGAGTAAATGGTCAAAGGAAAAGACTTTGATTGTTCGTTTCCTCGATATCCTCGGGTGTGGTACTAAAGAAGTCGAAGAATTTGACGAGTTTTCACCCGACTTGTTTTCAAAGGATGACGGTAGTGGTCGATCTGAAGAAGTTCTAGCAGGTAGTTGGGATATGGAAGAGTTTGAGAGGGAGCGCAAGCTGAAACGTCATCAGAATAAAGAAGAAGTCGACCATGGGGCAGTTTAAACGTATTTGGAAAGCCATCAAAGATTTTACCCCATGTGTTAAGTGTTGTTTCTGCAGCCACACTACTGATCAAAGTTTACACGAGGTAGTGGCTGGCAGAAAAGTTAAATGGCCTGATCCAGGCTGAGCTTAAACAGTGTCGAGCTAACGACATTAACCAAAAGCGCCACTGGGAGGCATCCTAGATATCCCTTTTTATATTAGTTACTTTTGTTTTATACTTTTTGTTGCTTTAGTTGTCTAAGTTTTTAGCCTTATTAAGCTTTTGTCTGTATCTGTCAGTTTAGCAGTGTTTTAGATATGGATTTCGGAGTTCTACCAGAGGAGTTACCTTTCCTTAGGAGGATCCCACTTATTATTGTAGATGACGGACCGGGAGGGACTATCGTTTTGCACGTAGACTTTGATATTAGTACCCGCATCAGGACTGTCACCTATGTCATTATTGTTGCCCGCTATTCGGGAGGTGGAGATTTCACTACTGAGGAGTTGCAGGCAGCTCTAGGACGTCCATACACAATCCTGAATGATCCGATGCTGACAGATTTAGCGTTAGTGCTGCAAGCTGAGCATTTTCGGGGTGTCGATGTAGCTGGTGAGGACTGGGCTTTGCAGGACGAGTATGATTTTCCTCCGGCGATTGACATGCTCTGCCGTCTTATCCGGGTGGTGGATTGGGCGGAAATTTACGACGACTAGCGTTGTTAAGTTGTTTCGTCGAGCAAACGACGTAAAACAAAAGCGCTCGGTAGGAGGCAACCCACTATTTTCCATTGTTTTTACTTATTTTCTAGTGATTTTATTTAAATTTAAGTTGTAGTTTAAATCTTCTCATTTTTCGTTTGTATTTTTGAGGTTTTATTTAAGTTTAATGAGAAAATGCAAATTTGAATTTGAATTGTATGAAATTGTACAATTTTTGCATAATCTCTGCATTGGACGCCCGTCTACACTATGCATTTCTTGGACGTCCGTCCATTATACATGGACGCCCGTCTGAAATGTTCCCTCCAATCATGTATCTAATTTGAAAGTTTGGACGAGCGTCTGATACACTGGACGCCCATCCAGTTCATATGGTTCTCTACTGAACGCCCGTCCACAGAGTTGGACGAGCGTCCATACCTTGCCTATAAATACCCCCTCAGTCCATGAACCCTCATTTTTTCAGAAATTCAAATCGAAAAACCGACTTTTGCCCTCCTCTTAACCTCAATCCCTCAATATTACACCAAATTGAGCGATTTCAGTTGCTATAGAACGCTTTTGGTCCATTCTATTCACTTTTCTAAACCTTATTCCTCAACCAACAACCATTTTGGAGAATCAGAGCCCTCTTCGGTCTGACTTTTCCAGGAAAAAAAAAATCTGATTTTGGGAGCCAAATTGGGGTTGTTGGGACTGAAAAACATCTCGATCGTCATCTACTCGTCGTACTTGGTAAGTTAGCAACAATTTTTCTCAAATTTATTCACGTTTTTGTGAGTTCGATCTTCGGGTCGGCTCGTTCGCATGAATAATTCCTTAATTAATTTATTCATGTTTCTTTCTTGCCTTCGTGTGCTGTGGTGATGTGATGGATGATGAATGGGTTGTTTGGTGATGATGGATGGTTGTGGTTTGTGGTTTGGTTATTTTGAAATCCCGATTTGGATGTTAAACGGGTAACTTGCTTTTATTTGGGATTGTTTTGGTTTAGTTTAGGCTCGAATCATGGTCCATAAGAAGGCAGTGCAAAAGCGTTATGGTAAGGGG
Organism: Gentiana straminea; assembly: GCA_036785695.1. Classification (NCBI taxonomy): domain Eukaryota; kingdom Viridiplantae; phylum Streptophyta; class Magnoliopsida; order Gentianales; family Gentianaceae; genus Gentiana; species Gentiana straminea. The sequence goes on along the minus strand of JAVUPR010000345.1, from coordinate 2,225,867 downwards.
GTGGCCAGGGAATCTGGAAATAAGCGTAAGGAGTTTGATCCCAACTTAATCGATCCAACTCGAGGTGTTAGCATTAGAGAGCAACCTCCTAGGGCCACACAAACTAGGGCAACATTGAGGGATGAGCCTACCTCGGGATCTGAGACTGATGATGATATACCATTGATGAGGATGCCTAGGGTTCACCGAGGTGGGGACCCGTCTAGGGTTGAGGAAGCTGTGGATGTTACTCGGGAGGAGGAACCGGCTGAGCCTAGGGCTGCACAACCTAGGAAGAGAGCAAAGACCGTAGCCCTGTCACGGATTTTATGCAATGAAAACAACAACTAATAAAATTTATAAATCCGGTATTCCCCAAGTGTAGGGATCGTAGTATAGCGATTATACCGGAGTCGGTCATAGGGAATCGAGGTATCTAGTTCAATTAATTCTCCTAAGGTTGAGACAATTATTCCTAAACCTAAACTAAAACGGAAAATAAACTGGACAGAGGATTGTCAGTCCAAAGCCAGGAAAATATCGTTGCGAACAAAAGCAAATAAAATAAAACTACAACTAAGAAAACAATAAAACTAACTATCATGATAATGACTGAAGCAAATCAACATAGAACAAACATGATCCACCATCCCGCAACCCTTAATTCTTCCCTAGATTATCATATGATGATTCAATCAAAGTTGTGGTTCACCTAATCAAAGGTATGAATTCCTACTTCCGTAAGTAATCCGTCTATCAATCTCATCATCTTCCGATCTATAGAGATTAACGCTCTCAAAACAAGGTGCAAGATTTATTAGATATAACAACCTAGAAATCTAACCTATCAACTTCCGTTATGTCAAGGTTAAAAGTCTAATCTTTCCTATGGTGATCTAAGGTTTACACCGATTTTCATCATACGGTAAACATCAAATAGCAATACATCTTTCGATATCAATTGCATAAACAAATAAAAAAAGGAAACATACAAACTCTAAATAAAATCACTCACAAGATTATCCAAGAGAGAAATCAAAAACGCTGCTGAAAAGTAAGCATGGATGCTCCAGTTCACAGCTTGAAGGCCATCAGCATGGACGAACAAGAACGAAAAAAAACCAAAAAAAAACCTAATCTAACCGCCACCCCAGCCTCCCAAAAGGGGGTTGGGGCGCCTAGGGCTCCTCTCTAATGTTTGTGTGTCAAGAGGGATCGAATTATGTATTTTTTAGGTTGAAATCGCCCTGCTATTTATAGGGAAACTAACTCGGTTTTCAGCATGTCGGCCGTGGACGCCCGTCCGACTTTCTGGACGCTCGTCCATCTGCTCTAGACGCTAGGGCAGACGGTCGTCCATATCAGCGTCCAAACTCTGTGTTCAACTTTCTTCTCCTGGACGCCAGTTCACTCTTTGGACGCCAGTCCAGGCTGGATGCTAGTTCAGTCCCTTTTTCTTCCAAATTCATCTTGATCTTCATTCCAACTTCATCTCTATCTCTTTCCTTCCATGCAAATCATCACTTGAACATCTTTTAAGCTCCTTTCACCTCATGCAAGCGTACCTACATCACGATAAAAACATGCAAAATGTAACATCTTACATCTAAAGATATTTATCCAATAAAATCACATAATTAGCTCGATTTTGCACTTTAATACTTCTAAAACTCATTTGCTCAATATTTCAATATAAAGCTCGATTTCTATGAAAAACATCAACATATGGGGAAAATTGACATAAAATATATCCTTATAAAACGTATAAAATCACCCTTAACAAGCCCCTATGCCTATGCCTCGTAGATTTGTGAATTCTAGAGCCCACGACGCCTTTACCAAACATTATTTCTCTAGGAATATGCTGATCGAGAGGGCTATGCTGGAGACTAAGGTAGATCCCGGGTTCGTAAAGTTGTTAAAGGACCGGAAATGGGATGCCTTGATGACTATCCCGGGTACCCCAGTCAACGACTCCCTAGTTCGGGAATTTTATGCAAATTGCTCGGAGACTGATTTGGAAACGGGGGTAGTCATGGCTCGGGGGGTGAAAGTTCCTTTTACGCCAGATGTGATTAATACGAAGTATAACTTGGCGTCTTTTGAGGGTCGGGACTATAAGGAGGAAATCGTTCATAGGCAGAATGCGGGGCAAGATCCGTTGGAGAAGTTAAGGTTAAAGGTTTGCCCGGACGTTGAGACCGGGTGGGGACCGGAAGGAGTTGGTCACCACTACCTGGACGGAGGATTGGAAAGTCCAGTGTAGGTTCATACAGAGTCGGTTGTTGCCCAAGAACAATCTGATGCATTTTCATATCGGTGACTTAGGGATGTTGTACGCTTTGACCTTTGGATTGAATGTGAATGTTGGACAAGCATTATACGATGAGATAGCTATCAATCAGAAGGTTTACACGCGTAGCTTGATTGTCCCCCACTTGATTCATAGTTTGTGTCTTGATGCCGGTGTGCCTGAGTATGGATCGGATCACAAACCGAAGAACCCGAGACCTATACAGAGAGAAAAGGTTAAGTCTTCGGGACGTTCTGCGGCGGCGGCACCACATGAGCCTGGTTCTTCTTCAGCACCGCCTCGAGCATCCTCCCTTCCTACTTTATCTCCCTCAGTCCGGATGAGGTTGAGTATGGCCAACAGTGTACGGAACTGGATGGAGGATATTCGGACTTCTCAAAATAACATCTTGACTATTTTACGGTGCATCAGTGAGGGCCGGAGGCCGAAGGACGACAGAGTTTTCGACCCGAGCGTCATAGATTATGTCTATTCTGACGAGATTGAGCTCGCCATTGCGGATGTTCTGAACGAGTCTGAGTCGTCTTCGGATGTGGAGCAGCCTGACTCTCCTACGGGTGGAGCACCTCCGGCTGATGATTCTGCAGCGCCGGGCCAGACCTGATCTTATTTTTCCGATTTTAGTTTTTGCTTTGTCCTAGATACGATGGTTGTATAATCTTGCTACTTTTCATTACGTGATTCGTTGTACTTTTCATTTAGCTACTGTTTATTCTTCCCAATGGATCATGTAAGCCCTAAGGCACTCTCGTACTTCGATTTGTATTGCGACTGATATTGTACGATTACTATTTTCCTTATGCCTCGTGATATATCTCTTTGTTCGATTCGATTTCACTTTCGCATTATCTTTTCTTGTGTTGCGATAATATTCCCCGTTGTTCCCCGAGATTTTTCCTGTTTTGTCCAGTAGTGCAGATATAGTTTTGGTCAGGATCTCGCTTGAGTTAGTTTGGACGTTTTTTTCGATGCTTTCGAGAGCGTTGTTTTATTTCATGCTCCAGCCTGACCACGTCTGGATTTTTCTACGCGAAATCAGCTAAGTTTCCTGTCTGGTTATTTTCTGCACAACATGAGGACATGTTGATCTTTAAGTGTGGGGGAGGGGAGTGATTTGATATGTATTTATACATTTGCTTAATTCGTTATGTTTCTATGCAAAATGAGCTAGAATTTTTCAAATTTTTTCGACATTTTCGTTTTTTGTTTTGTCCCGAGTAGGCAATTCAATTCTTTGTTCGTTATTTTTATAGTCATCCAAGCTATATATCATATGTTTGATAAGTTAGTTGTTTCGCCTGAGATCTATTTTTCCCGAGCCATAGTGAACGATGAGCTAATTTATAAAGTTATACCCCTTTTGGACGAGTGATTTCTGATTTTCTTATAAGTCATGTGCTTAGTGCTACGTATATATCTTGAGATTTATGATAATTTGTATTCAGATCCGAAGTATGATATACTGTGAATATCTAAGGTTTGAATGTGATAAGTAACACGTAACTTATTGTCAAATGAAAAAGTTGAGTTTATAATGAAGTAATTGGGTGTGTCGGAAGCTAGTCGATGATTTGAGTGTGGTAGGGTGTACCACGTATGTCCTATACCACTATGATGACCAAAAGCTCACGACAGTCAGAAAAAGCTGCCTTATGATTGGAGTAAGGTAGGGTATATCTCGAATATCCTATTCTGCTATGACAGGGCAATAGCTCATTCTGATGTGTGTTTAAAAGTGAAAATAATTAAATCAACTAATGAAGTGTTATGAAATGGATATAAGACTAAGTTATCGTCTATCTTATCCCCAGTAGAAACTGATAGATATGCTGCAGGGATTATCCTTTGAGTATTTCAGAAAGGCCCTGGATATATTCGATCATCCTTTTCAGGATAATTTACGTTTGTTTGGTACATCTTATGAGTGTCATTTATTGCTAGTCTACGAGGGGGTATTAGCTAGTTTGCTTTGAAATTTTCAAGTTTGGACTTAGTGGAAGTTTTCTATGGCTATGCACACACAGTGGTGAACTTCTGATTTATTGGATCTATGCTATATTGTCTGAGATGTCTGTTTTCATTTCGAGCCCTAATTTTTGTTTTGTTTTGCTCGGGACGAGAAAAAGCTAAGTGTGGGGGAGTTGTTAAGGGTGAATTTATACGATTTATATTGATATATTTTATGATAATTTCCCCCATATTTGTATAATTTGCATAAGAAACGAGGGTTTAATGGAATTATTGAGTAAATGAGGTTTTTAATGAGTTATTCGCAAAATTGGTTAATTTTGGTGTTTTAATTCTGATTTTATGATTATTTGGATGATATCACGTTTTGCGATGTTTTAATATGTTATAGGTACATATTTGATGCTCAAATGATGATCAGAAAGAGATAAGAGTCGAATTACATCGATGATAGAAGAGATAATGATGATTTGAATTGAAGAAAAAGAGATAAGTATGGAAAAATCAAGATTAAGTCGATCCTGGACTGGCGTCCAGAAGCTTGAACTGGCGTCCAGTTGGACGGGCGTTTGGTCAGTTGAACGAGCGTCCAGGAGGAGAAATTTGGCTCAGGATGTTCAGATTTTCAGTGGACGAGCGTCCAATTTTGTGAAGGACGGGCGTCTGATCATGACTCGGCCCGATTCGAAGTTGATATTGAAAGACCGGACGAGCGTCCAGAAGGAGTGGACGGGTGTCCGTCCACCGCCTCAGCACAGCCGACTTTGACATCTATAAATACAGCTGTGCTTTTCCACATTGAGAGGCGAATTACACATTACTCAAAACCCTAATCTTAGGGGCAGCTCATGCTGCGTTTTTACATACTTTTCCTTCAGTTTTATGCACTTAAATCCTAGATTAAATTAGTTAGTTTTATGTTCTTTTCTTCAACAATTCCAAGCTTTCAAGAGGATGCTTAGAGGCTAAAAGCCCTTGAACGAGCATTGTGAAGCCTATCCGTCAACTATTCAGATTCGAATCTTGATTAATTTGTGAGTTTTTAATACAAGTCGTTTCTTAATCATGTTTGAATGTTTATTGCAATTATATCGAAAGATGTGCATGCTTGATTGTTTTACTTTGATGAGAGTCATGTAAACCCTAGATCCCCAGGATAAAAGAATAGTTATTTGATCTATATACGAGAGTTAATAGGTTAGATTTCTAGATTAGAAACGTTAAAGTTCACATCTTTGGTTAGAAAAAGCGTTAATCTTAGATCGAAAGATAGAGATTAATAGATGGACTATCTAAGAAATTAGGGTTCATGCTTTAGATGAGGTGAATCACAACTTGGTTAGAAGTCACGAATTAATCTGATTGGAATTGAATGTTGATAGGATAGGTGGATCAATCGCTCGTTTGTTCGTTATAATTTGAATAATCCCTTAAAACTTGAATTGTTTAGTTTAGTTAAATCTTCTTATTGCATATTAGGTTTAGTTGTAGTTTAAATTGTTCGCAACCCGTATTTTCCCTGGTTTAGATTCATTTTTCTGTCCAGTTTTACATTCGTGTTCTCTTTACTTTCAGTCTCGTTTAGTTTTATTTGTTGTTTAGGTTAGTTTTCGTGACATAGTTAGTTAAACAAAGACTAGGATTACCAATCGTTAGTTCCCCGTAAGATCGACCCGGTATCAACCTCCTTACTACGATCCTTGCACTTGAGGTATATCGGATTTATAAATATTATTACTTGTTTATTTTGCATTAGATAAATCCGTGAACAACTATCATTGAACTTCAAATGGATACCTTGATTTGAATTAAGAACAATATCCCAGGCAGAGGTAAAATTCGAAAAAAAAAACCAAATTTTGCTGTTTGGATTAGAAATCGAATAACTAAATCCCATTTTTAATCGCTCCTTATTAAGGTAGTTAGGAGAATTAACCATCGGTTCCATAATAGCAACAAAAGACAAATTATAGGTACGTACCAATTTTTTCAACCTTCGTATCGAGGAGGGGTTTCCCACACCTCTTATATTCCAAAAGAGACCGTTAAACATCTTTAACTGTTAGATTGGAAGAATCTGAACGGGTTGCAATCCCTTTAGCCATAGCCGCATAGTCTTTTCTACTTTTCCTCCTTTTAGTCACCATTGTAAAATTACCTTCGTAAGCATGGTCATTGGTTGGATTTTGTTCTATGTTGGTCACATCCATGGAGGCCTGCGTCAATTCATCTATAGCTTGAGCTAGAGATTGTGGAGCAAGTGAGTCGTTTTTTTCATTTTCTGAAAGATACCCCTGTTCGAGTCGATTTTCTTTCCTATGAACTATCTCGAATCGCTCATTTCTCTCAAAAGGTGATTCGACTGAAGTTGGTCTTTGTTGAGTGCCCATTGAATTAGCAATAGGAATGGTCGGAACCTCAAAAGGTGGGTCTGCTCCCCCAAAATTCTTTTCTGTTTGAGTGACATTATCATTTTTTTGGGTCACATTATCCTTTTTTTCTCTCTGCTGGTCCTTATTATGTTCAACAATGGGAGCCGTTGAGGTATTTTCCAAAGAAACATTTTTCAACTTATACTCCTGCTTCTTTTGTTGCCCGGTGTTAACCTTAGGTTGCTGACGAAGCTCGGGGTGCTTCACAAAGCAACCATGCTCAGTATGTCAGAGATGCCAACAATGAGTACAATAAGAGGGGATTTCATCTTCCCAAGTGATCGATTGCCAAAAACTATTTCCATCTTCTCTTTGGACCCAAACCCTATTAGGTGGGGGATGTAAAATATCGATTTCGACTTGGACCCTAGCCAAATATGGCTTTCGAAGATCAATCGTTGCGGCATCAAGCCGGAGAGGGTGGCCAAACGCAGTTGAATTATAATTAATTGATATTTATTCAACATGCAATTAAAGAATGCACAATATTATTAATTTTTCCACTTGAAATGGTATAAATGTGAAAAATATTTAGCTAGAGTATAAAATGATAAACACAAAAAAGGTAACAATCACATCTTTGACTGCATGGGACACACTAGAAACAATGGACGAATAACTATAGGTCATAACAATAAAAGGAAGAGGGTAGATTAGGAAATGTGCTTTGACTAGGGCATTATAACGTTGGAAAAAAGCGCCGGCCAACTGTTTGACACACGCATAGCAACACCGATTTCATGTAAATGACATTATAAACAAAATTTATTGTACAAACTACAGGGCAAAAAACACATAATGAAAGGGGTTTTCAATGAAATTAACATCATTTCCGCGTAATAAAATATTTGTGTCTGCAAAATATATAGCAAAAAAAAGAACAATTTTTGGGTCATGAGAATTAACATTATTAACCCATAATAATAAATTGTCATGAATCTACCAAATATAATGAAAAAATAAAATGATAACAATGAGCGTTGGTGATAAAAAAAAACCCCACAAATTCACCGTTCCAGCCTTTAAATAGGACCCTCCAGCCGCCGTTGTTTGTCTCACTTTTTCTCTAAAATCATTCTCTAGGAAGGACGAAAGGACTGACAACAACACGAGCAAATGAGATACTGGTTGTAGTTGAATTGTTGTTGTTTTGGAGAGACTTCGACAACAACCGGACATCTCCTTGTAGGTATGTGTATGGAGTTTATTTTATTATTTTTTCAGGCTGATCCGCCAACTTGACACGCAATCGTTTGATCAAATCACATGAAACCTTGTAGTTGTAGTTGTTGTTTTGAAATTGAATAAGTTATCATGATTTTTTGAAACTGTTAGAATAATTGGTCTCTCCAGGATTTCAGTTTGAGTAAAATGATGTTTCTTTCTTATTCATTCAATGAAAACCCACCAGGACATTAAATAATTCATGGATCATGATAAAAATGACGTTTTATATTTCTTTCTGCATGTATGTGTATTAGAAAATTCTTTTTTTTTTTTTTCGGATTCTCGTGACCTTGAAAGTTATGACAACTTGCTCTTAAAATTATGATGCGGTCTGCCCTTGCATCATAAATATTAATTAATGTTTGACGAGCATGGTTAATGATAGATGTCTTGTAATAATGGCCCTCAATAATTAATATATCAATATTCCTATGATGACAATAATTCAATCGAGAGAGAGAGTTCTATTCTTTGTTGCTTCACGTTAAGAAATTTATAACCTAATCTTTGGTAAGATCCACTGGAAGAGAATGCAACCTAATTTGTTATAAGAAATACATATACGGATTCTCTATTTGTGTTCAAGAATATTAATTTTCATGTTTGTGCAATAAATATTTGCCAACGGAAAATCCCCCAATTGTTTGCTCATTTATTTATATGTTTTCAAATATAAAAAAATACGCCGCTCAATAAATATTATTACCACTCGAGGACTTCAACTACATGTAACTAACTACAATGTAGTGTATGATGAGTGAAATTGCTAGAGTTGGCTCTATTTTGTTAAATATTTGTTACATGCTAAGTATTTAGTTTTTGGTATGGGTTTCCCTGACGTTCAAATACCGACAACGTGCTAGAAATATTTACTTGAAAAGATACATATTAGGCTAAATATGCATCATGGTTTGAGTACAATTAAGTTTAATGTTGTTTGTTTGTTTGCTTTTTTTTTTTAATGAAGACACGTGAAATTCAACTTGCTTGCATATTTATATTTGGCTGATTAATAAATCTCTCACAGAATATTGTGTTTTGCGCTGTCCTAAAAAATTTAGACGAAAATTCGAAATATATACCTTTGGGTAAAAATAGTTTTTTTTATACCCCTATTTTAAATCTTACAAACATGACCCTCAGTAGGACGGGCAATTTGACATTCAAGACGGGATATAATGTCATAAGGACGGGTTATTTTTCATTGAGGACGGACTAAAATAACACGTCCTCAGTAAATTTTCTCACTCGGTCGTGCTAAAAAAAACCGTCCTGAAATTTTATTTTTTTTTATTTTTTTTGTGGGCACCACCAAAATACAAATGAACAACACCATTTTCTGAGTGGCTCTGATCTTGACCTGAGTATTTTTCTTTCTTTTTCACCACCATTTTCTCATCGTTACACAAATGAACAACACCAGTTCGGAAGCCGTCGGCAAAGATTCCGTTCACCGGCAAGCAACCATCCACTCACAAGTCACCACTCACCAGCATCGGAATCTACTTGGGTGTCCTCATGATCCTCATAGCCATCACATATACATTGTATTGCATATACAAATGTCTTAAAGCCAACGACGGTAACCCCCACTCCGGCCCTCCTTCCCGGCGGAGGCGCAGCTCAGATTATTCTTCTGATTCCGGTGAAATTTATAATGGGCTTGATGAATCAACTATCCAATCATTTCCGACGTTCTTGTATTCCAAGATTAAAAGTCATAAAGGTGGTTCCTCCGGCTGTTCAATTTGTTTGCAGAGTATACGGAAACGGATTGTATTAGATTGTTGCCGGAATGTCGTCACTTTTTTTACCTGAAATGTGTTGATCCTTGGTTGAGGATTCATCCCAGTTGCCCGATTTGCCGGAATCCTCGGGAGCAAAAGCCGGTTGATAAACCTCTAGCTGCAGCACAGGTGGCGGTCGCATATAATTCATGAGAAATATGATGCCAGAAAAAAAGCTCTCAGAAAAAAAATGTCGGTCAATTGCAACAAAAATAAATTTAAATTCAGGACGGGTTTTTTTAGAGCGACCGAGTGAGAAAATTTACTGAGGACGTGTTATTTTAGTCCGACCTCAATGAAAAATAACACGTCCTCATGACATTATATCCCGTCCTGAATGTCAAATTGCCCGTCCTACTGAGGGTTATGCTTATAAGACTTAAAAATAGGGGTATATAAAAAAAAACTATTTTTACCCAAAGGTATATATTTTCAATTCCCCCAAAAATTTACATGCTTGTGCTTTTTCAGATTGTGAAACTGAGGAAGCTTTTTCAGATTGTGAAACTGAGGAAACATTGAGTACATTGGATGGATTGCAAGGGATGCTTGATTCTAGATATACGGAGTTTGCACAGACTTTTTTCAATTGTGGAGAGATCATTCACATGACATATCAATTTGTAGGTATATTTCATTGTTTTTATTTCCTTTTTCTATGTTGTACTAAGTTGTTACTTTCAATTAATATTTTAAGAATTACTGCATGTCTCCTTGATGGTATGCGTACATTATTCAGGCACAGTGTCTTGGGTGAGTTTAATGTGAACTTATGAAAGGAAAACCGGCGGCTTGGCTTGCAACGGCAGTAGGAATACTATACCTAGGCACATACGGCATTATAATATTTGACGAGTTAAGTCGTTTTAAGTTGTTGAAATATGGAATTTTAGGACTAGCTCACTAAAAGCAGGTTTCTTCGGTCCACACCTATAAAAACTACTTTCATTGTACTTTGTAATTCTTTCTTTTATTAATTTTTTTAGCCGGATAGATAATGAGCATAGGAAAATGTTTTATAGCTTTGCTAAAGAATTAATATACATTGTTCTTAAACAATTATTTTAGCGGATTTATTTTTCTCCAGGAAACAAAGTATTTTCTTTCGGTAGCCCTTCTGTTGAATCTGTCCTTGATAGATTCAAAAACTCAACCGAAAAGTGTCTACTTTGCACTCCCATCGAAAAAAGTGAGCAGGTTATCCGTAAGGATGAACCTTAGAAGATTTACACGCTCCTTGAAGCTGAATGTGAAGCTGAAAAACTTGCGGCGTTGATCTGAAGAAAATGAAAAAGCTGGAAGAGTCCATGCGCGTGTGCTTTGGGGAGGCTAAAATTGAATATCATAGTTTGGATCAACTTGAGGCATTCAATGAACTTGCTAGGATCCAAATGAATTATTGCAAGACAAAAATGTCTCAAAAATCTGATCATTTTGATCTAGGCGTTCACTTTTAAAACCCTCAAGGAAAAGTGACTATTTTTTTTTTTTTTTTTTATGGGTTTTTGTAAATGATCTTAGTTTAAATTTATCTCTGTAGCCTTTGAAAAGTGAATCACTCAACGTTTTGTATAAACAATTTTAGTATGTTCAAATGCAAGCAAAATTGGAAAATTGGACGGATAGAAAATCACGCCGATTAAAAAATGAAAACAGTCTTTGGGCTTTCATTATTCTCCCTTCCATACGTGTACGGTTATTTTCTTCTTTACGGAACAACCAAGAAGAAATGGAGTAATTATTCGTGAAGAAAATCCATGAACCCGTCCCGGAAAAGTGAATTCAAGCCTCTTTGTCGTAACTCGTAACAAAGATGATATTTCCGCATGATATTTCAACTATTTATAAATAATTTGGTATTTTATGTAAAAGTTTTGAAAAACTGTCATATTCACTAATTTTAAGTATATTATTGTCTTTCTCCCTCTAGATCCCCCAAAAGAAAAGGGATGGGGTTGATTTTGATCAAGAGTGGTGCGGTGATTTTGTTTGCTTTGTTAGTAACGGGTGTGTTTTTTATTTAAGATTTAAGAATAATAAAAGTCATGTTTTTTTGCAATAAAATGTCTAACTCCACCCCAAAAAAATTATTAATGGTACAAATATATCAGACTTATAGACAAAATAATAACACGTCATTTTTTTGTGATCATCAATGTATTCATATCATTGTCATTAAAGATTTTAGGTAATAAGTATAATTCATAAAAAAAATTATAATATAGTGTATGAATAATACTTAATAATAAGTTTTTTTTGGATTTTTTTTTTTTCACGTTTAGCAGTTGGTTTCATTTCTTTAGTCAAAGAGAAACAGAGTGTGTTAAATCAATAAATAGATTCAGTAATAGATTAAGACCGCTAGTTTGTTTCTTTCTCATTTTTCAACATCAGCAACGTCATTCAAACCTTAAGAAATTCAAGATTTTTTATAACCTTCACACTTTTCCACATAATTTCCTACTCATCAATAAACTTCATAAGTATTATTTCTTCTTTTAAAAATTATTTAATTGTCTATATTTTCATTTGTCGAAGTCGAGAGAAATCAAATGTAAGCATTTGGTACGTGATCTCACCTGATAGATGAGCATGTACTACGTGAATCTTCGAGATCTTCAGATTGACAATGAAAGGGTATTACATGCGATCTTAAAAACAAAGAAGATGAATAAACAAAAATTATGGTTTAATAACATGATTATTTTGAGGCATGTGTCAAAATATGTGCCTTTTTTTCTTTTAAAGAAAACATGTGAATAATTGAATAATTTTAAAGATGAAGTACACTAAAACTGTGATAATTTTCTTAACAAATGTACCTTAAATAAGGACCTTAAAAATGGAGTATGAATTACCATCAAGGTATCGGCCTAACAGGAGGGAGTGTTGCCAAAGAAATAACTTAATGCATCCAGTGACGGACGCCGGATCTCGGATAGGAGGGGGGGGGGGGGGCAATGAGTTTTATAAAGGCAAATAAAAAAATTAAGGGGGATAAACTATATGCACATTTTGTTTTGGATCATGGGGGGCAGTTGCTCCCCCCTTAGTTTTAAGTAGTTCCACCACTGAATACATCTGAATTTTAGTAAGTAACTCAATAGTATATTCGCTGAGAACAACGGGTATTCGCGGAGAACAAAGTTTGTGTCCAAAGGTGAAAAATTCCTTAGCTTATAGAGTTCGTTGCTTTTTGTAGCTCATAGAAAGGCTAATAGTACTACTCGCTCTTTGGTATATCATTCAATAGCAGTAGAAGCAAAAACTACACAAAGATTTGCTTGCGAACACGTGACTTAAGAAAAACATATACACAATTTTGAAATTTTGTATCCTCTTTGACATGAATTTATTCGACTTTGGTTTTACTAAATGAATAAATTTTTGCTAAGTTATGTAATTGTAACTATTGATAAATATTATGCGTGGTCTTGACATCAACCAGGGTTCGAATGATCATCTCCTCCCGCAATAAAATCAAAATCATCTTCCCCCCTAAAAGAATAATTTTTTTAAATTGAAAAAAATGTACGCCGTTGAATTAAAATTAATTGATATTCAACATGTAATTTAAAGAACGCACATTATTATATATTTTTCCACATGAAATGGTATAAATGTGAAAAACCTTTAGCTAGAATATAAAATGATAAACACAAAAGGTAACAATCGCATCTTTGACCGTGTGGGACACACTAGAAACAGTGGACAAATAATTATAGGTAATAACAAAAAAAGGCAGAGGGTAGATTATGAAATGTGCTATGACTAGGGCATTATAACGTTGGAAAAAGCGCCGCCCTACTATTTGACACAAACATAGCAACACCGATTTCATGGAAATGACATCATAAACAAAATTTATTGTGCAAACTATAGAGCAAAATACAAAGAATGAAAGGAATTACCATCATTTGCGCGTAATAAAATATTTTTGCCTGCAAAATATATAGCAAAAAAAAGAACAATTTTTTAGTCATGAGAATTAACATTATTAACCCATAATAATAAATTGACATTAAATCTACCAAATATAATGAAAAAATAAAATGATAACAAATGAGCGCTTTGGTAATAAAAAAAACCCCACAAATTCACCGTTCCAGGCTTTAAATAGGACACTCCCCGCCGTTGTTTGTCAATTCACTTTTTGTCTAAAATCATTCTCTCGGGAAGGACGAAAGGACCGACAACAACACGAGCAAATGAGACACTGGTTGTAGTTGAATTGTTGTTGTTTTCGAGAGACTTCGACAACAACCGGACATCTCCTTGTAGGTATGTGTATGGAGTATATTTTATTATTTTTTCAAGACTATCCACCAACTTGACACCCAATCGTTTGATCAAATCACCTGCAACCTTGTTGTTGTAGTTGTTGTTGTTGTTTTGGAATTGAATAAGTCATCACGATTGTTTAAAACTGTTAGAATAATTGGTCTCTCCATGATTTCAGTTTGAGTAAAATGATGTTTCTTTCTTATTCTTTCAATGAAAACCCACCAGGACATTAAATAATTCATGGATCAAGATAAAAATGATGTTTTATATTTCTTTCTACATGTATGTGTATTAGAAATCCTTGTCTTCAGATTCTATGACCTTGAAAGTTATGACAGCTTGCTATTAAAACAATGATGTGGTATGCGCTTGCATCATAAATATGAATTAATGTTTCCTATGATGACAATAATTCAATTGAGAGATGTGTTGTATTATGTGTGGCTTTACGTTAAGTAATTTATATCCGAATGATCTAAATCTTTGGTAAGATCCACTGGAAGAGAATTCAACCTAATTTGTTACAAGAAAAACATATACGGATTCTCTATTTGTGTTGAGGAATATTAAGTTTCATGTTTGCGCAATAAATATTTGCCAACGGAAAATCCCCCAATTCTTTGCTCATTTATTTCTTAGTTTTCAAATATAAAAATACGCCGCTCATTAAATATTATTACCACTTGAGGATTTCAGCTACATGTAACTAACAACATTGTAGGGTATGATGAGTGAAGTTGCTAAAATGGCTCTATTTTCATTTTCGTGGACATACAAATTCTCTAGATTATTTGGTCAAGGGTCAAGTTCAGAGTCCGGAATTTTTTCTGTGTGCGCGTGCGTGTGTGTATGTGTGTGTGATGTAGGTGGACATTCATTCACTTTTGTTGAGATTTCAATGTCATGATATTTCATGTTCATTATTTATTTGCTTTTCTGAGTTATACGTCTAACTCACTTTTTACTTAATAATTTCACTATTTGTTAGATGTTGAGTATTTAGTTTTTGGTATGGGTTTACCTCACGTTCAAATACCAACAACATGCTAGAAATATTTACTAGAAAAGATACATATTAGGCTAAATATGCATC
Source organism: Gentiana straminea (assembly GCA_036785695.1). Taxonomy (NCBI): domain Eukaryota; kingdom Viridiplantae; phylum Streptophyta; class Magnoliopsida; order Gentianales; family Gentianaceae; genus Gentiana; species Gentiana straminea. The sequence goes on along the minus strand of JAVUPR010000345.1, from coordinate 2,210,783 downwards.
CCGGCTTGTGTGCAATTCGGTTTAATGTTGTTTCTTTTTTTGTTTTTTTTAATGAAGACACGTGAAAGTCAACTTGATTGCATATTTATATTTGGCTGATTTATAAATCTCTCTCACAGAATAATGTGTTTGGCGCTGTCCTAAAAAAATTACATGCTTGTGCGTTTTCAGATTGTGAAACTGTGGAAACATTGAGTACATTGGATAGATTGCAAGAGATGCTTGATTCTAGCTATACAGAGTTTGCACATAATTTTTTCAATTGTGGAAAGATCGTTGATCATGACATATCAATTTGTAGGTATATTTCATTGTTTTTATTTTCCTTTTCTATGTTGTACTAAGTTGTTACTTTCAATTAATATTTCAAGAATTACTGCATGTTTCCGTGACGGTCTGTGTACAATATTCAGGCATAGTGTCTTGGGCGAGTTTAATGTGAACTTATGAAAGGAAAACCGGCGGCTTTGCTTGCAACGCCAGTAGGAATACTAAACCTAGGCACATACAACAATGTAATATTTGACGAGTTAAGTCGTTTTAAGTTGTTGAAATATGGTATTTTAGCACTAGCTCACTAAAAGTAGGTTTCTTCGGTCCACACCTATAGAAACTACTTTTATTGTACTTTTTAATTCTTTCTTTAATTAATTTTTTTAGCTGGATAGATAATGAGCATAGGAAAATGTTTTATAGCTTTGCTAACGAATTAATATATATTTTTCTTATACAATTCTTGCAAATGATGTAGCCTTTATTATTTTTTCTCCAAGAAACAAAGTATTTTCTTTCGGTAGCCCTTTCATTGAATCTATCCTTGATAGATTCAAAAACTCAACCGAAAAGTGATTACTTTGCACTCCCATCGAAAAAAGTGAGCGAGGTTATCCGTGAGGATGAACTAGAGAAGATTTACATGCTCCTTGAAGAAGAATGTGAAGTTTGAAAAAACTTGCGGCGTTGATCGAAGAAAATGAAAAAGCCGGAAGAGTCCATCCGCATGTGCTTCGGGGATGCTAAAATTGAAGATCTCAGTTTGGATCAACTTGATGCATTCGATGAACTTGCTAGGATCCAAATCAATTATTGCAGGACAAAAATGTCCCTAAAATCTGATCAACTTGATCTTGGCGTTCACTTTTAAAACTCTCAAGGTAAAGTGACTATTTTAAAAGCATGTGTATGTATGTATTTATGTGTTGGCGTGTGTGTGTGTATATATATGGCTACGATGAATTTTGGCTATAAATATGTTTACTTAAGCTAGCTTCTATGTTTGATTTATGTTTCAAGAAATCTAATTGGAACATTCGTACTTTCATTAACCGTCAACAGGTGGAGATCAAGCTCGAAGGACACCATAAATAAATCACAGGACTCACTTTTTCTGACTTTGAATACGTGAGGCCCAAATCCCCCGATCCTTACATTTGTACCGCTTGCGTCGCCCCTAATTCATTGATTTTTGTGGTGGATAGAAATAATGATTCGGATCTAGAAAATGTGGGCATAGAAGACTATAGGGAAAAAAAAAAGAGAATGGAGGATTGGTTTTTTTCTCTCTGCAACGATGATTGTTGCAGTTTTAACGAGGAAGGCTGCTGACGCTCCTTGGGTAATAGCATATGATACGGCTGCAATGGTTGCTCCCGCAAAGAAGGAGGTAATGGAGGCTTTGGAGTATGTGTCAAATGTTCACAAAAATGAAAATTTAAGGGGAATACGAGTGGAGGAGTTGGCATCCAATCCAGCCAATTACAGTTGCCGTGGATGTGGTGTTGGTTGTGGTCGTGGTCGTGGCTGCGGTCGTGGTCTGGCTGTAGGTTATAGTATTCATGGCCGTGGTGTTGGGGATGATGCGCGGGTTAGTATGCAATTGAAGCTCATACTTTTTCTTGATGTTCCTCCTTAAAGATACCCACTTTTTTGTACATGCAACTGTTTAATTGCAAGCGAGTGTCATGAATGGTCGGAAGACATGCTTGGAACATTCTTGTACATTATCGCTTCGGGAAAATGAATAGTTTGTTAGTTCTTAGGGCTAGGGGACCTCTAACAAAAAAACTATATATTTGTCAAAGTCAGAAGAGTCCTCTAAATCTTTTTATCCGGTGCTAGTTTATATATATATTTTTTAATATGAACAAAAAAGAGAGGACATGCTCAATACATTATACAGTATATTATATAAAAAGATATGAGAATTATTGATTTGACGGAGCTAGTGGAACAATAGCAGATGTTGGAGCAAAAAACACAGAACGGTATGAAAGAAGAGTATCTGATGATCTACCTCCATCAGAGAATGTCGCATGAGGCAACAAGACCAGTCTTCCATCCATTCTTTGCAATGTTGTAGAAGGTTTATGTATAGAAGGAGAGCCCCAACTTTATCATGCAAGGACACATGCTCATCAATAAACAAAGATCAGTGATAATGCATTATGAAACACCTTTTTTGCTGCACTATTTTTGAAAGCTACATTCTTTTTCTTAGAAGTAGATAGCTCTAATGCCCGAGCAGGACTCACGCTTGGTTGATCATCATTTTCATAAGATATTTTATCTTATACTTTAATAGGCTTATTAGAGTATAATTCCAATCTATGATCTACAACCACCATCATTATAGCTTATGGATAGATGGATTAAAGCCCACTTATTTCATCTTTCGGATTTTGCATTTCTAGAAAATGAACAATTATAACAGGATTGAAATGGAAAACAAATTAAGGGTGTATTTGAAAGGTTATACTCTCTACGGGACACAAAAAGCTTGAACCTAGCCAACCGTATTTCCGAGAGGTATTTCTTTTTGTGGGCGTCAAACTGTTGAATTTATTTCTTGTTTTGGATTTAGATTTTAAAAAATCTACAAGTATGACTTATTTATTATTTTTATTTTTTATTTTAAGCAAATGAACTTATTTCTTGTTTCGGACTAGTTTTCTCACAATCCAACAAATATAGAATATTCTTGTTATAGAGTTTGGATTTCTAGCATAGGAACAAATACATCGGGGTCCAAGTGGGATACGAATTAGAGTTGTATTTGAAAGATTCAAATCTTTACACCCTTGGGTCCACAATAAATGGAAAGAGGAGATTTGGGTTTTAAACGTCTTGACATGATGAATATGACTCTCATCGGTAAACTAGTGGAAATTATTAGTTGATGATGATGCCCTATGGGTCAAGATACATGTTTGTAAAGTCGTAGAATTCTCATCCCCATATAAGTGTGAGACATAAGAGTCATTCAATTCGGGTTAGCCTTTTTAGGCAAAACGAGGACGATTGACTAGGTAGTTAATTAGATCATTTATTGCTCAATTAGCACTACTAGACATGGGTTTGATGGCATTCCAAATTGGTATCAAAGCCGACTATCAGACATATGTTAGTGCCACAGCGTGAGAGACGGTGGGGGCCACCTTTATAATCCTCTGGTAAGGAAAAGTGTGAGAACAGCCATGGCCAAGTCCTAAAAAGTATGCCAGTTACTTATAAGGGGGAGAATGTAATGTCCCACATAATTAAAGTAGTTGATTTCTAATCCCGTATAAGTGTGAGATATAAAGGTTTTGTCAATTTGGGTTATCCTTTTAAGCCAAACGAGGACGGTGGTCTAAGTAGTTAACTGGATCTTTCATGTCTCAATTAGCGCTATCAGACACATGTTTGGGGGCGTTACACAAGTAATTCCTCACTCCACAAATCTTCGTCTTGCTTGTGGTCTAAAGTGTTGTGTGTAGTTATTTATAAATTTTATGAATATTTATTTTTATTTTTTTTATAGACAAAACTTGTAAATTTTATTAATATAAGAAAAAAGTTTACAAGGTTTTGGGCACTCCCGGCCTCCTCCGAAAAAATATGTCGTCAATGTACGTCCTCCACCTCCTTAAAACCCTAGTCCGGAAAACCCGATGTGGGAAACCAGATGCTAGGGAAAGAGCATGAGCCTCCGTGCAGTGAAATAAAAAAAGGACAAAATTAAAAATAAAAGCCATGGAGATGCAACTCCAGGAGAAAGAAGAAATTGTAGCGTTATCTAAAAAAGAACTTGCATCCAACTACTGCAAAAAAGGGAGTTCTGAAAGCATGATGGTATTTTCTTTCAAACAGTAAGCTAGCACCCACAACTCCTAACCAACCTTCCAGATTCACTCAGCAAGAGCTATTTTAATGCTGCACCATCTTCTTTTGCAAAGTGGAATTTTTGCTCCCCAAAAAATAACCAAATAATTTAACTATGTATTTTGCTTGTTTGCTTTGGTTTAATATTATATTGATCTTCTTTGGGGGGATGTAGGGATCGAGAGTTAATTCAAGAGCATAAACAACTCATTAAATGTTTAACTATCAAACACAAAATTAACTAATTAAATGTTTAAGTATCATCTCTCCTAAAATCGTGAACTAATGGGGAGGTAGATAACTTTATATTGGGGAAATAGGGGAGAATGACAAAAACAATTCATCAATTAGGGAATACGACGATTTTTAAAAACTTTTGCATCAAAGACAAAAAAAAAAAAAAAAAAAAAAAAAAAAAAAAAATTATTTAAATTCTGAACGCTGTTCCTACCATAAAAAAAACCAACACACTTTATCTCTCATTCATATTTTTTAAACACTTATATCATTCAATCTCAAACAAATTTGAAAATTCTTTCATCAAAATTTTCATTTTTTCATGCTCTTTGTTTTGAGACCACATTCACCATATTCCGGTGTAATTTCCAAAAATCCATTGTCGAAATTCACTTATTTTCGGGATTCACTGTCGGGATTCAACGAGTAAATTTCGACATTGAATCTCACGAAAAATGATGTGATTATATCGAACCAAGTCTCAAAATGAAGAGTTTGAAAAAATAAAAAATTCAGTGATATTTTTCATCGCGTTTGGAGATCTAGATCAAATGATATGAGTGTTTGAAAAATTAAGGTAGAAAGAAAAAGAAAAAAACAGTTACACTAAAGCGCGTGTTGGGGTGGTTTTGATTTATTTGTTTGGCCTTGAGGCTATAAAAATTATAGAATTTTTCCTCCTTCTTATAAAAAATATTGTCGTGTCATGTTACTTAAAAATATTTCAATATGTGTCCTTTTACCAAATTTTCTATAAAAACATATGGCTGTTTTATTTTTTTGAAAATAAACTTATGAATGTTTGAATAATTTGAATGGTGTAGTACACTAACACTGTGATAGAATGTTTTGATCAAACATACCAGACCATAACAAATGGAATATTGGTTAAATGTCAAATATTAATTGAAAATCGTTCTATTCTTAATTTTTTTATGAAAATTGTTTAATATTTAAAATAAGGATAAATATAATATGTCAGTTTTGATTTAATTCATATGAATCATTAATGAACCAATTAAGTAACAAATGAGAAGAATAAGATCATTTATAAGAACCGGTATTATTCAACATATCTTTTTTATAAATGTAACGTAAACATGAAACCATGTATAATACTAAACTCAAATATTGTTTTATGTGATGTCTTCGGTTTTCATTTACAATTAAAATTCTACAGTTTTGGTTATAAAATATTAAGGATACAAATATATTATTTTTTATCAAATCAAAACATTTCGCCATCGATCAATGTATTCATATCATTGTCAATAATGATTTTAGATAATACGTATAATTCATGGGATTGAGAAGGAAAAGTATATAATATAGTATATGAACAAAACTTAGCAATAAGTTTTAGTTTTGGACCATTTTCGTTTCACGTATGGCAGTTGGTTTCATTTTTCTTTAAAAAGGAACACGATCTGTGTAAATCAATAATTAGATACCGTAACGAGACTAAAACCACTAGTTTGTTTCTTCTCTTTATTATACATCAACGGCGTCATTCAAAACTTAAGTAACTCGAAGATTCTTAGAGCCTTCACACTATTCAACATAATTTCCTACTCATCAATAAACTATATATGTATTATTTCTTCTTTGAAAATTTTGTTAATCGTCTATATATTCATTTTTTGACGCACGAGAAAGAAAATGTAAGCATTTGGTACTTGAATTTACCATATAGATTAGCATCTATTACATGAGCTTCTCGGAACTGACAGTGAATGGGTATTTTAAATACGATTTTAAAACAAAGAAAATTAAAAAAAAAAAATTGGTGAAAAAAGCATGATTTTTGGTGGCATAGATAAAAAATTTGATTGGTTTTTGGCCAAAAAAAAAAAAAAACTTATGAATGATTGAACAATTTTAGTGGTATAGTACTCTAAAACAATGATAGATTTTTCAGTTAATATACCATGAATAAGGACCTTTACATATACTGTATTGGTTAAATGTAAAATACTACCTCCATCCAAAAATTTAAGTCCATTTTGACTTTTAACACGGATTAAGAAAGTGGATAAGTTTCATTAATTTTAATATTAAAAGTCTAGATTACCCTTTGACTCTAGAATCATTGTACAATGTAGATCATGTCAATTTGATTGTGATTATATCATGAACAATTATTATTATTTTTATTTAGAAAGAATCAATGTGCAATGTATGAAACCAGTTGTCTATAGATACCCATACATTAATTAGTGCATTTGTAGTACACACTCTAAATCTTTTCAAAACAGTATTTTAGATATTTCAATATTCAGATTTACGAAAAAATTACACCGATACTCCATTTTTTTTACCGTAAAATACGAATTCTATAAAATTTCTTTTATATATACCGCATCTATCCAAATTCTGTAAATTTTTCTTTATGTCTACTGTATTATGTAAAACAAAGAATTGGATTAATTCCATTTTAGATTAAAATTATATAAAAAAAATATATATTGGTAACAGAATGTGGTGTTTTTACATACAAATTGGGGCGTCAAATGACAAAATATGTAAATGCATGCCTGCCATGTGTATGAAGCACAATCACTCCAACCTCTATTTAGGGTGTGAAGCCCTAGCCGCGTTTTCAATCTATCTTTCTCATTCTTAAACAACTCATAGGTGGCGGATAGGAAGCAAGAACACGGCTAACCCGCAAATTCACTCAATTTGTGTCTTGGAATAGAAACCTGAGCAAATCTCCACTTGCAGCTGGTGTGTTCTTCCTTTTTTTGAAGTGCGGTCTCCCTTAGATTTGAATTTCAGTAAATGTTTTTTTCTTTCTCAAATTGTATCCAACAAATTCAATTCTCCGGCACCGGGATGAAAGTTTCAAATATCTGGCACCGGGTTAAATGATCTTTGGTACCCTCATTGAGTAGAGGATCTGCGCTCAGTATGAAAACTATAATGAAACATTTATTATAAATGTTTTCTAATATGGCCTACAATCGTTAATACATCCGTGGTTCTTTGATGACAATATTTCCGTGATCTCTTTACAGATTCTCTATTACCATTGAATAAAATTACTTTTTAAGTTTGCGTAATAACTATCCGCAAAGGGTAGATGCTCATGTTGATTTTATACTTTGCTTTTGCAGATTGAGAGAGAAATATATGCACATGAAAATATGCTTTTGTGGCTTGGTTGTGGTGCATAAGCCAAGATTGAGTACGGTGGATGGATTTCAAAGGATGATTCGTAAAGTAGAGTTGTTTGCACATATTATTTCCAATTCCAGAAAGATCGTTGATCATGACATATCATTTTCTATGGATCTGGCTAGGTATTTTCTATTGTTTTCCCCTTTTTTTTATGTTTCACTAGTTGTAATGTCCTCTCAGATTCTTACAGAACTTGAAGTTCGTTTTTAATATTATTTAATCATTGAATAATCACTACCTGTCACCTTTCCGGCTTGTGTTAAAAAAATAAAAAATTAATTTGCCACAAATATGCTTCGAATTTCATAAATATATTTTCTCTTGTTATCGTTGATATCCGGTATCTACTTTGCAGAATATTCAACAAGAACCTGTATTTCATCGAGTGATGAGGCCGTGTCATCATCCACTTGAAACTATAGATTCTCTAAGTTCTAACAACGTAATTTATCTTTTTTTGTTTTTAAAAAGATACATTTTATGGTAATAATATGGATTTGGAGCTGATTTCCGGTCTATTTCCCATCTTTCCTGAAGGAATTGGACAGAGTGAAAACATTTTCATCACTAAAGGAGAGGTTGAAGCATTTACAGGCATGTAACTAGTCATTGTGCTAATATGTATTCAACAATAAACATAGCCTGCATTCTTCCCTATTGTTGGCTTTCGTTGTTCATTGTTTGATGACCAATGTTTCTTCACTTCTTTTTTCCAGAGGACTGAAAATTTGCAGGTCCGTTTCGGTAAATCTGGCATACATGGAGGGGCTCTTTGCTCGACGAAAGATTCTTGAAGGGGAAATGGTATTGCTTCTTGATTTTAATTGGTATTTTCCATATCAAATTGCTTTTTATAGTTTCTAAGACTCTTTTCCATTTTGCAAGTCATGTAAAAAATGTAAAGAAAGCCTTTCTAGGTGATTTGAAATTAAACTATCTTACTTATAATCATATTGTGTTTATGAGATTCCCACTCGTGTTTATTAAATTTGTTTTTTCAGCTGTTGTATTGATTCTAATATTTATAAGATAATTTTTTTTATGATGCTCGAGGGACAATGCGTCTATGCATCATCACACAATATACATGTTCTTCATCCAAAGCCAACATTTCACGAACACAAATGGCGATCCAAATGTAGCAATCAACAGTTTATATCTTATAGATGACCCTGAAACACTTCAAAATCATTCTCTTTCACATCAATATTACCACAAAAGATTCTTTCCGGGTTGAATGCTTCAGAGATTTACCTGCATTCCGGATCTCTTACAATAGCCCGTTCACTTATATACAAAAACTTATGTTTTCGCCATAATATTATAACCATCTATTTTGCAATTCTCTCTAGTTTCTCTTGAACTAAGAGTAGAGTTGGAGGGTACAATCTCATTGTTTCTTTGACTACTGCCTTCAAGTATAAGTCTTTGTAGATCATCTTCATCTATTATGTCATTTCTTTTGATGTTTTCTCTTATTCCGGTTTGCACTCATTTCATTGTGGAAGGCTCCTTCATCGTGGCCGCTCGGTTAACAAAGATCACGAGAGGTTTCTGTAGGATCTGGTGGATCGAATCAGCAAAGGAAGGCATAAGAGAAATCCCGGAAATATAAAACCAAGTAAAGAGTGACGTGTGGAAAACTCTTTAAGAATCCTGATGGAGGTCGGATTGGCACCTCACCACGTGTCATTCCCACCGTAATCCAACAATAAATAGAGACATAAGGTCCATGCTTGGGCTTGTGAAAGCTCGGCTCTATTTTGGGGTGAGGGATCCTGATCGTAGACACTCTCTTTTGTCACAATAGCAAGCTCGGCTAATTTAATGTTGTCGTGAACATTCCCAAAAGACTCAACATTCCATTGCTTTAAGCGAGAGCGCAGGGATTTAAGCTTTAGCATAAAGCCAAGAATGCCAGACGCGTGTGTGGGTTCATTCCAGCTAGCTACTACAACATCTTTTAGATCCGAGCGGTGTAACCACATTTTCTGAAAACGAAAAGGCTTTGGCCCGGTGAGACTTTCTTTTCCCAAATAAAGAAGAGGCCGATGATCGGAGCAGGTGCGGGCTAAGGATTGAATCTCAAACGATCTATCAGATTGCCACTGAGTGTTAAACAAAATTCTGTCAAGCTTTTTTTGAACATAGCCATTCGGCCTATGTCCAGCCTAGGTGAAATGACCCCCAAAAACTGTAGATTCCTGTAAGCCGCACTCAGAAATAGATGTGTTAAAGTCTTGCATGGCGGCAATATCAGGATGCCCATGTCCCTTGTATTCATCTAAGAAGCGTATAACATTAAAGTCACCTCCAATTAACCAAGGCATATTCAGATTGCAAACCAACCTCAAATCATTTCATAACATCACCCGTTCTGCTCTAGTACATTTGGCATAGATGATCGAAACAATAAAAGGGACACTATCATTGAACTTCAAATGGATACCTTGATTTGAATTAAGAACAATATCCCAGGCAGAGGTAAAATTCCAAAAAAACCAAATTTTGCTGTTTGGATTAGAAATCGTATAACTAAATCCCATTTTTAATCGCTCCTTATTAAGGTAGTTAGGAGAATTAACCATCGGTTCCATAATAGCAACAAAAGACAAATTATAGGTACGTACCAATTTTTTCAACCTTCGTATCGAGGAGGGGTTGCCCACACCTCTTATATTCCAAAAGAGACCGTTAAACATCTTTAACTGTTAGATTGGAAGAATTTGAACGGGTTGCAATCCCTTTAGCCATAGCCGCATAGTCTTTTCTACTTTTCCTCCTTTTAGTCACCATTGTAAAATTACCTTCGTAAGCATGGTCATTGGTTGGATTTTGTTCTATGTTGGTCACATCCATAGAGGCCTGCTTCAATTCATCTATAGCTTGAGCTAGAGATTATGGAGCAAGTGAGTCTTTTTTTTGATTTTCTGAAAGATACCCCTGTTCGAGTCGATTTTCTTTCCTATGAACTATCTCGAATCGCTCATTTCTATCAACAGGTGATTCGACTTAAGTTGGTCTTTGTTGAGTGCCTATGATGCACCGACACTTCAATATGGGCGCCGTGCGCCGTGTCCGACACAAGACACGACACGACACGCTCCGACACACTCCGACACCGTGTCCGACACGTGTCGGCTGATTAAATTAATATTATTTAAAATTTTAATATCCGACACACCTCCGACACGTTGTCGACACACCTCCGACACGTTGTCGACACCCTCCGACACGGCGCCGACACCTCCCGACACCTCTCGAACACAATTTTTTCAATGTTTTTTTGATTAAACCCGAAAATATACAATTTCTCGTTTTGATTACTCGTATTATGTTTATATGTTTTTTTGTTATAGACAATCGTTTTTACACTTAATTTGTAATATTTTGAAAGTCAAATCATAATTTTCTTTTTACTTTTGACACCGTATAGATAACAAATATCTATTTTAGATATTGATAGAGTTTAAGTATTACATATCTTATATAGATGTATATATGTGTGTATATACATATATATGTGTGTGTATATATATATATATTATATGTAACGTGTCGGGGCCGTGTCGTGTCCTTAAATTTTAGAATTAGCCGTGTCGCCGTGTCCGTGTCGTGTCGTGCGGCGTGTCCGTGTCCGTGTCCGTGCAACATAGTTGAGTGCCCATTGAATTAGCAATAGGAATGGTCGGAACCTCAAAAGGTGGGTCTGCTCCCCCAAAATTCTTTTCTGTTTGAGTGACATTATCATTTTTTTGGGTCACATTATCCCTTTTTTCTCTCTGCTGGTCCTAATTATGTTCAACAATGGGAGCCATTGAGGTATTTTCCAAAGAAACATTTTTCAACTTATACTCCTGCTTCTTTTGTTGCCCGGTGTTAACCTTAGGTTGCTGACGAAGCTCGGGGTGCTTCACAAAGCAGCCATGCTCAGTATGTCGGAGATGCCAACAATGAGTACAATAAGAGGGGATTTCATCTTCCCAAGTGATCGATTGCCAAAAGCTATTTCCATCTTCTCTTTGGACCCAAACCCTATTAGGTGGGGGATGTAAAATATCGATTTCGACTTGGACCCTAGCCAAATATGGCTTTCGAAGATCAATCGTTGCGCATCAAGCCGGAGAGGGTGGCCAAACGCAGTTGAATTATAATTAATTGATATTTATTCAACATGCAATTAAAGAATGCACAGTATTATTAATTTTTCCACTTGAAATGGTATAAATGTGAAAAATCTTTAGCTAGAGTATAAAATGATAAACACAAAAAAGGTAACAATCACATCTTTGACTGCATGGGACACACTAGAAACAATGGACGAATAACTATAGGTCATAACAAAAAATGGAAGAGGGTAGATTAGGAAATGTGCTTTGACTAGGGCATTATAACGTTGGAAAAAAGTGCCGGCCAACTGTTTGACACACGCATAGCAACACCGATTTCATGTAAATGACATTATAAACAAAATTTATTGTACAAACTACAGGGCAAAAAACACATAATGAAAGGGGTTTTCAATGAAATTAACATCATTTCCGCGTAATAAAATATTTTTGTCTGCAAAATATATAGCAAAAAAAAGAACAATTTTTGGGTCATGAGAATTAACATTATTAACCCATAATAATAAATTGTCATGAATCTACCAAATATAATGAAAAAATAAAATGATAACAATGAGCGTTTTGGTGATAAAAAAAACCCCACAAATTCACCGTTCCAGCCTTTAAATAGGACCCTCCAGCCGCCGTTGTTTGTCTCACTTTTTGCCTAAAATCATTCTCTAGGAAGGACGAAAGGACTGACAACAACACGAGCAAATGAGATACTGGTTGTAGTTGAATTGTTGTTGTTTTGGAGAGACTTCGACAACAACCGGACATCTCCTTGTAGGTATGTGTATGACGTTTTATATTTCTTTCTGCTTGTATGTGTATTAGAAATTTTTTTTTTTTTCGATTCTGTGACCTTGAAAGTTATGACAACTTGCTCTTAAAATTATGATGCGGTCTGCCCTTGCATCATAAATATTAATTAATGTTTGACGAGCATGGTTAATGATAGATGTCTTGTAATAATGGCCCTCAATAATTAATATATCAATATTCCTATGATGACAATAATTCAATCGAGAGACAGAGTTCTATTCTTTGTTGCTTCACGTTAAGAAATTTGTATCCTAATCTTTGGTAAGATTCACTGGAAGAGAATGCAACCTAATTTGTTATAAGAAAAACATATACGGATTCTCTATTTGTGTTCAAGAATATTAATTTTCATGTTTGTGCAATAAATATTTGCCAACGGAAAATCCCCCAATTGTTTGCTCATTTATTTCTATGTTTTCAAATATAAAAAAATACGCCGCTCAATAAATATTATTACCACTCGAGGACTTCAGCTACATGTAACTAACTACAATGTAGTGTATGATGAGTGAAATTGTTAGAGTTGGCTCTATTTTGTTAAATATTTGTTACATGCTAAGTATTTAGTTTTTGGTATGGGACGTTCAAATACCGACAACGTGCTAGAAATATTTACTTGAAAAGATACATATTAGGCTAAATATGCATCATGGTTTGAGTACAATTAAGTTTAATGTTGTTTGTTTGTTTGCTTTTTTTTTTAATGAAGACACGTGAAATTCAACTTGCTTGCATATTTATATTTGGCTGATTAATAAATCTCTCACAGAATATTGTGTTTTGCGCTGTCCTAAAAAATTTACATGCTAGTGCTTTTTCAGATTGTGAAACTGAGGAAGCTTTTTCAGATTGTGAAACCGAGGAAACATTGAGTACATTGGATGGATTGCAAGGGATGCTTGATTCTAGATATACGAGTTTGCACGACTTTTTTCAATTGTGGAGAGATCGTTCATCATGACATATCAATTTGTAGGTATATTTCATTGTTTTTATTTCCCTTTTCTATGTTGTACTAAGTTGTTACTTTCAATTAATATTTTCGAATTACCGCATGTCTCCTTGATGGTATGCGTACATTATTCGTGCACGGTGTCTTGGGTGAGTTTAATGTGAACTTATGAAAGGAAAACCGGCGGCTTGGCTTGCAACGGCAGTAGGAATACTATACCTAGGCACATACGGCATTATAATATTTGACGAGTTAAGTCGTTTTAAGTTGTTGAAATGTGGAATTTTAGGACTAGCTCACTAAAAGCAGGTTTCTTCGGTCCACACCTATAAAAACTACTTTCATTGTACTTTGTAATTCTTTCTTTTATTAATTTTTTTAGCCGGATAGATAATGAGCATAGGAAAATGTTTTATAGCTTTGCTAAAGAATTAATATACATTGTTCTTAAACAATTCTTTTAGCGGATGTAGCCACTTATTATTTTTCTCCAGGAAACAAAGTCTTTTCTTTCGGTAGCCCTTCGTTGAATCTCGTCCTTGATAGATTCAAAAACTCAACCGAAAAGTGTCTACTTTGCACTCCCATCGAAAAAAGTGAGCAAAGTTATCCGTAAGGATGAACCCGAGAAGATTTACACGCTCCTTGAAGCCGAATGTGAAGCCGAAAAACTTGCGGCGTTGATCCGAAGAAAATGAAAAAGCTGGAAGAGTCCATGCGCGTGTGCTTTGGGAGGCTAAAATTGAAGATCATAGTTTGGATCAACTTGAGGTATTCAATGAACTTGCGAGGATCCAAATGAATTATTGCAAGACAAAAATGTCTCAAAAATCTGATCATTTTGATCGTGCATTCACTTTTAAAACCCTCAAGGAAAAGTGACTTTTTTTTTTTTGATTTTATGGGTTTTTGTAAATGATCTTAGTTTAATTTTATCTCTGTAGCCTTTGAAAAGTGAATCACTCAACGTTTTGTATAAATAATTTTAGTATGTTCAAATGCAAGCAAAATTGGAAAATTGGACGGATAGAAAATCACGCCGATAAAAAAAAGAAAACAGTCTTTGGGCTTTCATTATTCTCCCTTCCATATGTGTACGGTTATTTTCTTCTTTACGGAACAACCAAGAAGAAATGGAGTAATTATTCGTGAAGAAAATCCATGAACCTGTCCTGGAAAAGTGAATTCAAGCCTCTTTGTCGTAACTCGTAACATCATGATATTTCCGCATGATATTTCAACTCTTTATAAATAATTTGGTATTTTATGTAAAAGTTTTGAAAAACTGTCATATTCACTAATTTTAGAAAAACCCTAGCAGACACTTCCACTTCTAGAAAAACCCTAGCAGCCGCCGCTGCTAGGTTGCCGCCGCTGCTAGGTTGCCGCCGCCGGATCTTCTCTTTGCCGCCGCTGCGATGACGACTCCCTCTTCAACTTCGGAAAAACCCTAACAGCCGCCGCTGCTAGGTTGCCGCCGCCGGATCTTCTCTTTTCCGCCGCTGCGATGACGACTCCCTCTCCAACGGGTTGATTTTATTTTCTGCATGGGTATATCCCAAAATATTTTATTTTATTTTATTTTCTGCAAGGGTATATCCCAAAATATTTTATTTTCTGCAAGGGTATATCCCAAAAATATTTTTCTTTTCTACATGGGTATATCAAAAAAAAAAAAAAAAAAAAAATCCGTACGGACACAACAGGTTTCAAGCTTCATGTCTGCTGTGCTCCCATGTGCTTGAGGGGGCGTATTAGAGATAATGACAAAGATTGAAGATTAATTGCTACCATATCTTTGGATACTGCTAATAATGATGATTGATTGTCATTTGATATTATTTGATTCTGTCTTTATTATTCACTTGTTGGCCAAGTATATTGTCCTATAAATATTGTAATCGTCTTTCAGTATTATCAATACAATCAATTATCGTTTCTCTATTATTCTATAATTAAAATGTCTGACTCCACCCCAAAAAAATTATTAATGGTACAAATATATCAGACTTATAGACAAAATAATAACACGTCATTTTTTTGTGATCAACAATGTATTCATATCATTGTCATTAAAGATTTTAGGTAATAAGTATAATTCATAAAAAAAATTATAATATAGTGTATGAATAATACTTAATAATAAGTTTTTTTTGGATATTTTTTTTTCTCGTTTAGCAGTTGGTTTCATTGCTTTAGTCAAAGAGAAACAGAGTGTGTTAAATCAATAAATAGATTCAGTAATAGATTAAGACCGCTAGTTTGTTTCTTTCTCATTTTTCAACATCAGCAACGTCATTCAAACCTTAAGAAATTCAAGATTTTTTCGGACCTTCACACTTTTCCACATAATTTCCTACTCATCAATAAACTTCATAAGTATTATTTCTTCTTTTAAAAATTATTTAATTGTCTATATTTTCATTTGTCGAAGTCGAGAGAAATCAAATGTAAGCATTTGGTACGTGATCTCACCTGATAGATGAGCATCTACTACGTGAGTCTTCGAGATCTTCGATTGACAATGAAAGGGTATTACATGCGATCTTAAAAACAAAGAAGATGAATAAACAAAAATTATGGTTTAATAACATGATGATTTTGAGGCATGTGTCAAAAGATGTGCCTTTTTTTCTTTTAAAGAAAACATGTGAATAATTGAATAATTTTAAAGATGAAGTACACTAAAACTGTGATAATTTTCTTAACAAATGTACCTTAAATAAGGACCTTAAAAATGGAGTATGAATTACCATCAAGGTATCGGCCTAACAGAGGGAGTGTTGCCAAAGAAATATCTTAATGCATCCAGTGACGGACGCCGGATCTCGGATAGGAGGGGGGTGGGGGGTGGGGGGTGGGGGGTGGGGGGGCAATGAGTTTTATAAAGGCAAATAAAAAAATTAAGGGGGATAAACTATATGCACATTTTGTTTTGGATCATGGGGGCGGCTTGCTCCCCCCTTAGTTTTAAGTAGTTCCACCACTGAATACATCTGAATTTTAGTAAGTAACTCAATAGTATATTCGCTGAGAACAACGGGTATTCGCTGAGAACAAAGTTTGTGTCCAAAGGTGAAAAAATCCTTACCTTATAGAGTTCGTTGCTTTTTGTAGCTCATAGAAAGGCTAATAGTACTACTCGCTCTTTGGTATATCATTCAATAGCAGTAGAAGCAAAAACTACACAAAGATTTGCTTGCGAACACGTGACTTAAGAAAAACATATACACAATGTTGAAATTTTGTATCCTTTTTGACATGAATTTATTCGACTTCGGTTTTACTAAATGAATAAATTTTTGCTAAGTTATGTAATTGTATCTATTGATAAATATTATGCGTGTTCTTGACATCAACCAGGGTTCGAATGATCATCTCCTCCCGCAATAAAATCAAAATCATCTTCCCCCCTAAAAGAATAATTTTTTTAAATTGAAAAAAATGTACGCCGTTGAATTAAAATTAATTGATATTCAACATGTAATTTAAAGAACGCACATTATTATATATTTTTCCACATGAAATGGTATAAATGTGAAAAATCTTTAGCTAGAATATAAAATGATAAACACAAAAGGTAACAATCGCATCTTTGACCGTGTGGGACACACTAGAAACAATGGACAAATAACTATAGGTAATAACAAAAAAAGGCAGAGGGTAGATTAGGAAATGTGCTATGACTAGGGCATTATAACGTTGGAAAAAGCGCCGCCCTACTATTTGACACAAACATAGCAACACCGATTTCATGGAAATGACATCATAAACAAAATTTATTGTGCAAACTATAGAGCAAAAAACAAAGAATGAAAGGAATTACCATCATTTGCGCGTAATAAAATATTTTTGCCTGCAAAATATATAGCAAAAAAAAGAACAATTTTTTAGTCATGAGAATTAACATTATTAACCCATAATAATAAATTGACATTAAATCTACCAAATATAATGAAAAAATAAAATGATAACAAATGAGCGCTTTGGTAATAAAAAAAAACCCCACAAATTCACCGTTCCAAGCTTTAAATAGGACATTCCAGCCGCCGTTGTTTGTCAATTCACTTTTTGTCTAAAATCATTCTCTGGGAAGGACGAAAGGACTGACAACAACACAAGCAAATGAGACACTGGTTGTAGTTGAATTGTTGTTGTTTTGGAGAGAATTCGACAACAACCGGACATCTCCTTGTAGGTATGTGTATGGAGTTTATTTTATTATTTTTTCATGACTATCCACCAACTTGACACCCAATCGTTTGATCAAATCACCCGCAACCTTGTTGTTGTAGTTGTTGTTGTTGTTTTGGAATTGAATAAGTCATCACGATTGTGAAAACTCGTTAGAATAATTGGTCTCTCCATGATTTCGGTTTGAGTAAAATGATGTTTCTTTCTTATTCTTTCAATGGAAACCCACCAGGACATTAAATAATTCATGGATCATGATAAAAATGATGTTTTATATTTCTTTCTACATGTATGTGTATTAGAAATCCTTGTCTTCAGATTCTATGACCTTGAAAGTTATGACAGCTTGCTATTAAAACAATGATGTGGTCTGCACTTGCATCATAAATATGAATTAATGTTTCCTATGATGACAATAATTCAATTGAGAGACGTGTTGTATTATGTGTGGCTTTACGTTAAGTAATTTATATCCGAATGATCTAAATCTTTGGTAAGATCCACTGGAAGAGAATTCAACCTAATTTGTTACAAGAAAAACATATACGGATTCTCTATTTGTGTTGAAGAATATTAAGTTTCATGTTTGCGCAATAAATATTTGCCAACGGAAAATCCCCCAATTCTTTGCTCATTTATTTCTAAGTTTTCAAATATAAAAATACGCCTCATTAAATATTATTACCACTCGAGGACTTCAGCTACATGTAACTAACAACATTGTAGGGTATGATGAGTGAAGTTGCTTGCGGCGTTGTTTGGTCATTCAAGTTCGAGTCCGGAAATGAAAATGAAAACATTCATCCATTTTGTTTGAGATTTCAATGTCATGAATTTCATGTTCATTATTTATTTGCGTCCATGAAAAAGCCGGAAGAGTCCATCCGCATGTGCTTCGGGGACGCTAAAATTGAAGATCTCAGTTTGGATCAACATGAGGCATTCGATGAACATGCTAGGATCCAAATGAATTATTGCAAGACAAAAATGTCCCAAAAATCTGATCAACTTGATCTTGGCGTTCACTTTTTTTTTTAAATTTTTATTTTATGGGTTTTTGTAATTGATCCTAGTTCAATTTTATCCCTGTATCCTTTGAAAAGTGAATCACTCAACGTTTTTTTATAACAATTTTAGCATGTTCAGATGCAAGCAAAATTGGAAAATTGGACGGATAGAAAAGCACGCCGATTAAAAAAAGAAAACAGTCTTTGGGGCTTTCATTATTTTCTATTCCATACGTGTACGGTTATTTTCTTCTTAACGGAACAACCGAGAAGAAACGGAGTAATTATTCGTGAAGAAAATCCCTGAACCTAACCCGGAAAAGTGAATTCAAGCCTCTTTGTCGTAACTCGTAACAACATGATATTTCAACATCATATCAAAGAACGAGGTCATGAATTCCAGCCTCTTTGTCTTCACTCTTAACCTCCACCTAGGATTTTTATCGAGCCTTGTTGGCCTAGGTTATTTAAATAAGATCCACAATTGATGTGTCATGATGAAGTACTTGATGCGAATTTAACAATGACTCTCTTATAATAGAAGACCTATTAAAAGCATGTGTATGTATGTATTTATGTGTTGGCGTGTGTGTGTGTATATATATGGCTACAATGAATTTTGGCTGTAAATATGTTTAAGTTTCAAGAAATCTAATTGAACATTCGTACTTTCATTAACCGTCATTTCTCGAATAAATAAATCGTGATTTTGAATACGCCCAAATCCCCCGATCCTTACATTTGTACCGCTTGCATCGCCCCTAAATCATTGATTTTTGTGGTGGATAGAAATAATGATTCAGATCTAGAAAATTTGGGCATAGAAGACTATAGGAAAAAAAAATAAGAGAATGGAGGATTGGTTTTTTTTTCTCTACAACGATGATTGTTGCGGTTTTAACGAGGAAGGCTCCGACTCCTACGGTAATAGCATATGATACGGCTGCATTGGTTGCTCCCGCAAAGAAAGAGGTAATGGAGGCTTAGGAGTATGTGTCCAATGTTCACAAAAATGAAAATTTAAGGGGAATACTAGTGGATGAGTTGGCATCCAATCCAGCCAATTACAGTTGCCGTGGATGTGGTGTTGGTTGTGGTCGTGGTCTCGGCGCAGGTTATAGTATTCATGGCCGTGGTGTTGGGGATGATGCGCAGTTAGTATGCAATTGAAGCTCATACTTTTTCTTGATGTTCCTCCTTAAAGTCACCCACTTTTTTGTACATGCAACCGTTTAATTGCAAGCGAGAGTCATGAATGGTCGGAAGACATGCTTGGAACATTCATGTACATTATCAGCTTTGGGAAAATGAATAGTTTGTTAGTTCTTAGGGCTAGGGGACCTCTAACAAAAAAAACTATATATTTGTCAAAGTCAGAAGAGTCCTCTAAATCTTTTTATCCGGTGCTAGTTTATATATATATTTTTTAATATGAACAAAAAAGCGGGGACATGCTCAATACATTATACAGTATATTATATAAAATGATATAAGAATTATTGATTTGACCGAGCATAGGATCCCCAGTTAGTGGAACAATAGCAGATGCTAGAGCAAAAAACACAGAACGGTATGAAAAGTATCTGATGATCTACCACCACCAGAGAATGTCGCTTGAGGCAACAATCTTCCATCCATTCTTTGCAATGTTGTAGAAGGTTTATGTATAGAAGGAGAGCCCCAACTTTATCATGCAAGGACACATGCTCATCAATAAACAAAGATCAGTGATAATGCATTATGAAACACCTTTTTTTGCTGCACTATTATTGAAAGCTACATTCTTTTTCTTAGAAGTAGATGACTCTAATGCCCGAGCAGGACTCGCCCTTGGTTGATCATCATTTTCATAAAATATTTTCTCTTATACTTTAATAGGCTTATTAGAGTATAATTCAAATCTATGATCTACAACCACCATCATTATAGCTTATGGATAGACGGATTAAATCCCACTTATAGACGGTAAATCACTCCACGAGAAATTTTATAATAACCGTTGTAGTAATGTTGTACTAAGTGCATGCGTTATATTCATACATTATCTAACATTATTCAAATAATTGTGTTGTGTAAGAATGAACGATAGTAAGAATGGATGAACACATGCATCTATTTGGTACAACCTTTATGAATTGTGTTTTGATATGTTTTTGCACTGCGAATTAATGATAGTGGTCGGTGATCATAAGGTTAGAACTTAGTCTAAGCAAACTATCAAAGTATGTGATAAAATATTGTATGTGTACAAGTATCAGCCAAAGGAAGTCTTGTTTGACCATTAGCGCTATCTGCTTCAAAGAAAAAGAAAAAAAAAAAGAATGTTGTTGTTAAAATAAGTGCAGTAAGAAAGTGTGCTTAATGGTTAGTCTTTGTTTGTTATGAATTTTGTGAAAAATGTCACTTTTCACAAAGTCTTGTTTTTTTCTTGCATGTTAGTATAATGCATATCTTTTATCAACAATGTTTCAGTTGGAGTCTAGTTTAGGCCCCATGTTATTGTTAAAGTATCCCACATTGGGAACTTGTGATTGTGTAACCCACCATATTAAGAGATTGACTTCCCTCACCTCACAACCTAGGTTTTGGGGATGAGGCACCTCCTCTTATATGGGTTTGGGCTTAGTTTTCTACATGGTAGCAGAGCCATCCCTTTATTGTCCAAGTGTTAGGTCTCTTTGTTGGCCTTGAGAGTGCCCAGGCCCACACTTGAGGGGGCATGTTAAAGTATCCCACATTGGGAACTTGTGATTGTGTAACCCACCATATTAAGAGATGGACTTCCCTCACCTCACAACCTAAGTTTTGGTGATGATGCCCCTCCTCTTATATGGGTTTGGGCTTAGTTTTCTACAGTTATTGTTCAAGTCATTTATAAAATTAAAACGGAATGTTGTGCACTAAATATTATACATGTTTAATATTGTGGTACCCTATTTACCGTGATACCACTCCGAAAATTGACACACAAAAACGATTGTGAAAATTGATTTTTCGAAGTTGGTTATTGGTTTAGTGCCGTTAGGCTTAATCACAATAGGTTGTTTGTTGTGTCTTGGGTCGATGACGGTAACAAATATGTGTCATGTTGTTTCGGTTCTTCATGCCGGTGACAAAATTGTGTCATGAAGTTTCATAGTTATCTATAATAAATCTAAAACACACCACAAAAACAATCTTGAGGGGTACATTCATTTTGTCAGCGTCAACCCGTAGAATTTAATTCTTGTTTCGGATTTGATTTCTAACAAATCAACAAATAACACTTATTTCTTCTTTCCGATTTTTCATTTCTAGAAAATGAACAATTATAACAGGATTGAAATGAAAAACAAATTAAGGGTGTATTTGAAAGGTTATACTCTCTACGGGACACAAAAAGCTTGAACCTAGCCAACCGTATTTCCTGAGAGGTATTTCTTTTTGTGGGCGTCAAACTGTTGAATTTATTTCTTGTTTTGGATTTAGATTTTAAAAAATCCACAAGTATGACTTATTTATTATTTTCATTTTTTATTTTTAGCAAATGAACAAAGTTGAACTTATTTCTTGTTTCGGACTAGTTTTCTCACAATCCAACAAATATAGAATATTCTTGTTATAGAGTTTGGATTTCTAGCATAGGAACAAATACATCGGCGTCCAAAAGGGATACGAATTAGAGTTGTATTTGAAAGATTCAAATCTTTACACCCTTGGGTCCACAATAAATGGAAAGAGGAAGATTTGGGTTTTAAACGTCTTGACATGATGAATATGACTCTCATCGGTAAACTAGTGGAAATTATTAGTTGATGATGATGCCGTATGGGTCAAGATGCATGTTTGTAAAGTCGTAGAATTCTCACCCCCATATAAGTGTGAGACATAAGAGTCATGTCAATTCGGGTTAGCCCTTTTAGGCAAAACGAGGACGATGGACTAGGTAGTTAATTAGATCATTTATTGCTCAATTAGCACTACTAGACACGGGTTTGATGGCATTCCAAATTGGTACCAAAGCCGACTATCAGACATAAGTTAGTGCCACGGCGTGAGAGACGGTGGGGGCCACCTTTATAATCCTCTCGGTAAGGACAAGTGGGAGAACAACCATGGCCAAGTGCTAGAAAGTATGCCGCTTACTTATAAGGGGGAGAATGTAATGTCCCACATAATTAAAGTAGTTGAATTCTCATCCCATATAAGTGTTAGGTATAAAGATGTAAAACCCCGAATTTTCAGAAAGGGTAAAATGGTAATTGGGTATGTGTACTATGACCTAATTATTATTTAACCTATTTTTTTAATTATAAAGGATTTATTTTTATAGATTTTAATTAATGGTTATAAAAGGGAACCATTACCTAAATTACACATTAGTTTTTACACGGCAAAATTTCTCCTGCAAAATTGTAGAGGTGACGATGTACAAGAAAAACAAATAGGGGTCGGACACTGTTGTCAAAATACAATAGACGAATCAGTCTCCCCTTTCATTCATCATTACATTGGGTATTTATACATCATAGAAGAAAACCCTACGCTATATAAAATACCAACTACGCCCCCACATAATAATTATTACATTTAAAATCAATATTCTCACAATACCCCCCCTCAAGTTGGAGCGTGAAGATCGCGAACGCCCAACTTGCGGAGTAAAAATTCAAACTGTTGCTTCCCTAACGCCTTGGTAAATATATCCGCCAGTTGTTCACGGGTTGACACATAAGTAGGGGCAATGAGACCGTCGATAATCGCATCACGAACAAAGTGACAATCGCTTTCAATATGTTTGGTCCGTTCATGGAAAACTGGATTCGAGCAATATGCAACGCAACCTTGACTATCACAATGCAAAGGGGATCCCCATAGGAATCGTGACCCCAAGATCACCAAAAAGTTGCCGAAGCCATTTTAATTCACATGTTACGGCAGCCATGGACCGATATTCCGCTTCGGCGAGAAGAGCGGGACACCGTTTGTTGTTTCTTAGTTTTCCACGAGACCGGAGAGGTCCCAATCAAGACAAACCACCCGCTCGGGAATGACGTGTGACCGGGCAACTAGCCCAATCCGAGTCACACCACCCTTCCAAACGTAATGGGCTATCGGCCCGCAAGAGAATTCCTTGACCTGGATTTTTCTTCAAGTAGCGTACAACCCGTAGCGCGGATCCCAATGTTCAACGCGCGGCTCCCGCATAAACCGAGATAGGATATGAACGAGTATGCCAAATCGGCCGCGTAACACCCAAGTAAATGAGCCGACCCACTAAACGTCTGTATTTGCCAGGGTCATCTAACATCACACCATCCGCAACCGCCAAGCGGTGATTCTGCTCCATAGGAAACTCGGCTGGACGAGCCCCTAAGAGCCCCGTTTCTTCGATAATATCCAATGCATACTTTCGTTGAGATAAAAAAATTCCTTGGGAATTTCTCGCGACTTCCAACCCATGAAAATACTTCAAATGGCCCAAATCTTTCATCTTGAAGCAAGTGCCCAAATAATTTTTGAAAAATTGTAGGGCCGTATTATCATTACCAGCAATAATCATATCATCGACATATACCAAGACACTTATCCGGATAGCCCCACGAACAAAGGTGAATAGTGAGTAATCTGAATAGGATTGCTGAAAACCGTAATCTTTCAACGCTGCAGCCAATTTCGCAAACCAACACCGCGGTGCCTGCTTCAGCCCATATAAAGATTTTCGCATCCATAGCAATTGGTGTCAGTAAACACAAAACCAATTGGTGTCAATAAAGGCGCTACTTTATTTCTTATACATTAAGAGTGTGGGCAATCTGTCCCAACACCCCCCCTCAAGTGTTGAACAGATTGCCAACACTTGAGGGGGGGTGTTGGGACAGATTGCCCACACTCTTAATGTATAAGAAATAAAGTAGCGCCTTTATTGACACCAATTGGTTTTGTGTTTTGCAGAACTTTTCCGGTGACGATCGGCTATCGAAACGGATTCCGATCGTGATGAAATTTTGACAGATTGTTCGTTTCATCTTCTCCTACAATCTGAACGGTGGAAATTTTGTTTGGACGGTTCAATTTCGTCTAACCGTCTCACGACCGAACTGAATTCGCTGGGAATTTTTCTGTTTTGCAGAAACTTTCCGGTGACGATCGGATATCGAAACGGATTCCGATCGTGGTGAAAATTTGACAGATTCTACGTTTCACCTTCTCCTACAATCTGAACGGTGGAAATTTTGTTTGGACGGTTCAATTTCGCATAATCATCCCACGACCGAACTGAATTCGCTGGGTATTTTTCTGTTTCAGCAGAGTTTTTCCGACAACGATCGCACATCGAAACGGACTCCGATCTTGACGAAATTTGGAGGGATAATTCTTATATTTACCTGTTACAATCTGAACGGTGGAATTTTATTTTGGATGGTTCAATTTCCCTGAATCGTCCCGCGACCGGACGGTGTTATTTTTGTGACACGATGGCAATTATGGCGGTGACCGACGGTGGAGATGGACGGGGAAGAGGAGCAAGCTATAGCCCCTCACACCCGTCGGTGACCGAATTGTAACAGTGGTTCGGTGGGCTCGACTCAGCCCACCACTTCGGCTCAGACAAG
The DNA here is from genome assembly GCA_036785695.1 of Gentiana straminea. Classification (NCBI taxonomy): domain Eukaryota; kingdom Viridiplantae; phylum Streptophyta; class Magnoliopsida; order Gentianales; family Gentianaceae; genus Gentiana; species Gentiana straminea. Next base: position 2,185,543 of record JAVUPR010000345.1, on the reverse strand, counting down.
CAATTTAGACCAATCCGGGTTGGTCAATATTACACCAGACCAATGGCAGGGAATCTTGGACCTATTAAGCCTTCCAAAACAACATGATCGCTTGACAGGTAGCTCTGCATGGATTATTGACACAGGAGCAACTCACCACGTGACAAGATTTTTTGAGTGGCTTGTTGATCCTCAGGAAATTGTTCAATGTCCCATTGGCTTGCCGGATGGGACTTCGTCTTTTGCAACTCATACTGGAACTATTATCTTGTCGGGAAATTTACGGCTTATGAATGTTTTATATGTACCGAAATTAACTTGTAACTTGCTTTCGGCCTCTCAATTCTTGGATGAACACCGTTGTGTTATGCAGATCACTGCTCGTTTATGTGTTATGCAGGACCGAGTGACGAGGACACTGATTGGATTGGGTGAGCGTGTGGATGGACTTTTTCTGTTCTTGGGAGTTCCGGAGGTTCGGGTTCTAGCGCTTGATGGTGGACGGACCGGGGATTTGTGGCACCGGCGTTTGGGACACCCATCGAAAAGGTACTTCGGCGGTGCCTAATATTTCTATTTCCCAACCTTTAAATAAAGATGGATGTGATATTTGTTTTCGGGCAAAACAAAGACCGTGAACCTTTTCCCCTTAGTGAAAATAAAGCTACTCGTATTCTTGAGTTGATACATTGCGATTTATGGGGTCCCTATAGTGTTCCCTCAACATGTGGTGCTACTTATTTTTTAACTATTGTGGATGACTACTCTCGCGCGGTTTGGATTTATTTATTGTTAAATAAAATGGAGGTTGAAACCGTTCTTTTTGGATTTTGTCGCTTTGATTTCTCGTCAGTTTGAGGTTACGATTAAACGAGTTTGTAGTGACAATGGGACGGAGTTTAGGCCTTTGCTTCCTTATTTTCGTAAAGAAGGTATAATTTTTGAAACTTCATGTGTTGGTACTCCGCAGCAGAATGGAAGAGTAGAACGTAAGCATCAACACATCCTAAATGTTGCACGAGCCCTTAGGTTTGATGGTCATTTACCCCTTAAGTTCTGGGGAGAGTGTGTTATGGCGGCTGCCCATATAATTAACCGAACCCCGTCAAGTATTTTGAACTACAAAACACCTTATGAGACTCTATTTCACAAAGAACCGGATTTATCGATGCTTAGAATTTTGGGGTGTTTGTGTTATGCCCACGACCATCGTCCCTCACATAAATTTGCCAGCTTTAGTCGTAAGTGTGTGTTCTTAGGGTATCCTTTTGGGAAGAAGGGATGGACCTTATACGACCTTGATTCGGAGGAAATTTTTGTATCCCGAGATGTCAAATTTTATGAGCATGTTTTTCCGTTTTCTCACCAGACCGAGGGTAGTGTGCCTTCCGTTCTCCCATATCCCATGTTTGATAATGTTGATATAGATGATTCCGGGTTCGAACTCCCTCCTGCTTCTTCAGGGGCTCCACCCTTGCCAGATCCTCTGGTTGAGGGGGGATGACAGTGACGGATGTAATAAATGACGTTCCAGGCAGTGATGCCGCACCTTCGCCACAACCACGACATCCAGGCAATGGTGTGGAGGAATTAGGCAGAGGTCGACGACAGAAAATCCCGAACTCACGGTTTTAAGACTACGTGACTCATACTTTGATCGAGCAGAAAAGTCCCCATCCACGCTCTTCCTCTCCGTCAACGCCCTCAGGTACTCCGTATCCTCTTATGCATTTTATTAGTTATGATCGGTTTTCTGATAAGCACCGCAAGTATCTTGCAGCCAGTACAGTTGGGAATCCTCCGAAGTCCTTTAAGGAGGCAGTTAAACATGATGGTTGGCGTCGGGCCATGGAAGAAGAAATTCAGGCTTTGGAAAACCAGGGTACGTGGGAGTTACACCCTCTTCCTTCCGGGAAGAAGGCATTAGGAAGTAAATGGGTGTATACTGAGAAATATGATGAGCATGGAGTTTTGCAGCGGTTGAAAGCGCGATTGGTGGCGTTTGGGCATCATCAAGAGGAAGGTATTGATTATACCGAGACGTTTGCCCCTGTGGCGAAGATGGTTACTGTTCGCACATTCCTCAGTGTTGCGGCGGTTAAACAATGGGAGATTCACCAAATGGATGTCCATAACGCGTTTTTGCATGGTGATTTACAGGAGGAAATCTATATGAAAATACCTCCCGGTTTTGAGAAGAAGGATCCGAACTTGGTGTGCAAGATGCGTAAATCGTTGTATGGATTGAAACAGGCACCGAGATGTTGGTTTGCAAAGCTTGCTTCCGCTTTGCGTGAGTATGGTTTCCGTCAATCATATTCGGATTACTCATTGTTTACCTTACATCGGGGTGGTATTCAGCTCAGTGTTCTTGTGTATGTCGATGATATGATCATAGCTGGTAATGATAAAGTTGCAATGACGATTTTTAAGGAATATTTGGGGAAGTGTTTTAAGATGAAGGACCTTGGGGTTCTGAAATATTTTCTTGGGATCGAGGTGGCACGGAACAAGGAGGGGATTTTCTTGAATCAGAGGAAGTATGCCCTTGACATTATTCATGAAACCGGTTTACTTGGGAGCAAGCCGGCTGATTTCCCGATAGAGCAGAACCACAAGTTGGCTCTTGCTTCTGGCACGTTGTTGAGTGATCCAGGGCCTTATCGTCGGTTGATTGGACGTCTTATATATCTTGGAGTTACCCGACCCGATCTAGCATATTCTCTTCATGTGTTGTCTCAATATATGCAGGCACCTCGGGTTGATCATTGGGAGGCAGCCTTGCGCCTGGTTCGTTATTTGAAGAAACATCCCGGACAAGGTATCTTGCTACGGTCTGACAGTTCTCTTACTCTCGAGGGTTGGTGTGATTCTGATTGGGCGAGTTGCCCTCTTACCCGACGTTCATTGAGTGGTTGGTTTGTTTTTCTTGGTCTTTCGCCTATATCATGGAAATCCAAGAAACAAACCACGGTTTCTCGGTCCTCGGCCGAAGCAGAATATCGATCTATGGCGGAGATTACATGTGAATTGAAGTGGTAGAAACAGTTACTGGCTGAGTTCGGGGTCCTCCACCCCCCGGGGATACGACTATTTTGTGATAGCCAATCGGCACTTCATATTGCGCAGAACCCGGTGTTTCACGAACGCACGAAGCACATCGAGGCAGACTGTCACTTTGTGCGTGATGCTATTGTTGGTAATATCATCCGCAGCGGAAGCGATTTATTGGATCTAGATCTATAAACTACACGTAATAAAATAACTAGATCTATTCTACAAGGGGGTTGTAGATCATACCTCTTGGATCTCTAAATCCAAGTTGAAGAACCGCAAGAGAAAGATTGCAAGAAGATGTGAAGAGCACCACGATCTTCCGCACGTGTGATCCAAGCAATTCCCGGTGGAAGGAATTCTCGACTCGAACCCCTCCGATATGCTACCCGGAAAAATCTCCAAGATTTTCCCCTTGTCTCCCCTTGGCCGAAATTTTCTTTCTCCTCTCTAAGAGGTGAAAGTCGAAAATTGTAGTGTGTTTTAGGCTTGGGAGAACTCTCTTTCTATAGGAGAGTAAAACTTAAGCCCCAAGGATTTTATAATTAATACAAAATCAATTATGATAATCCTATTAAATAAAAGATAATCCCAAAATATTCTAGAACAAATCTAGAATAATCTTTATCTTTATTTCTTACCATAAATATTTATCCAATAAATATTTTATGCACATGTCTTATTAATCACAAGAAAACTAATTTCTTGTTCCATTAAGAAGAGGGGGGCGAAATTTATCATATTGACCTAGTCAATATTAATTTTGCCATCACACAATAATTGGGCCAAGATTATGGAAAATGTCTTTTCCACATATTTAATTATTTAGCCCAACTAATTTAATAGTCCACTAAACAATTAATTCACATATCGTTTTAATAAAGTCCAACGAGAACTAAATTAATATTATTAGGATTCGACGTCCGAGAATAGCTATGCTATATTAGGAGGCACGTCGGGGACCATGGACTAATAATCAGCGGCTCCGATAAATCAAATAAATAATTATCTTACAAACAGAATAATTATATTCGATAAATCAATCACATGAATATGCCACCATAATCCCGTGACTGCACTCCTCCGATTATGAGATTATATTTATCTCCTCACGAGAATAATAATAAGCGTCCATTGATGTAATCATTACATATGGATTAATCCTCCATAGACTGTTCATTCTAAATCGGGAAGTTACCGTTAACCCTTTTTAGAACCTCTTATCCTTATTTACCATTAACCCCTAGTGATCAATTAATTCATACAACTCACCGGTGATCAATCGGTGTGATATGAACTCGCGCGATCGATCGCCTTCTAGGATTAACAAATAAGGGAATCGTCTATCTACTTCCATAAATGGAAGGAATGGATTCCGTATCCGTGATAACACGGACTACTCACTCAATCCAAGATATAATGCCAAGATGGGGTAATTCGGACCACGGACTCGGTGTAATCCTTAACCGTCAAGTCAAACCTCATACCGATTCAAGCGCTTGATCGTGATCACCTCGGGATTAAGATATATCCATAAATATGATCATCCATTGATTCGATAAGACTTCTCGATTACGGAATTATATCGTGAACTCTAATCAAATCGGTCCAGCCCTATATGATATATCTATCACATATAAATGCCCCATTAGGTTCTCTTAACCGAATGTCCGGATAGGACTATCACACCTTTTGTGTTCTGGGCGCATTAATAGCACGTTAAAGGAGAGACCCGATACTCTCGATTAACTTCACTACGGGCTAATTGTATTTTAAGTACATCTTCACTAACTCAATCCTCCCGTGTATATACCATACACTGAGTTAAGTGATTACATAAACGATATACTTTAGGGTTTTCTGTAGTGTAATTACTATTGTCACATCGGTGAATATGAGAATAATAAATATGAATAACAATATCATTTCATTTATTAAATAAAACAATTACAAAATTGTCTTTCGGGCATCACAATTGACGTTCAATAACCTGACCATCTCTTACTAGAAAGAGAATCTATCCCATTTCTCTTGATCCGAAGATTTAGAGAGTCATTCCTGAGGCATAGGGTAGAACTTCCTCGTTGAATGTTGCATACACAGATGCATCATCTTAACCAATAAGATGGATGGGAAACCAATGGATTGATTCTAATGAATTCGACCGAGTCAAACTCTAAAGAATGTTGTCCAAAACTCTGTTGCAGGGAATTGTGGTATTGTCAGATTCTGACTTCAGATAACACACCCATGTTGATTCCAACTGGTGCAGTGTTATCCTTCACAAACACTAATATATATTTATATATTCACTACTGTACTAAAATTGATATCCAGTCTACAAAAGACTTATCAATATTCTGGTCAAATCCACATATTGTGGAAATATATGACTTCCAATGACCGGGAGGTTTGCTTTTTATCCACAAAGGACATAAGCCTTGACAGTCATCCTGTCATAAGTTCATAAGTCAATACCCTTCTGTTTCGAATGAATCCAGACTCCGTTTGTTTGGCAAGAAAGTCTCAGGGAATCACCCCTATTTTCTCTTTTGAACGAAATCATGCAATACCGAACTCATTCTACTCCTTTTCCGTGTAGATCCAATTACTCCCACCGGGCCCGAGACGCTCGGTGGTTCTATAAGAGTATGAACGAATTGGAGTACCGAACTCCATTCACGGGGTTATGGCTATTAAACCAACCTCTATTATCGAATCCTATATCGCTCACAAAAGAGCCATAGGTCATCAATCGATCCTCAGACTACAAAGTCCGCCGAACCCGTAATGGGTAATGGATAAAACATACTCCCAATACTTTCTGGGTGGATCGAAATTCTGATATAGTTTAGTAGTATTTAGTGTTATCACCAACAACCAAAGTTGGATGTGGTTTGATCTAATCAGTAAGTAACTACCTTGAGTAACCGTACTCCAAGGTTCAAGGTTTGTTGTTCATAGACTCTATCAGAAAGGATGCAACAAAATAACCGTCCCTTCCCGATGTCAAGAATCTGATAACGAACCTTTTTCTCAATGCTACAAGATATATAACGATTGGTCACTGACCGAACGTGTACGCGAAATTCCCAGTCAAACCATCAAGCATCATGTGCTAAATGCTTATATTGACGGAATTTGGGTGAACCGAATCCACTCATTATCCGTTAATTCCAAAGCATATTCTAGGTAGACTTCTCGGTTCTACACTTCAATGTAAACCGTTATTTCACTTCCAATATCTTTATTGAGTTAAGCAGTGTATTGTGGCACATCTACAACTATGTAAAGGCAATTCAATGGTTTCTTCCTTAGTGAAAACATTTCACTATGAGGCGTACCGAGCATCAGTCCCTAGGACTATGTGATGGTCCATTTATGAGTATAGAATACTCCATCTCTGTTGAAAACAGAGAAAACATCAAAATATTTTGGATAAACTTGCCGGAGTTTTTGAATAGTTATCAGACAAGAAGTCACTACTCAGAAGCTCCTACTAGCTTGTTTCTTTCATCAGACCCCGAAGGTCGTCATGAACAAGCAATGTTACTTCTTTATAACCATTATCCTTTCCAAATTGAAAGGAACTTAGTCATTGAACCTTTAAGACAATCTAACCAGACTGGGAGAAAAGGAATCACCCTGAGCCAGTCTTCAAGTCTTGTCTTTTAGGGACTATGCACTAACTATGGAATATGAAGAAGCGTTTATCTAAATATAGAAACCAATTGCTTTTAATAGTTCTTAAGATGTGTTTTATATACATATTTCAAGCGGTTGTAAGTGGTTTTGACTTTATCAAACAAAAGTCCGAGTCTTGGATTCGTACTACAAATGGTATATTCACTTTCTATACGACAAACAAATTATCGAATAGAAGGTAAATCCATTCGTTCCAACGAATCTTAAACAGAAAAATAAATCTTCTGCGATATCCAAGGATTGAATCCGAGATTCATTTCCTCATATCACTCCCACTATTCTAGCTAAAATTAACTGCCCGTTGTTTACTCTTTTAATCGTTAAATGCACTGTTGCCTTGTTCTTCCAAAGAACTTAGCTCAAGAAAATCGCCAAGGATTCATAGGTTGGTGATCCGAAATCACTATCCTTATCCTATGATTTTCAGTTTATTAATGTTCGGTTCAGCCTTAAAATTTTCTCAGTTTAGGTGACTAACACTTTTAGACATATTCTCCCATTCTTGACTTTCAATGAATGGAAACAGTCTTGAACCAGCGGTTCGTTTGAGTAGACACTACTCTTGAACCGTGGGATGTCTATTTCGAGTGTTACTCGTCGAGACTTCTCGGATTTTCTAATATACCAGAAAAAACAACAAATCATAGCATTAAAGCTCCCACTAGTTTATCGGTTCCAAATACCGTCTAACCAGCAATGCTTTATTTTATGATTTTCCAATTTTTCAATTTGAAAATCTCTCGTGTAAACACTTACACAGTTCTAATGTTTCCAGAAAAATACAAATCATAAAACTCCCACTAGTTCATCGATTCCAAATATTGTCTAGCTAGCAACATTTCATGACTTTCCGGTTTTTCAATTAGAACGGTTACGTGTGTAGTCAGTTACACTTTTCTAATGTTCTAGAAAAACAACAAATCATAAAGCTCCCACTAGTTCATCGATTCCAAATATCGTCCAACTAGTAACACTTCATGATTTTCCGATTTTTCAATTAGAAAATTGCACGTGTATTTCCTACACACTCAAAATTCACTAAAAGAATTTCAAAGTCCGAAATCACCTTTGTTCAAACTAAGTTTGTCTTCCGTTTGATACGAATGACACTAGTGACATACCTATATGTCACTCTGGTTTTAAAAGGCTTAAGAGAAAATATCTCTTTCGAAAAATAATTGCATTATCGATTAACTAATTCAACGTCCTAGTTACTTTCCACTTTTTAACGAAGTCAATACTAGTCAATTATAAATTGTAAGCAATTTAGTAAGGGATAATGCTGTAAATGAAATGACATAAATTAATTCAAGTTTAACACTACTATATTATTTTATTTTAGGAATTGTAAACTATAAGTAAGTCTACTCTACCATTCCAAGGTTTTAACCTCGCATCTCAGTGCCGCCGTAGGGTAGGTCAAAGAGATGACGGTTAAATTGAGACAATCTCATCAATGAATAACTTGTGGGAATCGAACATCCCACGAGAATCGAACATCCCTTTATTCATTGACTACCTTCCTTTTTTAGCCTAGATATTATCAAGAATACCCATGATGAGTGTTACCTACTATATCGGATCTCTTAGGTATGCCCCGAGTATGCCGTCGTAGGATAGGTCGGTGACCCGACGAGTACCCGTAAATCCTATCCGTTCGGAGACCAAGCCATGAATGTTGATAGGGGTGAACACCATCCGTAGGGGGACGAAATCAAAGCGCCGCGAGGCGTCACCCTTCTCTCACTTACTTGTATCTATAATAGAGGCCGTGGGGTTGGCCGTCGCCTCCCCGCTCCCACTCAATATTTTGGAAGTGGTGGTGGGTTAACTAACCACGTCTTTTTGATGTTAACATAAAAGCACATCAAATCAAGGATTCCGAATGGTGTCGGTAACGTAGGGAAGCCTACCCGTCCTATTCGTTGGAACATATGTGACAGTCGGACGAAGTCGGGTCAAGAGAGCCCCATTGAGATAAGAAGGAATCACCCCTCCGCTCTCCGGTGTAGCTTAGTCTTGCCGGACCCCCGTGCATACATCACACTAGGAGGGTTCAGTCGGTCGAGCGAACTCAGTTGACCACCCAACCTATAGGCGAACCGTTTTTATCCAAGATTTATTGTTCTTTTACCATCATTCAATCTCGTAGACACTACGAATCGAAAACGTGATCTCGTTTGTGCTTTAAGGCGGTTCACCGAGAACACACACCGAAAGGCTTAACGATTTCATAACCCGTCCTCGGATCTTTAATTAGTTACTAAATTTATTAATTACCACGTATTAATTAAATTTCAACTAATTACACGAGTTTGTATACATGCCTATTTTAATTACCAAAATTAAAATTCTACATGTATGCATGGAGTGGATTTATGATATGATGCATGTCATGGCAATTCCGATTTTATATCTATTTTATGATCAAACACATAAAAATAAATTGCGGAAAATTTAAACACCGAGATGGACCGTTGGCACCCCCGTATCTAACCTATTAGAAAATAAATAACCAAACCCTAACTAGGGTTTACTACTTTCTAACATAATCTGCAGCCGTTCAAATTCTGCGATGATCGGAAATCAAACGAACTCGGATCGGGACGAAACTTTCCAGATCTTTTCTTCACTCCTTGAACTTCAATATGGACGGTTGGATCGGTGCTTTGACTTACCAATTTTCTCCAGTAAACCTCCAAACTTGCTGCTGAATCTGACTTTGACTGCACTGCATCAAGGACTTCCTGAGGCAGATCGGGAATCGAGATGAATCCCGATCGACCTGATATTTTTATGGTACGTCCAAAACTCAAATTTGATCAATCTGAACGGTCGGATTTGCTTTTCAACGGTCCAAACTCTCCCAGAAAATCGAGGAAATCACAGATAGTGTTTCTGTGAATCCTGCGTTTTTCTGTTACAGCAGCCTCTTCGCAGCATCAAAAGGATATCGAAACGGACTCTGATCGACGCCTAAATTTGTGGAGTTGATCATCATCTTCTAATCTTGATTCTGACCGGAGGGATCTTCGTTTCAACGGTTCGATCAACGGGAAAAGGAAAAATACTAAACAGCTACTAACTAGATCTATTTGCTGGAAATTAAAATTGCAATAAAAAAAAACAATTACATAATTTCCTATACTCATATGGACGAATTTTCATCGTTTATATGAGTTTACAATAGATCTAACGGGTAAACAGTGCCAACCCCAATCCATATCTTCAACCACGACATTCATAAGGATAAAAATTAAACATATGCATCGGCCCCCAAAAAATTGGGACAAAAAAAACTCTACATGTTTACCACTCCTAGATCTAATATTTTATACGTATAAATATAGATCACCATGGCTCTGATACCACTGTTGGTAATATCATCCGCAGCGGAAGCGATTTATTGGATCTAGATCTATAAACTACACGTAATAAAATAACTAGATCTATTCTACAAGGGGGTTGTAGATCATACCTCTTGGATCTCTAAATCCAAGTTGAAGAACCGCAAGAGAAAGATTGCAAGAAGATGTGAAGAGCACCACGATCTTCCGCACGTGTGATCCAAGCAATTCCCGGTGGAAGGAATTCTCGACTCGAACCCCTCCGATATGCTACCCGGAAAAATCTCCAAGATTTTCCCCTTGTCTCCCCTGGCCGAAATTTTCTTTCTCCTCTCTAAGAGGTGAAAGTCGAAAATTGTAGTGTGTTTTAGGCTTGGGAGAACTCTCTTTATATAGGAGAGTAAAACTTAAGCCCCAAGGATTTTATAATTAATACAAAATCAATTATGATAATCCTATTAAATAAAAGATAATCCCAAAATATTCTAGAACAAATCTAGAATAATCTTTATCTTTATTTCTTACCATAAATATTTATCCAATAAATATTTTATGCACATGTCTTATTAATCACAAGAAAACTAATTTCTTGTTCCATTAAGAAGAGGGGGCGAAATTTATCATATTGACCTAGTCAATATTAATTTTGCCATCACAAAATAATTGGGCCAAGATTATGGAAAATGTCTTTTCCACATATTTAATTATTTAGCCCAACTAATTTAATAGTCCACTAAACAATTAATTCACATATCGTTTTAATAAAGTCCAACGAGAACTAAATTAATATTATTAGGATTCGACGTCCGAGAATAGCTATGCTATATTAGGAGGCACGTCGGGGACCATGGACTAATAATCGGCGGCTCCGATAAATCAAATAAATAATTATCTTACGAACGTAATAATTATATTCGATAAATCAATCACAGAATATGCCACCATAATCCCGTGATCGCACTCCTCCGATTATGAGATTATATTTATCTCCTCACGAGAATAATAATAAGCGTCCATTGATGTAATCATTACATATGGATTAATCCTCCATAGATCTTGTTCATTCTAAATCGGGAAGTTACCGTTAACCCTTTTTAGAACCTCTTATCCTTATTTACCATTAACCCCCTAGTGATCAATTAATTCATACAACTCACCGGTGATCAATCGGTGTGATATGAACTCGCGCGATCGATCGCTTCTAGGATTAACAAATAAGGGAACTGTCTATCTACTTCCATAAATGGAAGGAATGGATTCCGTATCCGTGATAACACGGACTACTCACTCAATCCAAAAGATAATGCCAAGATGGGGTAATTCGGACCACGGACTCGGTGTAATCCTTAACCGTCAAGTCAAACCTCATACCGATTCAAGCATTTGACTCGTGATCACCTCGGGATTAAGATATATCCATAAATATGATCATCCATTGATTCGATAAGACTTCTCGATTACGGAATTATATCGTGAACTCTAATCAAATCGGTCCAGCCCTATATGATATATCTATCATATATAAATGCCCCATTAGGTTCTCTTAACCGAATGTCCGGATAGGACTATCACACCTTTTGTGTTCTGGGCGCATTAATAGCACGTTAAAGGAGAGACCCGATACTCTCGATTAACTTCACTACGGGCTAATTGTATTTTAAGTACATCTTCACTAACTCAATCCTCCCGTGTATATACCATACACCGAGTTAAGTGATTACATAAACGATATACTTTAGGGTTTTCTCGTAGTGTAATTACTATTGTCACATCGGTGAATATGAGAATAATAAATATGAATAACAATATCATTTCATTTATTAAATAAAACAATTACAAAATTGTCTTTCGGGCATCACAATTGACGTTCAATAACTCCGACCATCTCTTACTAGAAAGAGAATCTATCCCATTTCTCTTGATCCGAAGATTTAGAGAGTCATTCCCGAGGCATAGGGTAGAACTTCCTCGTTGAATGTTGCATACACGGATGCATCATCTTAACCAATAAGATGGATGGGAAACCAAGATCGATTCTAATGAATTCGACCGAGTCAAACTCTAAAGAATGTTGTCCAAAACTCGTTGCGGGGGGAATTGTGGTATTTTCGTATTCGACTTCGTATAACACACCCATGTTGATTCCAACGGTGCGGGGTTATCCTTCACAAACACTAATATATATTTATATATTCACTACCGTACTAAATTGATATCCGAGTCTACAAAAGACTTATCAATATTCTCGTCAAATCCACATATTGTGGAAATATATGACTTCCAATGACCGGGAGGTTTGCTTTTTATCCACAAAGGACATAAGCCTTGACACCATCCCGTCATAAGTTCATAAGTCAATACCCTTCGTTTCGAATGAATCCGGACTCCGTTTGTTTGGCAAGAAAGTCTCGGGGAATCACCCCTATTTTCTCGCTTTTGAACGAAATCATGCAATACCGAACTCATTCTACTCTTTTCCGTGTAGATCCAATTACTCCCACCGGGCCCGAGACGCTCGGTGGTTCTACAAGAGTATGAACGGGGTTGGAGTACCGAACTCCATTCACGGGGTTATGGCTATTAAACCAACCTCTATTATCGAATCCTATACTTGCTCACAAAAGAGCCATAGGTCATCAATCGATCCTCAGACTACAAAGTCCGCCGAACCCGTAATGGGTAATGGATAAAACATACTCCCAATACTTTCTGGGTGGATCGAAATTCTGATATAGTTTAGTAGTATTTAGTGTTATCACCAACAACCAAAGTTGGATGTGGTTTGATCTAATCAGTAAGTAACTACCTTGAGTAACCGTACTCCAAGGTTCAAGGTTTGTTGTTCATAGACTCTATCAGAAAGGATGCAACAACGATAACCGTCCCTTCCCGATGTCAAGAATCGATAACGAACCTTTTTCTCAATGCTACAAGATATATAACGATTGGTCACCGACCGAACGTGTACGCGAAATTTGGGTGAACCCCACTCCGTTAATTCCAAAGCATCAAACCATCAAGCATCATGTGCTAAATGCTTATATTGACGGAATTTGGGTGAACCGAATCCACTCATTATCCGTTAATTCCAAAGCATTGGATAAACTTGCCGGAGTTTTTGAATAGTTATCAGACAAGAAGTCACTACTCAGAAGCTCCTACTAGCTTGTTTCTTTCATCAGACCCCGAAGGTCGTCATGAACAAGCAATGTTACTTCTTTATAACCATTATCCTTTCCAAATTGAAAGGAAACTTAGTCATTGAACCTTTAAGACAATCTAACCGGTAGATCGGGAGAAAAGGAATCACCCCGAGCCGCCTTCAAGTCTTGTCTTTTAGGGACTATGCACTAACTATGGAATATGAAGAAGCGTTTATCTAAATATAGAAACCAATTGCTTTTAATAGTTCTTAAGATGTGTTTTATATACATATTTCAGCGCTTGTAAGTGGTTTTGACTTTATCAAACAAAAGTCCGAGTCTTGGATTCGTACTACAAATGGTATATTCACTTTCTATACGACAAACAAATTATCGAATAGAAGGTAAATCCATTCGTTCCAACGAATCTTAAACGAAAAAAATAAATCTTCTCGCGATATCCAAGGATTGAATCCGAGATTCATTTCCTCATATCACTCCCACTATTCTAGCTAAAATTAACGCCCGTTGTTTACTCTTTTAATCGTTAAATGCACTTCGCCTTGTTCTTCAAAGAACTTAGCTCAAGAAAATCGCCAAGGATTCATAGGTTGGTGATCCGAAATCACTATCCTTATCCTATGATTTTCGCTTTATTAATTTTCGGTTCACCCTTAAAATTTTCTCGCTTTAGGTGACTAACACTTTTAGACATATTCTCCCATTCTTGACTTTCAATGAATGGAAACGATCTTGAACCGGCGGTTCGTTTGAGTAGACACTACTCTTGAACCGTGGGATGTCTATTTCGAGTGTTACTCGTCGAGACTTCTCGGATTTTCTAATATACCGAAAAAAACAACAAATCATAGCATTAAAGCTCCCACTAGTTTATCGGTTCCAAATACCGTCTAACCAAAGAAATGCTTTATTTTATGATTTTCCAATTTTTCAATTTGAAAATCTCTCGTGTAAACACTTACACGGTTCTAATGTTTCCGAAAAAATACAAATCATAAAACTCCCACTAGTTCATCGATTCCAAATATTGTCTAACTAGCAACATTTCATGACTTTCCGGTTTTTCAATTAGAACGGTTACGTGTGTAGTCAGTTACACTTTTCTAATGTTCTAGAAAAACAACAAATCATAAAGCTCCCACTAGTTCATCGATTCCAAATATCGTCCAACTAGTAACACTTCATGATTTTCCGATTTTTCAATTAGAAAATTGCACGTGTATTTCCTACACACTCAAAATTCACTAAAAGAATTTCAAAGTCCGAAATCACCTTTGTTCAAACTAAGTTTGTCTTCCGTTTGATACGAATGACACTAGTGACATACCTATATGTCACTCTGGTTTTTAAAAGGCTTAAGAGAAAATATCTCTTTCGAAAAATAATTGCATTATCGATTAACTAATTCAACGTCCTAGTTACTTTCCACTTTTTAACGAAGTCAATACTAGTCAATTATAAATTGTAAGCAATTTAGTAAGGGATAATGCTGTAAATGAAATGACATAAATTAATTCAAGTTTAACACTACTATATTATTTTATTTTAGGAATTGTAAACTATAAGTAAGTCTACTCTACCATTCCAAGGTTTTAACCTCGCATCTCAGTGCCGCCGTAGGGTAGGTCAAAGAGATGACGGTTAAATTGAGACAATCTCATCAATGAATAACTTGTGGGAATCGAACATCCCACGAGAATCGAACATCCCTTTATTCATTGACTACCTTCCTTTTTTAGCCTAGATATTATCAAGAATACCCATGATGAGTGTGACCTACTATATCGGATCTCTTAGGTACGCCCCGAGTATGCCGTCGTAGGATAGGTCGGTGACCCGACGAGTACCCAGAAATCCTATCCTTTCGGAGACCAAGCCATGAATGTTGATAAGGGTGAACACCATCCGTAGGGGGACGAAATCAAAGCGCCGCGAGGCGTCACCCTTCTCTCACTTACTTGTATCTATAATAGAGGCCGTGGGGTTGGCTGTCGCCTCCCCCGCTCCCACTCAATATTTTGGAAGTGGTGGTGGGTTAACTAACCACGTCTTTTTTATGTTAACATAAAAGCACATCAAATCAAGGATTCCGAATGGTGTCGGTAACGTAGGGAAGCCTACCCGTCCTATTCGTTGGAACATATGTGACAGTCGGACGAAGTCGGGTCAAGAGAGCCCCATTGAGATAAGAAGGAATCACCCCTCCGCTCTCCGGTGTAGCTTAGTCTTGCCGGACCCCCGTGCATACATCACACTAGGAGGGTTCAGTCGGTCGAGCGAAGCTCAGTTGACCACCCAACCTATAGGCGAACCGTTTTTATCCAAGATTTATTGTTCTTTTACCATCATTCAATCTCGTAGACACTACGAATCGAAAACGTGATCTCGTTTGTGCTTTAAGGCGGTTCACCGAGAACACACACCGAAAGGCTTAACGATTTCATAACCCGTCCTCGGATCTTTAATTAGTTACTAAATTTATTAATTACCACGTATTAATTAAATTTCAACTAATTACACGAGTTTGTATACATGCCTATTTTAATTACCAAAATTAAAATTCTACATGTATGCATGGAGTGGATTTATGATATGATGCATGTCATGGCAATTCCGATTTTATATCTATTTTATGATCAAACACATAAAAAATAAATTGCGGAAAATTTAAACACCGAGATGGACCGTTGGCACCCCCGTATCTAACCTATTAGAAAATAAATAACCAAACCCTAACTAGGGTTTACTACTTTCTAACATAATCTGCAGCCGTTCAAATTCTGCGATGATCGGAAATCAAACGAACTCGGATCGGGACGAAACTTTCCAGATCTTTTCTTCACTCCTTGAACTTCAATATGGACGGTTGGATCGGTGCTTTGACTTACCAATTTTCTCCAGTAAACCTCCAAACTTGCTGCTGAATCTGACTTTGACTGCACTGCATCAAGGACTTCCTGAGGCAGATCGGGAATCGAGATGAATCCCGATCGACCTGAAATTTTTATGGTACGTCCAAAACTCAAATTTGATCAATCTGAACGGTCGGATTTGCTTTTCAACGGTCCAAACTCTCCCAGAAAATCGAGGAAATCACAGATAGTGTTTCTGTGAATCCTGCGTTTTTCTGTTACAGCAGCCTCTTCGCAGCATCAAACGGATATCGAAACGGACTCTGATCGACGCCAAAATTTGTGGAGTTGATCATCATCTTCTAATCTTGATTCTGACCGGAGGGATCTTCGTTTCAACGGTTCGATCAACGGGAAAAGGAAAAATACTAAACAGCTACTAACTAGATCTATTTGCTGGAAATTAAAATTGCAATAAAAAAAAACAATTACATAATTTCCTATACTCATATGGACGAATTTTCATCGTTTATATGAGTTTACAATAGATCTAACAGGTAAACGGTGCCAACCCCAATCCATCTCTTCAACCACGACATTCATAAGGATAAAAATTAAACATATGCATCGGCCCCCAAAAAATTGGGACAAAAAAAACTCTACATGTTTACCACTCCTAGATCTAATATTTTATACGTATAAATATAGATCACCATTGCTCTGATACCACTGTTGGTAATATCATCCGCAGCGGAAGCGATTTATTGGATCTAGATCTATAAACTACACGTAATAAAATAACTAGATCTATTCTACAAGGGGGTTGTAGATCATACCTCTTGGATCTCTAAATCCAAGTTGAAGAACCGCAAGAGAAAGATTGCAAGAAGATGTGAAGAGCACCACGATCTTCCGCACGTGTGATCCAAGCAATTCCCGGTGGAAGGAATTCTCGACTCGAACCCCTCCGATATGCTACCCGGAAAAATCTCCAAGATTTTCCCCTTGTCTCCCCTTGGCCGAAATTTTCTTTCTCCTCTCTAAGAGGTGAAAGTCGAAAATTGTAGTGTGTTTTAGGCTTGGGAGAACTCTCTTTATATAGGAGAGTAAAACTTAAGCCCCAAGGATTTTATAATTAATACAAAATCAATTATGATAATCCTATTAAATAAAAGATAATCCCAAAATATTCTAGAACAAATCTAGAATAATCTTTATCTTTATTTCTTACCATAAATATTTATCCAATAAATATTTTATGCACATGTCTTATTAATCACAAGAAAACTAATTTCTTGTTCCATTAAGAAGAGGGGGCGAAATTTATCATATTGACCTAGTCAATATTAATTTTGCCATCACAAAATAATTGGGCCAAGATTATGGAAAATGTCTTTTCCACATATTTAATTATTTAGCCCAACTAATTTAATAGTCCACTAAACAATTAATTCACATATCGTTTTAATAAAGTCCAACGAGAACTAAATTAATATTATTAGGATTCGACGTCCGAGAATAGCTATGCTATATTAGGAGGCACGTCGGGGACCATGGACTAATAATCAGCGGCTCCGATAAATCAAATAAATAATTATCTTACGAACGAATAATTATATTCGATAAATCAATCACGGGAATATGCCACCATAATCCCGTGATCGCACTCCTCCGATTATGAGATTATATTTATCTCCTCACGAGAATAATAATAAGCGTCCATTGATGTAATCATTACATATGGATTAATCCTCCATAGATCGTTCATTCTAAATCGGGAAGTTACCGTTAACCCTTTTTAGAACCTCTTATCCTTATTTACCATTAACCCCTAGTGATCAATTAATTCATACAACTCACCGGTGATCAATCGGTGTGATATGAACTCGCGCGATCGATCGGTTTCTAGGATTAACAAATAAGGGAACTGTCTATCTACTTCCATAAATGGAAGGAATGGATTCCGTATCCGTGATAACACGGACTACTCACTCAATCCAAAAGATAATGCCAAGATGGGGTAATTCGGACCACGGACTCGGTGTAATCCTTAACCGTCAAGTCAAACCTCATACGATTCAAGCGGTTGACTCGTGATCACCTCGGGATTAAGATATATCCATAAATATGATCATCCATTGATTCGATAAGACTTCTCGATTACGGAATTATATCGTGAACTCTAATCAAATCGGTCCAAATTTCCTATATGATATATCTATCATATATAAATGCCCCATTAGGTTCTCTTAACCGAAAGTCCGGATAGGACTATCACACCTTTTGTGTTCGGGCGCATTAATAGCACGTTAAAGGAGAGACCCGATACTCTCGATTAACTTCACTACGGGCTAATTGTATTTTAAGTACATCTTCACTAACTCAATCCTCCCGTGTATATACCATACACCGAGTTAAGTGATTACATAAACGATATACTTTAGGGTTTTCTGTAGTGTAATTACTATTGTCACATCGGTGAATATGAGAATAATAAATATGAATAACAATATCATTTCATTTATTAAATAAAACAATTACAAAATTGTCTTTCGGGCATCACACCTAACAGCTATCACGGATGGATTGATTCTTCCTTTGTATGTTCCTAGGAAGCATCAATTGGCAGATATCTTTACGAAGCCGTTGGGTCGGCAACAGTTCGAGTATTTGTTACGCAAGTTGGGCGTTCGAGATCTTCACGCTCCCACTTGAGGGGGGGTATTACGGTATGGAAAATATTATGTGTTATGGAAAATATTGATATTAGTATATTAAATTAGTAAGGGTAGTTTGGATATTTGGTTTAGAGGTAGAAGCCCTAAATGTGACTATAAATATTGTACTATGTGATTGATGATGAGAAACAGAAATATATTGATCAAAACTTTACATGGTATCAGAGCCAGAGGTCATGAGATCGAACCCTGGTTGAAACATTATTAAAAAAAATTTGTGCAGGTGTTGGGAGAGATTGCCCACACTTGAGGAGGGTGTTGGGTAGATTGCCCACACTCTTGAAAAAAAAAAATATTGTGCAAGTGTTGAACAGATTGCCAACACTTGAGGAGGGGTGTTGGGACAGATTGCCCACACTCTTAATGTATAAGAAATAAAGTAGCGCCTTTACTGACACCAATTGGTTTTAGTACAACGGTAAGCCAACAACAATACATAGCAACAACAATAGGATTAGTCATATTTTCTTCAACAACAGTGATGAACTCACCGGAAATAAAATAAAAATAAAAATAAAGAACCAACAGCAATAGTAAATAGTTAAACACATAACTATAAACGATTGAACACCCAAATCCCGTTAAAAACACCCCTTACCTTAGCAATTTCCAAAGTGATTGAAAGAGAAAACGGATAGTAAAAAGCTTCAATCCTCGATTCCAACAACTTCTACGAATCACCTACGATAATTGATCATTACTACGATTAGGCAACCTTTCTAATCTATAAAAACGCAGGTATATCTCAAGAACGTAAACGGATCTAGATTTAGGCCTAAAAAGGAAAACTTACCGAAAAAAGAACGGTTAGTATCGAAACGATCGCCTCCTTGCGGTGATCAGTTTCTTCTACTATGGTCTGCTCCGAAAATCAACCGTTAGACTCCGAATTTGAAAAACAGTGTCCGACCCCTATTTGTTTTTATTGTACAACGTAAAACCTCTCCAATTTTGCGAAAAGAAATATTGCCGTGTAAAAACTAATGTGTAATTTAGGTAATGGTTCCCTTTTATACCCATTAATTAAAATCTATTATAATATGGGCCAATTATTTAAAAGGACTGATTTTCAACTTATTAGGGGTAATAGGACACTCCGAAATCTTATTTAGTTATAAGGACATTCTAATTTCAAGTGGATAAAGAGGAAGAAGGAAAAGAAAAAAAAAACAAGGGAAAAAAAAGAAGCGTTGAAGTTGTTGTTGTTGTTGTTGTTTTTTTTTTTTTAATTCACCATATTCTAAATGTCATATATTTTGATCTAAAACTCGGATCATCATAATTTTTTTACTAAAATTCTTATTTTTTCGTCTTGTTTATTCTAAAATCAAATTTGATATTTTTCCGAATAAATTTCATAAAATCAATTTTTTTCTTCATAAAAATCGACGTGACGTATTGATCACCGTCATGCATTGACCACCTACCCGGATGCATTGGCCACCGGGATCCATTAACCACCCCGATGCATTCACCGCCGCGATTCATTGGCTACCATGATGTATTGACCGCCGCGATCCATTGGCAACCTTGATCAGTGACATCTCATTGTAGCGATTTATGCGATGACGTCTCATTGTAGCGATTTACGCAGTGACTTCTTATTGTAGCGATCTATGCAGTGATGTCTTATTGTATCGAATTATGCAGTGACGTGTTATTGTAACGATTTATGCAGTGACGTGTTATTGTAACAATTTATGTATACCTTTGGTTGTAAAAATATGCATTTAAACAAAAAAAACAAAAGTAATACAGTTATTTTACAAAGTTATCTTAAACCAACACTAATCAAATAAACCAACATCAATCAAATATTTAAAGATAACAAAGAAATAAAGTTACTTTACAAAGTTATCAAATGTGTGTATCAAGTTGTATATGCAGTGATATCAATATCATTGCATCAGTTATCTAATTGTAAATACAGTCATCAATGTCACTGCTTCAGACATCAATGTCATTGCATAAGTCATCAATGTCACTGCTTCAGACATCAATGTCACTGCAAAAGTCGTCAATGTCACTGCATAAGTCGTCAATGTCACTGCATAAGTCATCAATGTCACTGCATAAAACCTAACAACTGCATCAGTCAGCTCTACTCTTGTTTTGCATTTCTCCAAATGTGGAGCTTTTAATATGGATAGAAGTACAAGTTTGGTGAAACTACAAAGACTCTTCACTATGACTCTTGTAATAGCCACACGTTGTTTGTGCCCTCCTGATAATTGGATTCATTGTGGAATCCCTCAATTCTTTAACACGATCTTGAATGCTTAGCTTAATGTCCCTGCATCATTCATCAATGTCACTGCATCGGACATCAATGTCACTGCATCGGACATCAATGTCACTGCATAAGTCATCAATGTCACTGCATAAGTCATCAATGTCACTGCTTCAGACATCAATGTCACTGCATCTTAAAAAAAAATTTAAAAAATCAATGTCACCAGCGTTTTTTTTTCTTCCAGCGTTTTTTGTTTCTTACAGCGCTTTTTTTTTTTTCCAGCGCTTCGGTTTTTTTTTTTCTTTTTTTTTCCTTCCTTGCTTCCTTTTTCTTATTTATCCACTTGAAATTAGAATGTCCTTATAACTAAATAAGTTTCCTTCTTAAAATTAGAATGTCCTTATAACTAAATAAGATTTCGGAGTGTCCTAAATGATCATTAATTCTCTAACGACGGCCTTATAACTAATTTGCACTTAAAATAAATCCTTTTAATTAAATCCTTTATAATTAAATAAATAGGTTAAATAATAATTAGGTCATAGTACACATACCCAATTACCATTTTACCCTTTCGAAAATTCGGGGTTTTACATCCCTCCCCCTTAAGTCAAGTTTCGTCCTCGAAACCGAACATATATGGGGGTACTTGAACTCGGAACCGCACAAAATGCCTTGTCTTTTATAACTCTTGTTGCCTCTCGTCGGCGTGACCACTTGACCGACCCCGGACTAGTTGTACGTATTCCTTCTTAACTTTCTTCTTCTTCCGCTCCGAAGTGCACTTGATTCTTCCACATAGGTCAAGGTCTCTTCAACCGTTTCAAGGTCGAAGCTTGACTCACATCAACATCAGCTAACCATTTCCTTATCATTGTCACATGTAGAACGTCATACACCCGTGACGGGAGTTTGGTAACTCCACTTGGATAAGCTAAAGGTCCTAATTTAGCCACTATCACGTAAGAGCCTTCATATCTAGGGCTTATCTTGCATGTCTGCCCAATTCATCTTCCTTCTCTCGTTGAGGACGCCTGTAGATGCATTCTATTTTCAAATTCAAACTCTAACAGTCTTCTTATTCCATCTTCCTAACTCTTCTGCATGTCTCGAGCCATCTCGAGGTTGCGACGGTCCACTTCAGCATTCTCCCTGGCTTGATGTATCCACTTTGGTCTTGTAGTTTGTTACTGTTCCGCTTATCCTAGATGATTAGCATCCTAAACTTCCTTCCATATAGGGCCTCAAACGGTGACTTCTTGATGCTGGCGTGTTAACTGGTGTTATAGGCAACTCTGCTATCTCTATCTTCACAGAAAGTGGCCGGCAGTGCCGTTTCAACTTTCTACACGTCCTGGTTGCTCCAGGGTGAACTGCAATTTCCATCGTGTGGGCTTCATCCATCACTGTCTTCCTTAAATCTTCCACATCCGGAACACGAAGCCGATCCTTGACGCTGAAGGTTGCCATCTTCATCCAACTCGTGACCACTGACTAGTTTGATACCGACCACTCACTTGTAACTGACAACAACCGCATCTTCATTTTGCTTCTTCGTGATTTCATCAACTGCCTCGAATCTTGCAATCAATGGTACAACACATTTTACTTCCGTTTGCTTGTTGAAACAAGATTGCTTGAACTTTCCAACCGATCCGCAACTCTTGACACAATTGACTCATTTTGATCTCGGCTTCTTCATCACCGTGGCACAAGCTTTCTGTAAAACTTAAGGATTATTGCTGAAGGGTTTTTGAGTCTTCTCAGGAAAGAGAAGCACGGACTTGTTATACTTTCTCTATGATATTCTGATCCAATTCTTATGCCAATAAGGGTTAGCTTGGAAAACAAATGAAGTTGAATAGTGACAAGTTTGGTACCAGAGTGGTATGTCAACATGGTAAACAGAAGAAACGGCAGTAAGTTCTCAAAACCAGTGAGGTTTTAGGGGTTATAAACAAAACATGGTGATTCCGTGTTGAGGAAAGTTGAAGTTGGTCCCAAACTGGAGAATGAAGCATTGTATCATAATACAAAAGATATCCACCAAAAGAAAAAAACAAAATAAAATCTTGCAGATAAGATTCTTTTGAGAGAGTGGAATTCTGCAACATACGATAGTCTGCAAAGGGACTCTGACCGTCTGAAAGGAAGATAATGAGCTTTTACATAAGCCCTTAAAAAGTGGGGACGTTAAGAGAAACATCACATGATGGTCTTTGAGACATTTAATGCAGAAGGAAAAAGAAGATTGGACTTGAGATTACTTGGCAAGTGACCTTAATCGTCAAGGATATGATAAAAAAATGGATGTTGGCGAACTAAAAGGTTCTCGCTTCGCATGAATGCTTCAAGGGATCATTCTTCTACGAAAAAATTAAAAGTGCAAGGTCGAGAACCTAAAAAGGCTACACAACTGAGAAATCAATAAGAGAGCAAGAGTCTCAACATGAAGGAGCTATGGAGACAAAACGAGTACACCAAAGGTCTCAGGATGAAATAAACACTTGTCAAGAAGTGTCGAAGTTTGTATTAGTCAAAGAGAGGTTATTCCAAGATTTAAAGGGTTTAGAAATTTCCTCAATGTAATGTGAAGGAGAATCAAAAGTTTTGAAAATGAGTCTATGATAGACAAGCTTTTGTGTGAAGGATGAAAGATACTTAAGAAATGACAGATAAAGTTTGATTTTATAGAATTAATTCAAACTTCCAAAAGAGGTGTAAAAGATCATTGACGGCAAAATTCAAGGGTTCAAGGTTGCACTACTCCAGAGGAATTGTACAATGCCAAAGAATAAGCGCTCAATGTTATTCCTTATGAGGGAATAAGAAGGATAAAACGGAACAGACATTTTGACTGGTGTAACAAAATTGTTATAAAAACACCAAGACTGAAGAGAGAATGTCAAAGGTGTGTCCCGTGGTTCATGGCTCTAAATGGCCTGAAAGAGATTTAAAGTTGAAAAGGCTAGGCACCAGATGTATTAACCTGGATTGAAGTTAATAAAATTTTGGAGTTCAAATGTTGACCGGAAAAAGGGTCCGTAAGCACCTTGGTAAGCGACTACCTTCTGCCCGAAATTGAGTTAGCATAATTTGGCAAAAAGTTAAAGACAAGTAATTGAACATGGATGTCATGGTAGTCATAATGATCTATTTGGTAAAAGATGGGGTGCATACCTTGAAAGAACAGGTAGCATTAAGAGAGGAAGATACAAAATCAACACTACCCTTAGGATGGAAGCCGAGAATGAACACAAGTAAGAAGAATGTTTTGACATTAGAACTTTTAATCAATTATGGATAAGAAAGGAAGGGTAGGAGTGCTTGCTTCATTAATTTAAAAGTAAAAAGGCGTGAACTTGTTCAGAAGAAAGACTTAAGGAGATATGCTTTTGAGGTAACTCATGACAAAAGATGGTGGGTAGTTGCGAATTCAAGGATCTCGAGTAAGGAATCAATTGGGAAGTAATTTACTAGAAAACGTATGGTTGAAGGAAGGCATAAAAGGATTTGAACTTCAAGTGTGGCATACCGGGAAGGTAACGTCATGGTGCTTGTTTATAGCCGCAAAAGAAACAACAGCTTAACTCACAAGCATCCTAATACAAGATTCAACCCAGAGGGAGATCAAACTTCAGGAAAACTTCTAGAACATAATAATCATAACTTACTACTCTCTTAGCCCAACCCTAAGTCAAAGAGGTGAGGATTCCTTTTAGGTTGATGTGTATGATATTTACTCCGGATCTGACATTATCAATTTGTACAGCCCAAATGAAAAGGAATTTGAGCACGATTCAAAGAGAAAATATTTAGATACTGTAGTTTCCTAAGTGACATAAAAAAAATATTAGAATTTTTGAATGAGAGGGAGTTGGTCAAAAACAATTATTTCTACCGAATACACAAGCTGTCAGAATTTCCAGATTGGTAAAATCTGACTTAAATTGCAGATTGTGGTCAAAATAAAAGGAATTTGAACTTGATTCCAAGAGGAAAGTTGTAGATAAAATTGTTGTCTGCAATATATCAAAAATTCAGGTCATTTGAATATTCTTAACCTGTTCAAAACAGAATAAGAAGTGAAAGTGCTGCTGCAGATTTTCTGGACAGAGTGTCCGGCATTAACATGAATTTTCTGAGCAAACCATAATCATTATCGAGTTGATGTAAAAAGAGAAGTTGTAGAAAAAGCAGTGATCTACCATTCTGAAAATTTTCAGAATTTTCGGAGCAAAGGAAACTGTTTTACATGAAAGGAAAACACAGGAACACAAACATTCGCCCGTGTTGGATAAAGTTAACTCCAAGGATGATGAAAACCATGTATTAAAGCAAGAAACCTTTAACACCGGTGATTGATTGAATGAGAAACACTTGGAAAGGATAGAACTGTATATGGAGTTCGTGTGGAACCCATATCGAGCAAAGAATGGTCAAAGAATTTTCATAAGCAACAAAGCAAGTAAAAGTGGAAGGAGAAATTGGAGGATTTGTAGAGTTGAATCAGATATCGTACTCTACAAAGGTTGGCCAAGTCAAAAGTAGACTTTGATATCAAGGTGTAAGGAAAAACGGAGAGATCACAATAGGGAATGTAAAGAAAATTCAACCAATAGGACCTCAACTTAGGTGTAGGCATAAGACTATGATCCTAAAGCCTTATTTAAAAGAGGTTTCACTTAATCCTAGGTGAAATGGTTTGGCTTAGAGACTTCAACTTTATGGGGTTCATTGTTTAGCGGACTAACTTAAGAGGGTCTACACCTAAAAGATCTAACTCCAAGATTCCCATCTTACGTTTCTAAACACAACTAGACCAAGTCTTAAGAGTTTACGTCCTATGCAGCGGTGTTACTTGCCGCTCTGATACCAACTGTGACACCCCTGTCCCGGATACCGAGTCCTTATCCGGAAAAGAACGCCCGGCACACATATAATTAAAATTTTAATCTAATTATAAATGTAAGCCTTACGTAAGCGGAAATCAGAGAACAAGCGGAAGACAAAACGACTGACTCGGGCAACTGAAACGACTAATACACGATCGAAAGTAACACATGCTGCAATTATTACATCACCAAGACTATCTTTAACCATTAAATACAGTATGTCCATAACAACTTGATAACCATAAACTCAATTCTTCAGTTTCTATCAATACAAGGATAAAAGAATCTATACCAGTTTACAATTGAAAATAAAGAACAAAAGACTTCATCTGCACCATCTCCGGGTCACTCTATAGTGGCCTCGAAAACACCTACAAATGCACCACCTTCTCGGGGTGGGGACAAGAGAGAAGAGGGGGTAAGTACATACGTACTTAGTAAGGGGTAGAAGAACGGTACAATATATAGCAATAAAGGCAGATACATAGAACATGGCATCATCTACAATAACTAACACATATGTTGTAATAGTAGAGCTCTCTCACCCTCTACTAGCTCCGTAGTATAACCTCACACAAATAAGATTTGTTACATCAATACCAAAGGACACTGTGCATGGTGAGAATGCACCGAGACATATTAAGCACCTCTCAAGAGGGCATAGACTTAGGTCTCCATGTGGGAAGTTACACGTTGTGCCTTGACACATAACTCAAAAGGGTTGCAAGATTCCCATTCTTCGATTTAGAAACGTGCCTTACCAATGACATTGATGTTTTAGCTTTTAGACAACCACATATGTATTTACGAGTTAAGTTCTAACCACCTGGTTCATTCACAAAAAGGCTTCCTAAGGACATCTAGTCTTAGACCTCTAGTTACGCTACCTAGCACGTTGTAAAAAGATCATTGAATACTAAATCAACGTCCCACAAGGCCTAAACAAAGCAACCAATTATTATTACCATCTCTATCAAGTAAAGTCATGATACCATTATTTGCTGCACCTATTGATTTTCTATATTTATTAATTAAATATTACGCATGCTGCTAAAATTGCAAGTTCAGCAAATGAACCACAAATCATTTACCCAAAACCAAGTCATATATACCAAATAGACAATTAAGTATCTAATATTTGACTACGTAGAAAGCTTCCTACATTAAAGGGTCGGCATTTTTTTCTTTTACTCCCAGGTCCGCATCTCAAAACCAAATTCCTTACGGCATGTCACCAGAACACATAGCAACAGCAATAGGATTAGTCCTATTTTCTTCAACAACAGTGATGAACTCACCGGCAATAAAATAAAAATAAAAATAAAGAACCAACAACAATAATAAATAGTTAAACACATAACTATAAACGATTGAACACCCAAATCCCGTTAAAAACACCCCTTACCTTAGCAATTTCAAAAGTGATTGAAAGAGAAAACGGATAGTAAAAAGCTTCAATCCTCGATTCCAACAACTTCTACGAATCATCTACGATAATTGACCATTACTACGATTAGGCAACCTTTCTAATCTATAAAATCACAGGTATATCTCAAGAACATAAACGGATCTAGATTTAGGGCTAAAAAGGAAAACTTACCGGAAAAAGAACGGTTAGTATCGAAACGACCGCCTCCTCGCGGTGATCAGTTTCTTCTACAATGGTCTGCTCCGAAAATCAACCGTTAGACTCCGAATTTGGAAAACAGTGTCCGACCCCTATTTGTTTTTCTTGTACAGCGTCACCTCTACAATTTTGCAGAAAGAAATATTGCCGTGTAAAACTAATGTGTAATTTAGGTAATGGTTCCTTTTTATACCCATTAATTAAAATCTATAAAAATAAATCCTTTTAATTAAATCCATTATAATTAAATAAATAGGTTAAATAATAATTAGCTCATAGTACACATACCCAATTACCATTTTACCCTTTCTGAAAATTCGGGGTTTTACACCGTTATATCTAACACTTATATGGGATGAGAATTCAACTACTTTAATTATGTGGGACATTACATTCTCCCCCTTATAAGTAACTGGCATACTTTCTAGCACTTGGCCATGGCTGTTCTCCCACTTGTCCTTACCAGAGGATTATAAAGGTGGCCCCACCGTCTCTCACGCCGTGGCATTAACTTATGTCGATAGTCGGCTTTGGTACCAATTTGGAATGCCATCAAACCCGTGTCTAGTAGTGCTAATTGAGCAATAAATGATCTAATTAACTACCTAGTCCATCGTCCTCGTTTTGCCTAAAAGGGCTAACCCGAATTGACATGACTCTTATGTCTCACACTTATATGGGGGTGAGAATTCTACGACTTTACAAACATGTATCTTGACCCAGGGCATCATCATCAACTAATAATTTCCGTAGTTTACCGATGAGAGTCATATTCATCATGTCAAGACGTTTAAAACCCAAATCTTCCTCTTTCCATTTATTGTGGACCCAAGGGTGTAAAGATTTGAATCTTTCAAATACAACTCTAATTCGTATCCCATTTGGACGCCGATGTATTTGTTCCTATGCTAGAAAACCAAACTCTATAACAAGAATATTCTATATTTGTTGGATTGTGAGAAAACTAGTCCGAAACAAGAAATAAGTTCAACTTTGTTCATTTGCTAAATATAAAAAATGAAAATAATAAATAAGTCATACTTGTGGATTTTTTAAAATCTAAATCCAAAACAAGAAATAAATTCAACAGTTTGACGCCCACAAAAAGAAATACCTCTCAGGAAATACGGTTGGCTAGGTTCAAGCTTTTTGTGTCCTATAGAGAGTATAACCTTTCAAATACACCCTTAATTTGTTTTTCATTTCAATCCTGTTATAATTGTTCATTTTCTAGAAATGCAAAATCGGAAAGAAGAAATAAATGTTATTTGTTGATTTGTTAGAAATCAAATCCGAAACAAGAATTAAATTCTACGGGTTGACGCTGACAAAATGAATGTACCCCTCAAGATTGTTTTTGTGGTGTGTTTTAGATTTATTATAGATAACTATGAAACTTCATGACACAATTTTGTCACCGGCATGAAGAACCGAAACAACATGACACATATTTGTTACCGTCATCGACCCAAGACACAACAAACAACCTATTGTGATTAAGCCTAACGGCACTAAACCAATAACCAACTTCTGAAAAATCAATTTTCACAATCAGTTTTTGTGTGTCAATTTTCGGAGTGGTATCACAGTAAATAGGGTACCACAATATTAAACATGTATAATATTTAGTGCACAACATTCCGTTTTAATTTTATAAATGACTTGAACAATAACTGTAGAAAACTAAGCCCAAACCCATATAAGAGGAGGGGCCTCATCCCCAAAACATAGGTTGTGAGGTGAGGGAAGTCCATCTCTTAATATGGTGGGTTACACAATCACAAGTTCCCAATGAGTGATACTTTAACATGCCCCCTCAAGTGTGGGCCTGGGCACTCTCAAAGCCAACAAAGAGGCCCAACACTTGCACAATAAAGGGATGGTTCTGCTACCAAGTAGAAAACTAAGCCCAAACCCATATAAGAGGAAGGGCCTCATCCCCAAAACCTAGGTTGTGAGGTGAGGGAAGTCAATCTCTTAATATGATGGGTTACACAATCACAAGTTCCAAATGTGGGATACTTTAACAATAACAAGGGGCCTAAACTAGACTCCAACTGAAACATTGTTGATAAAAGAAATGCATTATACTTGACATGCAAGAAAAAAACAAGACTTTGTGAAAAGTGACATTTTTCACAAAATTCATAACAAACAAAGACTAACCATTAAGCACACTTTCTTACTGCACTTATTTTAACAACAACATTCTTTTTTTTTCTTTTTCTTTGAAGCGAGATAGCGCTAATGGTCAAACAAGACTTCCTTTGGCTGATACTTGTACACATACAATATTTTATCACATACTTTGATAGTTTGCTTAGACTAAGTTCTAACCTTATGATCTCCGACCACTATCATTAATTCGCAGTGCAAAAACATATCAAAACACAATTCATAAAGGGTGAATCACTACCGAAGAAAATTTGCGTACAACATGTTATACGTATGAAGGTTGTACCAAATAGATGCATGTGTTCATCCATTCTTACTATCGTTCATTCTTACACAACACAATTGTTTGAATAATGTTAGATAATGTATGAATATAACGCATGCACTTGGTACAACATTACTACAACGGTTATTATAAAATTTCTCGTGGAGTGATTTACCATCTATAAAGTGGGATTTAATCCGTCTATCCATAAGCTATAATGATGGTGGTTGTAGATCATAGATTTGAATTATACTCTAATAAGCCTATTAAAGTATAAGAGAAAATATTTTATGAAAATGATGATCAACCAAGGGCGAGTCCTCGCTCGGCATTAGAGTCATCTACTTCTAAGAAAAAGAATGTAGCTTTCAATAATAGTGCAAAGAAAAAAGGTGTTTCATAATGCATTATCACCGATCTTTGTTTATTGATGAGCATGTGTCCTTGCATGATAAAGTTGGGGCTCTCCTTCAATACATAAACCTTCTACAACATTGCAAAGAATGGATGGAAGATTGTTGCCTCAAGCGACATTCTCTCGGTGGTGGTAGATCATCGATACTTTTCTTTCATACCGTTCGTGTTTTTTGCTCCAAAGATTCGCTATTGTTCCACTAACTGGGGATCCTATGCTCGGTCAAATCAATAATTCTCATATCATTTTATATAATATACTGTATAATGTATTGAGCATGTCCCCTCTTTTTTGTTCTTATTAAAAAAAATATATATAAACTAGCACCGGATAAAAAGATTTAGAGGACTCTTCTGACTTTGACAAATATATAGTTTTTTTTGTTAGAGGTCCCAAAGCTGATAATGTACATGAATGTTCCAAGCATGTCTTCCGACCATTCATGACTCTGCTTGCAATTAAACAGTTGCATGTACAAAAAAGTGGGTGACTTTAAGGAGGAACATCAAGAAAAAGTATGAGCTTCAATTGCATACTAACTCGCGCATCATCCCCAACACCACGGCCATGAATACTATAACCCGCAGCGGACCACGACCGCGACCACGACCACGACCACAACCAACACCACATCCACGGCAACTGTAATTGGCTGGATTGGATGCCAACTCATCCACTAGTATTCCCCTTAAATTTTCTGTTATAAAAAGGATGGAGATAACTTCAGATGCAAGAAATAGAAACAGAAGCAATCAAACATAAACAATCAAAGGAGATAACAGAAACAAGAAGAACACAGATTTAACGTGGAAAACCTCTCAGTGGGAGAGGTAAAAAACCACGGCCAGAAAAGAGATATTTTATTATGCACTGAATTTTACAGATTTCAACACACTTAGACAATGAGACAACAACTGTATTTATAGGCACAAATCCCTAAACCCTAACCGCCAGGAATCTTTGTCTGATGCACCATAAATACCCCTACACGTGTCCTCCTTTTAATGACACCGTATAGCCGTCACATAACAAAATTAGCAGATGTGGGACCCCGCTCGTATCCAAGTACTCAGCAGACTATCACCCTGCTGATAGTCACCCTGCTGACAGAAGCTCAGTAGACTCCACCCTACTGATGCACAGAATTGAATACAATTCTCAGCTGTCCATCACACAGCTGAGTCTTCAG
The DNA here is from genome assembly GCA_036785695.1 of Gentiana straminea. Classification (NCBI taxonomy): domain Eukaryota; kingdom Viridiplantae; phylum Streptophyta; class Magnoliopsida; order Gentianales; family Gentianaceae; genus Gentiana; species Gentiana straminea. The sequence goes on along the minus strand of JAVUPR010000345.1, from coordinate 2,153,905 downwards.
ATTGGTTCCACAAAAAATGTAGAGTTTAAGTCACCTTACTGACAAATCTCCATCTTGACTTCAACTCTCCCTAGAGTCAAACAGATTGCATAACTAGATGTACTTGTACCAGATGCATTCGTCAATGCCAGATGTACTTGTACCGGACTATCTCCACAAAGATCCACTCCACCGATCCGCCCTCGGGAGTTTCCGAAATAGATTATAAGCTTTGAATATTCGGTAAGTCCGGACAAAGCCGGAACTTACTCGCTTTGAACTCGGTTTAGTGAACATATCAGCAGGATTCTCCTTTGTGCCAATCTTCTTCACCACAACCCTCTTCTCATTCCTCAAGAAATGATACCTGACATTAATATGCTTGGTTCTCTCATGATGAACCTGATCCTTGGCTAAACAAATTGCACTTAGACTGTCACAATAAATCTCAGCCTGATCCTGATGCAACCCCAAATCACTGACTAGCCCCTTCAACCAGATACCCTCCTTAGCTGCTTCAGTAAGAGCCATATATTCTGCTTCAGTAGTTGATAAGGCTACTGTAGCGTGAAGAGTAGCTTTCCAGCTGACTACTGCATTTCCCAATGTAAACACATAACCAGTCATTGATTTTCTACTGTCAACATCACCTGCATAATCAGCATAAAAGTAGCCTGTGACCAGACCAGTATCACCTCCATAAATGAGACCAACATCAGCTGTACCTCTCAGGTACCTGAATATCCTTTTAACATCTTTCCAGGTTGAGCCATAAACCTGCTGACAACACTGACTGCCTGAGCCAGATCAGGCCTAGTGCAAACCATGGCATACATCAGACTGCCAACTGCACTAGCATAGGGAACTTTTGACATATACTCCTTCTCTTCAGCTGACTGTGAAGCATAAACAGACAAATGAACATTTGATGCCATAGGAGTATCTATTGGTTTTGCAGCAGACATCCTAAACTTGGCCAATATCTTCTCGCACATAACCCCGCCGAGACAAGAACAACTTCTTCTGACTCCTATCTCTCCAGATCTCCATCCCCAAGATTTTCTTGGCTGCACCCAAATCCTTCATTTCAAATTCAGCACTGAGAAGGTTCTTTAGATTTTGAACATCAGACTTCCTTGCTGTAGCTATCAGCATGTCATCCACATACAGGACAAGATAGATATATGATCCATCTTTCGGCGGATCGAAGTAAACACAACGAAATCATATGGACTTCGTTGTAACCTGCTCGAAGCATGAAACTGTCAAACCTTTTATACCACTTGCCTTGGAGCTTGCTTCAAACCATACAATGATTTCTTCAACTTGCAAACATAGTTTTCTTTGCCGGGAACTTGAAATCCCTCAGTACCGTGTCATGTATATCTCCTTATCCACCTCACCATGTAGAAAAGCGCTTTCACATCTAATTGCTCAAGTTCCGCATCTGCCGTGCCACCATTGCTAGTAACACCCTGATTGAAGTGTGTCTGACCACTGGTGAAAATATTTCATCAAAGTCAACCCCTTCTTTTTGACTGAATCCTCTTGCAACCAAACGTGCCTTATACTTGACCCCTTCTGCCTTAGTTATTCCTTCCTTTTTCTTGAAAATCCATTTACAAGTCACAACTCCCTTGTCAGTAGGCTGTTTGACCAATTCCCAAGTCTGATTCTTCAATAATGACTCCATTTCATCTCCCATGGCTGCATGCCACTGAGATGCTTATATACATGTCATTGCTTCCCTGTAAGTAGTAGGTTCAACAACCTCTACCTCTTCGGCAACCTGGAGTGCATATCCAGCCAAATCATCATATCCATATCTCCTTGGAGGTATCCCAACATTAGATCTTCTAGGCACCGCCGGCGCCTAGACTCTGCCGATCAATGTTTGTATGACGCCCGCCGAGGTCTCGGCGGGCCGGCTTGGATCGGTTCGGTTCATTATCCGGATCGGTATAGTGTTGATTTGGATCCACCGATTGTTGCATATCGAGAGACTCCACCTGAAGCTCCACCTCGTTTCTCAACACTATCGGATTCAAGATCGGTTTCGGACTCGGTAGACCTCCCCACCGATGAGTTTAACATAGAATTTTCATCAAACACAACGTCCCCGCCGAGGATTACTCGGACTCGCCGATGACCAAATTCTATATCCCTTCACTCCATCACCATACCCCACAAACACTCCCTTCTTGGCTCTTGGCTCCAACTTCCCTTCACTAACATGATAGTAAGTCGTACTCCCAAAAACCCTTAGAACGAGTAGTCGGCGGGCTTGCCCGACCACATCTCAAATGGTGTCTTGAGATTGATTCCCGTGTGAGGACTCCTGTTGATTAAGTAGCAAGCTGTCTTAACAGCTTCTGCCCAAAATCTCCTTAATAAACCAGCTTGAGAAAGCATACATCTTGCCCTCTCCAATAGAGTTTGATTCATCCTTTCAGCTACACCATTTTGCTGAGGTGTATTTCTTACAGTATGATGTCTGGCAATACCCTCAGCTGCACAAAATGAATCAAAATCCGTCCAAGGAGAATTCCAGACCATTATCTGTACGAAGCTTCTTGATTTTCTTGCCTAACTGATTCTCCACTAGGGCCTTCCACTGCTTGAAGTTACTGAATGCATCACTTTTGTTCTTCATCATCACCACCCAAGTCATCCTTGAATAGTCATCTATGAATGACACAAAGTATCTGTGACCACCCAATGACTCAACTCTTGATGGACCCCAGTAGATCGAATGGATATAATCAAGTGTTGCCTTTGTATTGTGCAACCCTGCTGAGAATTTACTTCTATGCAACTTCCCAAACACACAATGTTCACAAAAGTCCAGATTCTTGACCTTATATCCCCCAAGAAAACCTGCTGAAGAAAGAATCTGCATACCCCTTTCACCCATATGACCTAGTCTCATGTGCCACAGTGAGTCTCTCGAGATCGGTGAACCGCTGCGAGGATGCAACAAAGGCGGTGCGTATACGATAGATCCTTGTAATATATACAAGGTTCCCCTCTTAATGCCTTTGAGGAACACAACTGAATCTTTGAAGACATTCAGCTGTCCACCTTCACCCTTGAAATTGAACCCCGTGCTGTCTAGTAGACTAAGAGATACCAAATTCTTGGTCATCTGTGGAACATGTCTTACATCTTTCAGTGTACAAAATTTACCATCCTCTGTCCTTAACTTTACCGAGCCAATTCCCACAACTTTGCAAACCTTGCTTTTGGCCATATAAATTTGACCACCATCTATCTCGCTCATAAGTAGAAAACCACTCCCCGTTTGGACAAATATGGTAGGATGCTCCGAATCAAGTATCCACACATCATTATGGTGTGTAGAGTCCCCTGCAACTAGAACCAGATCCTCATCAGATTGCTCAGTAGCCAAAGCTGCTATGCCAGAATTGCCTTCCTGCTGTTTCTTCTTCCTTGGACAATTGGACTTCCAATGTCCCTGCTCCTTACAGTAATTACAGACATCAGTAGACTTAGGACCTTTGGACCCTGACTTCTTTTTCTTCTTCTGCCCAAATCCTTTTCCACTATTGCTGCTAGCTACTAGCCCAAAGAACTGACCGTCATCCCAAGACCTTGTGTCTAAGCTCCCCGGCATGTAAGGCGGACCTCACATCCTCCAAAGCTACCGTATCCTTTCCAACTATGAAAGAGCGCACAAAGTTTTCATATGATGCCGGTAATGACACCAACGGGATTAGGGCTGCATCTTCATCTTCAATTTTAACATCAATATTCCTTAAATCAAGTAATATTGTGTTCACCGTGTCAAGATGTTCCCTCGGTGGACTCCCTTCATGCATCTTCAAACCGAACAACCTCTCGTTTCAACAACAACTTGTTGGTCGGTGACTTGGTCATATACAAGCTTTCAAGCTTTTTCCACAACTTGGTGCGGTGTCTTCCTCGGCAACCTCGGTGATAACATCATCGGATAAGCACAACATGATGGTTGAATGTGCTTTCTCTTCCGACGGCATAATCTGCTCGCACCCGTATTTGGTTTGTCGATAAAGGATTCCACAAACCCCGCTTGTTTCAACAAGGCACGCATCTTGATTTGCCACGACCAAAACTATTCCTTCCCGTAAATTTATCGATTTTTACGTTTACTGCCGACATCTTTTCTTGCTAAATATCACAACTTTATCACGATCCTAGCACCTTGTCGAAGGCCTTGGTGAAGACGAAGTTGATCGTACGATTGTTTTCTCCGAACCCGTCTCGATACCACTTGTTATAAAACGGATGGAGATAACTTCGGATGCAAGAAACGAAACGAAGCAATCAAACATAAACAATCAAAGGAGATAACGAAAACAAGAAGAACACGGATTTAACGTGGAAAACCTCTCGGTGGGAGAGGTAAAAAACCACGGGCAGAAAAGAGATATTTTATTATGCACTGAATTTTACAGATTTCAACACACTCAGACAATGAGACAACAACTGTATTTATAGGCACAAATCCCTAAACCATAACCGCCAGGAATCTTTGTCTGATGCACCATAAATACCCCTACACGTGTCCTCCTTTTAATGACACTGTATAGCTGTCACATAACAGAATTAGCAGATGTGGGACCCTGCTGTATCCAAGTACTCGGCGGACTATCACCCCGCGATAGTCAACCTCGTCGACGAAGCTCGCAGACTCCACCCTACTGATGCACAGAATTGAATACACTTCTCAGCTGTCCATCACACAGCTGAGTCTTCAGATTGGTTCCACCAAAAATGTAGAGTTTAAGTCACCTTACTGACATTTTCATTTTTGTGAACATTGGACACATACTCCTAAGCCTCCATTACCTCTTTCTTTGCGGGAGCAACCAATGCAGCCGTATCATATGCTATTACCGTAGGAGCATCAGCAGCCTTCCTCGTTAAAACTGCAACAATCATCGTTGTAGAGAAAAAAAACCAATCCTCCATTCTCTTATTTTTTTTCCTATAGTCTTCTATGCCCACATTTTCTAGATCTGAATCATTATTTCTATCCACCACAAAAATCAATGAATTAGGGGCGACGCAAGCGGTACAAATGTAAGGATCAGGGGATTTGGGCCTCACGTATTCAAAATCAGAAAAAGTGAGTCCTGTGATTTATTTATGGTGTCCTTCGAGCTTGATCTCCACCTATTGACGGTTAATGAAAGTACGAATGTTCAATTAGATTTCTTGAAACTTAAACATATTTACAGCCAAAATTCATTGTAGCCATATATATACACACACGCCAACACATAAATACATACATACACATGCTTTTAAAACGTCTTCTATTATAAGAGAGTCATTGTTAAATTACTGCATCAAGTGTACTTCATCATGACACATCAATTGTGGATCTTATTTAAATAACCTAGGCCAACAAGGCTCGATAAAAATCCTAGGTGGAGGTTAAGAGTGAAGACAAAGAGGCTGGAATTCATGACCTCGTTCTTTGATATGATGTTGAAATATCATGTTGTTACGAGTTACGGCAAAGAGGCTTGAATTCACTTTTCCGGGTTAGGTTCAGGGATTTTCTTCACGAATAATTACTCCGTTTCTTCTCGGTTGTTCCGTTAAGAAGAAAATAACCGTACACGTATGGAATAGAAAATAATGAAAGCCCCAAAGATCGTTTTCTTTTTTTAATCGGCGTGCTTTTCTATCCATCCAATTTTCCAATTTTGCTTGCATCTGAACATGCTAAAATTGTTATAAAAAAACTTTGAGTGATTCACTTTTCAAAGGATACAGGGATAAAATTGAACTAGGATCAATTACAAAAACCCATAAAATAAAAATTTTAAAAAAAAGTGAACACCAAGATCAAGTTGATCAGATTTTTGGGACATTTTTGTCCTGCAATAATTCATTTGGATCCTAGCAAGTTCATCGAATGCCTCATGTTGATCCAAACTGAGATCTTCAATTTTAGCGTCCCCGAAGCACATGCGGATGGACTCTTCCAGCTTTTTCATTTTCTTCGGATCAACGCCGCAAGTTTTTTCGGCTTCACATTCATCTTCAAGGAGCATGTAAATCTTCTCTAGTTCATCCTTACGGATAACCTTGCTCACTTTTTTCGATGGGAGTGCAAAGTAATCACTTTTCGGTTGAGTTTTTGAATCTATCAAGGATAGATTCAACGAAGGGCTACCGAAAGAAAATACTTGTGTTTCCCGGAGAAAAAATAATAAGGGCTTCATCCGCCGCAAGAATTGTATAAGAACAAGGTATATTAATTCGTTAGCAAAGCTATAAAACATTTTCCTATGCTCATTATCTATCCAAATAAAAAAATTAATAAAAGAAAGAATTAAAAAGTACAATAAAAGTAGTTTCTATAGGTGTGGATCCGAAGAAACCTACTTTTAGTGAGCTAGTGCTAAAATACCATATTTCAACAACTTAAAACGACTTAACTCGTCAAATATTACAATGTTGTATGTGCCTAGGTTTAGTATTAATTCCTAATGGCGTTGCAAGCAAAGCCGCCGGTTTTCCTTTCATAAGTTCACATTAAACTCGCCCAAGACACTATGCCTGAATGTTGTACACAGACCGTCACGGAAACATGCAGTAATTCTTGAAATATTAATTGAAAGTAACAACTTAGTACAACATAGAAAAGGAAAATAAAAACAATGAAATATACCTACCAATTGATATGTCATGATCAACGATCTTTCCACAATTGAAAAAATTGTGTGAAAACTCTGTATAGCTATAATCAAGCATCCCTTGCAATCTATCCAATGTACTCAATGTTTCCACAGTTTCACAATCTGAAAACGAACAAGCATGTAATTTTTTTAGGACAAATAAACACATTATTCTCTCGAGAGAGATTTATAAATCACCAAATATAAATATGCAAGCAAGTTGACTTTCACGTGTCTTCACTAAAAAAAACAAAAAAAGAAACAACATTAAACTGAATTGCACACAAGCCATGATGCATATTTAGCCTAATATGTATTTTTTTCTAGTAAATATTTCGAGCATGTTGTTGGTATTTGAACGTGAGGTAAACCCATACCAAAAACTAAATACTCAACATCTAACAAATAGTGAAATTATTAAGTAAAAAGTGAGTTAGACGTATAACTCGAAAAGCAAATAAATAATGAACATGAAATATCATGACATTGAAATCTCAACAAAAGTGGATGAATGTCCACCTACATCACACACACATACACACACGCACGCGCACACGAAAAAAAAAACCCCTTCATTTCCGGACTCTGAACTTGACCATTGACCAAACAATCTAGAGAATTTGTATCTCCACGAAAATGAAAATAGAGCCAAGTTTAGCAACTTCACTCATCATACCCTACAATGTTGTTAGTTACATGTAGCTGAAGTCCTCGAGTGGTAATAATATTTAATGAGCGGCGTATTTTTATATTTGAAAACTTAGAAATAAATGAGCAAAGAATTGGGGGATTTTCCGTTGGCAAATATTTATTGCGCAAACATGAAACTTAATATTCTTCAACACAAATAGAGAATCCGTATATGTTTTTCTTGTAACAAATTAGGTTGAATTCTCTTCCAGTGGATCTTACCAAAGATTTAGATCATTCGGAAATAAATTACTTAACGTAAAGCCACACATAATACAACACGTCTCTCAATTGAATTATTGTCATCATAGGAAACATTAATTCATATTTATGATGCAAGCGCAGACCACATCATTGTTTTAATAGCAAGCTGTCATAACTTTCAAGGTCATAGAATCTGAAGACAAGGATTTCTAATACACATACATGTAGAAAGAAATATAAAACATCATTTTTATCACGATCCATGAATTATTTAATGTCCTGGTGGGTTTTCATTGAAAGAATAAGAAAGAAACATCATTTTACTCAAACTGAAATCATGGAGAGACCAATTATTCTAACAGTTTTAAACAATCGTGATGACTTATTCAATTCCAAAACAACAACAACAACTACAACAACAAGGTTGCAGGTGATTTGATCAAACGATTGGGTGTCAAGTTGGTGGATAGTCATGAAAAAATAATAAAATAAACTCCATACACATACCTACAAGGAGATGTCCGGTTGTTGTCGAAGTCTCTCCAAAACAACAACAATTCAACTACAACCAAAGTGTCTCATTTGCTCGTGTTGTTGTCAGTCCTTTCGTCCTTCCCAGAGAATGATTTTAGACAAAAAGTGAATTGACAAACAACGGCGGCTGGAGTGTCCTATTTAAAGCCTGGAACGGTGAATTTGTGGGGTTTTTTTAATTACCAAAGCGCTCATTTGTTATCATTTTATTTTTTTCATTATATTTGGTAGATTTAATGTCAATTTATTATTATGGGTTAATAATGTTAATTCTCATGACTAAAAAATTGTTCTTTTTTTGCTATATATTTTGCAGGCAAAAATATTTTATTATGCGCAAATGATGGTAATTCCTTTCATTCTTTGTTTTTTGCTCTATAGTTTGCACAATAAATTTTGTTTATGATGTCATTTTCATGAAATCGGTGTTGCTATGTTTGTGTCAAATAGTAGGGCGGCGCTTTTTCCAACGTTATAATGCCCTAGTCATAGCACATTTCCTATTCTACCCTCTGCCTTTTTTTGTTATTACCTATAGTTATTTGTCCATTGTTTCTAGTGTGTCCCACACGGTCAAAGATGCGATTGTTACCTTTTGTGTTTATCATTTTATATTCTAGCAAAAGATTTTCACATTTATACCATTTCATGTGGAAAAATATATAATAATGTGCGTTCTTTAAATTACATGTTGAATATCAATTAATTTTAATTCAACGGCGTACATTTTTTTCAATTTAAAAAAATTATTCTTTTAGGGGGGAAGATGATTTTGATTTTATTGCGGGAGGAGATGATCATTCGAACCCTGGTTGATGTCAAGAACACGCATAATATTTATCAATAGATACAATTACATAACTTATCAAAAATTTATTCATTTAGTAAAACCAAAGTCGAATAAATTCATGTCAAAAAGGATACAAAATTTCAAAATTCTGTATATGTTTTTCTTAAGTCACGTGTTCGCAAGCAAATCTTTGTGTAGTTTTTGCTTCTACTGCTATTGAATGATATACCAAAGAGCGAGTAGTACTATTAGCGTTTCTATGAGCTACAAAAAGCAACGAACTCTATAAGCTAAGGATTTTTTCACCTTTGGACACAAACTTTGTTCTCAGCGAATACCCGTTGTTCTCAGCGAATATACTATTGAGTTACTTACTAAAATTCGGATGTATTCGGTGGTGGAACTACTTAAAACTAAGGGGGGAGCAAGCTGCCCCATGATCCAAAACAAAATGTGCATATAGTTTATCCCCCTTAATTTTTTTATTTGCCTTTATAAAACTCATTGCCCCCCCCCCCCCCCCCCCTCCTATCCGAGATCCGGCGTCCGTCACTGGATGCATTAAGTTATTTCTTTGGCAACACTCCCTCCTGTTAGGCCGATACCTTGATGGTAATTCATACTCCATTTTTAAGGTCCTTATTCAAGGTACATTTGTTAAGAAAATTATCACAGTTTTAGTGTACTTCATCTTTAAAATTATTCAATTATTCACATGTTTTCTTTAAAAGAAAAAAAGGCACATCTTTTGACACATGCCTCAAAATAATCATGTTATTAAACCATAATTTTTCTTTATTCATCTTCTTTGTTTTTAAGATCGCATGTAATACCCTTTCATTGTCAATATGAAGATCTCGAAGACTCACGTAGTAGATGCTCATCTATCGTGAGATCACGTACCAAATGCGTACATTTGATTTCTCTCGACTTCGACAAATGAAAATATAGACAATTAAATAATTTTTAAAAGAAGAAATAATACTTATGAAGTTTATTGATGAGTAGGAAATTATGTGGAAAAGTGTGAAGGTTCTAAAAAATCTTGAATTTCTTAAGGTTTGAATGACGTTGCCGATGTTTGAAAAATAAGAAAGAAACAAACTAGCGGTCTTAATCATTACTCGAATCTATTTATTGATTTAACACACTCTGTTTCTCTTTGACTAAAGAAATGAAACCAACTGCTAAACGTGAAAAAAAAAATATCCAAAAAAAACTTATTATTAAGTATTATTCATACACTATATTATAATTTTTTTTATGAATTATACTTATTACCTAAAATCTTTAATGACAATGATATGAATACATTGATGATCACAAAAAAATGACGTGTTATTATTTTGTCTATAAGTCTGATATATTTGTACCATTAATAATTTTTTTGGGGTGGAGTCGACATTTTAATGCAAAAAAACATGACTTTTATTATTCTTAAATCTTAAATAAAAAACACACCCGTTACTAACAAAACAAACAAAATCACCGCACCACTCTTGATCAAAATCAACCCCATCCCTTTTCTTTTGGGGGATCTAGAGGGAGAAAGACAATAATATATTTAAAATTAGTGAATATGACAGTTTTTCAAAACTTTTACATAAAATACCAAATTATTTATAAAGAGTTGAAATATCATGCGGAAATATCATGTCTTTGTTACGAGTTATGACAAAGAGGCTTGAATTCACTTTTCCAGGACAGTTCATGGATTTTCTTCACGAATAATTACTCCATTTCTTCTTGGTTGTTCCGTAAAGAAGAAAATAACCGTACACGTATGGAAGGGAGAATAATGAAAGCCCAAAGACTGTTTTCTGTTTTTAATCGGCGTGATTTTCTATCCGTCCAATTTTCCAATTTTGCTTGCATTTGAACATACTAAAATTGTTTATACAAAATGCTGAGTGATTCACTTTTCAAAAGGCTACAGAGATAAAATTAAACTAAGATCATTTACAAAAACCCATAAAATCAAAAAAAAAAAAAAAAGTCACTTTTCCTTGAGGGTTTAAAAGTGAACGCCTAGATCAAAATGATCAGATTTTTGAGACATTTTTGTCTTGCAATAATTCATTTGGATCCTAGCAAGTTCATTGAATGCCTCAAGTTGATCCAAACTATGATCTTCAATTTTAGCCTCCCCAAAGCACACGCGCATGGACTCTTCCAGCTTTTTCATTTTCTTCAGATCAACGCCGCAAGTTTTTCAAATTTCACATTCATCTTCAAGGAGCGTGTAAATCTTCTCAGGTTCATCCTTACGGATAACCTGCTCACTTTTTTCGATGGGAGTGCAAAGTAGACACTTTTCGGTTGAGTTTTTGAATCTATCAAGGACAGATTCAACAGAAGGGCTACCGAAAGAAAAGACTTTGTTTCCTGGAGAAAAATAATAAGGGCTACATCCGCTAAAAGAATTGTTTAAGAACAATGTATATTAATTCTTTAGCAAAGCTATAAAACATTTTCCTATGCTCATTATCTATCCGGCTAAAAAAATTAATAAAAGAAAGAATTACAAAGTACAATGAAAGTAGTTTTTATTGGTGTGGACCGAAGAAACCTGCTTTTAGTGAGCTAGTCCTAAAATTCCATATTTCAACAACTTAAAACGACTTAACTCGTCAAATATTATAATTCCGTATGTGCCTAGGTATAGTATTCCTACTGCCGTTGCAAGCCAAGCCGCCGGTTTTCCTTTCATAAGTTCACATTAAACTCACCCAAGACACCGTGCCTGAATAATGTACGCATACCATCAAGGAGACATGCAGTAATTCTTAAAATATTAATTGAAAGTAACAACTTAGTACAACATAGAATAGGGAAATAAAAACAATGAAATATACCTACAAATTGATATGTCATGATGAACGATCTCTCCACAATTGAAAAAAGTCTGTGCAAACTCTGTATATCTAGAATCAAGCATCCCTTGCAATCCATCCAATGTACTCAATGTTTCCTCAGTTTCACAATCTGAAAAAGCTTCCTCAGTTTCACAATCTGAAAAAGCACAAGCATGTAAATTTTTTAGGACAGCGCAAAACACAATATTCTGTGAGAGATTTATTAATCAGCCAAATATAAATATGCAAGCAAGTTGAATTTCACGTGTCTTCATTAAAAAAAAGCAAACAAACAAACAACATTAAACTTAATTATACTCAAACCATGATGCATATTTAGCCTAATATGTATCTTTTCAAGTAAATATTTCTAGCACGTTGTCGGTATTTGAACGTCAGGTAAACCCATACCAAAAACTAAATACTTAGCATGTAACAAATATTTAACAAAATAGAGCCAACTCTAGCAATTTCACTCATCATACACTACATTGTAGTTAGTTACATGTAGTCAAGTCCTCGAGTGGTAATAATATTTATTGAGCGGCGTATTTTTTTATATTTGAAAACATAGAAATAAATGAGCAAACAATTGGGGGATTTTCCGTTGGCAAATATTTATTGCACAAACATGAAAATTAATATTCTTGAACACAAATAGAGAATCCGTATATGTTTTTCTTATAACAAATTAGGTTGCATTCTCTTCCAAAGGATCTTACCAAAGATTAGGATATAAATTTCTTAACGTGAAGCAACAAAGAATAGAACTCTGTCTCTCGATTGAATTATTGTCATCATAGGAATATTGACATATTAATTATTTAGGGCCATTATTACAAGACGTCTATCATTAACCATGCTCGTCAAACATTAATTAATATTTATGATTCAAGGGCAGACCGCATCATAATTTTAAGAGCAAGTTGTCATAACTTTCAAGGTCACGAGAATCCGAAAAAAAAAAGAATTTTCTAATACACATACATGCGAAAAGAAATATAAAACGTCATTTTTATCATGATCCATGAATTATTTAATGTCCTGGTGGGTTTTCATTGAAAGAATAAGAAAGAAACATCATTTTACTCAAACCGAAATCCCGGAGAGACCAATTATTCTAACAGATTTCAAACAATCATGATAACTTATTCAATTTCAAAACAACAACAACTACAACTACTAGGTTTCATGTGATTTGATCAAACGATTGCGTGTCAAGTTGGCGGATCAGACTGAAAAAATAATAAAATAAACTCCATACACATACCTACAAGGAGATGTCCGGTTGTTGTCGAAGTCTCTCCAAAACAACAACAATTCAACTACAACCAGTATCTCATTTGCTCATGTTGTTGTCAGTCCTTTTGTCCTTCCTAGAGAATGATTTTAGGCAAAAAGTGAGACAAACAACGGCGGCTGGAGGGTCCTATTTAAAGGCTGGAACGGTGAATTTGTGGGGTTTTTTTTATCACCAAAATGCTCATTGTTATCATTTTATTTTTCATTATATTTGGTAGATTCATGACAATTTATTATTATGGGATAATAATGTTAATTCTCATGACCCAAAAATTGTTCTTTTTTTTGCTATATATTTTGCAGACAAAAATATTTTATTACGCGGAAATGATGTTAATTTCATTGAAAACCCCTTTCATTATGTGTTTTTTGCCCTGTAGTTTGTACAATAAATTTTGTTTATAATGTCATTTACATGAAATCGGTGTTGCTATGCGTGTGTCAAACAGTTGGCCGGCGCTTTTTTCCAACGTTATAATGCCCTAGTCAAAGCACATTTCCTAATCTACCCTCTTCCTTTTTTTGTTATGACCTATAGTTATTCGTCCATTGTTTCTAGTGTGTCCCATGCGAGTCAAAGATGTGATTGTTACCTTTTTTCTGTTTATCATTTTATACTCTAGCTAAAGATTTTTCACATTTATACCATTTCAAGTGGAAAAATTAATAATACTGTGCATTCTTTAATTGCATGTTGAATAAATATCAATTAATTATAATTCAACTGTGTTTGGCCACCCTCTCCGGCTTGATGCCGCAACGATTGATCTTCGAAAGCCATCTTTGGCTAGGGTCCAAGTCGAAATCGATATTTTACATCCCCCACCTAATAGGGTTTGGGTCCAAAGAGAAGATGGAAATAGTTTTTGGCAATCGATCACTTGGGAAGATGAAATCCCCTCTTATTGTACTCATTGTTGGCATCTCCGACATACTGAGCATGGCTGCTTTGTGAAGCACCCCGAGCTTCGTCAGCAACCTAAGGTTAACACCGGGCAACAAAAGAAGCAGGAGTATAAGTTGAAAAATGTTTCTTTGGAAAAAACCTCAACGGCTCCCATTGTTGAACATAATAAGGACCAGCAGAGAGAAAAAAGGGATAATGTGACCCAAAAAAATGATAATGTCACTCAAACAGAAAAGAATTTTGGGGGAGCAGACCCACCTTTTGAGGTTCCGACCATTCCTACTGCTAATTCAATGGGCACTGAACAAAGACCAACTTCAGTCGAATCACCTGTTGAGAGAAATAAGCGATTCGAGATAGTTCATAGGAAAGAAAATCGACTCGAACATGGGTATCTTTCCGAAAATTAAAAAAAGACTCACTTGCTCCACAATCTCTGGCTCAAGCTATAGATGAATTGACGCAGGCCTCCATGGATGTGACCAACATAGAACAAAATCCAACCAATGACCATGCTTACGAAGGTAATTTTACAATGGTGACTAAAAGGAGGAAAAGTAGAAAAGACTATGCGGCTATGGCTAAAGGGATTGCAACCCGTTCAGATTCTTCCAATCTAACAGTTAAAGATGTTTAACGGTCTCTTTTGGAATATAAGAGGTGTGGGCAACCCTTCCTCGATACGAAGGTTGAAAAAATTGGTACATACCTATAATTTGTCTTTTGTTGCTATTATGGAACCGATGGTTAATTCTCCTAACTACCTAAATAAGGAGCGATTAAAAATGGGATTTAGTTATACGATTTCTAATCCAAACAGCAAAATTTGGTTTTTTTGGAAATTTACCTCTGCCTGGGATATTGTTCTTAATTCAAATCAAGGTATCCATTTGAAGTTCAATGATAGTGTCCCTTTTATTTTTTCGATCATCTATGCCAAATGTACTAGAGCAGAACGGGTGATGTTATGGAATGATTTGAGGTTGGTTTGCAATCTGAATATGCCTTGGTTAATTGGAGGTGACTTTAATGTTATACGCTTCTTAGATGAATACAAGGGACATGGGCATCCTGATATTGCCGCCATGCAAGACTTTAACACATCTATTTCTGAGTGCGGCTTACAGGAATCTACAGTTTCTGGGGGTCATTTCACCTAGGCTGGACATAGGCCGAATGGCTATGTTCAAAAAAAGCTTGAAAGAATTTTGTTTAACACTCAGTGGCAATCTGATAGATCGTTTGAGATTCAATCCTTATCCCGCACTTGCTCCGATCATCGGCCTCTTCTTTATTTGGGAAAAGAAAGTCTCACCGGGCCAAAGCCTTTTCGTTTTCAGAAAATGTGGTTACACCGCTCAGATCAAAAAGATGTTGTAGTAGCTAGCTGGAGTGAACCCACACATGCGTCTGGCATTCTTGGCTTTATGCTAAAGCTTAAATCCCTGCGCTCTCGCTTAAAGCAATGGAATGTTGAGTCTTTTGGGAATGTTCACGAAAACATTAAATTAGCCGAGCTTGATATTGTGACAAAATAGAGTGTCTACGATCAGGATCCCTCGCCCCAAAATAGAGCCGAGCTTTCACAAGCCCAAGCATGGATCTTATGTCTCTATTTATTGTTGGATTACGGTGGGAATGACACGTGGTGAGGTGCCAATCCGACCTCCATCAGGATTCTTAAAGAGTTTTCCACACGTCACTCTTTACTTGGTTTTATATTTCCGGGATTTCTCTTATGCCTTCCTTTGCTGATTCGATCCACCAGATCCTATAGAAACCTCTGTGATCTTTATTAACTGACAGCCCTGATGAAGGAGCCTTCCGCAATGAAATGAGTGCAAACCGGAATAAGAGAAAACATCAAAAGAAATGACATAATAGATGAAGATGATCTACAAAGACTTATACTTGAAGGCAGTAGTCAAAGAAACAATGAGATTGTACCCTCCAACTCTACTCTTAGTTCCAAGAGAAACTAGAGAGAATTGCAAAATTGATGGTTATAATATTATGGTGAAAACACAAGTTTTTGTATATAAGTGAACAAGCTATTGCAAGAGATCCGGAATGCAGGTAAATCTCTGAAGCATTCAACCCGGAAAGATTCTTGTGTGGTAATATTGATGTGAAAGAGAATGATTTTGAAGTGTTTCAGGGTCATCTATAAGATATAAACTGTTGATTGCTACATTTGGATCGCCATTTGTGTTATTGAAATGTTGGCTTTGGATGAAGGACATGTACATTGTGTGATGATGCATAGACGCATTGTCCCTCGAGCATCATAAAAAAAAATTATCTTATAAATATTAGAATCAATACAACATCTGAAAAAACAAATTTAATAAACATGAGTGGGAATCTCATAAACACAATATGATTATAAGTAAGCTAGTTTAATTTCAAATTACCTAGAAAGGCTTTCTTTACATTTTTGACATGACTTGCAAAATGGAAAAGAGTCTTAGAAACTATAAAAAGCAATTTGATATGGAAAATACCATTTAAAATCAAGAAGCAATACCATTTCCCCTTCAAGATTCTTTCGTCGAGCAAAGAGCCCCTCCATGTATGCCAGATTTACCGAAACGGACCTGCAAATTTTCAGTCCTCTGGAAAAAAGAAGTGAAGAAACATTGGTCATCAAACAATGAACAACAAAAGCCAACAATAGGGAAGAATGCAGGCTATGTTTATTGTTGAATACATATTAGCACAATGACTAGTTACATGCCTGTAAATGCTTCAACCTCTCCTTTAGTGATGAAAATGTTTTCAAACTGTCCAATTCCTTCAGGAAAGATGGGAAATAGACTGGAGCTCCAAATCCGTATTATTACCATAAAATGTATCTTTTTAAAAACAAAAAAAGGTAAATTACGTTGTTAGAACTTAGAGAATCTATAGTTTCAAGTGGATGATGACACGGCCTCATCACTCGATGAAATACATGTTCTTGTTGAATATTCTGCATAGTAGAAACCGGATATCAACGATAACAAGAGAAAATATATTTATGAAATTCGAAGCATATTTGTGGAAAATTATTTTTTTTATTTTTTTTAACACAAGCCGGAAAGGTGACAAGTAGTGATTATTCAATGATTAAATAATATTAAAAACGAACTTCAAGTTCTGTAAGAATCTGAGAGGACATTACAACTAGTGAAACATAAAAAAAAAAAAAAAGGGGAAAACAATAGAAAATACCTAGCCAGATCCATAAAAAATGATATGTCATGATCAACGATCTTTCTGCAATTGGAAATAATATGTGCAAACAACTCTACTTTACGAATCATCCTTTGAAATCCATCCACTATACTCAATCTTGGCTTATGCACCACAACCAAGCCACAAAAGCATATTTTCATGTGCATATATTTCTCTCTCAATCTGCAAAAGCAAAGTATAAAATCAACATGAGCATCTACCCTTTGCGGATAGTTATTACGCAAACTTAAAAAAGTAATTTTATTCAATGGTAATAGAGAATCTGTAAAGAGATCACGGAAATATTGTCATCAAATAACCACGGATGTATTAACGATTGTAGGCCATATTAGAAAACATTTATAAGAAATGTTTCATTATAGTTTTCATACTGAGCGCAGATCCTCTACTCTAATGAGGGTACCAAAGATCATTTAACCCGGTGCCACATATTTGAAACTTTCATCCCGGTGCCGGAGAATTGAATTTGTTGGATACAATTTGAGAAAGAAAAAAACATTTACCGAAATTCAAATCTAAGGGAGACCGCACTTCAAAAAAAGGAAGAACACACCAGCTGCAAGTGGAGATTTGCTCAGGTTTCTATTCCAAGACACAAATTGAGCTGAATTTGTAGGTTAGTTCTTGCTTCCTATCCGCCACCTATGAGTTGTTTAAGAATGAGAAAGATAGATTGAAAACGCGGCTAGGGCTTCACACCTTAAATAGAGGTTGGAGTGATTGTGCTTCATACACATGGCAGGCATGCATTTACATATTTTGTCATTTGACGCCCCAATTTGTATGTAAAAACACCACATTCTGTTACCAATAATTTTTTTTTATTTTATATAATTTTAATCTAAAATGGAATTAATCCAATTCTTTGTTTTACATAATACAGTAGACATAAAGAAAAATTTACAGAATTTGGATAGATGCGGTATATATAAAAGAAATTTTACAGAATTCGTATTTTACGGTAAAAAAAATAGAGTATCGGTGTAATTTTTTCGTAAATCTGAATATTGAAATATCTAAAATACTGTTTTGAAAAGATTTAGAGTGTATACTACAAATGCACTAATTAATGTATGGATATCTATAGACAACTGGTTTCATACATTGCACATTGATTCTTTCTAAATAAAAATAATAATAATTGTTCATGATATAATCACAATCAAATTGACATGATCTACATTGTACAATGATTCTAGAGTCAAAGGGTAATCTAGACTTTTAATATTAAAATTAATGAAACTTATCCACTTTCTTAATCCGTGTTAAAAGTCAAAATGGACTTAAATTTTTGGATGGAGGTAGTATTTTACATTTAACCAATACAGTATATGTAAAGGTCCTTATTCATGGTATATTAACTGAAAAATCTATCACTGTTTTAGAGTACTATACCACTAAAATTGTTCAATCATTCATAAGTTTTTTTTTTTTTTTTGTTTTTTTTGTTTTTTTTTTTTTTTTTTTTTTTGCCAAACAACCAATCAAATTTTTATCTATGCCACCAAAAATCGTGCTTTTTTCACCAATTTTTTTTTTTAATTTTCTTTGTTTTAAAATCATATTTAAAATACCCATTCACTGTCAGTTCCGAGAAGCTCATGTAATAGATGCTAATCTATATGGTAAATTCAAGTACCAAATGCTTACATTTTCTTTCTCGTGCGTCAAAAAATGAATATATAGACGATTAACAAAATTTTCAAAGAAGAAATAATACATATATAGTTTATTGATGAGTAGGAAATTATGTTGAATAGTGTGAAGGCTCTAAGAATCTTCAGTTACTTAAGTTTTGAATGACGCTGTTGATGTATAATAAAGAGAAGAAACAAACTAGTGGTTTTAGTCTCGTTACGGAATCTAATTATTGATTTACACAGACTGTGTTCCTTTTTAAAGAAAGAAATGAAACCAACTGCCATATGTGAAACGAAAATGGTCCAAAACTAAAACTTATTGCTAAGTTTTGTTCATATACTATATTATATACTTTTCCTTCTCAATCCCATGAATTATACGTATTATCTAAAATCATTATTGACAATGATATGAATACATTGATTGATGGCGAAATGTTTTGATTTGATAAAAAATAATATATTTGTATCCTTAATATTTTATAACCAAAACTGTAGAATTTTAATTTTAAATGAAAACCGAGGACATCATATAAAACAATATTTGAGTTTAGTATTATACATGGTTTCATGTTTACGTTACATTTATAAAAAAGATATGTTGAATAATACCGGTTCTTATAAATGATCTTATTCTTCTCATTTGTTACTTAATTGGTTCATTAATGATTCATATGAGTTAAATCATAACTGACATGTTATATTTATCCTAATTTTAAATATTAAACAATTTTCATAAAAAAATTAAGAATAAAACGATTTTCAATTAATATTTGACATTTAACCAATATTCCATTTGTTATGGTCTGGTATGTTTGAGAAAAACATTCTATCACAGTGTTAGTGTACTACACCTTTCAAATTATTCAAACATTCATAAGTTTATTTTCAAAAAAATAAAACAGCCATATATTTTTTATAGAAAATTTGGTAAAAGGACACATATTGGAATATTTTTAAGTAACATGACACGACAATATTTTTTATAAGAAGGAGGAAAAATTCTATAATTTTATTAGCCTCAAGGCCAAACAAATAAATCAAAACCACCCCAACACGCGCTTTAGTGTAACTGTTTTTTTCTTTTTCTTTCTACCTTATTTTTTCAAACACTCATATCATTTGATCTAGATCTCCAAACGCGATGAAAAATATCACTGAATTTTTTATTTTTTCAAACTCTTCATTTTGAGACTTGGTTCGATATAATCACATCATTTTTCGTGAGATTCAATGTCGAAATTTACTCGTTGAATCCCGACAGCGAATCCCGAAAATAAGTGAATTTTGACAATGGATTTTTGGAAATTACACCGGAATATGGTGAATGTGGTCTCAAAACAAAGAGCATGAAAAAATGAAAATTTTGATGAAAGAATTTTCAAATTTGTTAGAGATTGAATGATATAAGTGTTTAAAAAATATGAATGAGAGATAAAGTGTGTTGTTTTTTTTTATGGTAGGAACAGCGTTCAGAATTAAAAAAAAATAAATTTTTTTTTGTCTTTGATGCAAAAGTTTTGAAAACTTGTCGTATTTCCTAATTGATGAATTGTTTTTGTCATTCTCCCCTATTTCCCCAATATAAAGTTATCTACCTCCCCATTAGTTCATGATTTTAGGAGAGATGATACTTAAACATTTAATTAGTTAATTTTGTGTTTGATAGTTAAACATTTAATGAGTTGTTTATGCTCTTGAATTAACTCTCGATCCCCCCATCCCCCCAAAGAAGATCAATATAATATTAAACCAAAGCAAACAAGCAAAATACATAGTTAAATTATTTGGATATTTTTTGGGGAGCAAAAATTCCACTTTGCAAAAGAAGATGGTGCAGCATTAAAATAGCTCTTGCTGAGTGAATCTGGAAGGTTGGTTAGGAGTTGTGGGTGCTAGCTTACTGTTTGAAAGAAAATGCCATCATGCTTTCAGAACTCCCTTTTTTGCAGTAGTTGGATGCAAGTTCTTTTTTAGATAACGCTACAATTCTTCTTTCTCCTGGAGTTGCATCTCCATGGCTTTTATTTTTAATTTTGTCCTTTTTTTATTTCACTGCACGGAGGCTCATGCTCTTTCCCTAGCACCTGGTTTCCCACATCGGGTTTTCCGGACTAGGGTTTTAAGGAGGTGGAGGACGTATATTGACGACATATTTTTTCGGAGGAGGCTGGGAGTGCCCAAAACCTTGTAAACTCTTTTCTTATATTAATAAAATTTACAAGTTTTGTCTATAAAAGAATTAAAAATAAATATTCATAAAATTTATAAATAACTACACACAACACTTTAGACCACAAGCAAGATGAAGATTTGTGGAGTGAGGAATTACTTGTGTAATGCCCCCAAACATGTGTCTGATAGCGCTAATTGAGACATGAAAGATCCAGTTAACTACTTAGACCACCGTCCTCGCTTGGCTTAAAAGGATAACCCAAATTGACAAAACCTTTATATCTCACACTTATATGGGATTAGAATTCAACTACTTTAATTATGTGGGACATTACATTCTCCCCCTTATAAGTAACTGGCATACTTTCTAGGACTTGGCCATGGTCGTTCTCACACTTTTCCTTACCGAGGATTATAAAGGTTGCCCCCACCGTCTCTCACGCCGTGGCACTAACTTATGTCTGATAGTCGGCTTTGATACCAATTTGGAATGCCATCAAACCCATGTCTAGTAGTGCTAATTGAGCAATAAATGATCTAATTAACTACCTAGTCCATCGTCCTCGTTTTGCCTAAAAGGGCTAACCCGAATTGAATGACTCTTATGTCTCAAACTTATATGGGGGTGAGAATTCTACGACTTTAAAAACATGTATCTTGACCCATATGGCATCATCATCAACTAATAATTTCCACTAGTTTACCGATGAGAGTCATATTCATCATGTCAAGACGTTTAAAACCCAAATCTCCTCTTTCGATTTATTGTGGACCCAAGGGTGTAAAGATTTGAATCTTTCAAATACAACTCTAATTCGTATCCCACTTGGACCCCGATGTATTTGTTCCTATGCTAGAAATCCAAACTCTATAACAAGAATATTCTATATTTGTTGGATTGTGAGAAAACTAGTCCGAAAGAAGAAATAAGTTCTTTTGCTAAAAATAAAAAATGAAAATAATAAATAAGTCATACTTGTAGATTTTTTAAAATTTAAATCCAAAACAAGAAATAAATTCAACAGTTTGACGCCCACAAAAAGAAATACCTCTCAGGAAATACGGTTGGCTAGGTTCAAGCTTTTTGTGTCCCGTAGAGAGTATAACCTTTCAAATACACCCTTAATTTGTTTTCCATTTCAATCCTGTTATAATTGTTCATTTTCTAGAAATGCAAAATCCGAAAGAAGAAATAAGTTGTATTTGTTGATTTGTTAGAAATCAAATCCGAAACAAGAATTAAATTCTACGGGTTGACGCCGACAAAATGAATGTACCCCTCAAGATTGTTTTTGTGGTGTGTTTTAGATTTATTATAGATAACTATGAAACTTCATGACACAATTTTGTCACCAGCATGAAGAAACGAAACAACATGACACAAATTTGTTATCGTCATCGACCCAAGACACTACAAACAACCTATTGTGATTAAGCCTAACGGCACTAAACCAATAACCTTCAGAAAAATCAATTTTCACAATCAGTTTTTATGTGTCAATTTTCGGAGTGGTATCACAGTAAATTGGGTACCACAATATTAAACATGTATAATATTTAGTGCACAACATTCCGTTTTAATTTTATAAATGACTTGAACAATAACATGGGGCCTAAACTAGACTCCAACTGAAACATTGTTGATAAAAGAAATGCATTATACTGACATGGAAGAAAAAAACAAGACTTTGTGAAAAGTGACATTTTCACAAAATTCATAACAAACAAAGACTAATCATTAAGCACACTTTCTTACTGCACTTATTTTAACGCTAATGGTCAACATTCTTTTTTTTTTTTTTTTTTTGAAGCAGATAGCGCTAATGGTCAAACAGGACATCCTTTGGCTGATACTTGTACACATACAATATTTTATCACATACTTTGATAGTTTGCTTAGACTAAGTTCTAACCTTATGATCTCCGACCACTATCATTAATTCGCAGTGCAAAAACATATCGAAACACAGTTCATAAAGGGTGAATCACTACCGAAGAAAATTTGCGTACAACATGTTATACGTATGAAGGTTGTACCAAATAGATGCTTGTGTTCATCCATTCTTACTATCGTTCATTCTTACACAACACAATTATTTGAATAATGTTAGATAATGTATGAATATAACTCATGCACTTGGTACAACATTACTACAACGGTTATTATAAAATTTCTCATGGAGTGATTTACCGTCTATAAAGTGGGCTTTAATCCGTCTATCCATAAGCTATAATGATGGTGGTTGTAGATCATAGATTGGAATTATACTCTAATAAGCCTATTAAAGTATAAGAGAAAATATTTTATGAAAATGATGATCAACCAAGCGTGAGTCCTGCTCGGGCATTAGAGCCATCTACTTCTAAGAAAAAGAATGTAGCTTTCAAAAATAGTGCAGCAAAAAAGGTGTTTCATAATGCATTATCACTGATCTTTGTTTATTGATGAGCATGTGTCCTTGCATGATAAAGTTGGGGCTCTCCTTCTATACATAAACCTTCTACAACATTGCAAAGAATGGATGGAAGACTCGTCTTGTTGCCTCATGCGACATTCTCTGGTGGAGGTAGATCATCAGATACTCTTCTTTCATACCGTTCTGTGTTTTTTGCTCCAACTTCTGCTATTGTTCCACTAGCTGGGGATCCTATGCTCGGTCAAATCAATAATTCTCATATCTTTTTATATAATATACTGTATAATGTATTGAGCATGTCCTCTCTTTTTTCTTCATATTAAAAAATATATATATAAACTAGCACCGGATAAAAAGATTTAGAGGACTCTTCTGACTTTGAAAAATATATAGTTTTTTTGTTAGAGGTCCCCTAGCCCTAAACACTAACAAACTATTCATTTTCCCGAAGCTGATAATGTACATGAATGTTCCAAGCATGTCTTCCGACCATTCATGACACTGCTTGCAATTAAATAGTTGCATGTACAAAAAAGTGGGTATCTTTAAGGAGGAACATCAAGAAAAAGTATGAGCTTCAATTGCATACTAACCGGCGCATCATCCCCAACACCATGGCCATGAATACTATAACTTGCAGCCAACCACGACCGCAGCCACGACCACGACCACAACCAACACCACATCCACGGCAACTGTAATTGGATGGATTGGATGCCAACTCCTCCACTCGTATTCCCCTTAAATTTTCATTTTTGTGAACATTTGACACATACTCCAAAGCCTCCATTACCTCTTTCTTTGCGGGAGCAACCAATGCAACCGTATCATATGCTATTACCCAAGGAGCGTCAGCAGCCTTCCTCGTTAAAACTGCAACAATCATCGTTGCAAAGAAAAAAAACCAATCCTCCATTCTCTTTTTTTTTCCCTGTAGTCTTCTATGCCCACATTCTCTAGATCTGAATCAATATTTCTATCCACCACAAAAATCAATGAATTAGGGGCGACGCAGGCGGTACAAATGTAAGGATCAGGGGATTTGGGCCTCACGCATTCAAAGTCAGAAAAAGTGAGTCCTGTGATTTATTTATGGTGTCCTTCGAGCTTGATCTCCACCTGTTGACGGTTAATGAAAGTACGAATGTTCCAATTAGATTTCTTGAAACATAAATCAAACATAGAAGCTAGCTTAAGTAAACATATTTATAGCCAAAATTCATCGTAGCCATATATATACACACACACACACGCCAACACATAAATACATACATACACATGCTTTTAAAATAGTCACTTTACCTTGAGAGTTTTAAAAGTGAACGCCAAGATCAAGTTGATCAGATTTTTGGGACATTTTTGTCCTGCATTAATTGATTTGGATCCTAGCAAGTTCATCGAATGCATCAAGTTGATCCAAACTGAGATCTTCAATTTTAGCGTCCCCGAAGCACATGCGGATGGACTCTTCCAGCTTTTTCATTTTCTTCAGATCAACGCCGCAAGTTTTTTCAGCTTCACATTCTTCTTCAAGGAGCATGTAAATCTTCTCTAGTTCATCCTCATGGATAACCTGCTCACTTTTTTCGATGGGAGTGCAAAGTAATCACTTTTCGGTTGAGTTTTTGAATCTATCAAGGATAGATTCAACAGAAGGGCTACCGAAAGAAAATACTTTGTTTCCCGGAGAAAAAATAATAAGGGCTACATCCGCTGCAACAATTGTATAAGAACAATATATATTAATTCGTTAGCAAAGCTATAAAACATTCTCCTATGCTCATTATATATCCAGCTAAAAATAATAATAAAAGAAAGAATTAAAAAGTACAATAAAAGTAGTTTCTATAGGTGTGGACCGAAGAAACCTACTTTTAGTGAGCTAGTGCTAAAATACCATATTTCAACAACTTAAAACGACTTAACTCGTCAAATATTACATTGTTGTATGTGCCTAGGTTTAATATTCCTACTGGCGTTGCAAGCAAAGCCGCCGGTTTTCCTTTCATAAGTTCACATTAAACTCGCCCAAGACATTATGCCTGAATATTGTACACAGACAGTCATGGAAACATGCAGTAATTCTTGAAATATTAATTGAAGGTAACAACTTAGTACAACATAGAAAAGGAAAATAAAAACAATGAAATATACCTACAAATTGATATGTCATGATCAACGATATTTCCACAATTGAAAAAATTTTGTGCAAACTCTGTATAGCTAGAATCAAGCATCCCTTGCAATCTATCCAATGTACTCAATGTTTCCACAGTTTCACAATCTGAAAACGCACAAGCATGTAATTTTTTAGGATAGCGCCAAACACATTATTCTGTGAGAGAGATTTATAAATCAGCCAAATATAAATATGCAATCAAGTTGACTTTCACGTGTCTTCATTAAAAAAAAAAAAAAAAGAAACAACATTAAACTGAATTGCACACAAGCCATGATGCATATTTAGCCTAATATGTATCTTTTCTAGTAAATATTTCTAGCATGTTGTTGGTATTTGAACGTGAGGTAAATACATACCAAAAACTAAATACTCAACATCTAACAAATAGTGAAATTATTAAGTAAAAAGTGAGTTAGACGTATAACTCAGAAAAGCAAATAAATAATGAACATGAAATATCATGACATTGAAATCTCAACAAAAGTGGTGAATGTCCACCTACATCACACACACATACACACACGCACGCGCACACAGAAAAAAACCCCTTCATTTCCGGACTCTGAACTTGACCCTTGACCAAACAATCTAGAGAATTTGTATGTCCACGAAAATGAAAATAGAGCCAACTTTAGCAACTTCACTCATCATACCCTACAATGTTGTTAGTTACATGTAGCTGAAGTCCTCGAGTGGTAATAATATTTAATGAGCGGCGTATTTTTATATTTGAAAACTTAGAAATAAATGAGCAAAGAATTGGGGGATTTCCATTGGCAAATATTTATTGCGCAAACATGAAACTTAATATTCTTCAACACAAATAGAGAATCCGTATATGTTTTTCTTGTAACAAATTAGGTTGAATTATCTTCCAGTGGATCTTACCAAAGATTTAGATCATTCGGATATAAATTACTTAACGTAAAGCCACACATAATACAACACGTCTCTCAATTGAATTATTGTCACCATAGGAAACATTAATACATATTTATGATGCAAGCGCAGACCACATCATTGTTTTAATAGCAAGTCATTGTCATAACTTTCAAGGTCATAGACTCGAAGACAAGGATTTCTAATACACATACATGTAGAAAGAAATATAAAACATCATTTTTATCATGATCCATGAATTATTTAATGTCCTGGTGGGTTTTCATTGAAAGAATAAGAAAGAAACATCATTTTACTCAAACTGAAATCATGGAGAGACCAATTATTCTAACAGTTTCAAACAATCGTGATGACTTATTCAATTCCAAAACAACAACAACAACTACAACAACAAGGTTGCAGGTGATTTGATCAAACGATTGGGTGTCAAGTTGGTGGATAGTCATGAAAAAATAATAAAATAAACTCCATACACATACCTACAAGGAGATGTCCGGTTGTTGTCGAAGTCTCTCGAAAACAACAACAATTCAACTACAACCAGTGTCTCATTTGCTCGTGTTGTTGTCAGTCCTTTCGTCCTTCCCAGAGAATGATTTTAGACAAAAAGTGAATTGACAAACAACGGCGGCTGGAGTGTCCTATTTAAAGCCTGGAACGGTGAATTTGTGGGGTTTTTTTATTACCAAAGCGCTCATTTGTTATCATTTTATTTTTTCATTATATTTGGTAGATTTAATGTCAATTTATTATTATGGGTTAATAATGTTAATTCTCATGACTAAAAAATTGTTCTTTTTTTTGCTATATATTTTGCTGGCAAAAATATTTTATTACGCGCAAATGATGGTAATTCCTTTCATTCTTTGTTTTTTGCTCTATAGTTTGCACAATAAATTTTGTTTATGATGTCATTTCCATGAAATCGGTGTTGCTATGTTTGTGTCAAATAGTAGGGCGGCGCTTTTTCCTACGTTATAATGACCTAGTCATAGCACATTTCCTAATCTACCCTCTGGCTTTTTTTGTTATTACCTATAGTTATTTGTCCATTGTTTCTAGTGTGTCCCGCACGGTCAAAGATGCGTTTGTTACCTTTTGTGTTTATCATTTTATATTCAAGCTAAAGATTTTTCACATTTATACCATTTCATGTGGAAAAATATATAATAATGTGCGTTCTTTAAATTACATGTTGAATATCAATTAATTTTAATTCAACGGCGTACATTTTTTTCAATTTAAAAAAATTATTCTTTTAGGGGGGAAGATGATTTTGATTTTATTGCAGGAGGGGAAGATCATTCGAACCCTGGTTGATGTCAAGAACACGCATAATATTTATCAATAGTTACAATTACATAACTTAGCAAAAATTTATTCATTTAGTAAAACGAAAGTCGAATAAATTCATGTCAAAGAGGATACAAAATTTCAAAATTGTGTATAAGTTTTTCTTAAGTCACGTGTTCGCAAGAAAATCTTTGTGTAGTTTTTGCTTCTACTGTTATTGAATGATATACCAAAGAGCGAGTAGTACTATTAGCCTTTCTATGAGCTACAAAAAGCAACGAACTCTATAAGCTAAGGATTTTTTCACCTTTGGACACAAACTTTCTTCTCAGCGAATACCCGTTGTTCTCAGCGAATATACTATTGAGTTACTTACTAAAATTCAGATGTATTCAGTGGTGGAACTACTTAAAACTAAGGGGGGAGTAACTGCCCCCATGATCCAAAACAAAATGTGCATATAGTTTATCCCCCTTAATTTTTTTATTTGCCTTTATAAAACTCATTGCCCCCCTCCCCACCCCCCTCCTATCCGAGATCCGGCGTCCGTCACTAGATGCATTAAGTTATTTCTTTGGCAACACTCACTCCTGTTAGGCCGATACCTTGATGGTAATTCATACTCCATTTTTAAGGTCTTTATTTAAGGTACATTTGTTAAGAAAATTATCCCAGTTTTAGTGTACTTCATCTTTAAAATTATTCAATTATTCACATGTTTTCTTTAAAAGAAAAAAGGCACATCTTTTGACACATGCCTCAAAATAATCATGTTATTAAACCATAATTTTTGTTTATTCATCTTCTTTGTTTTTAAGATCGCATGTAATACCCTTTCATTGTCAATCTGAAGATCTCGAAGACTCACGTAGTAGATGCTCATCTATCAGGTGAGATCACGTACCAAATGCTTACATTTGATTTCTCGCGACTTCGACAAATGAAAATATAGACAATTAAATAATTTTTAAAAGAAGAAATAATACTTATGAAGTTTATTGATGAGTAGGAAATTATTTGGAAGAGTGTGAAGGTTCTAAAAATTCTTGAATTTCTTAAGGTTTGAATGACGTTGCTGATGTTGAAAAATGAGAAAGAAACAAACTAGCGGTCTTAATCTGTTACTGAATCTATTTATTGATTTAACACACTCTGTTTCTCTTTGACTAAAGAATGAAACCAACTGCTAAACGTAAAAAAAAAAATATCCAAAAAAAACTTATTATTAAGTATTATTCATACACTATATTATTTTTTTTTTTATGAATTATACTTATTACCTAAAATCTTTAATGACAATGATATGAATACATTGATGATCACAAAAAAATGACGTGTTATTATTTTGTCTATAAGTCTGATATATTTGTACCATTAATAATTTTTTTGGGGTGGAGTCAGACATTTTAATGCAAAAAAACATGACTTTTATTATTCTTAAATCTTAAATAAAAAACACACCCGTTACTAACAAAACAAACAAAATCACCGCACCACTCTGGATCAAAATCAACCCCATCCCTTTTCTTTTGGGGGATCTAGAGGGAGAAATACTATAATATATTTAAAATTAGTGAATATGACAGTTTTTCAAAACTTTTACATAAAATACCAAATTATTTATAAAGAGTTGAAATATCATGCGGAAATATCATGCTGTTACGAGTTACGACAAAGAGGCTTGAATTCACTTTTTCAGGACAAGTTCATGGATTTTCTTCACGAATAATTACTCCATTTCTTCTTGGTTGTTCCGTAAAGAAGAAAATAACCGTACATGTATGGAAGGGAGAATAATGAAAGCCCAAAGACTGTTTTCTTTTTTTAATCGGCGTGATTTTCTATCCGTCCAATTTTCCAATTTTGCTTGCATTTGAACATACTAAAATTGTTTATACAAAACGTTGAGTGATTCACTTTTCAAAGGCTACAGAGATAAATTTAAACTAAGATCATTTACAAAAACCCATAAAATCAAAATAAAAATAGTCACTTTTCCTTGAGGGTTTTAAAAGTGAACGCCTAGATCAAAATGATCAGATTTTTGAGACATTTTTGTCTTGCAATAATTCATTTGGATCCTAGCAAGTTCATTGGATGCCTCAAGTTGATCCAAACTATGATCTTCAATTTTAGCCTCCCCAAAGCACACGCGCATGGACTCAACAGAAGGGCTACGGAAAGAAAATACTTTGTTTCCTGGAGAAAAATAATAAGGGCTACATCCGCTAAAAGAATTGTTTAAGAACAATGTATATTATTTCTTTAGCAAAGCTATAAAACATTTTCCTATGCTCGTTATCTATCCGGCTAAAAAAATTAATACTCCCTCCGTCCCGTAATATAAGTCTTTTTAACTTTTTTGTGGTGTCCCAAAATATAAGTATTTCTCACATTCCAATACAATATTAAATGCATAGTCTTCACTTTCACACTAAACAATGCAGTTTATTAGTCAGTCCCAGAAAACAATACAATATTTTACATTGAAATATTAAAAAGTAACTCATTTATTATGTTTCTTAAACTGTGTGAAATGACCAAAAGGCCTTATATTATGGGACGGAGGGAGTAAAAGAAAGAATTACAAAGTACAATGAAAGTAGTTTTTATAGGTGTGGACCGTAGAAACCTGCTTTTAGTGAGCTAGTCCTAAAATTCCATATTTCAACAACTTAAAACGACTTAACTCGTCAAATATTTTAATGCCGTATGTGCCTAGGTATAGTATTCCTACAGCCGTTGCAAGCCAAGCCGCCGGTTTTCCTTTCATAAGTTCACATTAAACTGACCCAAGACGCCGTGCCTGAATAATGTACACATACGATCAAGGAGACATGCAGTAATTCTTAAAATATTAATTGAAAGTAACAACTTAGTACAACATAGAAAAGGGAAATAAAAACAATGAAATATACCAACAAATTGATATGTCATGATGAACGATCTCTCCACAATTGAAAAAAGTCTGTGCAAACTCTGTATATCTAGAATCAAGCATCCCTTGCAATCCATCCAATGTACTCAATGTTTCCTCGCTTTCACAATCCGAAAAAGCTTCCTCAGTTTCACAATCTGAAAAAGCACAAGCATGTAAATTTTTTAGGACTGCGCAAAACCCAATATTCTGTGAGAGATTTATTAATCAGCCAAATATAAATATGCAAGCAAGTTGAATTTCACGTGTCTTCATTAAAAAAAAGCAAACAAACAAACAACATTAAACTTAATTGTACTCAAACCATGATGCATATTTAGCCAAATATGTATCTTTTCAAGTAAATATTTCTAGCACGTTGTCGGTATTTGAACGTCAGGTAAACCCATACCAAAAACTAAATACTTAGCATGTAACATATATTTAACAAAATAGAGCCAACTCTAGCAATTTCACTCATCATACACTACACTGTAGTTAGTTACATGTAGCGGAAGTCCTCGAGTGGAAATAATATTTATTGAGCGGCGTATTTTTTTATATTTGAAAACATAGAAATAAATGAGCAAACAATTGGCGGATTTTCCGTTGGCAAATATTTATTGCACAAACATGAAAATTAATATTCTAGAACACAAATAGAGAATCCGTATATGTTTTTCTTATAACAAATTAGGTTGCATTCTCTTCCAAAGGATCTTACCAAAGATTAGGATTTAAATTTCTTAACGTGAAGCAACAAAGAATAGAACTCTGTCTCTCGATTGAATTATTGTCATCATAGGAATATTGATATATTAATTATTGAGGGCCATTATTACAAGACGTCTATCATTAACCATGCTCGTCAAACATTAATTAATATTTATGATGCAAGGGCAGACCGCATCATAATTTTAAGAGCAAGTTGTCATAACTTTCAAGGTCACAGAATCGAAAAAAAAAAAAAAAGAATTTTCTAATACACATACATGCAGAAAGAAATATAAAACGTCATTTTTATCATGATCCATGAATTATTTAATGTCCTGGTGGGTTTTCATTGAAAGAATAAGAAAGAAACATCATTTTACTCAAACTGAAATCCTGGAGAGACCAATTATTCTAATAGTTTCAAACAATCATGATAACTTATTCAATTTCAAAACAACAACAACTACAACTACTAGGTTTCATGTGATTTGATCAAACGATTGCGTGTCAAGTTTGCGGATCAGCCTGAAAAAATAATAAAATAAACTCCATACACATACCTACAAGAAGATGTCCGGTTGTTGTCGAAGTCTCTCCAAAACAACAACAAGGAGATGTCCGGTTGTTGGCATATCTTTGAAGCTACTGCTCATCCCTGTCTTAAACCATGGTTACACCTCAAGGTGCGGGCGAAGCCCTTATCGTAGAAAACCTTCCTAAGAAGAAACCTTATCGTTGAAACCTTCCTAATTTCAGGCCCTTATCGTAGAAAACCTTCCTAAGAAGGTTTATTATAAACAAGGGATGAGCAAGGTCTGTGACGAGGGCATAAGAGATTTTAAGGCAGGAGTGGACATTGTGCCCAAGTACTCTCCAGAGACACAAAACTTAGCTCAGTAGGGTTTTTAGATTTCTGTATTGAAATTTTTTATTTCAAACTAATTGTAATATTTTCATTGGTAATTGGAATTCTTTTTGGGAAAAAATTATTTTTGAGTATTTACTTAAGCACTTAGCTTGGTTGGGTGTCTTGCCCCCAGTATGCCATGCATTAACCAACTGTTTTGGATGGAATATTTATCTTGTTGTCCGTTTTGGACAAATTTACCGAGCCCAACCTGCGGGGCTCGGATAATTGCTTGTCTTTGGATCAGACTGTCATAGCATGTCATGCCCCGTTCGAGTCCTATCCGGGTTTTGGAGACAAATATTTTGCTGACTTTGCCTTTGCTGAGTCCGACCTGACATAGGTCGGCAATCGAATTTTGGTGACCTTGGTCATATGAGACTGACCTCTCGCATTATGTTTATGGCGAGCTAGGCCAGATTGGACTGACATCTCGGATACATTTTTCAGCGAGCTGAGCCGGATTGGAATATCTTTTTGATTTAAGCTTTTCGGAAAGCCATGCCAGATTGGATTGACTCCTCGCATTGAGTTTTCAGTGAGCTGGCAGATTGGAATGACATTGCGCGTTAAGTTTATGGCGAGCCGGGTCAGATTGCTCTGACTTCTCACATTATGTTTTTTCGGCGAGCCGAGCCGGATTGGACAGACTTCTTGCATTAAGTTTTTCGGTGAGCCAGGCCAGATTGGACTGACTTCTCGCGTTAAGTTTATGGTGAGCCAGGCCAGATTGGACTGAAATCTAGCATTATGTTTTTCAGTGAGCTAGGCCAGATTTGACTGACTTCTCGAATAAAGTTTTTCGGCGAGCAGAGCCAGATTGGACTGACTTCACACGTTAAGTTTATAGCGAGCCAGGTTGGATTGGACTGACATCTTGCATTAAGTTTTTTGGTGAGCCGGGCTAGATTGGACTGACTTCTCGCGTTAAGTTTATGGTGAATCAGGCCAAAGTGGACTGACTTCTAGCATTAATGCGTGCCTGACTTGGAGAGATCGGTTAATTAGTCCTTATGGACTTATAATTGTTTATAATAGCAAGATAAGGCATACACGATAAAAATGAGCATATCACAGAAATGAAAAACTAGGTGCTTTTGAGCGCGATTTATTCAGACATCGTTTCCAATGCAAAAAGGACTGATAATGACATTGAAGGAAAATAACAAATATAACAAAGTTGCATGAATGGGAAATAACAAGTGTAAGGAACTTTCCAAGCTCCTCAAGCCAAGGTCACACTCCCTTGCTCTTGATTGTGTCCGCGTAGCAGCTTTTAGCCACCTCTAGGTCCCTTTTTATTTCTATCCATCCTTTTGCGGTGGGGAGTTTCATACTGATGTGGGCCGGGGAAATCACTGCTCGTAGGTCGATCATCATCGGCCTGCCTAGAACTTGCCTAATTGCCTTTCGGCTTCTGCTTGGAATTCCTTAAACTTGCCAAAAGTCTTGGATATTCGACGCAGCAGATAAACATATCCGAACCTCGAGTAGTCATCGATGAAAGTAACAAAATACTCGAATCCGCCTCTAGCCTGCACATTCATCGGATCACAAAGGTCTGAATGTACTAACTCTAGAGGTTCTTTGGCCCTATTCCCTTTTGACGAGAAATGACGCTTAGTCATTTTTCCCTATAGGCAAGATTCGCAGACCGGCAACGAGTCAACATATAACTCTTTTAAGGAATCACCCTTAGCCAGTCGTTTGATTCTTTCCAAGGCTAGCTACATTAAAAGATTCTAAGACAAGTAATTTAGGATTACCTTTCTTATCTTTCTCATTGCTAGCCTTAGCCTTCCCTATCCTTTACATCTTTGAGATATACGGGGCAATGACGACGCCAGTGCCCTATCTCATTGCAGTAAAAGCACTTGCCCTTGGTCTTGGATGGTGCATTCGGCTTAGCCTTCTTCTTCATAGGTTTAGGCGCCGGCGCAGTTTGTTTCTTATTCTTTGGCTTACCCTGCTGGTTTGACTTAGACGCCTTGGCTACGACCATATTGGCCTTAGCCTTCTTTTCCCCGCTCTTGGGATTTATCTTTCGAATAAAGACCATCAAAGACTTGAAGTTCGTTGATCAACTCCGTCATGGAAAGGTGAGCCTTAGTCATGACGTAGCTAGTCCTGAACGTTAGGAAATCAGGTGTCAAAGATTCGAGAATCACTGACACTTGGGTAGCATCGTCTATAGTCGCACGATGAGTTTCTGCTTCAGTGAAGTAACTAATCATGTTCATCACATGACCAGTAACCGACTGACCTCGCCTCATCTTGGCATTGACAGCCTTCCTCATGGCCTCGTGTCTTGCATGATCAGACGGTTTGCCAAACATGGTGGTTAAATACATCAAGATTTCTCGTGCAATATTAAAACCCTCAATTTTGTTCTGAATGACCTCTGAAACTGAGGCTAAGAAGATGCCTCTTGCCTTATTATTCGCCTCTGTCCATTTTTGATGTTGATCGCAAATGCGTTTAGACGGATTTTGAGGAGGGAGAACATGGCACTCCTCAGTCAAAACAAATTGCACATTCTCAAGTATGAGTACCACGTTTACGTTACTTTTCCACTTAGTAAAATTGTCGCCATTTAGCTTATCGTTCAGTAAAGTTTGAATTTGCGAAGACATGGTGCTGTAAATAAAATGACAGAAATTTAATCAAATATACACTACTATAATTTTTATTTTAGGAATAATAAACTTATATAAAGTCTATCCTACCATTCCAAGGATTTAGTCTCACACCTTAGTGCCGCCGCAGGGTCAGTCAAAGAGGTGATGATTAAACTGAGACAATCTCTCTCAATGATTAAGCTTCGAGAATCGAACATCTTGTGGGAATCGGACATCCCGGGTCTTACTCATTGATTACCTTCATTTTTCTAGCCTAGATATTTCAAAAATATCTATAAAGAGTGGGACCTACTATATCAGATCTCAAAGTATGCCCCGAGTGTGCGGCCGCAAGGTCGGTCAATGACTCAACGAGTACCCAAAATCCTATCCTTTCGGAAACCAAGCGTTGAATTTTGATAGGGGTGAACACCACCCGCAAGGGGACGGAATCATAGCAGCTCGAGGTGTCACCCTTCTCTCACGTGCTTGCATTTATAGTAGAGGCCGTGGGGTTGGTTGTCGCCTTTCCCACTCCCACTCAATAATTTGAAAAAGTGGTGGGTTTACTAATTACGGTTTCGGATTTGACAATAAGAAACAATAAATCAAAGTACTCCGAACAGGGTCGGTTATGTAGGAAAGCTTACGTTGTCTTATTCGTTGGAACAAATGTGACAGTTCAGGCCAATCCGGCAAGAGAAGCCCCGTTTAGCCCAAAGGCTTATCGGCTATGCTAAGTCTTGTCGAACTACTGTAACGTACATCACACGTGGAGGGGAGTCGATTGAGCCGAAGCTCGGTTGAACTCGCCCAACCATGGTTAGACCATTTCCGAACCCATGTACTAAGATTTTCCGATTTCTCAATTATCAACCAAAGCGTAATCTCGTTTCTGTTTAAGGTAGGTTCACCGAAAACTCAACGATTTATCTAAGTGGGATTCACCGAGAATCCATCGCTAAAATCGTAACGATTGACAAAACCCGGTTCCTCGGTTTTTATAATTAGCTACTTATTACTTAACTACCACATATTAAATTAATAAGCATTCATACTAATTATTCGAGTTATACACGTCTATTTTAATTCGAAATTAAAAAACTACGTGCATGCATTGGAGTGGAATCATGAAGATGCAAGTCATGGCAATTTTCCGGTTTTAAGCACGTAATCTTGATCAAACACAAAATTATACCGAAAAGTAAACACCAAGATGGACCGTTGGTACCCCCGACTAACTATTTTCTAAGGAAAAGTAAAACTTAATCTATGTCTTCGAGTCTTGTTCTTGGAATCTTGAACTCGAACCGCCGGATCACGAACCACAAACACCCGAGAGGAGAAATGGCTAATCAAATAAAACCAATTTATTATAATTAAATAAAACCTTTTTAATAAATTTTTTAATTTTTTTTTCTTATGCGGCTGAATTAAAAAAAATATTCCAGAAAAATTTATTTTTTATTTTCTGCCAATACGCCGATTGTATAAAGAAAATTTGATGACAAAACAAAAAAAAATAAAAAATTGATGCAGCCGCTGGAAGAATAAACCCTAGCCGCATGCTGGTTTTTTAAGAAGCAGACTTATAGCGACGATTTTCAGCGTCGCAGAAAGTCCTGTAGCGCAGAATTTTTATTAAAAAAACAGGTATTTAGCCGTTTCTCCTCGTTCATTCCTTGGGTTTCGCCTTGATCTTCAGCTTTTCTTCAAGATCTTAATCTTTTCGAGCCCGGAACAACAAAATTTCAATAAAAGATGCTACTTTTACATGGAATTTCGAAAAAGGACATAAAAAAATACAAATCCTATGCTCAATTGTTACTAAACAAAGGAGCTACAAAATAGATCTACGGGTAAACAATATCAACCCCAATCCATCTCTTCAGCATCAACATTCACAAGCATGCATCATGACAAAAATTCGAATTTAACAAAAAAACGAAATAAAAACATCTAAAAACATGCTTTTCCACTCCAAGATCTAAAATTCATATACTTTGATCGTTACATCAAAGGCTCTGCTACCACTTGTTAGATGTAATATCGTCGGATCAATCATAGATTTACCCGATTACGCAGCGGAATGCATCAGATCTAGATCTAAACGAAACAAAGAACACAAATTAAAGATCAAACTACAAGGGGGTTTGGATTTTACCTTTTTATGGTGCTTAACTCCAAGATCAAAAGGTAGTATCCACGCAAGTTGAGAAGCCACAGCCTTCCAATGTGTGTCTCCCAGCAACACCACGTGGATGGTGTTTCCCGCCGCCGGACCTCCTTGATATGCTACCGGAATAATCCCGAAGATTATCCCAACTCGAAACCCTAGTATTATAGCCGAAAATTCCAAGCTATAATACTCTCAAATATGCGTGTTATGTGATTGTCAAAAGGCTTGGGAGAACTCTCTTTATATAGCGAGTAATCTTTGTCCTCCAAGGATTTAATAATTAAGAGATAATTATTAGATTAATCCTTATTCCAAATAAAAGATAAATAAAATAATTATCCCAAACAAATTAGGATAAATAATATTATTATCTAATATTCCATGAATTATCAATTACCAAATAAAAGATAAATCACAAATTAAATAATTATCCATGAAAACTAATTCCTTGATAACAAATTAATAATAACATGCGCCCCACCCTAATAAAAAATAAGGCCACACGCATTTTTCCACACCTTGGGCCGAGTCCACGAAAAATGTATTTTTCATGTATTTAATTATCTAGTCCAACTAAACAATTAATCCACATAACAAATTAAATAGCCCAATGCACTATTTAATTAGAATTGAGGTGAAACGACGAGAAATCTAATATAATATTTTGGGAGCCACGTCGGGGACCATGGAACCATATTCAGTAGCTATAATAAATCGAACAAAATTATTCATCAGACAGAATAATTATATCCAACCTATTAATTCAGGGATTACACCATCATAAACCCGAAACTGAACTCTATAGAATATAGATAACTGGATGGAGGTAGTATTTTACATTTAACCAATACAGTATATGTAAAGGTCCTTATTCATTGTATATTAACTGAAAAATCTATCACTGTTTTAGAGTACTATACCACTAAAATTGTTCAATCATTCATAATTATTATTGTTTTTTTTTTTTGCCAAAAACAAATCAAATTTTTTATCTATGCCACCAAAAATCGTGCTTTTTTCACCAAATTTTTTATTTTTTTTTTTCATTTTCTTTGTTTTAAAATACCCATTCACTGTCAGTTCCGAGAAGCTCATGTAATAGATGCTAATCTATGATGATGCAGAAATCATCACGGTGGCGCAGCGGTGGATGTTTAGTGGATATCTGGCTTATAGGCGAGTTATTTTAGTGCCGGCTGGCCGGAGGTAGGCGGCGGCGATAGAGAGTATTTTTTGCAGAGCTTTAGCTTGCTTTTTTTATTATATATCTGGTTAGGTTACACAAGACTTCCTTTTATAGGAAGAATAAACTTGGGGGTGAAGTAAAGACGGCGGTGCGAGAGCGCGCTTAGTCACTAGTCTTAGCACTAAGTAAATACTAAATATCCGTCATCAAGTGGGTTAAATATCTAGTAGCAAGTGGAAGTAATATCCGGCGGCGACCCCTCGTGGTCGCCGGGGTCGCCACTTCGTCGTCGGCCTTCATCCCCCGTTTCTTCTTAAGTCTTGCGCGGCTCCCTTAAAGAGCATTATATTTTTGATCGCCCATCGGCCCCCTAGCTTTGACGAGACTTTAAGAGGGCGTGGGCGGCGCCTTGCTCTTAATACCTTTTGGCGTCGCCGTATATGTGGTCGCAGCCTCCTGCGCGCGGCCCCACTGGAGGCGATATATTTGGTATCATCAATGCCCCCCTACTCCATATCTTGATTATTCTTCGGGAAGATATCGAGTGTGGAGTAATGAACTTTTTAGATGGGGTACGTGCGACCTTGTCGTCTGATGCGACTTGTTCACTAAGGGCCGTACTTTGAAAGCAAACGGCCTTCGAAGCAACTCTGGGCCTGTTTTTTGCGACCTTGTCGTCTGATGCGACTTGTTCACTAAGGGCCGTACTTTAAAAGCAAGCGGCCTTCGAAGCAACTCTGGGCCTATTTTTTGCGACCTTGTCGTCTGATGCGACTTGTTCATTAAGGGCCGTACTTTAAAAGCAAGCGGCCTTCGAAGCAACTCTGGGCCTGTTTTTTGCGACCTTGTCGTCTGATGCGACTTGTTCACTAAGGGCCGTACTTTAAAGGCAAGCGGCCTTCGAAGCAACTATGGGCCTGTTTTTTGCGACCTTGTCGTCTGATGCGACTTGTTCACTAAGGGCCGTGCTTTAAAAGCAAGCGGCCTTCGAAGCAAATCTGGGCCTGTTTTTTGCGACCTTGTCGTCTGATGCGACTTGTTCACTAAGGGCCGTACTTTAAAAGCAAGCGGCCTTCGAAGTAACTCTGGGCCTGTTTTTTGCGACCTTGTCGTCTGATGCGACTTGTTCACTAAGGACCGTGCTTTCAAAGCATGCGGCCTTCGAAGCGACTCTGGGCCTGTTTTGCGACCTCGTCGTCTGATGCGACTTGTTCACTAAGGACCGTGCTTTCAAAGCATGCGGCCTTCGAAGCAACTCTGGGTCTGTTTTGCGAGGCTATTTACCCGCTCAGGGATCATTGGGGCAGTTGATTGGTCAGATCGTGGCTGGCGTCAGCCCTCTTGATAACAGCAACTTCGTGGTAGTGACGCCCTTGGTAACTGCCCGAGCAGACACGTGGATACCAGTTAGCCTCCATAATGATTGCGGTTTTTGAATTTTGGAATTCGAATCGACCGCGCAAATCTCAACCGTTGGATGGATTAACTCCCGGCCGCACGATCGAAACTCAGTTGCCTATATAAGGCTGACTTCTTTCACACCTCTTCACTTTTCACTCTTCTAATTCTCCACAGTTTTCTTGTTAAGCTCTCTCCTCTTTCTGGGATTAGCAAAGGGTTTCCGGCGAAAGGTAGCGGCGAGGATTCGGTAGTGGTTGAAGCGAATTTTGAAGTTTCCGGCCAGAGTTGAAGATTCCGGCGTGCTCCTAAGGCTGTTTTTCTTCATCCTCTTCGCGTAAACAGGTAAATTCTTCCCCTCTTACCCCATTTTCCTCCACTTTTGTCTGTTTTTTGAACTTTTTCGTGGTATTTGATCCACTGTTTAGGCAATGTGTTTGGATGTAATATGTTTTTTTTTTGAGAAAAGTTTACGTTTGTTTTTTTTTTTTTTTTTTTTTTTTTTGGGTTGGTGCTCTTATTGTGGGGGTGGTTCTTTCTGGAAAAAGGGCAGAGGGGGAGAATTGGGCGGTTTGGCCTAGAAACTCTCATTTCTTATCGTGTTTGCCTATGGAATTTGTATTTCCCTTTCTGGCAATTTTGCTTTCCATTTCTCCTGTAAAAACGGAGGGGAGGGCGTCGAGATGGGTGCGATTACCTTCCTGGTTTAATTCTTATTATCCCAGGTCTGAAAGCTCCACCTTTTCCTCTTGTTTTTGCAGGATGTCTGACGGTGATCATTCCTTAAGAGGCGACTCCGATGAAGAGCGGGAGGCCTTCGATTATGCCCAGGATGAAGAGGGCGACTATTCCTCTAGTCCTGAAATGTCCGTCGGGGACGACCTGCTGGATGAGATAACCGGCGGGGAGACCGCAGCTCGAGTAGGCGGCGATCCCTTTGACTTAGATTCTCTGTTCCCCGATCCCGCCCCGCAACGTAAGAAGAGCCGCAAGGAAATGGCGCGGGCCCAAGGGGCAAGCACTAGCGGAGCCGGCGAAGGAGGGATTTCTGATGTGGAAGAATAGACCGCTAATCCCAGTCCCAGTGGCGCCGATGATCATGACGAGGCTTATCGGGAGGATGCCGCCCTTCACGAGCTGATGGGCTTTAGTGAGGATGAAAACGCCCCCTTACCTCGCCAGATCATTTGGGAGCTTCCCAAAAAACCAAAGAGGAAGAGGGAACCCAAAACAACTGTGGGAGAGGCCGCTGCCAAGACTAAGAAACCTGCACCCAATAATCCCGAAGCGTTAAGGGAATTTGCGATCCAAGCTGAGTATGAGAAGGATTTGGAGAAAAAGTGGGCGAAGCTTCGTGATAGCGACGATCTTAACCGGTTCATCCGTCGCCGATTTAAAATTGATACAAGTGTATACCGGTTTTCTCTGCTCGACTATGAGAAGGAGGAGGACAAGTTCAAACCTGGGGACCGCGAGGATTACGTCTGTGCTCGCCGGTCAGATGACATCCTAATCTTACACTTTGACCATTTTTATGCGGGGCTCCGACCTCCTTTCGACCCTTTCTTCACTAGGATTTGCGAGCTTATGGGGGCCCTGCCCTCTGATTTTGCCATTGGCGCCATTATTCTGATTATGGCATTCATTGTGATGTGCCGGACAATGAATATAGAGCCTTCGCTGACCTCGCTGGGCCAATTCTACGGGTTCTGTGGGACGAGCATCCCGGGAAAAATATCTCTGAGGACCAAAACGCCTCGTTTGTTATTCTTGCTGCCAAATAAGATTCACAGATGGCATGAGCGGATCCTTAAAGTGGAATCCAAGGTCGGCTGGCCTTTTCCTAGGGCCGCGAAGCGCAAGATTAAATCCACCCTGTTGATTGGCGAGCCTTTAGTTACGGAGCAGCGCTTGGTGAAAGGACTCATGACACCTATACAATCTGATGGAATCGAAGCTTCCTTGAGGAATGTCGCTTGGGTAGATTTTCTTGACTTGGCCCTTCAATTTGGGTGCAAGGCCGGCATTGTGGGTCCGGGTGATGTGGAACCGTTAGTTGTTGTGGCCCCTGAGGAGAGCGATCCTGATTGGGTAGGGGATTGCCATATAGGCCAATGCTTTCCGTCTGAGTGCCCCGTATGTAGAGGCGACCCGGAAAGAAGACCACCCTGTAAATTTTCTTGCATTTATCTGTTCTTTTCATAAGTAGCTTTATTCTTTCATGCGTTGCCCTTTCCTTTGGATCCGTTTTTAACGAACCCGTTTTGCAGGTATGTACGCAACCGAACGTCGAGCTCAAAAGCAGAGGCTTGCCGAGGAGCGAGCTAAGACCCGACAGGCGACCTTGAAACAGGCTCTGGGGAAAGTACCCCGCACAGTGGACGCTACTGTTGTTGATGAGGCATATGATCCTACTCGGGTCGGAGCGACGTCCACGGGTGCGGGCTCGAGCTAGACTGTAGGCCAAAAGAGAACACAAGCTGAGGAATCTGTGAAAGAGACCCAAGGCCAGAAACGATCCCGGACTGAGAAAGCCAAAACGGCTGGCGGCGTTGATAAAGGACCGATCGCACGGATAAGCGGGCTGCGCGACAAGGGCTCGTGCGGCCCGAGTCTATCGTTGAAGAGGTCCTTGAGGAGGTGGAGCCGCTGCCGTCTGGGATACTGCCCCGTGGTTACAAAGGGAAAGAGGTTGTGTGGCTGGACCCCAATTTCACTCAAAGCCTTGATATGAACAAGGCGAGCCAGATAAGAGAGGCCATTGCTGACGTTATCCCCTTGGGTCACCTGGCATGGGACTCGCCGCACGGGGTTCAACTGGAAATCGGGAGGGGCATCACCTCTCGCGTCGTGATTCAGGATGATGCCCCGGCCGGCGATGAGGTCGCCGAACTAAAAGATCTCTCAGGCCAGTTTGGAATCGCTGCCTCAATGGTAAGCTTTTGTTTATCTTGTATTTTTTCCTTCCTCTCATACTTTCCGTTTTTGCCGGGCTTACAATCTTGTCTCTTTTTAGCTCGGGACTCGCATAAACAAGGCGATCGAGACCGCTGAGACGCGTAAAGCTGAACTGAAGAAAGTGACGGCGGCACTTGGGGCCTCGGAGAAAGCCAGGATCAGTTCTGAAAGCAAAAATGCGACGGCGCTCGCTGAGGTTGATCGGATGAAAAAAGCTATGGCGGAGAGCGCCAAACTGGATGTGGAGCTGAAGAAGAAGGTGCAAGCTCTGAGGGAGGAAACCCGCCAATCTGCTGAAGGGTTAGTGGCTGCGCGCGAGGAGATCGCCAGTTTAAAGGAGAAACTCGCTGCTGTAGAGAAGGCCGCAGAGGAGGCGGGTCCAGCAGCTGTGGAGGCCTTTAAGCTTTCTGATGAGTTCGGCGATTATCAGGAGGCCAGCTTCGACCAAGGTTTTAATCATCTCGCTTGCTGTCTTTGGGCTTATCATGGCCGGGAGAGCATCACTCTTGAGGAGATGCTCCGTTGGGTTAACATGTCCCAGCGATCTCCCGACCTGTTGGCCATCCACCCGGATATCCCTTATGCCGCAGATCACATTATCGCCATTCAAACTAATCAGATACAGCGCGGCGACCCCGTGTGGGATCCTTCTCCGGTCAATCTGTCAATTTTGCGATTTTGAAGAACCCTCCCCGCAAGTGATCAACCTGGTGATGAGTACATCGACACTCCCCCTGGCTCCGTCTGAATGCCTTGTGCTTTTGCTTTGAAACAATTTATATTTCTGCGGCTCTGTAATAATAACTTTGTTTCTTTTGAACTGTTTGGTGTCCTTATTTGATGATTGTAATAACTTAGTTTATCTTTACTTTTTGCATTGACATTGCGGCCGCGTTTGGCCTGTTGGATTTGGTTTGTGGCCGCCTTTGGCTTTCCTTTATATATTTGCACTTGTTTCTTTGATTCGATTCCCATGTCTTGTATTGTACTGTATGCGGCCCCCTTTATTTTGGCGAAGTTTGTGGAGCTCGCGAAAATAAATAAGGCTGACGAGCTGATAGATGATCGAAAAATTCCAGTTGCGCTTTTAAAGTTTCCCATGGCGAGGCGCAGAGAGGCTTGAGCGAAACAAATCATCTTGTAGTAGTAATC
Organism: Gentiana straminea; assembly: GCA_036785695.1. Lineage (NCBI taxonomy): Eukaryota > Viridiplantae > Streptophyta > Magnoliopsida > Gentianales > Gentianaceae > Gentiana > Gentiana straminea. Next base: position 2,110,079 of record JAVUPR010000345.1, on the reverse strand, counting down.
GGCATCATCGTCGCAGGATCCTGTAGCTCTTTGTTGTTGCGGACTTTGTTGTAAACGGTGATGGTCGCTGCGGCCCCCTTGCTGAGGATGATCCGTGATTTATCTGAGTTGATGTTTGAATTTTTCTGTCTGCGGCCCCCTAAGTTTGAGGCAGAGCAGAGGCTCGCTTGAAACTTGGGAACTCAGCCGATTGGACTAAACTAACCTTTCTCGACTGTCGTGTTTGCCGGGAATCCAGGGGTTTGAACCGATTTGACGGCTTACTGACCGTGCATGCGTGTTTAAAACGGCCTAAAATCTCGTGCTAGTAACTGCGCATATATATAGCCTAGAATCTTGGGCAGATAACTGACAGGTATTAAATGCGTCCTTTGAATTTCGAATTTCAGATAAACCGCGTCATGCCTGGCCGTAGGATCTAAATGATCTTGGCCCTTCCATTTGTTAATCTCTGCTATAAAAGGAGGGGCAAGCCTAACCTTATTTTTATTCCTCTTTCATTCTTTTGAGTATTTCTTTGGCGTTGGAGCCATGTCTCTTTCCTCTGGAGATGGTAGGGTGCAAGTGTGGAAAGCCCGGCCAATGCGAGATGTATCCCCCTTCTTCCTCACTGCTTCCCCTGTTGCCAAAGATAATTTCTGGCGCTATTTTGAAGGGGTCGAGCCCGCGAGGGAGAGGGGCTTGAATCAGAGCAAGGTTGAGGGTGATGGTTCTCTGTTGCGGGTACGTTTCTCCGGGTGGACAGATTTCGTCATGCCACCTTCCTCAATACCTCCCAATCTTACAATGGTGAGGGAGTTCTATTCTATTTTATCTGAAGCCGCATCTGAAGGGACTGTTAGCTGTGTTACCCTTCGTGGCGTCGCGGTTGCTTTTACCGCGGAAGCTATCAATGGTGCCCTGGGTATACCTGCTATCGACCCCTCATCCCATTATGAGGTCGCTTGGGGCCTTGGCGATGAGTCGAATAAGCAAGCACGCCTGCGTCGGGCCATCCGTGAGCTTTTTCCAGATTCTGAACGGCCTCGTGTATTGGGACCCTCATCCGATTTGTCTCGCAGCAATCGTGAGTGGAAAAAATTTATTAACTCACGCGCCCTTCCAACCATGGACCGCGAGGCTGTTCGTGAAGAAGAAGCTCTCCTTTTGCACGCCATTCACGATCACCATGTTGACATTGATTGGAGGATCCTGATTCACCGTGAGGCGATTAGTTTTGCGGTTTCCATGGAACGTAATCGCCGCTTCCCTTTTGCTTCGCTGATAACCAAGCTGTGTAGTTTAGCTGGGGTGCCAGGGCACTCACTGGATCGTACTAGATACACCCATTAGGCCCTTTTTCTTTTTTTCTTTTTTTTTTTTTTGACGAAGTGATCCCCTTGTTTTTGGCTAGATCGAAGGGCGATGTAGGCCGCAGATTTGCTAGAAACAATTGTACTCCCTCTTTACGAATGAAGATGTTCTTTTATTTTGATTTCATTCTCCAAGTGCCCCGCTCGCATGCAGCAGATGTTATCTTTACATATAATATTTTTTTAGATTATCTACATGCCAAGGTCGGTTGTATTCGCGGCCTTGGTTATCACTTAGCGTGTAAGTTCCTTTTTTGACTATTCGAGCGATCCTTACTGGTCCCTCCCAATTTTCCGATAATTTACCTTTCTTGGCCTCGTGGCCGGTAGCCTGCCTCTTTCGCGAAACATAATCTCCCACGGCGAAGTGATGACCTCGAATGTGCTTGTCATGGTGACGCTTGGCGGCTTGTTTGCAATTGAGCACACGGCCATACGATTCAATTCGCCGTTCCTCAGCCAAATCAAGATCGAGCTTTCTCTTGAGCGGGTTGTCTGTCTCGCTGAAATGCGCGACCCTTAAACTTGGTAGGGCCATTTCCACTGGTGCCATAGCTTCGGATCCATAGGTTAAAGCAAACGGGGTCTCCCCCGTAGTCGTTTTTCGCGACGCTCTGAGAGCCCATAAGGCCGCGGGGAGGTGATCAGGCCATTTACCCGCTTTTTCGCCCAAGCTCTTTTTCAGCACGCTGAGTACCTGTTTGTTTGCGTTTTCAGCCTGACCATTTCCCTGTGGATAACATACTGACGATTTCCAATGCTTGACGTTGTTCTCTCCGCAGAATGTGTCAAACTCCTCTCTGAATTGGGGTCCGTGGTCCGATACTATTACTCTGGGGACGCCAAACCTAGTCCATACTTGATCGAGTAAAAAATAGGTTATGTCCTTGGTGCTGATTTTTACCAAGGCCTTGGCCTCGATCCACTTGGTGAAGTAGTCGACGGCGACCACCACGTATTCGCATCCGGAGCGGCCCTTTTTTAACGGCCCAATGAGGTCGATGGCCCACATGTCGAACGGCCAAGCGGCGACGACGATGCTTTGCTCGACTGACGGTTGCCTGGGGATGTCCGCAAATTTTTGACATACATCGCATGCCAGCATATGCTCTGGCGTCCTCGGCGATTTTAGGCCAATAATATCCGGCCAGCAAAATCTTTTGTGCAAGGGTGCGGCTAGCCGGGTGACCACCACATGCTCCCTTATGCAGCTCTGTGAGAATTCCATCGACCTCTTCAGTTCGTACACATCTTAGTAAAGGTTTACAGAACGATCGCCGATATAAAACGTCGCTTAAGATGGTGTATCTAGCAGCTCTTCTTACCAGGGCTTTTGCCTCGTTTGGATCATCAGGGAGTTTTCCGGAATCGATATAGTCCTTTATGATATCAATCCAACAGGGGTTTCTGAGTTGTACGTCCATTACCTCGACCCTGTCGATGGCGGGCGCTGACAGGTATTCTACCATGATGGATGGGTTGCTAGTTTCGTCCTCGCTGGTCAGCTTAGATAAATAGTCAGCTCTATGATTGTCCTCTCGAGGGAAGTTGGTGAACTCGCAGTATTTAAAGCCGCTTTCGAGTTTCTTGACGAGATTTATATATTTTTGTAGAATCTCGCAATGGATGCCAAACGATCCAGTCACTTGATTTACTACTAACTGCGAATCACAGAAAACTTGCACATTTTCTACTTTCATTGCTCTGGCGAGCTCAAGTCCTGCGATGACCGCCTCATACTCGGCCTGGTTGTTTGATGCGGTGAAGTTAAACCTTAGGGTCTTCTCAATCTCTTCTGAGGTTCCAGGCTCTAGTAAGATGATCCCCGCACCGCAACCTTTAAGGTTGGCGGCGCCATCGACGTAGAGCTGCCAACAGTGACTTGGTCGTTTAGGCTCGTCCGCTGCGGTACTTTTGTCGAGGCTATTATCCGTATCGACGTGCTCCTGGATATTTTCGTTGAATCTTGTTTCGGCGATAAAATCGGGCAACGCCTGTGCTTTGATAGCCTTTCGAGGTTCGTAGCGGATATCGAATTCGGTGAGCTCGATGGCCCAACGTAACGAGACGACCTGACAGGTCCGGCTTGTGGAGGACCTGCCGTAGCGGCGCGTCTGACAATACTGTAATTGAATGTGATGAAAAGTAAGCCCTCAATTTTCGGGCAGCTATGACAACGCAGTAGGCTAACTTTTCGATATTAAAATAACGGCATTCTACAGGGCTTAAAGCCTTAGAAACATAATAAACAGGCCTTTGCAAGGTACCCTCCTCCTTGATAAGTGCTGCGGCGATGGCCCTATTTGAGGCAGCTAGGTATAGTAGTAGAACATCTCCGACCGCGGGGCTAGTAAGCAGTGGCGGACTTGAGAGATAAGCCTTGAGCTCGTTGAAAGCCTGCGAGCACTCCTCTGTCCATGAGAAGGTTTTATTCCCCTTTAGGATTTTGTAGAAAGGTAGGCTCTTCTCCGCGGATTTTGAAATGAACCTTCCCAGGGCTATTACCCTTCCGTTCAGCCTGTGTACTTCCTTGATGCTAGTTGGCTCGCTCATATTGATTAGTGCCTCGATTTTCTCGGGGTTGGGCTCAATCCCCCTTTGACTCACCATGAAGCCCAAAAATTTCCCTGCCTGGACCCCAAAGGTGCATTTGGCGGGGTTTAGCTTCATCGAATGATTTTTCACATTTGCGAAGGTTTCGCGAAGGTCCACCAGGTGATCCTGGCGACTCGATTTCACGACCATGTCATCAATGTAAGCCTCCATGTTCTTGCCTATCTGTGTGCTAAAAACTCTGTTCACCATTCTCGGATAGGTTGAACCTGCGTTCTTTAGACCAAACGGCATCATCTCATAGTAATATAGACCGCCGGCGGCCCTGAAGGCCGTCAACTCCTTGTCTTCGTCTACCATTTTGACCTGGTGATAACCGGAGTAGGCGTCCAGAAAGCTTAGGGTTTCAAACCCTGCGATCCCATCGACCATTTTATCAATTCGGGGCAGCGCGTAAGGGTCCTTTGGGCAAGCTTTGTTTAGATCGGTGAAGTCGACGCACATCCGCCACTTGCCGTTGTGTTTTTTCACCATTACCACGTTTGCCAGCCAGGTGGGGTATTGAAGTTCCTTGATTATGCCCACTGCTAAAAGTTTCTCGACCTCAATTCTTATTGCGACCTCTTTTTCTGTAGAGAATTGACGCGCCCTCTATTGTATTGGCCTGAAGTTGGGATCGACACTTAGATAATGTAAGGCGACCTCCGACTCCACCCCTCTCATATCGGTTACCTCCCAGGCGAAGGCATCCAAGTTTGCCTTCAGAAGCTCGATCAGTCCTTCCCTATCTTTTTGGGTTGTTTGCGACCCTATCTTTATCTTCTGATCTGGGTGTTTGTCGTTTATGACGACCTCGACCAGCTCATCCTCAGCAGTGAAATCGGGTTCGTCCCGGATCTGCAACGTTTCAACCTCTACTGTTCCCTCTGGGACTTCTTTTATCGTGGCGATCTGATTCATAGCCAGGTTGAATCCCTCCACTCAGGATCGCCTAGAGTCGACCCTATTTTTGGTCATATATTCGAGGAAAAATCCGTGCCGACTTGTGGCGACCCCAATTTCATCCCCTATATGGAAATTGACCCTTTGGTGGGGAACAGATGCCACCATCTGAAACTTTTTCATAACTGGGATCCCCAAAATCATGTTGTAATAGGAGGGGAGGTCAATGACCAAGAAAGTTATCACCTCAGTTCGACAGGGCTCATAGTCGCCTAAAGTGATGTTAAGGTCGATCGTGCCTTTGACCCGCACTGTGTCGTTGGTAAAGCCCTCGAGCACCCCAAGGTAGGGTTTTAACTTGGCCTCCCCAAACCCGATATGTTTCAAACAGTCGAGATAGATGACATCGCGGCCAGCCTCTGTGTCGACCATTACTCGGTTGACGCCGTGCTTGTCGTTCACTCCTACTTTTAGAATGAGGGGTATTTCCATAGGGCCGTTGACTGTTGTCAGCTCACTTTTTGTAAATATGATTCCTTTCTCATTCTCTCCCAACACTATCTGCTTTTCGAAGCCGCGGGTATTAATTTGATTTATCTGAGATTTCAGTTGATGGTTGCTGGGAATATTCCCGTGGATGACCTGAACCTCTTTCTGATAGACGCGTGGTTGGCGTCCCTGACTGGGGGCGTTGTTCCCCTCGCGCTTATATTTATTCGCTGGTCCCTCACGGATCAGCCTTTCTATCTCGCGTCTCAGGGTGAAGCATTCATCGGTGATATGGCCATGGTCCTTGTGATAATCACAGTATTTGGATTTATCACGACTGTCAGGGTCGCCTCTCATAGGCTTGGGTTTGTCAAAATGTTCGCGAATCTCAAACAGTATTTGGGATGCTTTGGTGTTGAGCGGGGTGAAGTTATCCTCGCTGAATCTGTACGGTTTCTTTACCTCACGATCACGATTAGCATCTCGACCCTTTTCCTTTTTACGCTCATCCGTGCGATCCTCCTTTGGTGAACGTGGCTCTGCCTTAGGTTTTGCTTTCCCTGAGGATGGCGCCTCGCTGACCCCCATCATTCTGGCCCTTTCTAACATCTCCCGGAGACCCGCTTTGGGGGGTCGCAGGTTGAATTCAGTTTTCATCGGGCCTTTGGCGATTCCGGTGAGGAAGCACGTTATGACTGCATCGTCCGGAATGTTTCTTGTCTGGTCATATATTCTGATGAACCGTTCGTAATATTCCTTTCCGGACTCATGCCCTCCCATACGAACCTCATATAAGTCCTCAATTGTTTTCTTCGGTCTGCTCGCCGATTCAAACTCTCTGACGAACTTTTCCGATAAATCTTCCCAACTTTCAACTGAGCCGCGAGGAAGCCCGCGTATCCAGGACGCAGCCCTGTCGTGCATGCTGCCGACTAATGCGATGCACCATGCGGATTTATTTTGTGTGGCAAGGGTGATGCGACCCTGGAAGGCGGTGAGCCGCCGTTCGGGCATGAATTCCCATTGTAATAGTTGTAACGGGATAACTAACCTTTTCTCTCGCCGGGAGGCAACGTTTCGTCCCTTTAGCGAGCACATCGATCCCCGAGATTGGAGCGACCTTCTCGACAGTCTCGCCTTTTTGAGTTCTCGCGAGCTCTCTTCTCATTACTTCCATCTGTTCAGCCAAGATAGGGTCGGGCCTGGGTCGTGACGGTGCTTGCGTATCAGCTCGCTCCGCTCGATGCTCCGACTCCCTATGCTCTCGCGATCCCACTAGGCGGGCCCTTTTTTCTCTGATAATTGTGCGAGCATCTTGCGCGCTCATGTCTTGTTGGGGGGGGGGGTACTCCTCCCCCGGGAAGGCTGAGACGACTTGGGGCCGAAGCCTTGTCCTTCTCACCTAACCTTCTGAAAGCCGAGCCTTTTTCAACTGTTTTTCCTCTTTGGTGATCACGCTCTAGGGGGGTCGAGTTTTGCGGGTTCTCCTTCCTCAGCCCTTTGCGACCCGATGAGTGTACACTTTCCTCTATATCGATCTGCTGGATCTGACTCTAGCGACCTTTATCTAAGACCGCAGGAGCGATTTCATTTCTGGGAGGATTCGGGGGTCGAATCGACATTGGGGCCTGGCCCTTGGCCACTAAACGAGAGTTGGTGAGATACATGGTTTCTGCATACCTCGCATACTCTCTCATTTTTGCTATCTCCGGATCCTCCTGAAAACCTGGTCCTCCCTCAGGGGTCGGCCTTAGGCTCCCTTGCGACCTTTCTCGTTCTCTGCGAGCCTCATCAAGAGTAGCAATAGCCTCCTTTGACTTGGCCTTTTGATTGATGACATTTCGAGCGTCGCTAGGTGCCAGGGCCCCTCTTTGCGATCTCTCTCCCTCGGGGGGAGATTGTCAAGCGTTTCTCCTACGCCCTCTACACGAGTCTGATGTAGCATAACACCTTTTGCAGGGGTTTGGGGTGTTAAGTGTCCTTTACTTCCTGCCATCTCTGTGGGGTGGCTTTTTAGGGGAAGAATAGCGGCAAGAAAGGTTATTTGTGTGTGTTAACCCCAGGAAAGCGATTTGCTAAAAGGACTTTGTTTTGATAAGGGCTTTTCTGGGTATAAGCTTTCGATGTAAAAAGGTCACCTTTTGAATGATTTCTTTGCTAAAGGAAGGAAACGAAGGCAGTTTGAGGGTTTTCTTTGCAAGATTACCTCTTCTTCGACATGAGCTTTAGGTGATTTTTGCACCGTCTTTCCCGGTAACGGAGCCAACTGATGATGCAGAAATCATCACGGTGGCGCAGCGGTGGATGTTTGATACGATTCGGGATCTAGATTAAGGATGCAATGAAGAAAATACGAAGGAAACGAAGAAGAAAGAAGGAAAACAACGAGCAAGGACTTAGTTTTTCTCGGAATCACACTTCGAAAAACTAAGTTGAGAACGCCGCACAAGGATTGTTCAGATCCTTGATAAATTCTCAAGTCAATCGAATTACCTAATCAACAAGGTAACAAGATAAACTCACAATATTTTATATAATTCACTCAAAGTTGAAATCTCTCTAGTTTACAATGAAGATGCCACGCCTTTTATAGGCTGAATTCTGAATTGAGATACATGAATTAACATTAAAGACTACCTAGAAATAAGAAAGGACTTCCTAGAAACTCCTTCCAAGGAAGGCGCCAATTAGTGTACCAAGATCAGCCATGAATGAAACATCTAAGTACAATGCACTTTGCTGAATCATTAATGCTTCAAGTTCAATGTATCTAGATTCCTTAGGCTGAAAAAGTGGCGAAAATTTGAGTAGGATTTTCAGATTTTATTTAACCTTAAATATAAAATAAATACTTAGGATTTGTTACATCACTACCAAAGGACACTGTGCATGGTGAAAATGCACCGAGACATATTAAGCACCTCTCAAGGGGGCATGGACTTAGGTCTCCATGTGGGAAGTTACACGTTGTCCCTTGACACATAACTCAAAAGGGTTGCAAGATTCCCATGCTTCGATTTAGAAACGTGCTTTACCAATGACATTGACGTTTTAGCTTTTAGACAACCACATATGTATTTACGAGTTAAGTTCTAACCACCTGGTTCATTCACAAAAAGGCTTCCTAAGGACATCTAGTCTTAGACCTCTAGTTACGCTACCTAGCACGTTCTAAAAAGATCATTGACTACTAAGTCAACGTCCCACAAGGCCTAAACAAAGCCTTCCGGTGCTCCCACCTTCTCCCCATAGAGGGTCTCAGTTGTGGTACGATTTGATACCAAGGCTACCAGAAGTCGTAGTTAGACAATGCAAATTAACATATAATGTTCCATAGGAACATACAATCCACATTGTATCGTGTAATACACGTAAAAACACAAAATTGATATAATACACTTTTAATGTAATATATACCACACTTTTACTATGACAATTAAACAATTATTGTACCAGAAATATTATAATGCAACCAATTATTATTACCATCTCTATCAAGTAAAGTCATGATACCATTATCTGCTGCAACTATTGCTTTTCTATATTTATTAATTAAATATTACGCATGCTGCTAAAATTGCAAGTTCAGCAAATTATACTCACAGAACCACAAATCGTTTACCCAAAACCAAGTGCACATCATATATACCAAATAGACAATTAAGTATCTGCATTTTTTTCTTTTACTCCCAGGTCCGCATCTCAAAACCAAATTCCTCATAGCATGTCACCAGAACACATAGCAACAGCAATAGGATTAGTCCTATTTTCTTCAACAACAGTGATGAACTCACCGGAAATAAAATAAAAATAAAAATAAAGAACCAATAGCAATAATAAATAGTTAAACACATAACTATAAACGATTGAACACCCAAATCCCGTTAAAAACACCCCCTTACCTTAGCAATTTCAAAAGTGATTGAAAGAGAAACGGATAGTAAAAAGTTTCAATCCTCGATTCCAACAACTTCTATGAATCACCTACGATAATTGATCATTACTACGATTAGGCAACCTTTCTAATCTATAAAAACGCAGGTATATCTCAAGAATGTAAACGGATCTAGATTTAGGCCTAAAAAGGAAAACTTACCGAAAAAAGAACGGTTAGTATCGAAACGACCGCCTCCTTGCGGTGATCAGTTTCTTCTACTAAGGTCTGCTCCGAAAATCAATCGTTAGACTCCGAATTTGGAAAACAGTATCCGACCCCTATTTGTTTTTCTTGTACAGCGTAAAACCTCTCCAATTTTGCAGAAAGAAATATTGCCGTGTAAAAACTAATGTGTAATTTAGGTAATGGTTCCCTTTTATACCCATTAATTAAAATCTATTAAAATATGGGCCAATTATTTGAAAGGACTGATTTTCAACTTATTAGGGGTAATAGGACACTCCGAAATCTTATTTAGTTATAAGGACATTCTACTTTCAACTGGATAAAGAGGAAGAAGGAAAAAAAAACAAGGGAAAAAAAAAGTGTCCCATTAATTATTGCGGTGATCAGTTTCTTCTACTATGGTCTGCTCCGAAAATCAACCGTTAGACTCCGAATTTGGAAAACAGTGTCCGACCCCTATTTGTTTTTCTTGTACAGCGTAAAACCTCTCCAATTTTGCAGAAAGAAATATTGCCGTGTAAAAACTAATGTGTAATTTAGGTAATGTTTCCCTTGTATACCCATTAATTAAAATCTATTAAAATATGGGCCAATTATTTAAAAGGACTGATTTTCAACTTATTAGGGGTAATAGGACACTCCGAAATATTATTTAGTTATAAGGACATTCTAATTTCAAGTGGATAAAGAGGAAGAAGGAAAAAAAAAACAAGGGAAAAAAAAAGTAGCGCTGAAGTTGTTGTTGTTTTTTTGTTTTTTTAATTCACCATATTCTAAATGTCATATATTTTGATCTAAAACTCGGATCATCATAATTTTTTTACTAAAATCATATTTTTTCGTCTTCTTTATTCTAAAATCGAATTTGATATTTTTCCGAATAAATTTCATAAAATCAATTTTTTCTTCATAAAAATCGACGTGACGTATTGATCACCGTCATGCATTGACCACCTACCCGGATGCATTGGCCACCGGGATCCATTAACCACCCCGATGCATTCACCGCCGCGATTCATTGGCTACCATGATGTATTGACCGCCACGATCCATTGGCAACCTTGATCAGTGACATCTCATTGTAGCGATTTATGCAATGACGTCTCATTGTAGCGATTTATGCAGTGACTTCTTATTGTAGCGATCTTTGCAGTGATGTCTTATTGTATCGAATTATGCAGTGACGTGTTATTGTAACGATTTATGCAGTGACGTGTTATTGTAACAATTTATGTATACTGTTGGTTGTAAAAATATGCATTTAAACAAAAGAAATACAGTTATTTTACAAAGTTATCGAAAATTTAAACCAACACTAATCAAATAAACCAACATCAATCAAATATTTAAAGATAACAAAGAAATAAAGTTACTTTACAAAGTTACCAAATGTGTGTATCAAGTTGTATATGCAGTGACATCAATATCATTGCATCAGTTATCTAATTGTAAATACAGTCATCAATGTCACTGCTTCAGACATCAATGTCACTGCATAAGTCATCAATGTCACTGCTTCAAACATCAATGTCACTGCAAAAGTCGTCAATGTCACTGCATAAGTCGTCAATGTCACTGCATAAGTCGTCAATGTCACTGCATAAAACCTAACAACTGCATCAGTCAGCTCTGCTCTTGTTTTGCATTTCTCCAAATGTGGAGCTTTTAATATGGATAGAAGTACAAATTTGGTGAAACTACAAAGACTCTTCACTATGACTCTTGTAATAGCCACACGTTGTTTGTGCCCTCCTGATAATTGGATTCATTGTGGAATCCCTCAATTCTTTAACACGATCTTGAATGTTTAGCTTAATGTCCCTGCATCATTTATCAATGTCACTGCATCGGACATCAATGTCACTGCATCGGACATCAATGTCACTGCATAAGTCATCAATGTCACTGCTTCAGAAATCAATGTCACTGCATAAGTCATCAATGTCACTGCTTCAGACATCAATGTCACTGCATCTTAAAAAAAAAAAAATGTCACCGGGTTTTTTTTTTCTTACAGCGCTTTTTTTTCCAGCGCTTCAGTTTTTGTTTCTTTTTTTTCCTTCCTTCCTTCCTTTTTCTTCTTTATCCACTTGAAATTAGAATGTCCTTATAACTAAATAAGTTTCCTTCTTAAAATTAGAATGTCCTTATAACTAAATAAGATTTCGGAGTGTCCTAAATGATCATTAATTCTCTAACGATGGCCTTATAACTAATTTGCACTTAAAATAAATCCTTTTAATTAAATCCTTTTATAATTAAATAAATAGGTTAAATAATAATTAGGTCATAGTACACATACCCAATTACCATTTTACCTTTTCTGAAAATTCGGGGTTTTACATCCCTCCCCCCTTAAGTCAAGTTTCGTCCTCGAAACCGAACATATATGGGGGTACTTGAACTCGGAACCGCACAAAATGCCTTGTCTTTTATAACTCTTGTTGCCTCCGTCGGCGTGACCACTTGACTGACCCTAGACTAGTTGTACGTATTCCTTCTTAACTTTCTTCTTCTTCCGCTCTGAAGTGCACTTGATTCTTCCACATAGGTCAAGGTCTCTTCAACCGTTTCAAGGTCGGAGCTTGACTCACATCAACATCGCCTAACCATTTCCTTATCATTGTCACATGTAGAACGTCATACACCCGTGACGGGAGTTTGGTAACTCCACTTGGATAAGCTAAAGGTCCTAATTTAGCCACTATCACGTAAGAGCCTTCATATCTAGGGCTTATCTTGCATGTCTGCCCAATCCATCTTGCTTCTATTGTTGAGGACGCCTGTAGATGCATTCTATTTTCAACTTCAAACTCTAATAGTCTTCTTATTCCATCTTCCTAACTCTTCTGCATGTCTCGAGCCATCTCGAGGTTGCGACGGTCCACTTCAGCATTCTCCCTGGCTTGATGTATCCACTTTGGTCTTGTAGTTTGTTACTGTTCCGCTTATCCTAGATGACTAGCATCCTAAACGTCCTTCCATATAGGACCTCAAACGGTGACTTCTAGATGCTGGCATGTTAAGTGGTGTTATAGGCAACTCTGCTATCTCTATCTTCACAGAAAGTGGCCGGCAGTGCCGTTTCAACTTTCTACACGTCCTGGTTGCTCCAGGGTGAACTGCAATTTCCATCGTGTGGGCTTCATCCATCACTGTCTTCCTCAAATCTTCCACATCCGGAACACGAAGCCGATCCTTGACGCTGAAGGTTGCCATCTTCATCCAACTCGTGACCACTGACTGGTTTGATCCCGACCACTCACTTGTAACTGACAACAACCGCATATTCATTTTGCTTCTTCGTGATTTCATCAACTGCCTCGAATCTTGCAATCAATGGTACAACACATTTTACTTCCGTTTGCTGACTGAAACAAGATTACTTGAACTTTCCAACTGATCCGCAACTCTTGACACAATTGACTCATTTTGATCTCAGCTTCTATCACTGTGGCACATGCTTTCTGTAAAACTTAAGGATTATTGCTGAAGGGTTTTTGAGTCTTCTCAGGAAAGAGAAGCACGGACTTGTTATACTTTCTCTCTGATATTCTGATCCAATTCTTATGCCAATAAGGGTTAGCTTGGAAAACAAATGAAGTTGAATAGTGACAAGTTGGGTACCGAGTGGTATGTCAACATGGTAAACGAAGAAACGGCGGTAAAGTTCTCAAAACCAGTGAGGTTTTAGGGGTTATAAACAAAACATGGTGATTCCGTGTTGAGGAAAGTTGAAGTTGGTCCCAAACTGGAGAATGAAGCATTGTATCATAATACAAAAGATAGCCACCAAAAGAAAAAAAACAAAATAAAATCTTGCAGATAAGATTCTTTTGAGAGAGTGGAATTCTGCAACATACGATAGTCTGCAAAGGAACTCTGACCGTCTGAAAGGAAGATAATGAGCTTTTACATAAGCCCTTAAAAAGTGGGGACGTTAAGAGAAACATCACATGATGGTCTTTGAGACATTTAATGCGAAGGAAAAAGAAGATTGGACTTGAGATTACTTGGCAAGTGACCTTAATCGTCAAGGATATGATAAAAAAATGGATGTTGGCGAACTAAAAGGTTCTCGGTTGCATGAATGCTTCAAGGGATCATTCTTCTACAGAAAAATTAAAAGTGCAAGGTCGAGCACCTAAAAAGGCTACACAACTGAGAAATCAATAAGAGAGCAAGAGCCTCAACATGAAGGAGCTATGGAGACAAAACGAGTACACCAAAGGTCTCAGGATGAAATAAACACTTGTCAAGAAGTGTCGAAGTTTGTATTAGTCAAAGAGAGGTTATTCCAAGATTTAAAGGGTTTAGAAATTTCCTCAATGTAATGTGAAGGAGAATCAAAAGTTTTGAAAATGAGTCTATGATAGACGAGCTTTTGTGTGAAGGATGAAAGATACTTAAGAAATGACAGATAAAGTTTGATTTTATAGAATTAATTCAAACTTCCAAAAGAGGTGTAAAAGATCATTGACGGCCAAATTCAAGGGTTCAAGGTTGCACTACTCCAGAGGAATTGTACAATGCCAAAGAATAAGCGCTCAATGTTATTCCTTATGAGGGAATAAGAAGGATAAAATGGAACAGACATTTTGACTGGTGTAACAAAATTGTTATAAAAACACCAAGACTGAAGAGAGAATGTCAAAGGTGTGTCCCGTGGTTCATGGCTCTAAATGGCCTGAAAGAGATTTAAAGTTGAAAAGGCTAGGCACCAGATGTATTAACCTGGATTGAAGTTAATAAAATTTTGGAGTTCAAATGTTGACCGGAAAAAGGGTCCGTAAGACACCTTGGTAAGCGACTACCTTCTGACCGAAATTGAGTTAGCATAATTTGGCAAAAAGTTAAAGACAAGTAATTGAACATGGATGTCATGGTAGTCATAATGATCTATCTGGTAAAAGATGGGGAGCATACCTTGAAAGAACAGGTAGCATTAAGAGAGGAAGATACAAAATCAACACTACCCTTAGGAGGGAAGCCGAGAATGAACACAAGTAAGATGAATGTTTTGACATTAGAACTTTTAATCAATTATGGATAAGAAAGGAAGGGTAGGAGTGCTTGCTTCATTAATTTAAAAGTAAAAAGGCGTGAACTTGTTCAGAAGAAAGACTTAATGAGATATGCTTTTGAGGTAACTCATGACAAAAGATGGTGGGTAGTTGCAGAATTCAAGGATCTCGAGTAAGGAATCAATTGGGAAGTAATTTACTAGAAAACGTATGGTTGAAGGAAGGCATAAAAGGATTTGAACTTCAAGTGTGGCATACCGGGAAGGTAACGTCATGGTGCTTGTTTATAGCCGCAAAAGAAACAACGCTTAACTCACAAGCATCCTAATACAAGATTCAACCCGTAGGGAGATCAAACTTCGGGAAAACTTCTAGAACATAATAATCATAACTTACTACTCTCTTAGCCCAACCCTAAGTCAAAGAGGTGAGGATTCCTTTTAGGTTGATGTGTATGATATTTACTCCGGATCTGACATTATCAATTTGTACAGACCAAATGAAAAGGAATTTGAGCACGATTCAAAGATAAAATATTTAGATACTGTAGTTTCCTAAGTGACATAAAAAAAATTAGAATTTTTGAATGAGAGGGAGTTGGTCAAAAACAATTATTTCTACCGAATACACAAGCTATCAGAATTTCCAGATTGGTAAACACTGACTTAAATTGCAGATTGTGGTCAAAATAAAAGGAATTTGAACTTGATTCCAAGAGGGAAGTTGTAGATAAAATTGTTGTCTGCAATATATCAAAAATTCAGGTCATTTGAATATGCTTAACCTGTTCAAAACAGAATAAGAAGTGAAAGTGCTGCTGCAGATTTTCTGGACAGAGTGTCCGGCATTAACATGAATTTTCTGAGCAAACCATAATCATTATCGACTTGATGTAAAAAGAGAAGTTGTAGAAAAAGCAGTGATCTACCATTCTGAAAATTTTCAGAATTTTCGGAGCAAGGGAAACTGTTTTACATGAAAGGAAAACACAGGAACACAAACATTCGCCCGTGTTGGATAAAGTTAACTCCAAGGATGATGAAAACCATGTATTAAAGCAAGAAACCTTTAACACCGGTGATTGATTGAATTAGAAACACTTGGAAAGGATAGAACTGTATATGGAGTTCGTGTGGAACCCATATCGAGCAAAGAATGGTCAAAGAATTTTCATAAGCAACAAAGCAAGTAAAAGTGGAAGGAGAAATTGGAGGATTTGTAGAGTTGAATCAGATATCGTACTCTACAAAGGTTGGCCAAGTCAAAAGTAGACTTTGATATCAAGGTGTAAGGAAAAACGGAGAGATCACAATAGGGAATGTAAAGAAAATTCAACCAATAGGACCTCAACTTAGGTGTAGGCATAAGACTATGATCCTAAAGCCTTATTTAAAAGAGGTTTCACTTAATCCTAGGTGAAATGGTTTGGCTTAGAGACTTCAACCTTATGGGGTTCATTGTTTAGCGGACTAACTTAAGAGGGTCTACACCTAAAAGATCTAACTCCAAGATTCCCATCTTACGTTTCTAAACACAACTAGACCAAGTCTTAAGAGTATACGTCCTATGCAGCGGTGTTACTTGCCGCTTTGATACCAACTGTGACACCCCTGTCCCGGATACCGAGTCCTTATCCGGAAAAGAACGCCCGGCACACATATAATTAAAAATTTAATCTAATTATAAATGTAAGCCTTACGTAAGCGGAAATCAGAGAACAAGCGGAAGACAAAACGACTGACTCGGGCAACTGAAAAGACTAATACACGATCGAAAGTAACACATGCTGCAATTATTACATCACCAAGACTATCTTTAACCATTAAATACAGTATGTCCATAACAACTTGATAACCATAAACTCAATTCTTCGCTTTCTATCAATACAAGGATAAAAGAATCTATACCGCTTTACAATGGAAAATAAAGAACAAAAGACTTCATCCGCACCATCTCCGGGTCACTCCTTAGTGGCCTCGAAAACACCTACAAATGCACCACCTTCTCGGGGTGGGGACAAGAGAGAAGAGGGGGTAAGTACATACGTACTTAGTAAGGGGTAGAAGAACGGAACAATATATAGCAATAAAGGCAGATACATAGAACATGGCATCATCTACAATCACTAACACATATGTTGTAATAGTAGAGCTCTCTCACCGGTACCCTCTACTAGCTCCGTAGTATAACCTCACACAAATAAGATTTGTTACATCAATACCAAAGGACACTGTGCATGGTGAGAATGCACCGAGACATATTAAGCACCTCTCAAGAGGGCATAGACTTAGGTCTCCATGTGGGAAGTTACACGTTGTGCCTTGACACATAACTCAAAAGGGTTGCAAGATTCCCATTCTTCGATTTAGAAACGTGCCTTACCAATGACATTGATGTTTTAGCTTTTAGACAACCACATATGTATTTACGAGTTAAGTTCTAACCACCTGGTTCATTCACAAAAAGGCTTCCTAAGGACATCTAGTCTTAGACCTCTAGTTACGCTACCTAGCACGTTGTAAAAAGATCATTGAATACTAAGTCAACGTCCCACAAGGCCTAAACAAAGCAACCAATTATTATTACCATCTCTATCAAGTAAAGTCATGATACCATTATTTGCTGCAACTATTGCTTTTCTATATTTATTAATTAAATATTACGCATGCTGCTAAAATTGCAAGTTCAGCAAATGAACCACAAATCATTTACCCAAAACCAAGTCATATATACCAAATAGACAATTAAGTATCTAATATTTGACTACGTAGAAAGCTTCCTACATTAAAGGGTCGGCATTTTTTTCTTTTACTCCCAGGTCCGCATCTCAAAACCAAATTCCTTACAGCATGTCACCAGAACACATAGCAACAGCAATAGGATTAGTCCTATTTTCTTCAACAACAGTGATGAACTCACCGGCAATAAAATAAAAATAAAAATAAAGAACCAACAACAATAAAAAATAGTTAAACACATAACTATAAACAATTGAACACCCAAATCCCGTTAAAAACACCCCTTACCTTAGCAATTTCAAAAGTGATTGAAAGAGAAAACGGATAGTAAAAAGCTTCAATCCTCGATTCCAACAACTTCTACGAATCACCTACGATAATTGACCATTACTACGATTAGGCAACCTTTCTAATCTATAAAATCGCAGGTATATCTCAAGAACATAAACGGATCTAGATTTAGGGCTAAAAAGGAAAACTTACCGGAAAAAGAACGGTTAGTATCGAAACGATCGCCTCCTCGCGGTGATCGCTTTCTTCTACAATGGTCTCTCCGAAAATCAACCGTTAGACTCCGAATTTGGAAAACGTGTCCGACCCCTATTTGTTTTTCTTGTACAACGTCACCTCTACAATTTTGCGTAAAGAAATATTGCCGTGTAAAAACTAATGTGTAATTTAGGTAATGGTTCCTTTTTATACCCATTAATTAAAATCTATGAAAATAAATCCTTTTAATTAAATCCTTTATAATTAAATAAATAGGTTAAATAATAATTAGATCATAGTACACATACCCAATTACCATTTTACCCTTTCTGAAAATTCGGGGTTTTACACCTTTATATCTAACACTTATATGGGATGAGAATTCAACTACTTTAGTTATGTGGGACATTACATTCTCCCCCTTATAAGTAACTGGCATACTTTCTAGCACTTGGCCATGGCTGTTCTCCCACTTGTCCTTACCAGAGGATTATAAAGGTGGCCCCACCGTCTCTCACGCTGTGGCATTAACTTATGTCTGATAGTCGGCTTTGGTACCAATTTGGAATGCCATCAAACCCGTGTCTAGTAGTGCTAATTGAGCAATAAATGATCGAATTAACTACCTAGTCCATCGTCCTCGTTTTGCCTAAAAGGGCTAACCCGAATTGACATGACTTTTATGTCTCACACTTATATGGGGGTGAGAATTCTACGACTTTACAAACATGTATCTTGACCCATAGGGCATCATCATCAACTAATAATTTCCACTAGTTTACCGCTGAGAGTCATATTCATCATGTCAAGACGTTTAAAACCCAAATCTTCCTCTTTCCATTTATTGTGGACCCAAGGGTGTAATGATTTGAATCTTCCAAATACAACTCTAATTCGTATCCCATTTGGACGCCGATGTATTTGTTCCTATGCTAGAAAACCAAACTCTATAACAAGAATATTCTATATTTGTTGGATTGTGAGAAAACTAGTCCGAAACAAGAAATAAGTTCAACCTGTTCATTTGCTAAATATAAAAAATGAAAATAATAAATAAGTCATACTTGTGGATTTTTTAAAATCTAAATCCAAAACAAGAAATAAATTCAACAGTTTGACGCCCACAAAAAGAAATACCTCTCAGGAAATACGGTTGGCTAGGTTCAAGCTTTTTGTGTCCCATAGAGAGTATAACCTTTCAAATACACCCTTAATTTGTTTTTCATTTCAATCCCGTTATAATTGTTCATTTTCTAGAAATGCAAAATCGGAAAGAAGAAATAAGTGTTATTTGTTGATTTGTTAGAAATCAAATCCGAAACAAGAATTAAATTCTACGGGTTGACGCTGACAAAATGAATGTACCCCTCAAGATTGTTTTTGTGGTGTGTTTTAGATTTATTATAGATAACTATGAAACTTCATGACACAATTTTGTCACCGGCATGAAGAACCGAAACAACATGACACATATTTGTTACCGTCATCGACCCAAGACACAACAAACAACCTATTGTGATTAAGCCTAACGGCACTAAACCAATAACCAACTTCGAAAAATCAATTTTCACAATCGCTTTTGTGTGTCAATTTTCGGAGTGGTATCACAGTAAATAGGGTACCACAATATTAAACATGTATAATATTTAGTGCACAAGATTCCGTTTTAATTTTATAAATGACTTGAACAATAACTGTAGAAAACTAAGCCCAAACCCATATAAGAGGAGGGGCCTCATCCCCAAAACTTAGGTTGTGAGGTGAGGGAAGTCCATCTCTTAATATGGTGGGTTACACAATCACAAGTTCCCAATGTGGGATACTTTAACATGCCCCCTCAAGTGTGGGCATGGGCACTCTCAAGGCCAACAAAGAGGCCCAACACTTGCACAATAAAGGGATGGTTCTGCTACCAAGTAGAAAACTAAGCCCAAACCCATATAAGAGGAGGGGCCTCATCCCCAAAACCTAGGTTGTGAGGTGAGGGAAGTCAATCTCTTAATATGGTGGGTTACACAATCACAAGTTCCCAATGTGGGATACTTTAACAATAACATGGGGCCTAAACTAGACTCCAACTGAAACATTGTTGATAAAAGAAATGCATTATACTGACATGCAAGAAAAAAACAAGACTTTGTGAAAAGTGACATTTTTTCACAAACTTCATAACAAACAAAGACTAACCATTAAGCACACTTTCTTACTGCACTTATTTTAACAACAACATTCTTTTTTTTTTTCTTTTTCTTTGAAGCAGATAGCGCTAATGGTCAAACAAGACTTCCTTTGGCTGATACTTGTACACATACAATATTTTATCACATACTTTGATAGTTTGCTTAGACTAAGTTCTAACCTTATGATCTCCGACCACTATCATTAATTCGCAGTGCAAAAACATATCAAAACACAATTCATAAAGGGTGAATCACTACCAAAGAAAATTTGCGTACAACATGTTATACGTATGAAGGTTGTACCAAATAGATGCATGTGTTCATCCATTCTTACTATCGTTCATTCTTACACAACACAATTATTTGAATAATGTTAGATAATGTATGAATATAACGCATGCACTTGGTACAACATTACTACAACGGTTATTATAAAATTTCTCGTGGAGTGATTTACCGTCTATAAAGTGGGATTTAATCCGTCTATCCATAAGCTATAATGATGGTGGTTGTAGATCATAGATTTGAATTATACTCTAATAAGCCTATTAAAGTATAAGAGAAAATATTTTATGAAAATGATGATCAACCAAGGGCGAGTCCTCGCTCGGGCATTAGAGTCATCTACTTCTAAGAAAAAGAATGTAGCTTTCAATAATAGTGCGCAAAAAAAGGTGTTTCATAATGCATTATCACTGATCTTTGTTTATTGATGAGCATGTGTCCTTGCATGATAAAGTTGGGGCTCTCCTTCAATACATAAACCTTCTACAACATTGCAAAGAATGGATGGAAGATTGTTGCCTCAAGCTACATTCTCTGGTGGTGGTAGATCATCGATACTTTTCTTTCATACCGTTCGTGTTTTTTGCTCCAAAGATCTGCTATTGTTCCACTAACTCGGGGATCCTATGCTCGGTCAAATCAATAATTCTCATATCATTTTATATAATATACTTGTATAATGTATTGAGCATGTCCCCTCTTTTTTGTTCATATTAAAAAATATATATATAAACTAGCACCGGATAAAAAGATTTAGAGGACTCTTCGACTTTGACAAATATATAGTTTTTTTTTTGTAGAGGTCCCCTAGCCCTAAGAACTAACAAACTATTCATTTTCCCAAAGCCGATAATGTACATGAATGTTCCAAGCATGTCTTCCGACCATTCATGACTCGCTTGCAATTAAACAAGTTGCATGTACAAAAAAGTGGGTGACTTTAAGGAGGAACATCAAGAAAAAGTATGAGCTTCAATTGCATACTAACTCGCGCATCATCCCCAACACCACGGCCATGAATACTATAACCCGCAGCTCGACCACGACCGCAGCCACGACCACGACCACAACCAACACCACATCCACGGCAACTGTAATTGGCTGGATTGGATGCCAACTAATCCACTAGTATTCCCCTTAAATTTTCATTTTTGTGAACATTGGACACATACTCCTAAGCCTCCATTACCTCTTTCTTTGCGGGAGCAACCAATGTAGCCGTATCATATGCTATTACCGTAGGAGCGTCAGCAGCCTTCCTCGTTAAAACTGCAACAATCATCGTTGTAGAGAAAAAAAACCAATCCTCCATTCTCTTATTTTTTTTCCTATAGTCTTCTATGCCCACATTTTCTAGATCTGAATCATTATTTCTATCCACCACAAAAATCAATGAATTAGGGGCGACGCAAGCGGTACAAATGTAAGGATCAGGGGATTTGGGCCTCACGTATTCAAAATCAGAAAAAGTGAGTCCTGTGATTTATTTATGGTGTCCTTCGAGCTTGATCTCCACCTTTTGACGGTTAATGAAAGTACGAATGTTCAATTAGATTTCTTGAAACTTAAACATATTTACAGCCAAAATTCATTGTAGCCATCTATATACACACACACGCCAACACATAAATACATACATACACATGCTTTTAAAACGTCTTCTATTATAAGAGAGTCATTGTTAAATTACTGCATCAAGTGTACTTCATCATGACACATCAATTGTGGATCTTATTTAAATAACCTAGGCCAACAAGGCTCGATAAAAATCCTAGGTGGAGGTTAAGAGTGAAGACAAAGAGGCTGGAATTCATGACCTCGTTCTTTGATATGGTTTTGAAATATCATGTTGTTACGAGTTACGACAAAGAGGCTTGAATTCACTTTTCCGGGTTAGGTTCAGGGATTTTCTTCACGAATAATTACTCCGTTTCTTCTCGGTTGTTCCGTTAAGAAGAAAATAACCGTACACGTATGGAATAGAAAATAATGAAAGCCCCAAAGACTGTTTTCTTTTTTTAATCGGCGTGCTTTTCTATCCGTCCAATTTTCCAATTTTGCTTGCATCTGAACATGCTAAAATTGTAATAAAAAAACGTTGAGTGATTCACTTTTCAAAGGATACATGGATAAAATTGAACTAGGATCAATTACAAAAACCCATAAAATAAAAATTTAAAAAAAAAAAGTGAACGCCAAGATCAAGTTGATCAGATTTTTGGGACATTTTTGTCCTGCAATAATTCATTTGGATCCTAGCAAGTTCATCGAATGCCTCATGTTGATCCAAACTGAGATCTTCAATTTTAGCGTCCCCGAAGCACATGCGGATGGACTCTTCCAGCTTTTTCATTTTCTTCGGATCAACGCCGCAAGTTTTTTCAAATTCACATTCATCTTCAAGGAGCATGTAAATCTTCTCTAGTTCATCATTACGGATAACCCGCTCACTTTTTTCGATGGGAGTGCAAAGTAATCACTTTTCGGTTGAGTTTTTGAATCTATCAAGGATAGATTCAACGTAAGGGCTACCGAAAGAAAATACCGTGTTTCCCGGAGAAAAAATAATAAGGGCTTCATCCGCCGCAAGAATTGTATAAGAACAAGGTATATTAATTCGTTAGCAAAGCTATAAAACATTTTCCTATGCTCATTATCTATCCAAATAAAAAAATTAATAAAAGAAAGAATTAAAAAGTACAATAAAAGTAGTTTCTATAGGTGTGGACTGAAGAAACCTACTTTTAGTGAGCTAGTGCTAAAATACCATATTTCAACAACTTAAAACGACTTAACTCGTCAAATATTACAATGTTGTATGTGCCTAGGTTTAGTATTAATTCCTAATGGCGTTGCAAGAAAAGCCGCCGGTTTTCCTTTCATAAGTTCACATTAAACTCGCCCAAGACACTATGCCTGAATATTGTACACAGACCGTCACGGAAACATGCAGTAATTCTTGAAATATTAATTGAAAGTAACAACTTAGTACAACATAGAAAAGGAAAATAAAAACAATGAAATATACCTACCAATTGATATGTCATGATCAACGATCTTTCCACAATTGAAAAAATTGTGTGAAAACTCTGTATAGCTAGAATCAAGCATCCCTTGCAATCTATCCAATGTACTCAATGTTTCCACAGTTTCACAATCCGAAAACGCACAAGCATGTAATTTTTTTAGGACGGCGCCAAACACATTATTCTCGTGATAGAGATTTATAAATCGCCCAAATATAAATATGCAAGCAAGTTGACTTTCACGTGTCTTCATTAAAAAAAACAAAAAAAGAAACAACATTAAACTGAATTGCACACAAGCCATGATGCATATTTAGCCTAATATGTATTTTTTTCTAGTAAATATTTCTAGCATGTTGTTGGTATTTGAACGTGAGGTAAACCCATACCAAAAACTAAATACTCAACATTTAACAAATAGTGAAATTTTTAAGTAAAAAGTGAGTTAGACGTATAACTCAGAAAAGCAAATAAATAATAAACATGAAATATCATGACATTGAAATCTCAACAAAAGTGGATGAATGTCCACCTACATCACACACACATACACACACGCACGCGCACACAAAAAAAAAACCCCTTCATTTCCGGACTCTGAACTTGACCCTTGACCAAACAATCTAGAGAATTTGTATGTCCACGAAAATGAAAATAGAGCCAACTTTAGCAACTTCACTCATCATACCCTACAATGTTGCTAGTTACATGTAGCTGAAGTCCTCGAGTGGTAATAATATTTAATGAGCGGCTTATTTTTATATTTGAAAACTTAGAAATAAATGAGCAAAGAATTGGGGGATTTTCCGTTGGCAAATATTTATTGCGCAAACATGAAACTTAATATTCTTCAACACAACTAGAGAATCCGTATATGTTTTTCTTGTAACAAATTAGGTTGAATTCTCTTCCAGTGGATCTTACCAAAGATTTAGATCATTCGGATATAAATTACTTAACGTAAAGCCACACATAATACAACACGTCTCTCAATTGAATTATTGTCATCATATGAAACATTAATTCATATTTATGATGCAAGCGCAGACCACATCATTGTTTTAATAGCAAGTTTGTCATAACTTTCAAGGTCATAGAATCTCGAAGACAAGGATTTCTAATACACATACATGTAGAAAGAAATATAAAACATCATTTTTATCATGATCCATGAATTATTTAATGTCCTGGTGGGTTTTCATTGAAAGAATAAGAAAGAAACATCATTTTACTCAAACCGAAATCATGGAGAGACCAATTATTCTAACAGCTTTAAACAATCGTGATGACTTATTCGGTTCCAAAACAACAACAACAACTACAACAACAAGGTTGCAGGTGATTTGATCAAACGATTGGGTGTCAAGTTGGTGGATATTCATGAAAAAATAATAAAATAAACTCCATACACATACCTACAAGGAGATGTCCGGTTGTTGTCGAAGTCTCTCCAAAACTACAACAATTCAACTACAACCAGTGTCTCATTTGCTCGTGTTGTTGTCAGTCCTTTCGTCCTTCCTAGAGAATGATTTTAGACAAATAGTGAATTGACAAACAACGGCGGCTGGAGTGTCCTATTTAAAGCCTGGAACGATGAATTTGTGGGGTTTTTTTTTATTACCAAAGCGCTCATTTGTTATCATTTTATTTTTTCATTATATTTGGTAGATTTAATGTCAATTTATTATTATGGGTTAATAATGTTAATTCTCATGACTAAAAAATTGTTCTTTTTTTTGCTATATATTTTGCAGGCAAAAATATTTTATTACGCGCAAATGATGGTAATTCCTTTCATTCTTTGTTTTTTGCTCTATAGTTTGCACAATAAATTTTGTTTATGATGTCATTTCCATGAAATCGGTGTTGCTATGTTTGTGTCAAATAGTAGGGCGGCAATTTTTCCAACGTTATAATGCCCTAGTCATAGCACATTTCCTAATCTACCCTCTGCCTTTTTTTGTTATTACCTATAGTTATTTGTCAATTGTTTCTAGTGTGTCCCACACGGTCAAAGATGCGATTGTTACCTGATGATGCTAAACGACGCACCACCGGAATAACAGGGCCACGTGTAATCTAAGGGTGAGTTGTAAGGGGATCGAATGGCTGTAACTTGTTGGAAAGGTAGTGTTTTTGGGTGTTTTATGGCTGAGTCCAAGAATGTATCTTGGATTGCCCACGTATCCTGTGTAATGTCCAGGAATCAAGCCTTACGTAGTTCCTGGAATGAGCTATTTATAGGCACATGTCCTTCTTCTGCCCTAAGTTTAAGGCGGTTAGGTCTATTGACATAAATACCCTTTAATGGGCCTTGCCTCCTTATCCAAGTAACCTGTTAGGTGTGGGCCAAGGAGCCTTGTCTAAAGTATGTGGTATCGACTCGATGGACATCGACGTCGGTGTTCGAGTTCGGACACTTGGAGAATCTCCCCTTAGCTGCGGTCTTCACTGGTGCATCTCGTATCGACCCGATGTGGATAACTAACACAGACTTTTCCACATGCCAGCTGGACCAATCAGATAATTCCACATGGAGGAATCCCCGTATCATCATATGTCCCCCAGATCGGAGGGAAGCTCATCTCGGGAGCTGAGATCGGATCTGAAAATTTGAATAACCCTTTCGACACGTGGTCTTCTTTAAGCGGGAACACAGCTGTCGCTCTCTACAGGTATAGGCTGTCATAGGGTGACATCATACTGACGGTATTAATTGGTGCAGGAAATGAAGCGTCTCTTATTGGGCCGCGTGTAGACTTGGCCCTTGATTCTCGCGCTTTGGCTTCTATAACTGCCCCAAAATCCCACCCTTTCAAATCATTTGGAGATTTTCTTAGCATAAAAGGAGCCCAAGACTTTGCACTCTCTCATTTGCCATTATTTGTCTCAGTTTCATCAGAAAAACGCAAGTAAGCCCCAATCTATTCAAACTCTTTTTGTCTTTTATTTTCTGCATCTCTTATTGATTCCATGTCTAGTAGCGATAGTGATTCACAAATTGAGAGGAAATTGTTGTGGAAGAGGAATCCTCTGAGGAAACAGTTTCTGAGCGTCCATCTACCTCCGGTGAGAGAGCTACCGGAGAAGAAGAAGAGGGAGGAGAAGAAGAATCGTCTCCTCGACCCGCCACCAAACGTCAAACGAGGATGAGAGGCCAAGGGCCGTACGGGTGCATCTCCAGTCTAACCCCGGAGAAAGCCAAAACCATCTGCCTACGATATGGCATACCCTATTCTTCTTCAAACATCATGGTATCGCATGGTCAGTTTCAGTTTGCTTGTGACCCTCCTCCCGGATTCTGCGCTATATACAAGGTCCAATTGAAGGAGGGGTTGAGGTTCCCCTTCGACCCGTGTCTCATAGAAGTTCTTCGACATTATAAAATCAGCGTCCCACAACTCGCTCCAAACGGGGTCAGGAGCGTTATGGGATTTGTGCTGGCGTTTCGAATCGCCAAGGTCGAGTTCTTGGTTCGATTATTCCGTCAATACTACGCCATCCAAAGTCTACCAGATGTGGGATGGTATACTTTTCAGAAGCGTCCTCTCACGTCGGAATTTGTCAGGAAGGTGACTTCGTCTCAGGGTGAGTGGAAGCCCCAGTTTTTCTTTATCCGACACGGGTTGGTGGACATCGATGTCTACACTTGGTATAACAGGCCCCAGAAATGGCATGACAGGCTCGGCCCCGATACCCCTGACGGGTGTGGGGCTATCGAGATCGCTCATCCCGACATCGCCACTCGAAACCTGCATTCACTGTATCCTTATGCTGATATCGAGACAGCTGGCCCGGGCGCTTATCTGGAGCTCGATGAAGATGTTCGAGTGTTGCGTATGACACTTATTTACTCTGTCGAGCTGTTACACTTATGTGTTTTGCATTTTTTCTTCTATTTCTTTTTAACTGCATTCTGATGTCGAACTTTCTCTGTTCACAGTGGAATATTTCTCAAAAAAGGACGCTCTAGGCAAAATGCCCGACCCCAAGAAGACAGATCCGAAGAAAATCCAGGAATTAGCCGGCATCAGGTCGAAGGCTCCGGCTCAGGCTTCTGTATCTGGCAAAGTGGTTTCTGGAGGTCAGGGAACTCCAGTTCGAGCTCCCACTCCTGTATCGATGTCGGATATTCTGAGGGGTCAACCCGACAATGCTCAGGTGACAGAGCAGACTGATGCGGACCTCGTCCCGAGGAAACGACAGAAAACGACTGCTGTCAGGCATGGGATCGGAAAAGAGGCTTGAATTCTTCCGCCTCAGACTTCAGGTGGGGTCGAGGCTCTCCCTGCCATGAGCCTCGCCGAGTTGGAGGCCATGACTCCGGAGGAGCTTAGTGAGTATCACTTGAAGATCATTCGAGCGGTAAGTCTTTATTCTTTCATGCGGTTTCTTGAACTTTTTGTCGATTTTGGATCTCGAATTAACCTTACTGTCTTTTAGGCTCGGTTGACGACCAAGGTGGCTATCAGTAAGATCGAGTCCCCATCTGCCGTTATTGAGGAGCAAAAAGAGACCATAGTCAAACTGACTTCCAACATCGAGAAGCATAAGGCTAAAATCAACAAGCTGGATGAACGGCGTGCCAAGCTTGAATCTGATTTGGCTGCCTCCCGAGATGAATTGTCGAAAGCCCGCAAAGATATATCCGTTAGAGATTCTGAGTTGGTTAAGGTGAAGTCGGAGCTGGCGCATGTGAAGTCGGAGCTCGAGGGGACAAAAACCGATCTGGCGGAAGCAGTCAAGGCTCGCACCAACGTCCAGTCCCTCCTCGATGATTTAACGACTCGGGCGGAAACCACCAAGCGGGACTTCTTGGCCTCAAGAGAGCTCGAAGATGACCTGACGTTGCTTATGACCCAGGGCATGAAGGGGGGATTTACCATGGCCATTGACCAAGTCAAAGAGGTCGATCCGAACTTTGACGTGTCTGCCATTTCGAAACCCTACCTATATGATCCAGAGGCCGTTCCTCGTTACGGGCGGTATTTCAATGAGTTCAAAGCCGGCGTTTCCCTGTACGAGAAGTACGTGACCCCTGCCCTGGAGGGAGATGGAACTGAGGACGTCGAGCCGGAAGAACAAGCCGATCCCAATGCTTCGACCTCAAACCAGCCTGCAACCTGATGCTATTTCCTCTGTCTTTTTAAGCGACTTGATTCGATTTGGTTGTAATAACTTTTATGCTTTTATTTGTCTGAACTTGTCTTTTATCGATTCGACCCTGTAAACTTTGACATTTCAATTTGCATTTTGACTAAATCAAACTTGTATTTTGATTAAATCTTTGCTTTTCACTTGAATATCTTGTCTTTTGTTGATCATTCGTCTAGGGTGTAGTCCTTTGGACTTAATTCCCTTTCAAATACTGCCTTATGGGGTGTAGTCTTTTGGACTTAATTCCCCGGCTGGCCCCTCGAAGTGTAGTATGAGTACGCGACTCCTGGTACACTTGAATATGAGCCGACCTAGCATTGTACTGCAATACTGGCTTGACTTGGCCATCTGGTCGGAGCCTGTTTCGATTATCCTGCCTTGTCAGGCTTATATGGACATCGAATTAAGAAGTCCATACTCGACCGTCGCACATCGTGGCGCTTATGATCTGGTCGAGTTGGGTATCCATCATGGGATCTTCCGTCTGCCTTGCACCGTGGCTTATTGGCAGGTCGGGAGTGATGTAAGCACCGTTAGTGACTTGGATTTTTCACTATTTTGCTATAACTCCATCGAGTCGATGGTAAGCAGCTCGGAAGTGATTTAAGCATTGTCAGTGACTTGGCTTTATTCACTTTTCCATTTTAACTCCTTCGTGTCGAGGTATTGCAGGTTGGAGGTGATATAAGTATTGTCAGTGACTTGGCTTTATACACCGTACTGCTTTGACTCTGTCGTGTCGAGGTCTCTTGTTGGAGTTGATTTTTTGTCTTTTTTCTTCCAGCCTCCTTTTTTTTTACATGAGCGTGTATGTTAAGCACAATTTAGAAAAGAAAATTACTTGAATAAAAGGCATTAAAAGCAACTGTCACATCGACATATTACAAGTAACTAAAAATTGAAGTTGCGAATGTCATAAATTGAATAAACAAACTTAAACGTAGTATTTTCGGAGATTGGTGGCGTTCCACGTCCGGGGCACTGTGCTGCCGTCCGATCTCCCCAGCTGATACACCCCTTTTGGGTGCACCTTCAGGATTTTATATGGTCCTTCCCAATTCGGCTCGAGCTTTCCTATTGGGTCCTGCCTGCTGGCTTCGTTCTTTCTCAACACGAGGTCCCCCACTTGGAAATATTTGTACTTTACCCTCGCGTTATAATACTGTGATATCTTTCTTTTATAATTGGCCATTCGATATGCCGCAACCTCTCTTTTCTCTTCGACGTTATCCTTCTCTTGAAGCAGATCGGTGGCGTTTGTTTCAACGTTATATGCCAGAACTCGAGGTGAGGCCAGTCCGATCTCCGCAGGTATCACTGCTTCGCATCCATAAGCCATAGCGAAAGGAGTCTCCCGGGTAGCTGAATTGGGTCTGTTCGATACGACCACAGTATGCTGGGTAACTGAGCTGCCCAATCTCGACCCTCGTCTTCCAACCGTTTCTTCAATCCAAACTTGATTTGCCTGTTTGTCTGCTCGATCTGTCCATTGGACTGAGGTCGGGCCACCGATGTCGTTCTATGTTCGATCTTGAACTCTTTGAGCCAATCCTGCACGCGGTCATCTAGAAATTTAGTCCCATTATCCGATATCAGATACTTGGGAATTCCAAACCTGCACAAAATGTTTTCCCACAGAAACTTCTTGATGGTCTGAGCTCTGATGTCAGTTAGAGCTTTAGCTTCGACCCATTTCATGAAATAATCAACCGCGACCACAACATACTTGAAATTACCCGGAGCTCGAGGCAAAGGTCCGACTATATCAACCCCCCACTCATCGAACGGCCATACCGACTCGATGGCGTTCATCTCTTGCGCCTGTTGATGGGTCACTACATCATGTACCTGGCAAGCCCTGCACCTCATCACCAACCGATTGGCGTCCTTTTGCATTGTCGGCCAAAAATAGCCTGCTAGCTTGCATTTTCTTGCCAACATCCGAGCTCCGCAATGGTTACCACAAACTCCTCGATGTATCTCTTCGAGTAGATAAGCCACCTCGTCTTCTGATGCGCATCGCATCCAAGGTGTTACGAACGATTTTTGATATAGCACATAGTCGAATAGAGCGTACCTCGAGGCTTGTAGCCTGATTTTTCTGGCCTGAGACTTATCAGACGGGAGAATTCTGTCCTTTAAGAATAACGCTATCGGATCCATCCATGTCGATCCTTGAACCACTGGTTGCACATCGACCTCGTTATAGCTTCACTCCGCTAGCATTTCCACCAGAACTTTCCTCTTCGACTTGAAATTCGATGCGAGTTTAGACAACGCATTGGCCCGTTTGTTCTCACTTCGGGGTACCTGATCTATATGAACCGTTTTGAACTTTGACATCAGTCCCTGAACCACTCTCAAATAATTCTTCATAGATTCTTCCTTGGCCTCATACTCGCCTCGTATGTGATTCACTACGAGTTGAGAGTCACTGTAAACTAGGAGGTTCTCGACCCCCAATTTCAAAGCCAGCTTTAGACCCGTGATCATTGCCTCATATCGGCTTCGTTGTTTGTAGCTTTGAATTCGAACCGCAGCGCATAAGGAAACTCTTCTCCCTTAGGACTGACCAATAAAAGCCCAGCCCCAGCTCCTTCCCTGCTCGAGGCACCATCAACATGGATGGTCCACTGCTCAACAGATGACTGCTTATCCTGTTCCAACTGAATTGACAATCCTTCTACTATGAAGTCTGCTAGAGCTTGACCCTTAATGGCTGTGCGAGGTAGAAACTCGATATCATACTCAGCTAGCTCGACAACCCATTTGGCCAATCGACCCGATGTCTCGGGCTTTGTTAAAATCTGATTTAGGGGCTACTCGGTGACCACAGAGATGTGGTGTGCTTGAAAGTAGGGTTTCAATTTCCTCGATGCATGAACTAGACTTAATGCCAGTTTTTCAGCTGGCGTGTACCTGATCTCTGGTCCATGCAATGCCTTGCTTACGAAATACACTGGGATCTGTCCCTGGTCTCCATCTCGAACCAATACGGCACTCACTGCCTCTTCACAGATCGCTAGATAAACCAGGAGTTTCTCTCCTTCTCGAGGCGAGGAGAGCGTGGGTAAATCAGATAGATACTCCTTCAAATCATCGAAGGCTTTTTGACACTTCTCATCCCACTGGAATGGACTCGCTTTCTTTAATATCTTGAAGAATGGTAGGGCCCTTTGTGCTGATATCGACAAGAAACGATTGAGGGCTGCCATCCGACCTGTCAACCGTTGTACTTCCTTTACGTTACGAGGCGTGGGAATGTTCCTCAGGGCCTCGATCTTATCTGGATTAGCTCTAATCCCGCCTCTCGATATCATATACCCTCCAAACGTGTATTTCTTTGGGTTGAGCTTCATGTTCGCAGCTCACAGCACCTCGAAGACCTCTCTGACATCGACAAGAAACTGTCCCATTGACTTGCTCTTGATCAATAAATCATCAACGTAAAATTCCATATTTCGACCTATCTGCTCCTCAAAAATCTTATTGAAGGCTCTCTGATAGGTGGCGCCCGCGTTCTTTAGGCCAAACGGCATTGTTACAAAGAAAAATGTACCAAATTCTATGATAAAAGCGGTTTTTTCCGAGTCCTGGGGGTCCATGAAGATCTGATAATACCCCCTGTACGCATCGAGAAAACCGAACACTTCGAAGCCCAGTGTCGAATCGACTAGTTGATCAATTTTTGGAAGTGGATATGAATCTTTAGGGCACGCTTTGTTGAGATCCGTAAAGTCGACGCACATTCGCCAGCTCTGATCTGGTTTCTTAACCAACACTGGATTGGCTAACCAATCCGGATAGAATACCTCTTTCACTATTCCAGCGGCTAACAACCTGTCAACTTCCTTCCTTACTGCTTCCTTCCTCTCTAGGGCAAGGCTTCTCTTCTTTTGCCGTATCGGCTTCTTTTTTGGGTCGACGTTGAGTCTATGTACCGCTATGTCCGCCGACAGGCCAGGCATGTCATCCGCCTTCCATGCAAAAAACGTCTCGATACTCAACTAGGAGGTCAACCAAGGCTTTCATGTCGGGGTGTGGCATCCACTTCCCGATCTGGACCCCTTGGCCTTCTTCCTCCTTCCACACTCGAACCTCCTCTGTCGGGTCGGCGGACACCCAGCTCCGATCCTCCTCTTCCTCAGGTATCAATTCCTCAACCAGCACCTGTCCCACCCCTTTTCCTTTAATCGTAACCAGGCTACAGTTCCTGGCTACCTCGACGTCTCCTTTGACTTCATGGGTCCCGTACCGGTGGGGAATTTCATGCTTTGTTGTGGAATGTCGAGATGATGGCTCTGAGATCATATAAAGCTGGTCGACCTAATATCGCGTTGTACCCTGAAGGGGCCTTAACTACGACATAGGTCATTTCCATTGTTCGACCCTTATCTCCGTCTCCAACCGTAGTCAACAAATTGATCGACCCGACAGGGTGAATGGCCTGCCCTGTAAACCCAAATAAAGGGGTAGATAATGGAATAATGTCTTCATCCTTCAACCTCATGGCTTTGAAGGCTGAGTAATAAAGGATATTAACGGCGCTCCCACTGTCGACACAAACTCTTTTTATTCGACTCCGGCTTATCACCACCTCGATTACTAATCCTTCGCTATGACTGTGGGAACTCGGAACGTCATCCTTGGGTCCATAACCCACCTCCGTCGTAAACCTGATCTTCTTTGACTCCCTCGATCTGTCCGATGATTGCCGACTGGATCGAGGGCGATCCGACTCGTGCTCTGCTACGATCGTGTTAACGTCATATCCGACGCGATTATCCCGATGAGGGTCTCGGTTCTGATCTTCTTGATGGTCATCTCGACGATTGTCCCTGTATGTCGGCTCGGATGACCTGTCTCGACGATTCCGATTGTCACGACGTGGAGATCGGTCCTTCTTTCCATTATAAGTTTTCCTCTTGTACTCTCGACGGCCCTTTGGCTCATCCTTTTCTGACCTGTCAATCACCTCATCCAATCGACCCTCTTGAATACAGGCGTCGATATCTCTCTTCAAATCGAAACATTCCTCCGTGTCGTGCCCCACATCTCTGTGATAGTCGCAATACTTATGAGTATTTTTTCTTTTCTCTGGGTCCTTGGACATCGGCTTAGGTGTTCGTGCAATATTCTTCTTGATCATAATCGCCAACACCTCCCCCCGAGATCGATTGAGGGGTATAAAATCTCGTTCTTTCAGATTCCATTTCTTTCCAAGCCGATCTGAGATCGGAGCTGTCAATCAATCAAAAACGTTGGTCTTGCTTTCCTCGTTCCGACCCCTAGGCTGACCCTTGGCCCGGCTTCGGGAGTCGTTCATCGAATTGAGGCCAAGTGAAATGGTGTGCAAACGTACTGCCTCTTCACCTTGGCAAAACTTATGGACTATGTTCACACATTCGTCCATATCATTCGGCATATTTTTAGACAATTTGTCATACAACTTCATATTTCGCAGACCTCCAACAAAAGCGTTAACCTGCAGTGCATCACTGGCATTATGCACTTTCATGGCTTCGAGATTAAAGCGCCTCACAAAATCAATAGTGGATTCTCCTTTCTCCTGCTTGATGTTCATAAGGTGGGTAGCTCTAAGGTGGAACTTCTTGTTCCCGATAAAAGCGCCTCTAAACTTCTGTCCCAACTGTAAAAAGCTTGAGATCGACCCGGGCTGCAGCTTATGTAACCACTCCCGAGCTCGACCTGTGAGCAACGTGTCGAAAGCACGACACTTCATGGCATCATTTGCGTTCCTCAACCTCATCAACGATATATATCGATACAGATGGTCCTCTGGGTCCGTGGTACCGTCATAAGGTTCCATCTTGGGTGGTTTGAATGACTCAGGCATCGTGTATATCTCTATCTCGGGACTAAATGGCGATTCGAGCCATTCTGTGACCTGTTCCTTCCCTACTATGCGATTGAACTCATTTCGTATACTTTCCTCGACCTGGCGCTGCTGCCTTTCTTGTTCAGGACGTCTGTGGGCGTTAGTCACGCTGATTTCGATTGCGCCTTCCTCACACTCCTCTTGAGGATCGACAGGCCTCTTCCCCCTGGAATTCTCAATCCCTTTACGACCCAGTGGGTCTAGCTGGTGTTCCTCAGGGGGATTACAGATTCCTTTGCCTATGAATGCCGAAGCCACCACCCTCTTCAGGGCGTCTTCATCTAAAGACGCTAAGTGATCTGCCATATCATGCAGCTGGGGAGGAAGCTGAGGCCTGTGTGGATCTGCAACTGCGGGTCTAGATCCAGTGAGGACTTCTTGAATCTGGGATGGAACCCCTGCTGGATCTATATCCGTGTGCTCTTCGATCTGCGCGTTCTTACTGCTCGTCGGTTTCTTCCTTGCTGGTGGTGCCATTGCGATTTCTTTACCAACTCACCGGTAGAAGGCCCTCCTTCTAGCGCCAAATGATGATGTTGAACGATGCACCACCGGAATAACAGGGCCACGTATAATCTAAGGGTGAGCTGTAAGGGGATCGAATGGCTGTAACTTGTTGGAAATGTAGTGTTTTTGGGTGTTTTATGGCTGAGTCCAAGAATGTATCTTGGATTGCCTACATATCCTGTGTAATGTCCAGGAATCAAGCCTTACGTAGTTCCTGGAATGAGCTATTTATAGGCACATGTCCTTCTTCTGCCCTAAGTTTAGGGCGGTTAGGTCTATTGACATAAATACCCTTTAATGGGCCTTGCCTCCTTATCCAAGTAACCTGTTGGGTGTGGGCCAAGGAGCCTTGTCTAAAGTACGTGGTATCGACTCGATGGACATCGACGTCGGTGTTCGAGTTCGGACACTTGGAGAATCTCCCCTTAGCTGCGGTCTTCACTGGTGCGTCTCGTATCGACCCGATGTGGATAACTAACACAGACTTTTCCACATGCCAGCTGGACCAATCAGATAATTCCACGTGGATGAGCGAATCCCCGTATCATCATTACCTTTTGTGTTTATCATTTTATATTCTAGCTAAAGATTTTCACATTTATACCATTTCATGTGGAAAAGTATATAATAATGTGTGTTCTTTAAATTACATGTTGAATATCAATTAATTTTAATTCAACGGCGTACATTTTTTTCAATTTAAAAAAATTATTCTTTTAAGGGGGAAGATGATTTTGATTTTATTGCGGGAGGAGATGATCATTCGGACCCTGGTTGATGTCAAGAACACGCATAATATTTATCAATAGATACAATTACATAACTTAGCAAAAATTTATTCATTTAGTAAAACCAAAGTCGAATAAATTCATGTCAAAAAGGATATAAAATTTCAAAATTGTGTATATGTTTTTCTTAAGTCACGTGTTCGCAAGCAAATCTTTGTGTAGTTTTTGCTTCTACTGCTATTGAATGATATACCAAAGAGCGAGTAGTACTATTAGCCTTTCTATGAGCTACAAAAAGCAACGAACTCTATAAGCTAAGGATTTTTTCACCTTTGGACACAAACTTTGTTCTCAGCGAATACCCGTTGTTCTTAGCGAATATACTATTGAGTTACTTACTAAAATTCAGATGTATTCAGTGGTGGAACTACTTAAAACTAAGGGGGAGCAACTGCCCCCATGATCCAAAACAAAATGTGCATATAGTTTATCCCCCTTAATTTTTTTATTTGCCTTCATAAAACTCATTGCCCCCCCCCCCCCCCCCCCCCCTCCTATCCGAGATCCGGCGTCCGTGACTGGATGCATTAAGTTATTTCTTTGGCAACACTCCCTCCCGTTAGGCCGATACCTTGATGGTAATTCATACTCCATTTTTAAGGTCCTTATTTAAGGTACATTTGTTAAGAAAATTATCACGCTTTAGTGTACTTCATCTTTAAAATTATTCAATTATTCACATGTTTTCTTTAAAAGAAAAAAAGGCACATCTTTTGACACATGCCTCAAAATAATCATGTTATTAAACCATAATTTTTGTTTATTCATCTTCTTTGTTTTTAAGATCGCATGTAATACCCTTTCATTGTCAATCGAAGATCTCGAAGACTCACGTAGTAGATGCTCATCTATCGTGTGAGATCACGTAACAATTGCTTACATTTGATTTCTCTCGACTTCGACAAATGAAAATACAGACAATTAAATAATTTTTAAAAGAAGAAATAATACTTATGAAGTTTATTGATGAGTAGGAAATTATGTGGAAAAGTGTGAAGGTTCTAAAAAATCTAGAATTTCTTAAGGTTTGAATGACGTTGCTGATGTTGAAAAATGAGAAAGAAACAAACTAGCGGTCTTAATCAGTTACTGAATCTATTTATTGATTTAACACACTCTGTTTCTCTTTGACTAAAGAAATGAAACCAACTGCTAAACGTGAAAAAAAAAATATCCAAAAAAAACTTATTTTTAAGTATTATTCATACACTATATTATAATTTTTTTATGAATTATACTTATTACCTAAAATCTTTAATGACAATGATATGAATACATTGATGATCACAAAAAAATGACGTGTTATTATTTTGTCTATAAGTCTGATATATTTGTACCATTAATAATTTTTTTGGGGTGGAGTCAGACATTTTAATGCAAAAAAACATGACTTTCTTTATTCTTAAATCTTAAATAAAAAACACACCCGTTACTAACAAAACAAACAAAATCACCGCACCACTCTTGATCAAAATCAACCCCATCCCTTTTCTTTTGGGGGATCTAGAGGGAGAAAGACAATAATATATTTAAAATTAGTGAATATGACAGTTTTTCAAAAGTTTTACATAAAATACCAAATTATTTATAAAGAGTTGAAATATCATGCGGAAATATCATGTCTTGTTACGAGTTACGACAAAGAGGCTTGAATTCACTTTTCCAGACGGGTTCATGGATTTTCTTCACGAATAATTACTACATTTCTTCTTGGTTGTTCCGTAAAGAAGAAAATAACCGTACACGTATGGAAGGGAGAATAATGAAAGCCCAAAGACTGTTTTCTTTTTTTAATCGGCGTGATTTTCTATCCGTCCAATTTTCCAATTTTGCTTGCATTTGAACATACTAAAATTCTTTATACAAAACGTTGAGTGATTCACTTTTCAAAGGCTACAGAGATAAAATTAAACTAAGATCATTTTAAAAAAAAACCCATAAAATAAAAATAAAATAAAAAAAGTCACTTTTCCTTGAGGGTTTTAAAAGTGAACGCCTAGATCAAAATGATCAGATTTTTGAGACATTTTTGTCTTGCAATAATTCATTGGATCCTAGCAAGTTCATTGAATGCCTCAAGTTGATCCAAACTATGATCTTCAATTTTAGCCTCCCCAAAGCACACGCGCATGGACTCTTCCAGCTTTTTCATTTTCTTCAGATCAATGCCGCAAGTTTTTCAGCTTCACATTCAGCTTCAAGGAGCGTGTAAATCTTCTCAGGTTCATCCTTTCGGATAACCTGCTCACTTTTTTCGATGGGAGTGCAAAGTAGACACTTTTCGGTTGAGTTTTTGAATCTATCAAGGACAGATTCAACAGAAGGGCTACCGAAAGAAAAGACTTTGTTTCCTGGAGAAAAATAATAAGGGCTACATCCGCTAAAAGAATTGTTTAAGAACAATGTATATTAATTCTTTAGCAAAGCTATAAAACATTTTCCTATGCTCATTATCTATCCAGCTAAAAAAATTAATAAAAGAAAGAATTACAAAGTACAATGAAAGTAGTTTTTATAGGTGTGGACCGAAGAAACCTGCTTTTAGTGAGCTAGTCCTAAAATTCCATATTTCAACAACTTAAAACGACTTAACTTGTCAAATATTATAATGCCGTATGTGCCTAGGTATAGTATTCCTACTGCCGTTGCAAGCCAAGCCGCCGGTTTTCCTTTCATAAGTTCACATTAAACTCACCCAAGACACCGTGCCTGAATAATGTACGCATACCATCAAGGAGACATGCAGTAATTCTTAAAATATTAATAGAAAGTAACAACTTAGTACAACATAGAAAAGGGAAATAAAAACAATGAAATATACCTACAAATTGATATGTCATGATGAACGATCTCTCCACAATTGAAAAAAGTCTGCGCAAACTCTGTATATTTAGAATCAAGCATCCCTTGCAATCCATCCAATGTACTCAATGTTTCCTCAGTTTCACAATCTGAAAAAGCTTCCTCAGTTTCACAATCTGAAAAAGCACAAGCATGTAAATTTTTTAGGACAGCGCAAAACACAATATTCTGTGAGAGATTTATTAATCAGCCAAATATAAATATGCAAGCAAGTTGAATTTCACGTGTCTTCATTAAAAAAAAGCAAACAAACAAACAACATTAAACTTAATTGTACTCAAACCATGATGCATATTTAGCCTAATATGTATCTTTTCAAGTAAATATTTCTAGCACGTTGTCGGTATTTGAACGTCAGGTAAACCCATACCAAAAACTAAATACTTAGCATGTAACAAATATTTAACAAAATAGAGCCAACTCTAGCAATTTCACTCATCATACACTACATTGTAGTTAGTTACATGTAGCTGAAGTCCTCGAGTGGTAATAATATTTATTGAGCGGCGTATTTTTTTATATTTGAAAACATAGAAATAAATGAGCAAACAATTGGGGGATTTTCCGTTGGCAAATATTTATTGCACAAACATGAAAATTAATATTCTTGAACACAAATAGAGAATCCGTATATGTTTTTCTTATAACAAATTAGGTTGCATTCTCTTCCAAAGTGGATCTTACCAAAGATTAGGATATAAATTTCTTAACGTGAAGCAACAAAGAATAGAACTCTGTCTCTCGATTGAATTATTGTCATCATAGGAATATTGATATATTAATTATTGAGGGCCATTATTACAAGACGTCTATCATTAACCATGCTCGTCAAACATTAATTAATATTTAGGATGCAAGGGCAGACCGCATCATAATTTTAAGAGCAAGTTGTCATAACTTTCAAGGTCACAGAATCTGAAAAAAAAAAAAGAATTTTCTAATACACATATATGCAGAAAGAAATATAAAACGTCATTTTTATCATGATCCATGAATTATTTAATGTCCTGGTGGGTTTTCATTGAAAGAATAAGAAAGAAACATCATTTTACTCAAATGAAATCCTGGAGAGACCAATTATTCTAACAGTTTCAAACAATCATGATAACTTATTCAATTTCAAAACAACAACAACTACAACTACTAGGTTTCATGTGATTTGATCAAACGATTGCGTGTCAAGTTGGCGGATCAGCCTGAAAAAATAATAAAATAAACTCCATACACATACCTACAAGGAGATGTCCGGTTGTTGTCGAAGTCTCTCCAAAACAACAACAATTCAACTACAACCGATATCTCATTTGCTCGTGTTGTTGTCAGTCCTTTCGTCCTTCCTAGAGAATGATTTTAGGCAAAAAGTGAGACAAACAACGGCGGCTGGAGGGTCCTATTTAAAGGCTGGAACGGTGAATTTGTGGGGTTTTTTTATCACCAAAACGCTCATTGTTATCATTTTATTTTTTCATTATATTTGGTAGATTCATGACAATTTATTATTATGGGTTAATAATGTTAATTCTCATGACCCAAAAATTGTTCTTTTTTTGCTATATATTTTGCAGACAAAAATATTTTATTACGCGGAAATGATGTTAATTTCATTGAAAACCCCTTTCATTATGTGTTTTTTTGCCCCGTAGTCCGTACAATAAATTTTGTTTATAATGTCATTTACATGAAATCGGTGTTGCTATGCGTGTGTCAAACAAATTGGCCGGCGCTTTTTTCCAACGTTATAATGCCCTAGTCAAAGCACATTTCCTAATCTACCCTCTTCCTTTTTTTGTTATGACCTATAGTTATTCGTCCATTGTTTCTAGTGTGTCCCATGCAGTCAAAGATGTGATTGTTACCTTTTTTGTGTTTATCATTTTATACTCTAGCTAAAGATTTTTCACATTTATACCATTTCAAGTGGAAAAACTTATAATATTGTGCATTCTTTAATTGCATGTTGAATAAATATCAATTAATTATAATTCAACTGCGTTTGGCCACCCTCTCCGGCTTGATGCCGCAACGATTGATTTTCGAAAGCCATCTTTGGCTAGGGTCCAAGTCGAAATCGATATTTTACATCCCCCACCTAATAGGGTTTGGGTCCAAAGAGAAGATGGAAATAGTTTTTGGCAATCGATCACTTGGGAAGACGAAATCCCCTCTTATTGTACTCATTGTTGGCATCTCCGACATACTGAGAATGGCTGCTTTGTAAAGCACCCCGAGCTTCGTCAGCAACCTAAGGTTAACACCGGGCAACAAAAGAAGCAGGAGTATAAGTTGAAAAATGTTTCTTTGGAAAATACCTCAACGGCTCCTATTGTTGAACATAATAAGGACCAGCAGAGAGAAAAAAGGGATAATGTGACCCAAAAAAATGATAATGTCACTCAAACGAAAAAGAATCATGGGGAGCGAGACCCACCTTTTGAGGTTCCGACCATTCCTATTGCTAATTCAATAGGCACTCAACAAAGACCAACTTCAGTCGAATCACCTGTTGAGATAAATGAGCGATTCGAGATAGTTCATAGGAAAGAAAATCGACTCGAACAGGGGTATCTTTCAGAAAATCAAAAAAACGACTCACTTGCTCCACAATCTCTAGCTCAAGCTATAGATGAATTGACGCAGGCCTCCATGGATGTGACCAACATAGAACAAAATCCAACCAATGACCATGCTTATGAAGGTAATTTTACAATGGTGACTAAAAGGAGGAAAAGTAGAAAAGACTATGTGGCTATGGCTAAAGGGATTGCAACCCGTTCAGATTCTTCAAATCTAACAGTTAAAGATGTTTAACGGTCTCTTTTGGAATATAAGAGGTGTGGGCAACCCCTCCTCGATATGATGGTTGAAAAAATTGGTACGTACCTATAATTTGTCTTTTGTTTCTATTATGGAACCGATGGTTAATTCTCCTAACTACCTTAATAAGGAGCGATTAAAAATGGGATTTAGTTATACGATTTCTAATCCAAACAGCAAAATTTGGTTTTTTTTGGAATTTTACCTCTGCCTAGGATATTGTTCTTAATTCAAATCAAGGTATCCATTTGAAGTTCAATGATAGTGTCCCTTTTATTGTTTCGATCATCTATGCCAAATGTACTAGAGCAGAACGGGTGATGTTATGGAATGATTTGAGGTTGGTTTGCATTCTGAATATGCCTTGGTTAATTGGAGGTGACTTTAATGTTATACGCTTCTTAGATGAATACAAGGGACATGGGCATCCTGATATTGCCGCCATGCAAGACTTTAACACATCTATTTCGAGTGCGGCTTACAAGAATCTACGCTTCGGGGGTCATTTCACCTAGGTTTGGACATAGGCCGAATGTCTATGTTCAAAAAAAGCTTGACAGAATTTTGTTTAACACTCAGTGGCAATCTGATAGATCGTTTGAGATTCAATCGTTATCCCGCACCTGCTCCGATCATCGGCCTCTTCTTTATTTGGGAAAAGAAAGTCTCACCGGGCCAAAGCCTTTTCGTTTTCAGAAAATGTGGTTACAACGCTCGGATCTAAAAGATGTTGTAGTAGCTAGCTGGAATGAACCCACACACGCGTTTGGCATTCTTGGCTTTATGCTAAAGCTTAAATCCCTGCGCTCTCGCTTAAAGCAATGGAATGTTGAGTCTTTTGGGAATGTTCACGACAACATTAAATTAGCCGAGCTTGATATTGTGACAAAAGAGAGTGTCTACGATCAGGATCCCTCGCCCCAAAATAGAGCCGAGCTTTCACAAGCCCAAGCATGGACCTTATGTCTCTATTTATTGTTGGATTACGGTGGGAATGACACGTGGTGAGGTGCCAATCCGACCTCCATCAGGATTCTTAAAGAGTTTTCCACACGTCACTCTTTACTTGGTTTTATATTTCCGGGATTTCTCTTATGCCTTCCTTTGCTGATTCGATCCACCAGATCCTACAGAAACCTCTGTGATCTTTATTAACCGACAAATGTACCGATGAAGGAGCCTTCCGCAATGAAATGAGTGCAAACCGGAATAAGAGAAAACATCAAAAGAAATGACATAATAGATGAAGATGATCTACAAAGACTTATGCTTGAAGGCAGTAGTCAAAGAAACAATGAGATTGTACCCACCAACTCAACTCTTAGTTCCAAGAGAAACTAGAGAGAATTGCAAAATAGATGGTTATAATATTATGGCGAAAACACAAGTTTTTGTATATAAGTGAACGGGCTATTGCAAGAGATCCGGAATGCAGGTAAATCTCTGAAGCATTCAACCCGGAAAGATTCTTGTGTGGTAATATTGATGTGAAAGACAATGATTTTGAAGTGTTTCAGGGTCATCTATAAGATATAAACTGTTGATTGCTACATTTGGATCGCCATTTGTGTTCTTGAAATGTTGGCTTTGGATGAAGAACATGTACATTGTGTGATGATGCATAGACGCATTGTCCCTCGAGCATCATAAAAAAAAATTATCTTATAAATATTAGAATCAATACAACATCTGAAAAAACAAATTTAATAAACACGAGTGGAATCTCATAAACACAATATGATTATAAGTAAGCTAGTTTAATTTCAAACCACCTAGAAAGGCTTTCTTTACATTTTTGACATGACTTGCAAAATGGAAAAGAGTCTTAGAAACTATAAAAAGCAATTTGATATGGAAAATACCAATTAAAATCAAGAAGCAATACCATTTCCCCTTCAAGAATCTTTCGTCGAGCAAAGAGCCCCTCCATGTATGCCAGATTTACCGAAACGGGCCTGCAAATTTTCAGTCCTCTGGAAAAAAGAAGTGAAGAAACATTGGTCATCAAACAATGAACAACGAAAGCCAACAATAGGGAAGAATGCAGGCTATGTTTATTGTTGAATACATATTAGCACAATGACTAGTTACATGCCTGTAAATGCTTCAACCTCTCCTTTAGTGATGAAAATGTTTTCAAACTGTCCAATTCCTTCAGGAAAGATGGGAAATAGACCGGAAATCAGCTCCAAATCCATATTATTACCATAAAATGTATCTTTTTAAAAACAAAAAAAGGTAAATTACGTTGTTAGAACTTAGAGAATCTATAGTTTCAAGTGGATGATGACACTGCCTCATCACTCGATGAAATACAGGTTCTTGTTGAATATTCTGCAAAGTAGAAACCGGATATCAACGATAACAAGAGAAAATATATTTATGAAATTCGAAGCATATTTGTGGCAAATTAATTTTTTATTTTTTTAACACAAGCCGGAAAGGTGACAGGTAGTGATTATTCAATGATTAAATAATATTAAAAACGAACTTCAAGTTCTGTAAGAATCTGAGAGGAAATTACAACTAGTGAAACATAAAAAAAAAAAAGGGGAAAACAATAGAAAATACCTAGCCAGATCCATAGAAAATGATATGTCATGATCAACGATCTTTCTGCAATTGGAGATAATATGTGCAAACAACTCTACTTTACGAATCATCCTTTGAAATCCATCCACTGTACTCAATCTTGGCTTATGCACCACAACCAAGCCACAAAAGCATATTTTCATGTGCATATATTTCTCTCTCAATCTGCAAAAGCAAAGTATAAAATCAACATGAGTATCTACCCTTTGCGGATAGTTATTACGCAAACTTAAAAAGTAATTTTATTCAATGGTAATAGAGAATCTGTAAAGAGATCACGGAAATATTGTCATCAAAGAACCACGGATGTATTAACGATTGTAGGCCATATTAGAAAACATTTATAATAAATGTTTCATTATAGTTTTCATACTGAGCGCAGATCCTCTACTCTAATGAGGGTACCAAAGATCATTTAACTCGGTGCCAGATATTTGAAACTTTCATCCCGGAGCCGGAGAATTGAATTTGTTGGATACAATTTGAGAAAGAAAAAAACATTTACTGAAATTCAAATCTAAGGGAGACCGCACTTCAAAAAAAGGAAGAACACACCACTCGCAAGTGGAGATTTGCTC
This sequence comes from Gentiana straminea, assembly GCA_036785695.1. Taxonomy (NCBI): domain Eukaryota; kingdom Viridiplantae; phylum Streptophyta; class Magnoliopsida; order Gentianales; family Gentianaceae; genus Gentiana; species Gentiana straminea. The sequence goes on along the minus strand of JAVUPR010000345.1, from coordinate 2,065,678 downwards.
GTGTTTCTATTCCAAGACACAAATTGAGTGAATTTGCGGGTTAGCCGTGTTCTTGCTTCCTATCCGCCACCTATGAGTTGTTTAAGAATGAGAAAGATAGATTGAAAACGCGGCTAGGGCTTCACACCCTAAATAGAGGTTGGAGTGATTGTGCTTCATACACATGGCAGTATGCATTTACATATTTTGTCATTTGATGCCCCAATTTGTATGTAAAAACACCACATTCTCGTTACCAATAATTTTTTTTATTTTATATAATTTTAATCTAAAATGGAATTAATCCAATTCTTTGTTTTACATAATACAGTAGACATAAAGAAAAATTTACAGAATTTGGATAGATGCGGTATATATAAAAGAAATTTTACAGAATTCGTATTTTACGGTAAAAAAAATAGAGTATCGGTGTAATTTTTTCGTAAATCTGAATATTGAAATATCTAAAATACTGTTTTGAAAAGATTTAGAGTGTATACTACAAATGCACTAATTAATGTATGGGTATAGACAACTGGTTTCATACATTGCACATTGATTCTTTCTAAATAAAAATAATAATAATTGTTCATGATATAATCACAATCAAATTGATATGATCTACATTGTACAATGATTCTAGAGTCAAAGGGTAATCTAGACTTTTAATATTAAAATTAATGAAACTTATCCACTTTCTTAATCCGTGTTAAAAGTCAAAATGGACTTAAATTTTTGGATGGAGGTAGTATTTTACATTTAACCAATACAGTATACGTAAAGGTCCTTATTCATGGTATATTAACTGAAAAATCTATCATTGTTTTAGAGTACTATACCACTAAAATTGTTCAATCATTCATAAGGTTTTTTTTTTTTTTTTTTTTTTTTTTTTTTTGGCCAAAAACCAATCAAATTTTTTATCTATGCCACCAAAAATCGTGCTTTTTTCACCAATGTTTTTTTTTTTTAATTTTCTTTGTTTTAAAATCGTATTTAAAATACCCATTCACTGTCAGTTCCGAGAAGCTCATGTAATAGATGCTAATCTATATGGTAAATTCAAGTACCAAATGCTTACATTTTCTTTCTCGTGCGTCAAAAAATGAATATATAGACGATTAACAAAATTTTCAAAGAAGAAATAATACATATATAGTTTATTGATGAGTAGGAAATTATGTTGAATAGTGTGAAGGCTCTAAGAATCATCAGTTACTTAAGTTTTGAATGACGCTGTTGATGTATAATAAAGAGAAGAAACAAACTAGTGGTTTTAGTCTGTTACGGAATCTAATTATTGATTTACACAGACTGTGTTTCTTTTTAAAGAAAGAAATGAAACCAACTGCCATATGTGAAACGAAAATGGTCCAAAACTAAAACTTATTGCTAAGTTTTGTTCATATACTATATTATATACTTTTCCTTCTCAATCCCATGAATTATACGTATTATCTAAAATCATTATTGACAATGATATGAATACATTGATTGATGGCGAAATGTTTTGATTTGATAAAAAATAATATATTTGTATCCTTAATATTTTATAACCAAAACTGTAGAATTTTAATTGTAAATGAAAACCGAAGACATCACATAAAACAATATTTGAGTTTAGTATTATACATGGTTTCATGTTTACGTTACATTTATAAAAAAGATATGTTGAATAATACCGGTTCTTATAAATGATCTTATTCTTCTCATTTGTTACTTAATTGGTTCATTAATGATTCATATGAATTAAATCATAACTGACATGTTATATTTATCCTTATTTTAAATATTAAACAATTTTCATAAAAAATTAAGAATAGAACGATTTTCAATTACTATTTGACATTTAACCAATATTCCATTTGTTATGGTCTGGTATGTTTGATAAAAACATTCTATCACAGTGTTAGTGTACTACACCATTCAAATTATTCAAACATTCATAAGTTTATTTTCAAAAAAATAAAACAGCCATATGTTTTCATAGAAAATTTGGTAAAAGGACACATATTGAAATATTTTTAAGTAACATGACACGACAATATTTTTTATAAGAAGGAGGAAAAATTCTATAATTTTTATAGCCTCAAGGCCAAACAAATAAATCAAAACCACCCCAACACGCGCTTTAGTGTAACTGTTTTTTTCTTTTTCTTTCTACCTTAATTTTTCAAACACTCGTATCATTTGATCTAGATCTCCAAACGCGATGAAAAATATCACTGAATTTTTTATTTTTTCAAACTCTTCATTTTGAGACTTGGTTCGATATAATCACATCATTTTTCGTGAGATTCAATGTCGAAATTTACTCGTTGAATCCCGACAGCGAATCCCGAAATTAAGTGAATTTCGACAATGGATTTTTGGAAATTACACCGGAATATGGTGAATGTGGTCTCAAAACAAAGAGCATGAAAAATTGAAAATTTTGATGAAAGAATTTTCAAATTTGTTTGAGATTGAATGATATAAGTGTTTAAAAAATATGAATGAGAGATAAAGAGTGTTGGTTTTTTTTATGGTAGGAACAACGTTCAGAATTTAAATTTTTTTTTTTTTTTTGTCTTTGATGCAAAAGTTTTGAAAACTTATCGTATTCCCTAATTGATAAATTGTTTTTGTCATTCTCCCCTATTTCCCCAATATAAAGTTATCTACCTCCCCATTAGTTCACGATTTTAGGAGAGATGATACTTAAACATTTAATTAGTTAATTTTGTGTTTGATAGTTAAACATTTAATGAGTTGTTTATGCTCTTGAATTAACTCTCGATCCCCCCATCCCCCCAAAGAAGATCAATATAATATTAAACCAAAGCAAACAAGCAAAATACAAAGTTAAATTATTTGGTTATTTTTTGGGGAGCAAAAATTCCACTTTGCAAAAGAAGATGGTGCAGCATTAAAATAGCTCTTGCTGAGTGAATCTGGAAGGTTGGTTAGGAGTTGTGGGTGCTAGCTTACTGTTTGAAAGAAAATACCATCATGCTTTCAGAACTCCCTTTTTTGAAGTAGTTGGATGCAAGTTCTTTTTTAGATATGTTAGTAATACCATCCGCAACGGAAGCGATTTATGGATCTAGATCTATATAATACACGTAATAAAACAACTAGATCTATTCTACAAGGAGGATGTAGATCATACCTCTTGAATCTCAAAATTCAAGTAGAAGAACCGCAAAAGGATGAATGTGAAGGTGTGAAGAGCACCACAGTCTTCCGATCGTGTGATCCAAGCAATTCCCGGTGGAAGGAATTCTCGACTCGAACCCTTCCGATATGCTACCGGAAAAATCTCCAAGATTTCTCCCACTCTCTCCTTGGCCGAAATATTTTCTTCTCTCTACTATAGGGAGAAGTCGAAATATGCAAAGTGTGTTAAGGCTTGGGAGAACTCTCTTTATATAGGAGAGTAAAACTTAGCCTCCAAGTATTAAATAATTAAGAGATAATTATTACATTAATCCTTTTTCCAAATAAAAGATAAATAAAATAATTATCCCAAACAAATTAGGATAAATCATATTATTATCTAATATTTCATGAATTATCATTTAACAAATAAAAGATAAATCACACATTAAATAATTATCCAAGAAAACTAATTTCTTAACAAATATTTAATCAAACTTGCGCCACCTTTGATCAAATAAAAGGTCACACGCAATTTCCATATTTGACCAATTGGGTCAAAATTGTCAACACACTAATTTGGGCCGAGTCCACGAAAAATGTCTTTTCCGTGTATTTAATTATTTAGCCCAACTAATTTAATAGTTCACTAAACAATTAATTCACATATCGTTTTAATAAAGTCCAACAAGAACTAAATTAATATTATTAGGATTCGACGTCCGAGAATAGCTATGCTATATTAGGAGGCACGTCGGGGACCATGGACTAATAATCAGCGGCTCCGATAAATCAGATAAATAATTATAGAATAATTATATTCGATAAATCAATCACGGAATATGCCACCATAATCCCGTGATCGCACTCCTCCGATTATGAGATTATATTTATCTCCTCACGAGAATAATAATAAGCGTCCATTGATATAATCATTACATATGGATTAATCCTCCATAGATCGTTCATTCATTCTAAATCGGGAAGTTACCGTTAACCCTTTTTAGAACCTCTTATCCTTATTTACCATTAACCCCTAGTGATCAATTAATTCATATAACTCACCGGTAGCTAATCGGTGTAAAATGAACTCGCGCGATCGATCGGTTTCCGGATTAACAAATAAGGGAACTCGTCATCTACTTCCATAAATGGAAGGAATGGATTCCGTATCCGTGATAACACGGACTACTCACTCAATCCAAGACAATGCCAAGATGGGGTAATTCGGACCACGGACTCGGTGTAATCCTTAACCGTCAAGTCAAACTTCATACCGATTCAAGCGGTTGACGTGATCACCTCGGGATTAAGATATATCCATAAATATGATCATCCATTGATTCGATAAGACTTCTCGATTACGGAATTATATCGTGAACTCTAATCAAATCGGTCCAAATTTCTATATGATATATCTATCATATATAAATGCCCCATTAGGTTCTCTTAACCGAAAGTCCGGATAAGACAATCACACCTATTGTGTTACGGGCGCATTAATAGCACGTTAAAGGAGAGACCCGATACTCTCGATTAACTTCACTACGGGCTAATTGTATTTTAAGTACATCTTCACTAACTCAATCCTCCCGTGTATATACCATACACTGAGTTAAGTGATTACATAAACGATATACTTTAGGGTTTTCTCGTAGTGTAAATACTATTGTCACATCGGTGAATATGAGAATAATAAATATGAATAATAACATCATTTCATTTATTAAATAAAACAATTACAAAATTGTCTTTCGGGCATCACACCTAACAATCTCCCACTTGCACGAAAGCATGTGATTAATTGTTTTAGAGCACACCCTATTATTTAAAATACAACAAACTACATCTCCCACTTGCTCTAAAGCAATGGAGACTCATCCCGTATTCATGTACCCACTAAGCATATCATAACCATTTCAGATTCCAAAGTACACTCCGAGTATGCCGTCGTAGGATAGGTCAGTGACTCGGGGAGCACCTACATCCAAACGTCATGGGTCTTAATGATTAGTCAGGTTGTCAGCTCAAGACGATCCGTAGAATCGAAACGTTACCGGTCCATCTAATCATGTGGTACTTAGTAAACACTGAGCCCGAGATCGACTTAACGATCATCCTTAATCTGACTTAAAGTCAAAATCAGTGTATCACACATATCCAAGTTTACACATGAATATGTCCGCATATTGTTCCTCGTTCTCTTCAAGATACTAAAGGACATACTAAACTTGCTTTGTTAACCGCCGAATCTAAGATTCGATCAAAGTTGACGTTCAATAACCTGACCATCTCTTACTTGAAAGAGAATCTATCCCATTTCTCTTGATCCGAAGATTTAGAGAGTCATTCCCGAGGCATAGGGCGAACTTCCTCGTTGAATGTTGCATACACGGATGCATCATCTTAACCAATAAGATGGATGGGAAACCGAAAGGATCGATTCTAATGAATTCGACCGAGTCAAACTCTTCGAGAATGTTGTCCAAATCTCTCGTTGCGAGAATTGTGGTATTGTCGTATTCGACTTCGTATAACACACCCATGTTGTTGCCAATCGGTGCGGTGTTATCCTTCACAAACACTAATATATATTTATATATTCACTACTTTGTACTAAAATTGATATCCGATCTACAAAAGACTTATCAATATTCGGTCAAATCCACATATTGTATAAATATATGACTTCCAGTGACCGAGAGGTTTGCTTTTTATCCACAAATGACATAAGCCTTGACAGTCATCCTGTCAGAAGTTCATAATGCAATACCCTTTTGTTCCGAATGAATCCAGACTCCGTTTGTTTGGCAAGAAAGTCTCAGGGAATCACCCTTTTTTTTGCTTTTGAACGAAATCAAGCAATACTAAGTGGTAAGAGAGTTCAAGGTCTGATTAACTCTCTACTTCTTAGGGAATTACCCCTAGACCACTCAAGCTTTGCTCGGAAAGATAAACTTTCCTATTCATTCCACTCTTTTCCATGTAGATCCAATTACTCCCACTGGGCCTGAGACGCTCAGGTGGTTCTACAAGAGTATGAACAGAACTGGAGTACCAAACTCCATTCACAGGGTTATGGCTATTAAACCAACCTCTATTATCAGAATCCTATACTGCTCACAAAAGAGCCATAGGTCATCAATCGATCCTCGTACTACAAAGTCCGCGAACCCGTAATGGGTACTTGGATAAACCATACTCCCACTACATTCGGGTGGATCGAAATTCGATCTAGTTTAGTAGTATATAGTGTTATCACCAAAGAACCGATGTTGGATGTGGTCGATTTTAATCGATTAGTAACTACCTTGAGTAAACGTACTTCAAGGTTCAAGTTTTTGTTGTTCATGGACTCTATCGTAAAGGATGCAACGATAACCGCCCTTCCCGATTTCAAGAATCCCGTATCTAACCTTTATACTCAATAGGTTAAAAGATATATCACGAATGGTCATTGACCGAACGTATGCGTGAAATTCCCAGTCTTACCTTCAAGCACCGTGTGCTAAATGCTTATATTTATGGAAGTGGGGTGAACCGAATCCACACCTTATCCGTAAATTCCAAAGCATATTCTAGGTAGACTTCTCTGTCTTACATTTCAATGTAAATCGTTATTTCGCTTCCAATATCTTTATTGAGTTAAGCAGTATATTGTACCACATCTAAAACATATATAAGGCAATTTAACGGTTTCTCACTTAATGAAAGCATTTCACTATGAGGCAGGCCGAGCATCGGTCCCTAGGACTATGTGATGGCCCATTTCGAGTATAGAATACTCTATCTCGTTGAAAACGAGAAAACCTCAAAATATTTTGGATAAACTTACCGGAGTGTTTGAATAGTTATCAGACAAGAAGTCACTACTCGGAAGCTCCTACTAGCTCGTATCTTTCATCAGACCCCGAAGGTCGTCATGAACAAGCTATGTTACTTCTTTATAACCATTATTCTTTCCTGATTGAAAGAAAACTTAGTCATTGAACCTTTGAGACAATACAACCAGATCGGGAGAAAGGAATCACCCCGAGCCGCTTCGGTCTTGTCTTTTAGGGACTATGCACTAGCTATGGAATATGAAGAAGCGTTTATCTAAATATGGAAACCAATTGCTTTTAATAGTTCTTAAGATGTGTTTTATATACATATTTCAGCAGCTCTAAGTGGTTTTGACTTTATCAAACAAAAGTCGAGTCTTGGATTCGTACTACAAATGGTATATTCACTTTCTATACGACAAACAAATTATCAAATAGAAGGTAAATCCTTTCGTTCCAACGAATCTTAAACAGAAAATAAATTTTCCGTGATATCCAAGGATTGAATCCGAGATTCATTTCCTTATATCACTCCCACTATTCTAGCTAAAATTAACTGCCCGTTGTTTACTCCTTTAATCGTTAAATGCACTGCTACCTTGTTCTTCCAAAGAACTTAGCTCGAGAAAATCTCCAAGGATTCATAGGTTGGTGATCCAAAATCACCGTCCTTATCCTATGATTTTCGCTTAATTAATTTTTCGGTTCAAATTAAAGTTTTCTCGCTTTAGATGACTAACACTTTTAGACGAGATTCTCCCATTCTTGACTTTCCGTGAATGGAAACAGTCTTGAACCAGCGGTTCGTTTGAGTAGACACTACTCTTGAACCGTGGGATGTCTATTTCGAGTGTTACTCGTCGGGACTTCTCGGATTTTCTAATATACCAGAAAAAACAACAAATCATAACATTAAAGCTCCCACTAGTTTATCGGTTCCAAATACCGTCTAACGAGCAATGCTTTATTTTTATGATTTTCCGATTTTTTTCGATTAGAAAATCTTTCGTACATAGTTCAAATGTTTCCAGAAAAACAACAAATCATAGAACTCCCAATAGTTCATCGATTCCAAATATCGTCTAACTAGCAACATTTCATGACTTTCCGGTTTTTCAATTAGAACGGTTACGTGTGTAGTCAGTTACACTTTTCTAATGTTCTAGAAAAACAACAAATCATAAAGCTCCCACTAGTTCATCGATTCCAAATATCGTCCAACTAGTAATACTTCATGATTTTCCGATTTTTCAATTAGAAAATTACTCGTGTAATCACTACACACTCAAAATTCACTAGAAGAATTTCAAAGTCCGAAATCACCTAAGTTTGTCTCCCGTTTGACACGAATGACACTAGTGACATACCTATATGTCACTCTGATTTTTAAAAGGCTCAAGAGAAAATATCTCTTCCGAAAATTAATTGCATTATCGATTAACTAGTTCAACGTCCTAGTTACTTTCCACTTTTTAACGAAGTCAATACTAGTCAATTATAAATTTTAAGCAATTTAGTAAGGGATATAATGCTGTAAATAAAATGACATATATTAATTCAAGTTTAACACTACTATATTATTTTATTTTAGGAATTGTAAACTAAAATTAAGTCTACTCTACCATTCCAAGGTTTTAACCTCGCATCTCAGTGCCGCCGTAGGGTAGGTCAAAGAGATGACGGTTAAATCGAGACAATCTCATCAATGAATAACTTGTGAGAATCGAACATCCCACGAGAATCGAACATCCCTTTATTCATTGACTACCTTCCTTTTTTAGCCTAGATATTACCAAAAATATCCTTTATGAGTGTGACCTACTATATCGGATCTCTTAGGTACGCCCCGAGTGTGCCGTCGTAGGATAGGTCAGTGACCCGACGAGTACCCAGAAATCCTATCCTTTCGGAGACCAAGCCATGAATGTTGATAGGGGTGAACACCATCCGTAGGGGGACGTAATCAAAGCGCCGCGAGACGTCAACCTTCTCTCACTTACTTGTATCTATAGTAGAGGCCGTGGGGTTGGCTGTCGCCTCCCCCGCTCCCACTCAATATTTTGGAAGTGGTGGTGGGTTAACTAACCACGTCTTTTTGATGTTAACATAAAAGCTCATCAAATCAAGGATTCCGAATGGTGTCGGTAACGTAGGCAAGCCTACCCGTCTTATTCGTTGGAACATATGTGACAGTCGGACGAAATCGGGTCAAGACAGCCCCATTGAGATAAGAAGGAATCACCCCTCCATTCTCCGGTGTAGCTTAGTCTTGCCGGACCCCCGTGCATACATCACACTAGGAGGGTTAAGTCGGTCGAGCCTAGCTCAGTTGACCACCCAACCTATAAGCGAACCGTTTTTATCCAAGATTTATTGTTCTTTTACCATCATTCAATCTCGTAGACACTACGAATCGAAAACGTGATCTCGTTTGGGCTTTAAGGCGGTTCACCGAGAACACACACCGAAAGGCTTAACGATTTCATAACCCGTCCTCGGATCTTTAATTAGTTACTAAATTAATTAATTACCACGTATTAATTAAATTTCAACTAATTACGCGAGTTTGTATCCATGCCTATTTTAATTACCAAAATTAAAATTCTACATGTATGCATGGAGTGGATTTATGATATGATGCATGTCATGGCAATTCCGATTTTATATCTATTTTATGATCAAACACATAAAAAATAAATTGCGGAAAATTTAAACACCGAGATGGATCGTTGGTACCCCCGACTAACCTATTTTCTAAGGAAAAGTAAAAAAAATTAATCTAAGTCTTCAAATCTCGATCTTCGATGTTGATCTTAAAAACTTCCGGATCTCTACACGAACCACGAACGACGAGGGAGGAGACCGTAATATACCAATATATCTATATTGTCAAATTGTTTTATATAAAAAAAACTTTTTTTTTTTTATTACCCGTAGGCCTTGCGGCCAACATAAAAGCATTAGGTTAAAAAAAATAATTGCTGCCGCAATCCAAAAAAAAAAAACGTGTTCTGTCTTCTCTTTTTTTTTTTTTTTTTTTCATTGACCTAATGTAAAAACAAAACAGGTTGTTGCATCTAAAATCTCAAAATTTGTGCCGCATGCAACAAAATTTTGCCGCCGGTAAAAATAAATTAATTAAACAATTCGGCCTCCTCCCGTTTTACCTTATTGATGATCTTCAACATCATGATCTTCAACACATCATCTTCGTCGTCTCGAACCCGGATCAAAAATAAAATACAAAAGATACTACCTTTTACAATTTTTTTACATGACATAAAATAAATTACACATCCTATGCTCAATTGATGCTAATCAAAAGAGCTACAAAATAGATCTACGGGTAAACAGTACCAACCCCAATCCATCTCTTCAACCACAACAATCGCAACATAAAAAATAAACATATATGCATCGGCCCCTAAAAAATTGGGACACAAAAACTACATGTTTTCTACTCCTAGATCTAATATTTTATACGTATAAATATAGATCACCATGGCGACTGATACCACTGTTAGTAATACCATCCGCAACGGAAGCGATTTATGGATCTAGATCTATATAATACACGTAATAAAACAACTAGATCTATTCTACAAGGAGGATGTAGATCATACCTCTTGAATCTCAAAATTCAAGTAGAAGAACCGCAAAAGGATGAATGTGAAGGTGTGAAGAGCACCACGGTCTTCCGATCGTGTGATCCAAGCAATTCCCGGTGGAAGGAATTCTCGACTCGAACCCTTCCGATATGCTACCGGAAAAATCTCCAAGATTTCTCCCACTCTCTCCTTGGCCGAAATATTTTCTTCTCTCTACTATAGGGAGAAGTCGAAATATGCAAAGTGTGTTAAGGCTTGGGAGAACTCTCTTTATATAGGAGAGTAAAACTTAGCCTCCAAGTATTAAATAATTAAGAGATAATTATTACATTAATCCTTTTTCCAAATAAAAGATAAATAAAATAATTATCCCAAACAAATTAGGATAAATCATATTATTATCTAATATTTCATGAATTATCATTTAACAAATAAAAGATAAATCACACATTAAATAATTATCCAAGAAAACTAATTTCTTAACAAATATTTAATCAAACTTGCGCCACCTTTGATCAAATAAAAGGTCACACGCAATTTCCATATTTGACCAATTGGGTCAAAATTGTCAACACACTAATTTGGGCCGAGTCCACGAAAAATGTCTTTTCCGTGTATTTAATTATTTAGCCCAACTAATTTAATAGTTCACTAAACAATTAATTCACATATCGTTTTAATAAAGTCCAACAAGAACTAAATTAATATTATTAGGATTCGACGTCCGAGAATAGCTATGCTATATTAGGAGGCACGTCGGGGACCATGGACTAATAATCGGCGGCTCCGATAAATCGGATAAATAATTATAGAATAATTATATTCGATAAATCAATCACGGGAATATGCCACCATAATCCCGTGATCGCACTCCTCCGATTATGAGATTATATTTATCTCCTCACGAGAATAATAATAAGCGTCCATTGATATAATCATTACATATGGATTAATCCTCCATAGACTGTTCATTCTAAATCGGGAAGTTACCGTTAACCCTTTTTAGAACCTCTTATCCTTATTTACCATTAACCCCCTAGTGATCAATTAATTCATATAACTCACTGGTAGCTAATCAGTGTAAAATGAACTCGCGCGATCGATCAGTTTCCGGGATTAACAAATAAGGGAACTGTCTATCTACTTCCATAAATGGAAGGAATGGATTCCGTATCTGTGATAACACAGACTACTCACTCAATCCAAGTACAATGCCAAGATGGGGTAATTCGGACCACGGACTCGGTGTAATCCTTAACCGTCAAGTCAAACTTCATACCGATTCAAGCGATTGGACCGTGATCACCTCGGGATTAAGATATATCCATAAATATGATCATCCATTGATTCGATAAGACTTCTCGATTACGGAATTATATCGTGAACTCTAATCAAATCGGTCCACCCCTATATGATATATCTATCATATATAAATGCCCCATTAGGTTCTCTTAACCGAAAGTCCGGATAAGACAATCACACCTATTGTGTTCGGGCGCATTAATAGCACGTTAAAGGAGAGACCCGATACTCTCGATTAACTTCACTACGGGCTAATTGTATTTTAAGTACATCTTCACTAACTCAATCCTCCCGTGTATATACCATACACCGAGTTAAGTGATTACATAAACGATATACTTTAGGGTTTTCTGTAGTGTAAATACTATTGTCACATCGGTGAATATGAGAATAATAAATATGAATAATAACATCATTTCATTTATTAAATAAAACAATTACAAAATTGTCTTTCGGGCATCACACCTAACAAGATAACGCTACAATTTCTTCTTTCTCCTGGAGTTGCATCTCCATGGCTTTTATTTTTAATTTTGTCCTTTTTTTATTTCACTGTACGGATGCTCATGCTCTTTCCCTAGCACCTGGTTTCCCACATCGGGTTTTCCGGACTAGGGTTTTAAGGAGGTGGAGGACGTACATTGACGACATATTTTTTCGGAGGGGGCCGGGAGTGCCCAAAACCTTGTAAACTCTTTTCTTATATTAATAAAATTTACAATTTTTGTCTATAAAAAAAATAAAAATAAAAATTCATAAAATTTATAAATAACTACACACAACACTTTAGACCACAAGCAAGACGAAGATTTGTGGAGTGAGGAATTACTTGTGTAACGCCCCCAAACAAGTGTCTGATAGAGCTAATTGAGACATGAAAGATCCAGTTAACTACTTAGACCACCGTCCTCGCTTGGCTTAAAAGGATAACCCAAATTGACAAAACCTTTATATCTCACACTTATACGGGATTAGAATTAAACTACTTTAATTATGTGGGACATTACATTCTCCCCCTTATAAGTAACGGCATACTTTCTAGGACTTGGCCATGGTCGTTCTCACACTTTTCCTTACCGAGGGATTATAAAGGTGGCCCCCACCGTCTCTCATGCTGTGGCACTAACTTATGTCTGATAGTCGGCTTTGATACCAATTTGGAATGCCATCAAACCAATGTCTAGTAGTGCTAATTGAGCAATAAATGGTCTAATTAACTACCTAGTCCATCGTCCTCGTTTTGCCTAAAAGGGCTAACCCGAATTGAATGACTCTTATGTCTCACACTTATATGGGGGTGAGAATTCTACGACTTTACAAACATGTATCTTGACCCATAGGGCATCATCATCAACTAATAATTTCCACTAGTTTACCGATGAGAGTCATATTCATCATGTCAAGACGTTTAAAACCCAAATCTCCTCTTTCCATTTATTGTGGACCCAAGGGTGTAAAGATTTGAATCTTTCAAATACAACTCTAATTCGTATCCCACTTGGACCCCGATGTATTTGTTCCTATGCTTAAATCCAAACTCTATAGCAAGAATATTCTATATTTGTTGGATTGTGAGAAAACTAGTCCGAAACAAGAAATAAGTTCATTTGCTAAAAATAAAAAATGAAAATAATAAACAAGTCATACTTGTAGTTTTTTAAAATCTAAATCCAAAACAAGAAATAAATTCAACAGTTTGACGCCCACAAAAAGAAATACCTCTCTGGAAATACGGTTGGCTAGGTTCAAGCTTTTTGTGTCCCGTAGAGAGTATAACCTTTCAAATACACCCTTAATTTGTTTTCCATTTCAATCCTGTTATAATTGTTCATTTTCTAGAAATGCAAAATCCGAAAGAAGAAATAAGTTGTATTTGTTGATTTGTTAGAAATCAAATCCGAAACAAGAATTAAATTCTACGGGTTGACGCCGACAAAATGAATGTACCCCTCAAGATTGTTTTTGTGGTGTGTTTTAGATTTATTATAGATAACTATGAAAATTCATGACACAATTTTGTCACCAGCATGAAGAACCGAAACAACATGACACATATTTGTTACCGTCATCAACCATTAAGCACACTTTCTTACTGCACTTATTTTAACAACAACATTCTTTTTTTTGAAGCTAATGGTCAAACAGGACTTCCTTTGGCTGATACTTGTACACACACAATATTTTATCACATACTTTGATAGTTTGCTTAGACTAAGTTCTAACCTTATGATCTCCGACCACTATCATTAATTCGCAGTGCAAAAACATATCGAAACACAGTTCATAAAGGGTGAATCACTACCGAAGAAAATTTGCATACAACATGTTATACGTATGAAGGTTGTACCAAATAGATGCATGTGTTCATCCATTCTTACTATCGTTCATTATTACACAACACAATTATTTGAATAATGTTAGATAATGTATGAATATAACGCATGCACTTGGTACAATATTACTACAACGGTTATTATAAAATTTCTCGTGGAGTGATTTACCGTCTATAAAGTGGGCTTTAATCCGTCTATCCATAAGCTATAATGATGGTCGTTGTAGATCATAGATTGGAATTATACTCTAATAAGCCTATTAAAGTATAAGAGAAAATATTTTATGAAAATGATGATCAACCAAGCGTGAGTCCTGCTCGGGCATTAGAGCCATCTACTTCTAAGAAAAAGAATGTAGCTTTCAAAAATAGTGCAGCAAAAAAGGTGTTTCATAATGCATTATCACTGATCTTTGTTTATTGATGAGCATGTGTCCTTGCATGATAAAGTTGGGGCTCTCCTTCTATACATAAACCTTCTACAACATTGCAAAGAATGGATGGAAGACTGGTCTTGTTGCCTCATGCGACATTCTCTGGTGGAGGTAGATCATCAGATACTCTTCTTTCATACCGTTCTGTGTTTTTTGCTCCAACATCTGCTATTGTTCCACTAGCTGGGGATCCTATGCTCGGTCAAATCAATAATTCTCATATCTTTTTATATAATATACTGTATAATGTATTGAGCATGTCCTCTCTTTTTTGTTCATATTAAAAAATATATATATAAACTAGCACCGGATAAAAAGATTTAGAGGACTCTTCTGACTTTGACAAATATATAGTTTTTTTGTTAGAGGTCCCCTAGCCCTAAGAACTAACAAACTATTCATTTTCCCGAAGGCGATAATGTACATGAATGTTCCAAGCATGTCTTCCGACCATTCATGACACTCGCTTGCAATTAAACAAGATTGCATGTACAAAAAAGTGGGTATCTTTAAGGAGGAACATCAAGAAAAAGCATGAGCTTCAATTGCATACTAACCCGCGCATCATCCCCAACACCACGGCCATGAATACTATAACCTGCAGCCAGACCACGACCGCAGCCACGACCACGACCACAACCAACACCACATCCATGGCAACTGTAATTGGCTGGATTGGATGCCAATTCCTCCACTCGTATTCCCCTTAAATCTTCATTTTTGTGAACATTTGACACATACTCCAAAGCCTCCATTACCACTTTCTTTGCGGGAGCAACCAATGCAGCCGTATCATATGCTATTACGCAAGGAGCGTCAGCAGCCTTCCTCGTTAAAACTGCAACAATCATCGTTGCAGAGAAAAAAAACCAATCCTCCATTCTCTTTTTTTTTCCTATAGTCTTCTATGCCCACATTTTCTAGATCTGAATCATTATTTCTATCCACCACAAAAATCAATGAATTAGGGGCGACGCAAGCGGTACAAATGTAAGGATCATGGAATTTGGGCCTCACGTATTCAAAGTCAGAAAATGTGAGTCCTGTGATTTATTTATGGTGTCCTTCGAGCTTGATCTCCACCTGTTGACGGTTAATGAAAGTACGAATGTTCCAATTAGATTTCTTGAAACATAAATCAAACATAGAAGCTAGCTGAAGTAAACATATTTATAGCCAAAATTCATCGTAGCCATATATACACACACACACGCCAACACATAAATACATACATACACATGCTTTTAAAATAGTCACTTTACCTTGAGAGTTTTAAAAGTGAACGCCAAGATCAAGTTGATCAGATTTTTGGGACATTTTTGTCCTGCAATAATTGATTTGGATCCTAGGAAGTTCATCGAATGCCTCAAGTTGATCCAAACTGAGATCTTCAATTTTAGCGTCCCCGAAGCACATGCGGATGGACTCTTCCAGCTTTTTCATTTTCTTCAGATCAACGCCGCAAGTTTTTTCATCTTCACATTCATCTTCAAGGAGCATGTAAATCTTCTCTAGTTCATCCTCACGGATAACCTGCTCACTTTTTTCGATGGGAGTGCAAAGTAATCACTTTTCGGTTGAGTTTTTGAATCTATCAATGATAGATTCAACAGAAGGGCTACCGAAAGAAAATACTTGTTTCCTGTAGAAAAAATAATATGGGCTACATACGCTGCAGGAATTGTATAAGAACAATATATATTATTTCGTTAGCAAAGCTATAAAACATTTTCCTATGCTCATTATCTATCCAGCTAAAAAAATTAATAAAAGAAAGAATTAAAAAGTACAATAAAAGTAGTTTCTATAGGTGTGGACCGAAGAAACCTACTTTTAGTGAGCTAGTGCTAAAATTCCATATTTCAACAACTTAAAACGACTTAACTCATCAAATATTACTTTGTTGTATGTGCCTAGGTTTAGTATTCCTACTGGCGTTGCAAGCAAAGCCGCCGGTTTTCCTTTCATAAGTTCACATTAAACTCGCCCAAGACACTATGCCTGAATATTGTACACAGACCGTCACGGAAACATGCAGTAATTCTTGAAATATTAATTGAAAGTAACACCTTAGTACAACATAGAAAAGGAAAATAAAAACAATGAAATATACCTACAAATTGATATGTCATGATCAACGATCTTTCCACAATTGAAAAAATTCTGTGCAAACTCTGTATAGCTAGAATCAAGCATCCCTTGCAATCTATCCAATGTACTCAATGTTTCCACAGTTTCACAATCTGAAAACGCACAAGCATTTAATTTTTTTAGGACAGCGCCAAACACATTATTCTGTGAGAGAGATTTATCAATCAGACAAATAAAAATATGCAATCAAGTTGACTTTCATGTGTCTTCATTAAAAAAAACAAAAAAAGAAACAACATTAAACTGAATTGCACACAAGCCATGATGCATATTTAGCCTAATATGTATCTTTTCTAGTAAATATTTCTAGCATGTTGTTGGTATTTGAACGTGAGGTAAACCCATACCAAAAACTAAATACTCAACATCTAAAAAATTGTGAAATTATTAAGTAAAAAGTGAGTTAGACGTATAACTCAGAAAAGCAAATAAATAATGAACATGAAATATCATGACATTGAAATCTCAACAAAAGTGGATGAATGTCCACCTACATCACACACACATACACACACGCACGCGCAAACAGAAAAAAACCCCTTCATTTCCGGACTCTGAACTTGACCCTTGACCAAACAATCTAGAGAATTTGTATGTCCACGAAAATGAAAATAGAGCCAACTTTAGCAACTTCACTCATCATACCCTACAATGTTGTTAGTTACATGTAGCTGAAGTACTCGAGTGGTAATAATATTTAATGAGCGGCGTATTTTTATATTTGAAAACATAGAAATAAATGAGCAAAGAATTGGGGGATTTTCCGTTGGCAAATATTTATTGCGCAAACATGAAACTTAATATTCTTCAACACAAATAGAGAATCCGTATATGTTTTTCTTGTAATAAATTAGGTTGAATTCTCTTCCAGTGGATCTTACCAAAGATTTAGATCATTCGGATATAAATTACTTAACGTAAAGCCACACATAATACAACACGTCTCTCAATTGAATTATTGTCATCATAGGAAACATTAATTCATATTTATGATGCAAGCGCGGACCACATCATTGTTTTAATAGCAAGTCATGTCATAACTTTCAAGGTCATAGAATCGAAGACAAGGATTTCTAATACACATACATGTAGAAAGAAATATAAAACATCATTTTTATCATGATCCATGAATTATTTAATGTCCTGGTGGGTTTTCATTGAAAGAATAAGAAAGAAACATCATTTTACTCAAACTGAAATCATGGAGAGACCAATTATTCTAACAGTTTCAAACAATCGTGATGACTTATTCAATTCCAAAACAACAACAACAACTACAACAACAAGGTTGCAGGTGATTTGATCAAACGATTGGGTGTCAAGTTGGTGGATAGTCATGAAAAAAATAATAAAATAAACTCCATACACATACCTACAAGGAGATGTCCGGTTGTTGTCGAAGTCTCTCGAAAACAACAACAATTCAACTACAACCAGTGTCTCATTTGCTCGTGTTGTTGTCAGTCCTTTCGTCCTTCCCAGAGAATGATTTTAGACAAAAAGTGAATTGACAAACAACGGCGGCTGGAGTGTCCTATTTAAAGCCTGGAACGGTGAATTTGTGGGGTTTTTTTTATTACCAAAACGCTCATTTGTTATCATTTTATTTTTTCATTATATTTGGTAGATTTAATGTCAATTTATTATTATGGGTTAATAATGTTAATTCTCATGACTAAAAAATTGTTCTTTTTTTTGCTATATATTTTGCAGGGAAAAATATTTTATTACGCACAAATGATGGTAATTCCTTTCATTCTTTGTATTTTGCTCTATATTTTGCACAATAAATTTTGTTTATGATGTCATTTCCAAGAAATCGGTGTTGCTATGTTTGTGTCAAATAGTAGGGCGGCGCTTTTTCCAACGTTATAATGCCCTAGTCATAGCACATTTCCTAATCTACCCTCTGCCTTTTTTTGTTATTACCTATAGTTATTTGTCCATTGTTTCTAGTGTGTCCCACACGGTCAAAGATGCGATTGTTACCTTTTGTGTTTATCTTTTTATATTCGAGCTAAAGATTTTTCACATTTATACCATTTCATGTGGAAAAATATATAATAATGTGCGTTCTTTAAATTACATGTTGAATATCAATTAATTTTAATTCAACGGAGTACATTTTTTTCAATTTAAAAAAATTATTCTTTTAGGGGGGAAGATGATTTTGATTTTATTGCGGGAGGAGATGATCATTCGAACCCTGGTTGATGTCAAGAACACGCATAATATTTATCAATAGTTACAATTACGTAACTTAGCAAAAATTTATTCATTTAGTAAAACCAAAGTTGAATAAATTCATGTCAAAGAGGATACAAAATTTCAAAATTGTGTATATGTTTTTCTTAAGTCACGTGTTCGCAAGCAAATCTTTGTGTAGTTTTTGCTTCTACTGCTATTGAATGATATACCAAAGAGCGAGTAGTACTATTAGCCTTTCTATGAGCTACAAAAAGCAACGAACTCTATAAGCTAAGGATTTTTTCACCTTTGGACACAAACTTTGTTCGAATACCCGTTGTTCTTAGCGAATATACTATTGAGTTACTTACTAAAATTCAGATGTATTCAGTGGTGGAACTACTTAAAACTAAGGGGGAGCAAGCGCCCCCATGATCCAAAACAAAATGTGCATATAGTTTATCCCCCTTAATTTTTTTATTTGCCTTTATAAAACTCATTGCCCCCCCCCCCCCCCCCCCCTCCTATCCGAGATCCGGCGTCCGTCACTGGATGCATTAAGTTATTTCTTTGGCAACACTCCCTCCCGTTAGGCCGATACCTTGATGGTAATTCATACTCCATTTTTAAGGTCCTTATTTAAGGTACATTTGTTAAGAAAATTATCACGCTTTTAGTGTACTTCATCTTTAAAATTATTCAATTATTCACATGTTTTCTTTAAAAGAAAAAAAGGCACATATTTTGACACATGCCTCAAAATAATCATGTTATTAAACCATAATTTTTGTTTATTCATCTTCTTTGTTTTTAAGATCGCATGTAATACCCTTTCATTGTCAATCTGAAGATCTCGAAGACTCACGTAGTACATGCTCATCTATCAGGTGAGATCACGTACCAAATGCTTACATTTGATTTCTCTCGACTTCGACAAATGAAAATATAGACAATTAAATATTTTTTAAAAGAAGAAATAATACTTATGAAGTTTATTGATGAGTAGGAAATTATGTGGAAAAGTGTGAAGGTTCTAAAAAATCTTGAATTTCTTAAGGTTTGAATGACGTTGTTGATGTTGAAAAATGAGAAAGAAACAAACTAGCGGTCTTAATCAGTTACTGAATCTATTTATTGATTTAACACACTCCGTTTCTCTTTGACTAAAGAAATGAAACCAACTGCTAAACGTGAAAAAAAAAATATCCAAAAAAACTTATTATTAAGTATTATTCATACACTATATTATAATTTTTATTTTTTTTTGACGAAACCTTTTTTAATATTAAGAAAAAAATAAGGTTCGTACAAGCCGTATCCTGGCCCTCCCCTTATACCAAAAACGTAGACGAAGCATAGCCCTGCCCTCTAAAAACCTATGAGTGGCAAACCCAGTGTGGGAAAATCCTGTCTCATAGGAAAAGGTGCGGCACCCTACGCTTCCAGAAAAATAAAGTCTCCCAAAAAAGAAAGTTACAAACGGAAAAAAAACAAGTGGGTTCCGCACTTCTATGGTAGAAAAAGATCTACGATCCGTCAATGACGGCAAAACATTCATAATGGTTGACTCCAGTCAAGTTGCGTTTGGAGGGTGTGTCCAATAAACTGCGCCAAGACTTGAGCCACAAAAGTTTTTTGAGAAGATTGGACCATCCACCGGTGACGCGCCATAAACGCATGATGAGAAGAGCCATCCACACGCTCGTGAATAAGCCATGAGTACCTGTGGAAAGAGTAGTGCGGGTATAATCCTTTATGAGAAAGGGACCAGAGACAAGGAAAAAAATAAAAGTCACAACCTGGTTTGCACCCTTCCACAATAAAGTGTAGGGTGCGTCCATCTGTGAGAGAGGGCTATCTCGCCAATCGTATGTTCGGTATCCCATGTTGATCAGAATGTAGAATACGACGGAGTTGTAATGGTAACTGAGCAGTTTGGTCAAAACGATTCCCATGCGAATGCTGAGAGGCATCCCGGGCAAGGAAGTCAGCTGCTGAGTTGGCTTCACGGAAAACGTGAGTAACAGAAAGTCCATGTTGCTGAAGAAGCGTGTTGATAGCTGCAATATCATCTTCAATACACCACGGTATGCTACAACGTCGGTTGAGGATGTTTACCAAAATCAGCGAGTCGCAATCAATGACAAGAGGTAGCATTCCGTGAGTAACACAATAAGAGATGCCAGAAAGAAGGGCCTTTGCCTCTGCAGTAATGCTGGTAGCTGTGCCATAGATCTCGTTCGCAGCCCAAATGAGACGACCATTTTCATCACGAATGATGTAACCGCCGCCGGAAGGTCCCGGATTACCCAAAGAAGATCCATCAGAATTAAGCTTGTAATGGTTGTGCGGGGGTTTGTGCCAAATGATCGGGATAGGGGGCTTGTAAGTTCTGATAGCAAAGCGAGGAATAAAGTTATTAGAGATGAGGCAGTCATCATCTTCATCAATTTTATAGATCTTCCGCGACTAAGCACATCGAATGTTGCGATGGATGTTGTATAACACTTGTGACTTAAGAGGCCGAGTGTTTTCAAAAATTACTTTGTTCCGACATTTCCATAGCTCCCATAGGACAAAAGTGGGGATAAGTTTGCGGACAATTTTCGTAGCACCGGTCCTAATGGGGTTCCACCAAGTTTGTTAAATATGCTATGAAACTATTAGCTAGAGGATGGTAAGAAAGCCGAGTCGAACATGGTCCCATATGCTTTGCGAGAAAAGGCACAATGGTAAAAAGCATGAGCTCGGGAGTCTTCCTCATTGCAAAAAAGGCATTTATAAGGGCCATGGATACCAATTTTGCAAAGGGTTTCTGGGAGGGGGAGCATATTGTTAAGGAATCGCCACATAAAAACAGAGATTTTGATTGGTATCGAAGGTTTCCATATTTCACCTAGCTCGTAAAGACTTTCCTTATGTTGCCGAAGAAGGTGGTAAGCTGATGCAACAGTAAAAATACCATAAGAGGTAGGGGTCCAAATCCAAGTATTATTAGATTGGCGTTCTTGGAGATAGTTTTCAACCAACAATTCGACTATACGCATCATTTTCCAAGCTTGTAGCTTTTTCCAAGATGGGACAGAAGAAAAAAGTTTACCCCAAACACCTTTCTTATTGCGAATCTTCCACCATAATTTGCAAGAAAAGGCTTTTTGAATATCATGAATATTGCGAACACCTAACCCATTTTCAATTGTAGGGCCGCATAAATTTTCCCAAGAACGCCAAATGCGGTTTTTATTATCCGAAGTGCGTCCCCATGAAAAATTCCCAAAAAGTCGATGGAGTTGCTGAATGACCGAGGTTGGGACTTGTATGGCAGCTAGAGTGTGTATGGGAATAGAAGAGAGGACATGCTTGATAAGCACTAGACGACCCCCAATCGAAAGAAAATTAGCTTGCCAACCTTCTAGTTTCTTTTGAATTTTGCTAATAAGGTAATCAAAATATCCCCGTTTAGCCCTACCTGCAAAGATGGGACAACCCAGATAAGTGAATGGTAAATCAGATTTTTGAATACCTGTGAGAGTAGCGAGGCGTCGAATGGTGTGAGTTGGGCAATGCTTGGATATAACGTAAAAACTCTTGCTGAGATTAACACCTTGACCCGTAGCTAATTCATATCTATGAATGAAATCCATAATTTTTCGCACATTCCTTTTAAGCCCTCTGCAAAACACAAGAAGATCATCTGCATACAAACAATGAGTAAGTTGAGGAAAATGCCGAGGAAGAGAGTAATGCAACATAGTTGGGTCCTCAAAAAGAACTTTGAGACCCCGAGTGAAAGCTTCGGTAAGTAAGATGAACAAGTATGGAGAGAGCGGATCCCCTTGCTTAATACCCCGAGAGGATTGAAAGAAACCCGTAGGGGATCCATTAATCGGCACGAGAAGACCAAAGCGGCCTCGTAAGTTGTTAAAGATTAGAGCAATGAACCGATGGTGAAACCCGAAAGATCGCAAGAGACGTTCAAGGAAAGGCCATGACACACGGTCAAAAGCCTTAATAATATCTAACTTGAGGACCATATTGTGACCTCTGATTTTTTTATGAATATGCTGAATAGCCTCCTGGACAAGTAAAATATTATCAGATATGTCTTTTCCTTTGATAAAAGCGGATTTGTTCATCCGAGATGAGTTTGTGGAGATGTTTCGCAACCGGAGAGATAAGAGCTTGGTGAATATCTTGTTGACCACGACAAAGGGAAATCGGTCGAAAATCTGAGAAAGTAACTGGGACGTCCTTCTTTGGCAGAAGGCTAATAAAGGTAGAGCCAACGAGATCTTGGGATGGGCGGCCGTAAAAGAAGTCTTTAATCGCCATAACAACATCCTCCCGAATAATATCCCGAAACGCGAAAAAAAATAGCGAGAGAAACCATCCGGACCAGGAGCACTACTCGCATCTAAAGAAAAAACCACCATCTTGACTTCTTCCATAGTGATCTCAGCAATAAGGTTCTCGTTATCCTCGTTATCCAAAATATGAGGAATATAGGAAATGAATTCTGTGTAGTAGAGTACATCGGTATCAATGCCTTGTGAAAGTAAGTTCGAGAAAAAAATGGACGCTTCATTGTTAATAGCGGCGGGATCAGAAAGCCAATCACCCGTAGATGACTTTATCTTCTTGATCATATTGCGTGGGCTATGGGATTTGACCGATGTGTGAAAGAAATTGGTGTTCCGATCACCATCTGAAAACCACTTAAATTGAGATTTTTGACGCCAAAAATCTTCTTCTTCTAGCAAAGAGCGAATGTAGGTAGCCTTTGCCAAGGAAAGAGCGATTCGAGTGTCATCGTTCGGGTCATTGTCGGCTTCAATTTCTTTTATCGCAACATCCTGCTCAGCAATTTTTGCATTAAGATGCACATCCCCGAAAGTATCTTTATTCCACTGCTTAATAACCAATTTCAAACGCTTCAATTTTCCCATAAGGATATCCATACCCAAACCATGACAAGGTAGCCCCCAATTTTCTTGAACCAAAGCTCGAAAACCATCTCGACGCAACCACATATTTTGAAAGCGAAAAGGTTTGGGACTGTGTTAACTTGGATTAATTTATAGACAATAACCTTGTGGTCGGAACAAGTTTTTGACGGAGTTTGAAATATCAAAGGACGCATGGTGATCAAGCCAAAGAGAGTTGTAGAGCACCCGATCGAGACGGACATGAACTATACCATTGGGGCGAGTTCCTGACCAAGTGAAAGAACCCCCATGAATATCGCTATCATGTAGGCTGCAAGCTGCTACCAGCTCATTAAAATCTTGCATAGAGAGTCGGTCAGGAGTGCCATTCCCTTTATATTCTTCCCGAAAACGAATAGTGTTGAAGTCTCCTCCTATAAGCCAAGGGAGGTTGAGCTGATGAGTGTCTAAAAGATTTTGCCAAAGAAGACGACGTTCGGCACGATTACACTTAGCATAGACAGCAGATATTATATAGGGAGTAGAGGCATTGAATTTAACATGAATTGCCTGTTCACAAGAATTAATAATATCCCAAGGATGTTGAATATTCCAAAACACCCAAAGCTTACTATTTGGTGTAGAAGTCGAGAACTTAAAATTTAACCTTTTTTGTATAAACTTGCGTTTGTCATCATCGTTAATCATAGGTTCCGCAATCGCTAAAAAATCAATGCTGTGAATTTTTATAAGCTTTTTTAAACGAGCCATAGACGGTCTATTGTTAATACCTCGAATATTCCAAAAAAGGATAGAACTCATTGGGAAACATTGTGCTTGGCTTTAATTGAAGAACGGGTTGTGCCTCCCGAAGCAAGAGCTGCGTAATCGATCTTGTTTTTTCGCCGAGTAACTAAGGTAAATTTACCCGCACCATTTTCCTCTTCATTCAACTTAGTGCTGTTATTATCGCTGTTGTTGTCATCCGATTGATCAAACTCCAGAGGGGGTGGTGGTTGCTTCCACTCGGAATTGTATTCTTGAAGTTTCTTGTGAAACACAACTTTCTTTTTTTCATTATCCGAGCTATAACCATGCTGCAGAAAATGCTTATCGAGTAGTACTTATGTGATAAAATTTGATAATTGCCTTTATAAGTGTAAATTTCATATCTTGGGGGAAATATTGTTGGTAAGTCATATAGTAATTCCGTGGTGACTCCGAAATCTTAGAAATGCTTCTAAATTGAATATTCACCTAAATCTTGAAGTTCTTGGCTATTAATTAGATTTTCTTTATTTTCTTTAATTTTAGGATTTTTAGAGAAAAACCTACAAATATTTGATTTGTCTAGCTAATATAAATCGGGAATTGTTTGGTGATTGACTACAAGTCCCTGTGGGATCGACATCCTAAGTACTACTCGATAAGCATTTTCTTTAATGAACGATATTATAATTTTTTTTATGAATTATACTTATTACCTAAAATCTTTAATGACAATGGTATGAATACATTGATGATCACAAAAAAATGACGTGTTATTATTTTGTCTAAGTCTGATATATTTGTACCATTAATAATTTTTTTGGGGTGGAGTCAGACATTTTAATGCAAAAAAACATGACTTTTATTATTCTTAAATCTTAAATAAAAAACACACCCGTTACTAACAAAACAAACAAAATCACCGCACCACTCTTGATCAAAATCAACCCCATCCCTTTTCTTTTGGGGGATCTAGAGGGAGAAAGACAATAATATATTTAAAATTAGTGAATATGACAGTTTTTCAAAACTTTTACATAAAATACCAAATTATTTATAAAGAGTTGAAATATCATGCGGAAATATCATGCTGTTACGAGTTACGACAAAGAGGCTTGAATTCACTTTTCCAGGACATGTTCATGGATTTTCTTCACGAATAATTACTCCATTTCTTCTTGGTTGTTCCGTAAAGAAGAAAATAACCGTACACGTATGGAAGGGAGAATAATGAAAGCCCAAAGACTGTTTTCTTTTTTTAATCGGCGTGATTTTCTATCCGTCCAATTTTCCAATTTTGCTTGCATTTGAACATAATAAAGTTGTTTATACAAAACGTTGAGTGATTCACTTTTCAAAGGCTACAGAGATAAATTTAAACTAAGATCATTTACAAAAACCCATAAAATAAAATAAAAATAGTCACTTTTCCTTGAGGGTTTTAAAAGTGAACGCCTAGATCAAAATGGTCAGATTTTTGAGACATTTTTGTCTTGCAATAATTCATTTGGATCCTAGCAAGTTCATTGAATGCCTCAAGTTGATCCAAACTATGATCTTCAATTTTAGCCTCCCCAAAGCACACGCGCATGGACTCTTCCAGCTTTTTCATTTTCTTCAGATCAACGCCGGAAGTTATTCAGCTTCACATTCATCTTCAAGGAGCGTGTAAATCTTCTCAGGTTCATCCTTACGGATAACCTGCTCACTTTTTTCGATGGGAGTGCAAAGTAGACACTTTTCGGTTGAGTTTTTTAATCTATCAAGGACAGATTCAACAGAAGGGCTACCGAAAGAAAAGACTTTGTTTCCTGGAGAAAAATAATAAGGGCTACATCCGCTAAAAGAATTGTTTAAGAACAATGTATATTAATTCTTTAGCAAAGCTATAAAACATTTTCGTATGCTCATTATCTATCCGGCTAAAAAAATTAATAAAAGAAAGAATTACAAAGTACAATGAAAGTAGTTTTTATAGGTGTGGACCGAAGAAACCTGCTTTTAGTGAGCTAGTCCTAAAAAATTTCATATTTCAACAACTTAAAACGACTTAACTCGTCAAATATTATAATGCCGTATGTGCCTAGGTATAGTATTCCTACTGCCGTTGCAAGCCAAGCCGCCGGTTTTCCTTTCATAAGTTCACATTAAACTCACCCAAGACACCGTGCACGAATAATGTACACATACCATCAAGGAGACATGCGTAATTCTTAAAATATTAATTGAAAGTAACAACTTAGTACAACATAGAAAAGGAAATAAAAACAATGAAATATACCTACAAATTGATATGTCATGATGAACGATCTCTCCACAATTGAAAAAAGTCTCGTGCAAACTCGTATATCTAGAATCAAGCATCCCTTGCAATCCATCCAATGTACTCAATGTTTCCTCGCTTTCACAATCGAAAAAGCTTCCTCGCTCACAATCCGAAAAAGCACAAGCATGTAAATTTTTTTGGACAAATAAAAACACAATATTCATGAGAGATTTATTAATCGGCCAAATATAAATATGCAAGCAAGTTGAATTTCACGTGTCTTCATTAAAAAAAAAAAAGCAAACAAACAAACAACATTAAACTTAATTGTACTCATACCATGATGCATATTTAGCCTAATATGTATCTTTTCAAGTAAATATTTCTAGCACGTTGTCGGAATTTGAACGTCAGGTAAACCCATACCAAAAACTAAATACTTAGCATGTAACAAATATTTAACAAAATAGAGCCAACTCTAGCAATTTCACTCATCATACACTACATTGTAGTTAGTTACATGTAGCTGAAGTCCTCGAGTGGTAATAATATTTATTGAGCGGCGTATTTTTTTATATTTGAAAACATAGAAATAAATGAGCAAACAATTGGGGGATTTTCCGTTGGCAAATATTTATTGCACAAACATGAAAATTAATATTCTAGAACACAAATAGAGAATCCGTATTTGTTTTTCTTATAACAAATTAGGTTGCATTCTCTTCCAGTGGATCTTACCAAAGATTAGGATATAAATTTCTTAACGTGAAGCAACAAAGAATAGAACTCTGTCTCTCGATTGAATTATTGTCATAATAGAAATATTGATATATTAATTATTGAGGGCCATTATTACAAGTCGTCTATCATTAACCATGCTCGTCAAACATTAATTAATATTTATGATGCAAGGGCAGACCGCATCATAATTTTAAGAGCAAGTTGTCATAACTTTCAAGGTCACAGAATCTGAAAAAAAAAATTTCTAATACACATACATGCAGAAAGAAATATAAAACGTCATTTTTATCATGATCCATGAATTATTTAATGTCCTGGTGGGTTTTCATTGAAAGAATAAGAAAGAAACATCATTTTACTCAAACTCGAAATCCTGGAGAGACCAATTATTCTAACAGTTTCAAACAATCATGATAACTTATTCAATTTCAAAACAACAACAACTACAACTACTAGGTTTCATGTGATTTGATCAAACGATTGCGTGTCAAGTTGGCAGATCAGCCTGAAAAAATAATAAATAAACTCCATACACATACCTATAAGGAGATGTCCGGTTGTTGTCGAAGTCTCTCCAAAACAACAACAATTCAACTACAACCAGTATCTCATTTGCTCGTGTTGTTGTCAGTCCTTTCGTCCTTCCTAGAGAATGATTTTAGACAAAAAGTGAGACAAACAACGGCGGCCGGAGGGTCCTATTTAAAGGCTGGAACGGAGAATTTGTGGGGTTTTTTTTATCACCAAAACACTCATTGTTATCATTTTATTTTTTCATTATATTTGGTAGATTCATGACAATTTATTATTATGGGTTAATAATGTTAATTCTCATGACCCAAAAATTGTTCTTTTTTTTGCTATATATTTTGGAGACAAAAATATTTTATTACGCGGAAATGATGTTAATTTCATTGAAAACCCCTTTCATTATGTGTTTTTTACCCTGTAGTTTGTACAATAAATTTTGTTTATAATGTCATTTACAAGAAATCGGTGTTGCTATGCGTGTGTCAAACTGTTGGCCGGCGCTTTTTTCCAACGTTATAATGCCCTAGTCAAAGCACATTTCATAATCTACCCTCTTCCTTTTTTTGTTATGACCTATAGTTATTCGTCCATTGTTTCTAGTGTGTCCCATGCAGTCAAAGATGTGATTGTTACCTTTTTTGTGTTTATCATTTTATACTCTAGCTAAAGATTTTTCACATTTATACCATTTCAAGTGGAAAAATTAATAATACTGTGCATTCTTTAATTGCATGTTGAATAAATATCAATTAATTATAATTCAACTGCGTTTGGCCACCCTCTCCGGCTTGATGCCGCCACGATTGATCTTCGAAAGCCATCTTTGGCTAGGGTCCAAGTCGAAATCGATATTTTACATCCCCCACCTAATAGGGTTTGGGTCCAAAGAGAAGATGGAAATAGTTTTTGGCAATCGATCACTTGGGAAGACGAAATCCCCTCTTATTGTACTCATTGTTGGCATCTCCGACATACTGAGAATGGCTGCTTTGTAAAGCACCCCGAGCTTCGTCAGCAACCTAAGGTTAACACCGGGCAACAAAAGAAGCAGGAGTATAAGTTGAAAAATGTTTCTTTGGAAAATACCTCAACGGCTCCTATTGTTGAACATAATAAGGACCAGGCGAGAGAGAAAAAAGGATAATGTGACCCAAAAAAATGATAATGTCACTCAAACGAAAAGAATTTTGGGGGAGCGAGACCCACCTTTTGAGGTTCCGACCATTCCTATTGCTAATTCAATAGGCACTCAACAAAGACCAACTTCCAATAAAAGGATAGTAAGAAACCATCAAAGTGACGGATTTACTTCCCGTGCTATAAACTCACGATATTACCCCTAAAACGGTCTAAATTACCAAGAAACATGCTAAAAGTGCTGGGAAACGGGGTAGAAAATGCACCGGAATCACGTAAAGTTGACTCCCATCATAATTCAATAGGCACTCAACAAAGACCAACTTCGGTCGAATCACCCTGTTGAGATAAATGAGCGATTCGAGATAGTTCATAGGAAAGAAAATCGACTCGAACATAAATCTTCGCCTATCCGGGTTCTCGAGACACCAATACCCTACATCATCACAACAACCAAAAACCCTCCATGGATGTGACCAACATAGAACAAAATCCAACCAATGACCATGCTTATGAAGGTAATTTTACAATGGTGACTAAAAGGAGGAAAAGTAGAAAAGACTATGTGGCTATGGCTAAAGGGATTGCAACCCGTTCAGATTCTTCAAATCTAACAGTTAAAGATGTTTAACGGTCTCTTTTGGAATATAAGAGGTGTGGGCAACCCCTCCTCGATATGATGGTTGAAAAAATTGGTACGTACCTATAATTTGTCTTTTGTTTCTATTATGGAACCGATGGTTAATTCTCCTAACTACCTTAATAAGGAGCGATTAAAAATGGGATTTAGTTATACGATTTCTAATCCAAACAACAAAATTTGGTTTTTTTTGGAATTTTACCTCTGCCTAGGATATTGTTCTTAATTCAAATCAAGGTATCCATTTGAAGTTCAATGATAGTGTCCCTTTTATTGTTTCGATCATCTATGCCAAATGTACTAGAGCAGAACGGGTGATGTTATGGAATGATTTGAGGTTGGTTTGCATTCTGAATATGCCTTGGTTAATTGGAGGTGACTTTAATGTTATACGCTTCTTAGATGAATACAAGGGACATGGGCATCCCGATATTGCCGCCATGCAAGACTTTAACACATCTATTTCGAGTGCGGCTTACGAATCTACGCTTTACGGGGTCATTTCACCTAGGCTGGACATAGGCCGAATGTCTATGTTCAAAAAAAGCTTGACAGAATTTTGTTTAACACTCAGTGGCAATCTGATAGATCGTTTGAGATTCAATCGTTATCCCGCACCTGCTCCGATCATCGGCCTCTTCTTTATTTGGGAAAAGAAAGTCTCACCGGGCCAAAGCCTTTTCGTTTTCAGAAAATGTGGTTACACCGCTCGGATCTAAAAGATGTTGTAGTAGCTAGCTGGAATGAACCCACACATGCGTCTGGCATTCTTGGCTTTATGCTAAAGCTTAAATCCCTGCGCTCTCGCTTAAAACAATGGAATGTTGAGTCTTTTGGGAATGTTCACGACAACATTAAATTAGCCGAGCTTGATATTGTGACAAAAGAGAGTGTCTATGATCAGGATCCCTCGCCCCAAAATAGAGCCGAGCTTTCACAAGCCCAAGCATGGACCTTATGTCTCTATTTATTGTTGGATTTTGGTGGGAATGACACGTGGTGAGGTGCCAATCCGACCTCCATCAGGATTCTTAAAGAGTTTTCCACACGTCACTCTTTACTTGGTTTTATATTTCCGGGATTTCTCTTATGCCTTCCTTTGCTGATTCGATCCACCAGATCCTATAGAAACCTCTGTGATCTTTATTAACTGACAGCCCTGATGAAGGAGCCTTCCGCAATGAAATGAGTGCAAACCGGAATAAGAGAAAACATCAAAAGAAATGACATAATAGATGAAGATGATCTACAAAGACTTATACTTGAAGGCAGTAGTCAAAGAAACAATGAGATTGTACCCTCTAACTCTACTCTTAGTTCCAAGAGAAACTAGAGAGAATTGCAAAATAGATGGTTATAATATTATGGCGAAAACACAAGTTTTTGTATATAAGTGAACGGGCTATTGCAAGAGATCCGGAATGCAGGTAAATCTCTGAAGCATTCAACCCGGAAAGATTCTTGTGTGGTAATATTGATGTGAAAGAGAATGATTTTGAAGTGTTTCAGGGTCATCTATAAGATATAAACTATTGATTGCTACATTTGGATCGCCATTTGTGTTCTTGAAATGTTGGCTTTGGATGAAGAACATGTACATTGTGTGATGATGCATAGACGCATTGTCCCTCGAGCATCATAAAAAAAAATTATCTTATAAATATTAGAATCAATACAACATCTGAAAAAACAAATTTAATAAACACGAGTGGGAATCTCATAAACACAATATGATTATAAGTAAGCTAGTTTAATTTCAAATCACCTAGAAAGGCTTTCTTTACATTTTTGACATGACTTGCAAAATGGAAGAGTCTTAGAAACTATAAAAAGCAATTTGATATGGAAAATACCATTTAAAATCAAGAAGCAATACCATTTCCCCTTCAAGAATATTTCATCGAGCAAAGAGCCCCTCCATGTATGCCAGATTTACCGAAACGGACCTGCAGATTTTCAGTCCTCTGGAAAAAAGAAGTGAAGAAACATTGGTCATCAAACAATGAACAACGAAAGCCAACAATAGGGAAGAATGCAGGCTATGTTTATTGTTGAATGCATATTAGCACAATGACTAGCTACATGCCTGTAAATGCTTCAACCTCTCCTTTAGTGATGAAAATGTTTTCAAACTGTCCAATTCCTTCAGGAAAGATGGGAAATAGACCGGAAATCAGCTCCAAATCCATATTATTACCATAAAATGTATCTTTTTAAAAACAAAAAAAGGTAAATTACGTTGTTAGAACTTAGAGAATCTATAGTTTCAAGTGGATGATGACACGGCCTCATCACTCGATGAAATACAGGTTCTTGTTGAATATTCTGCATAGTAGAAACCGGATATCAACATAACAAGAGAAAATATATTTATGAAATTCGAAGCATATTTGTGGAAAATTATTTTTTTATTTTTTTAACACAAGCCGGAAAGGTGACATGTAGTGATTATTCAATGATTAAATAATATTAAAAACGAACTTCAAGTTCTGTAAGAATCTGAGAGGACATTACAACTAGTGAAACATAAAAAAAAAAAAAAAGGGAAAACAATAGAAAATACCTAGCCAGATCCATAGAAAATGATATGTCATGATCAACGATCTTTCTGCAATTAGAAATAATATGTGCAAACAACTCTACTTTACGAATCATCCTTTGAAATCCATCCACTGTACTCAATCTTGGCTTATGCACCACAACCAAGCCACAAAAGCATATTTTCATGTGCATATATTTCTCTCTCAATCTGCAAAAGCAAAGTATAAAATCAACATGAGCATCTACCCTTTGCGGATAGTTATTACGCAAACTTAAAAAAGTAATTTTATTCAATGGTAATAGAGAATCTGTAAAGAGATCACGGAAATATTGTCATCAAAGAACCACGGATGTATTAACGATTGTAGGCCATATTAG
Source organism: Gentiana straminea (assembly GCA_036785695.1). NCBI lineage: Eukaryota > Viridiplantae > Streptophyta > Magnoliopsida > Gentianales > Gentianaceae > Gentiana > Gentiana straminea. The sequence continues at coordinate 2,032,796 of JAVUPR010000345.1, read as the reverse complement.
AAAACATTTATAATAAATGTTTCATTATAGTTTTCATACTGAGCGCAGATCCTCTACTGTAATGAGGGTACCAAAGATCATTTAACCCGGTGCCAGATATTTGAAACTTTCATCCCGGTGCCGGAGAATTGAATTTGTTGGATACAATTTGAGAAAGAAAAAAAACATTTACTGAAATTCAAATCTAAGGGAGACCGCACTTCAAAAAAAGGAAAAACACACCAGCTGCAAGTGGAGATTTGCTAAGGTTTCTATTCCAAGGCACAAATTGAGCTGAATTTGTAGGTTAGCTGTGTTCTTGCTTCCTATCCGCCACCTATGAGTTGTTTAAGAATGAGAAAGATAGATTGAAAACGCGGATAGGGCTTCACACCCTAAATAGAGGTTGGAGTGATTGTGCTTCATACACATGGCAGGCATGCATTTACATATTTTGTCATTTGACGCCCCAATTTGTATGTAAAAACACCACATTCTGTTACCAATAATTTTTTTTATTTAATATAATTTTAATCTAAAATGGAATTAATCCAATTCTTTGTTTTACATAATACAGTATACATAAAGAAAAATTTACAGAATTTGGATGGATGCGGTATATATAAAAGAAATTTTACAGAATTCGTATTTTACGGTAAAAAAAATAGAGTATCGGTGTAATTTTTTCGTTAATCTGAATATTGAAATATCTAAAATACTGTTTTGAAAAGATTTATAGTGTATACTACAAATGCACTAATTAATGTATGGGTATCTATAGAAAACTGGTTTCATACATTGCACATTGATTCTTTCTAAATAAAAATAATAATAATTGTTCATGATATAATCACAATCAAATTGACATGATGTACATTGTACAATGATTCTAGAGTCAAAGGGTAATCTAGACTTTTAATATTAAAATTAATGAAACTTATCCACTTTCTTAATCCGTGTTAAAAGTCAAAATGGACTTAAATTTTTGGATGGAGGTAGTATTTTACATTTAACCAATACAGTATATGTAAAGGTCCTTATTCATGGTATATTAACTGAAAAATCTATCACTGTTTTAGAGTACTATACCACTAAAATTGTTCAATCATTCATAAGTTTTTGTTTTTTTTTTTTTTTTTTTTTTTTTTTTTTTTTGCCAAAAACCAATCAAATTTTTTATCTATGCCACCAATAATCGTGCTTTTTTCACCAATTTTTTTTTTATATTTTCTTTGTTTTAAAATCGTATTTAAAATGCCCATTCACTGTCAGTTCCGAGAAGCTCATGTAATAGATGCTAATCTATATGGTAAATTCAAGTACCAAATGCTTACATTTTCTTTCTCGTGCGTCAAAAAATGAATATATAGACGATTAACAAAATTTTCAAAGAAGAAATTACATATATAGTTTATTGATGTGTAGGAAATTATGTTGAGTAGTGTGAAGGCTATAAGAATCTTCAGTTACTTAAGTTTTGAATGACGCTGTTGATGTATAATAAAGAGAAGAAACAAACTAGTGGTTTTAGTCTGTTACGGAATCTAATTATTGATTTACACAGACTGTGTTCCTTTTTAAAGAAAGAAATGAAACGAACTGCCATATGTGAAACGAAAATGGTCCAAAACTAAAACTTATTGCTAAGTTTTGTTCATATACTATATTATATACTTTTCCTTCTCAATCCCATGAATTATACGTATTATCTAAAATTATTATTGACAATGATATGAATACATTGATTGATGGCGAAATGTTTTGATTTGATAAAAAATAATATATTTGTATCCTTAATATTTTATAACCAAAACTGTAGAATTTAATTGTAAATGAAAACCGAAGACATCATTTAAAATAATATTTGAGTTTAGTATTATTCATGGTTTCATGTTTACGTTACATTTATAAAAAAGATATGTTGAATAATACCGGTTCTTATAAATGATCTTATTCTTCTCATTTGTTACTTAATTGGTTCATTAATGATTCATATGAATTAAATCATAACTGACATGTTATATTTATCCTTATTTTAAATATTAAACAATTTTCAAAAAAAATTAAGAATAGAACGATTTTCAATTAATATTTGACATTTAACCAATATTCCATTTGTTATGGTCTGGTATGTTTGATAAAAACATTCTATCACAGAGTTAGTGTACTACACCTTTCAAATTATTCAAACATTCATAAGTTTATTTTCAAAAAAATAAAACAACCATATGTTTTTATAGAAAATTTGGTAAAAGGACACATATTGGAATATTTTTAAGTAACATGACACGACAATATTTTTTATAAGAAGGAGGAAAAATTCTATAATTTTTATAGCCTCAAGGCCAAACAAATAAATCAAAACCACCCCAACACGCGCTTTAGTGTAACTGTTTTTTTCTTTTTTTTTCTTTCTACCTTATTTTTTAAAACACTCATATCATTTGATCTAGATCTCCAAACGCGATGAAAAATATCACTGAATTTTTTATTTTTTCAAACTCTTCATTTTGAGACTTGGTTCGATATAATCACATCATTTTTTGTGAGATTCAATGTCGAAATTTACTCGTTGAATCCCGACAGCGAATCCCGAAAATAAGTGAATTTCGACAATGGATTTTTGGAAATTACACCGGAATATGGTGAATGTGGTCTCAAAACAAAGAGCATGAAAAAATGAAAATTTTGATGAAAGAATTTTCAAATTTGTTTTAGATTGAATGATATAAGTGTTTAAAAAATATGAATGAGAGATAAAGTGTGTTGCTTTTTTTTATGGTAGGAACAGCGTTCAGAATTTAAAAAAAAAAAAATTTTTTTTTGTCTTTGATGCAAAAGTTTTGAAAACTTGTCGTATTCCCTAATTGATGAATTGTTTTTGTCATTCTCCCTATTTCCCCAATATAAAGTTATCTACCTCCCCATTAGTTCACGATTTTAGGAGAGATGATACTTAAACATTTAATTAGTTAATTTTGTGTTTGATAGTTAAACATTTAATGAGTTGTTTATGCTCTTGAATTAACTCTCGATCCCCCCATCCCCCCAAAGAAGATCAATATAATATTAAACCAAAGCAAACAAGCAAAATACATAGTTAAATTATTTGGTTATTTTTTGGGGAGCAAAAATTCCACTTTGCAAAAGAAGATGGTGCAGCATTAAAATAGCTCTTGCTGAGTGAATCTGGAAGGTTGGTTAGGAGTTGTGGGTGCTAGCTTACTGTTTGAAAGAAAATACCATCATGCTTTCAGAACTCCCTTTTTTGCAGTAGTTGGATGCAAGTTCTTTTTTAGATAACGCTACAATTTTTTCTTTCTCCTGGAGTTGCATCTCCATGGCTTTTATTTTTAATTTTGTCATTTTTTTATTTCACTGCACGGAGGCTCATGGTCTTTCCCTAACACCTGGTTTCCCACATCGGGTTTTCCGGACTAGGGTTTTAAGGAGGTGGAGGACGTACATTGACGACATATTTTTTCGGAGGAGGCCGGGAGTGCCCAAAACCTTGTAAACTCTTTTCTTATATTAATAAAATTTACAAGTTTTGTCTATAAAAAAAATAAAAATAAATATTCATAAAATTTATAAATAACTACACACAACACTTTAGACCACAAGCAAGACGAAGATTTGTGGAGTGAGGAATTACTTGTGTAACGCCCCCAAACATGTGTCTGATAGCGCTAATTGAGACATGAAAGATCCAGTTAACTACTTAGACCACCGTCCTCGCTTGGCTTAAAAGGATAACCCAAATTGACAAAACCTTTATATCTCACACTTATATGGGATTAGAATTCAACTACTTTAATTATGAGGGACATTACATTCTCCCCCTTATAAGTAACTGGCATACTTTCTAGGACTTGGCCATGGCTGTTCTCACACTTTTCCTTACCAGAGGATTATAAAGGTGGCCCCCTCCGTCTCTCACGATGTGGCACTAACTTATGTCTGATAGTCGGCTTTGATACCAATTTGGAATGCCATCAAACCCATGTCTAGTAGTGCTAATTGAGCAATAAATGATCTAATTAACTACCTAGTCCATCGTCCTCGTTTTGCCTAAAAGGGCTAACCCGAATTGAATGACTCTTATGTCTCAAATTTATATGGGGGTGAGAATTCTACGACTTTAAAAACATGTATCTTGACCCATAGGGCATCATCATCAACTAATAATTTCCACTAGTTTACCGATGAGAGTCATATTCATCATGTCAAGACGTTTAAAACCCAAATCTCCTCTTTCCATTTATTGTGGACCCAAGGGTGTAAAGATTTGAATCTTTCAAATTCAACTCTAATTCGTATCCCACTTGGACCCCGATGTATTTGTTCCTATGCTAGAAATCCAAACTCTATAACAAGAATATTCTATATTTGTTGGATTGTGAGAAAACTTGTGATACGGGTTCGGGATCTAGATTAAGGATGCAATGAAAGAAGATACAAAGGAAAAACGAAGAAGAGAAAAGAAACAACGAGCAAAGATTTAGTATCCCTCGGAATCGGCACTTTGGGATCCTAAATTGAGAACGCCGCACAAGGATTGCTCAAATCCTTGATAAATTCTCAAGTCAATCAAATTACCTAATCAACAAGGTAACAAGATAAACTCACAATATTTTTATATAATTCACTCAAAGTCGAAATCGAAGTTTACAATGAAGATGCCACGCCTTTTATAGGCTGAATTCGAATTGAGATACATGAATTAACATTAAAGACTACCTAGAAATAAGAAAGGACTTCCTAGAAACTCCTTCCAATGTTGGCGCCATTTGGGAAAACAAGATCGCCATGAATGCTTCAACTAAGTACAATGTACAATGTTTGAATCATTAATGCTCCAAATACAATGTACCTAGTTTCTCCAATGCTAAAAGTGGCGCCATTTTGAGTAGTATTTTCAGATTTATTTAGCTTAAATAAAATATAAATATTTATATTTTTGGGCTTATTATTCATATGATCCAAAACTTAGCCCAAAATCTGATCTTGTGATTCCAAAGTCCATCAACCCCAATCACAAGTCCATATACCATAAATGGCTGAATCTTCCTCCTTGTTAAGCCCAATATGATCTTTGAATGAGCCCAAAACGAGTTGCTTTAATGCTGCATCCAATTTCTTAGTTTGTGACCTTGTCATCGGACCAGCTTGAAAAGTGAGTGGGTCGTTTCTGTCCAAAGATGAATCGTTGGAAAGATGATGCATATCATTCCCTCCCGGGTGGAAAGGATCTGTCCTCAGATCTGAAGAGTCTTGATAAGGAGTTAAATCAGCAACATTGAACGTAGGAGAAATGCTCCAATCTTGAGGAATGTCCAACTTGTAAGCATTGTTGTTGATCCGCTCTAGCACTTGAAAAGGACCAAGCACCACGAGCATTCGGCTTTGACTTGCGGAGTTCGGAAAACGTTCTTTGCGAAGGTGCGGCCAAACTAAATCCCCCGGTTGAAAGATCAATTCCTTGCGCCCCTTGTTTGCCTTCTTCATGTAAGTTTCAGTTGCTTTTTGCACATTCAGGCGAGCTTTTTCATGCAAGGATTGAACAAGTGCAGCCTTGGCATCACCATCCAAGCTAACTGCGTTCCGGGAGGTAAAGGAACAAAGTCAAAAGGTGCACCGGTAAAAACCCATAAACAAGTTCAAATGGCGCATATTGAGTTGCTTGAATGCTTAGCACGGTTATAAGCAAATTCCACATAAGGCAAACAAAGTTCCCAATTCATTAAGTTACTTTTAACAACGGTACGAAGAAGTTGGCCTAAGACTCGATTTACTACTTCGGTTTGGCCATCAGTTTGTGGATGAAACGAAGTAGAAAACAACAAGTAAGTGCCCAATCGCATCCATAAAACTCTCCAAAAATGACTCACGAATTTCGTATCACGATCACTCACAATCGTACGAGGAACACCATGTAAACGGACAATTTCTTTAAAGAACAAATCAGTAATATAGGAAGCATCGTTCGTTTTATTACATGGAACAAAATGGGCCATTTTAGAAAAACGATCCACGACCTCAAAAATTGAGTCTTTTCCATTTTTAGAACGAGGCAATCCTAACACAAAGTCCATAGAAATATCCGTCCAAGGAGATGTTGGAATTGGTAAAGGAGTGTATAAACCATGTGGTTGCAAGCGTGATTTAGCATGTTTACACACAAGACAAGAAGCACATAACTTAATCACATCAGATTTCATGCGTGGCCAAAAGAAGTGAGTTCGCAACATATCCAAAGTTTTGTCCACCCCAAAGTGACCCATCAAACCACCCCCGTGAGATTCACGTAACAACAATTCACGAATGGAAGATCTTGGAATACACAACTTATCACCTTTGTAAAGAAATCCATCATGCACGGAATAATAATCGGGTAAAGTAGATGACGGACATTTAACAAATATAGCACCAAAATCCTCATCTTTCGCATACAAATCCTTAAGACTTTCAAAACCAAGCAACTTAGTTTGTAATGACGTGATCAGCGAGTAACGTCGAGACAAAGCATCCGCAACAACGTTATCCTTACCTTTTTTGTATTTAATGACATAAGGAAACGATTCAAGAAATTCTATATAACGGATATGACGTTTACTCAATTGACCTTGACCTTTAAGATATTTCAAGGATTCATGGTCGGTATGAATGACAAACTCACGAGGTCTAAGATAATGCTGCCACGTTTGCAAACAACGAATCAATGCATAAAGTTCATTATCATAAGTAGAATAGTTCAAATGAGCACCTTTCAATTTCTCACTAAAGTAAGCCACAGGACGTTTTTCTTGACTCAAAACTCCCCCCACACCAATACCCGAAGCATCACATTCTATTTCAAACATTTTATTAAAATCGGGTAAAGCAAGTATTGGGGCTGAAATTAAGTGAAGCTTAAGAGTTTCAAAGGACTCCCTGTGACGTTTTCCCAAGTGAATGCAGCGTTTTTCTTGATGAGCTCGGTCAAAGGTGCTTTGCATCGTGCTAAAGTCTTTCACAAACCGCCGGTAGAAGCTAGCCAAGCCAAGGAAACTCCTAACATCGCCACGTTTTTAAGATCAGGCCACTCCTTGATTGCACGAATCTTTTCTTGGTCCACCTCCACACCTTGGGCACTAATAACAAAACCAAGAAAAACAACCCTATCCAAGCAAAACTCACACTTTTTAAGGTTAGCATATAACTTAGCACGTCGAAGTGTATCAAGAACAGCTTGTAAATGTGCAACATGATCATCAAGTGTGGTGCTATAGATAAGAATATCATCAAAGTATACAACCACAAAATGCCCAATAAACTCACGCAAAACTTCATTCATTAAACGCATAAACGTAGATGGTGCATTTGTAAGACCAAAAGGCATAACAAGCCATTCATAAAGACCAAACTTAGTTTTAAAGGCTGTTTTCCATTCATCACCCTCACGAATTCTAACTTGGTGATAGCCACTTTTTAAATCAATTTTAGAGAACGAGTTTACTACCATGCAATTCATCAAGCATATCGTCTAAACCACTTGGTTCCTCCTCCGGAAACACATCAGCGTACTCCTGCCGGTCGCAAAACCTCACAAATAAAACTTGGAAGAGAGGTTGTTAGATCAGCAATAGTAATAAAACAATGAGGGGAAGTGTCGACTTCTTTGAAAAAAATTAGATAAAGGAATTGTCCACCATTTATAGTCGTAGTTAGCAAACTAGACTTGGCGAGAAAATTGTGCTTCGCTCCCTTACCAACAGAATTTTCAACTTTTATTTTACCCTCGTGATTTGAGTCTCCCACTCCCTCACGTAGCTGCGCCGAACTTTTTACTCCCTCGTTGGAAACTCCCTCCCTTACTTTAGAATAGTTCATTTTAGATTTTTCAACTGTTCGTCCCTCAAGCGGTGATAAAACGCCCTCATGTTTTTTTCTCTCCGGAACAACATTCTTATATTCAACTTTTCCTCCCTCGATATTATTTTTTTTCTCACCAAACGCAGCTTTTCGAGCATTAGACATACGCAGCTGTTCAGAATGAACTTGAACAGGTGTCATGGGATGCAAAGTAACCTTAGCGCTATTTAAAGTGATAGTCCAAGTATTCAAACGACCATTATATATCGCAGCCCGGTCATATTGCCATGGTCTCCCCAAAAGTAAATGAGTTACAAATAACGGTACAACATCGCATAAAACTTCATCAACCAACTTTCCCACGCGAAATTTAACAAAAGCTTGAGCAGCCACACGTACATCAGCCTCATCATTCATCCATTGCAAATTATACGGGTGGGGATGTGGTAAAACAACAATATTAAAGTCATGGACAAGTTGATGGCTTACCAAATTGGCACAACTCCCGGAATCAACTATATAATTGCATGTACGCCCTCCAATTCCACATGTTGACTGAAAGATTTTCTCCCGGTGAATGGATTCATCCAACTTTGAGTGAACAGCCAAAGTCTTCCGAATCACATAGCATGCGCCATAATCATTGGTAACAAGTGCGTTTGAAGTAATTCCTTGCAACTCGGCTGGATCCTCAGTTTCTTCATTCTCCGAATGTGATTCATAGTCCTCGCTTGGTAAAGGTTGTCCCACAATAGTCATGGTGCGTTTGTTAGGACAATTTGCTGCATAATGTCCTTTACCCTTGCACTTAAAGCAATCAATGTCTCGAGAACGTCCCACATCAGCCTTGGGACCTTTATTAGGACTCAAAATCTCATTTAACTTGTTTTTATGGACATTAGGTTGTCCACCACCTTCAATCTTTTTTGAATCAGCAATTGTAGTTCCACCTTGTTGAAAAGATGGTGTAAAAGAGCTGCGGTAGCCAAATGGTTTATTAGCCTTGTTACGTTCCTCACGCCTTTCTTTCAGCCGCCTTTCAACCATAAGAGCACCGTTAAGCATATCCGATAACGATTGATAATTTTGCAACTCCACTTGTCCCGCTATATCATCTCGTAATCCACAAAGAAACCGCTGCATTGTAACATCCTCGGGCTCATGGATGTTTGCTCGAACTATAGTGGATTGCATCTCCTCATGAAATTCTTCCACAGATTTACCCGCTTGTGTTAATTGTTGAAGCTTGAATCCTTGGTCTCGAAAATAGTGATTCGGGACCCATTTCATCCGCATGTGTTCCGTTAGAAGTGTCCAACTAGTAATAGGTGGTTCACCTCGGCGACGTCTATTCTCTTGAAAACTATGCCACCAAATTTCTCATTGCATAGTCCGTAAACTCCAACGTAGCAATCTTTGCCTTCTTTGCATCACTATAATTATGAACCGAGAAAATTTGGTTCATTTTCATTTCCCACGCCAAATACTTTCCGGGATCGCTTTGCCATCAAAGGAAGGAATTTTGTATTTTAAACCTTGCAAGTTATCATCCGGAACATCGTGATAATATGGTCGTTCATAGTCATCTTCGATATCACTATTCAATTCACTCCACGTCCTCCATTATGACCACGACCACGTCCTCTATTTCCTCTTCCACGACCACCACCTCTTCCATTGCCTAGGCCAAATTCACGAAATTGTTCGGCCATTTGATCAGCAATGGTTTGTTGCAATTCCTCAAAACGTGTTGTCATCTCTCGATGAAGGGCTTCAGAATGTAAACGCCATTGTCCTGCCAAAGGAGTCTCATTTTGTTCATGTTCTGCCATTATAAAATCCTCACCAATCACTAGTGTTTATCACTCACCCTCTCGTCTTGTTGTAGGTAAATGACAGCCGTCAAATTAATCAAAAAAATGAGCAAAAGTGGGCAATTCTCAACAAAGTCGATTTAGGAGTTAAGGATTGAATGTGATGTAGAATAGAAAATAGGAAGAAGGATGGATGTGTTGAACTTGAAGGAAGAAGATTGCTGTTCTACTCTTTTTTTTTTTTTTTTTTTTTTTTTTTTTTTTCACTTTTTTGTTTGTTTTTTTTTTTTTTTTTTAATAGCAGGACCTGAATCTTTCTTTCCCCTTTTTTTTTTTTTTTTTTTTTTTTTTTTTTTTTTTTTTTACTTGTGATTCCAAAGTCCATCAACCCCAATCACAAGTCCATATACCATAAATGGCTGAATCTTCCTCCTCGTTAAGCCCAATATGATCTTTGAATGAGCCCAAAACGAGTTGCTTTAATGCTGCATCCAATTTCTTAGTTTGTGACCTTGTCATCGGACCAGCTTGAAAAGTGAGTGGGTCGTTTCTGTCCAAAGATGAATCGTTGGAAAGATGATGCATATCAACTAGTCCGAAAGAAGAAATAAGTTAATTTGCTAAAAATAAAAAATGAAAATAATAAATAAGTCATACTTGTAGATTTTTTAAAATCTAAATCCAAAACAAGAAATAAATTCAACAGTTTGACGCCCATAAAAAGAAATACCTCTCAGGAAATACGGTTGGCTAGGTTCAAGCTTTTTGTGTCCCGTAGAGAGTATAACCTTTCAAATACACCCTTAATTTGTTTTCCATTTCAATCCTGTTATAATTGTTCATTTTCTAGAAATGCAAAATCCGAAAGAAGAAATAAGTTGTATTTGTTGATTTGTTAGAAATCCAATCCGAAACAAGAATTAAATTCTACGGGTTGATGCCGACAAAATGAATGTACCCCTCAAGATTGTTTTTGTGGTGTGTTTTAGATTTATTATAGATAACTATGAAACTTCATGACACAATTTTGTCACCAGCATGAAGAACCGAAACAACATGACACATATTTGTTATCGTCAGCGACCCAAGACACTACAAACAACCTATTGTGATTAAGCCTAACGGCATTAAACCAATAACCTTCAGAAAAATCAATTTTCACAATCAGTTTTTGTGTGTCAATTTTCGGAGTGGTATCACAGTAAATTGGGTACCACAATATTAAACATGTATAATATTTAGTGCACAACATTCCGTTTTAATTTTATAAATGACTTGAACAATAACATGGGGCCTAAACTAGACTCCAACTGAAACATTGTTGATAAAAGAAATGCATTATACTGACATGCAAGAAAAAAACAAGACTTTGTGAAAAGTGACATTTTTCACAAAATTCATAACAAACAAAGACTAACCATTAAGCACACTTTCTTACTGCACTTATTTTAACAACAACATTCTTTTTTTTTTGAAGCAGATAGCGCTAATGGTCAAACAGGACTTCCTTTGGCTGATACTTGTACACATACAATATTTTATCACATACTTTGATAGTTTTCTTAGACTAAGTTCTAACCTTATGATCTCCGACCACTATCATTAATTCGCAGTGCAAAAACATATCGAAACACAGTTCATAAAGGGTGAATCACTACCGATGAAAATTTGCGTACAACATGTTATACGTATGAAGGTTGTACCAAATAGATGCATGTGTTCATCCATTCTTACTATCGTTCATTCTTACACAACACAATTATTTGAATAATGTTAGATAATGTATGAATATAACGCATGCACTTGGTACAACATTACTACAACGGTTATTATAAAATTTCTCGTGGAGTGATTTACCGTCTATAAAGTGGGCTTTAATCCGTCTATCCATAAGCTATAATGATGGTGGTTGTAGATCATAGATTGGAATTATACTCTAATAATCCTATTAAAGTATAAGAGAAAATATTTTATGAAAATGATGATCAACCAAGCGTGAGTCCTGCTCGGGCATTCGAGCCATCTACTTCTAAGAAAAAGAATGTAGCTTTCAAAAATAGTGCAGCAAAAAAGGTGTTTCATAATGCATTATCACTGATCTTTGTTTATTGATGAGCATGTGTCCTTGCATGATAAAGTTGGGGCTCTCCTTCTACACATAAACCTTCTACAACATTGCAAAGAATGGATGGAAGACTGGTCTTGTTGCCTCATGCGACATTCTCTGGTGGAGGTAGATCATCAGATACTCTTCTTTCATACCGTTCTGTGTTTTTTGCTCCAACATCTGCTATTGTTCCACTAGCTGGGGATCCTATGCTCGGTCAAATCAATAATTCTCATATCTTTTTATATAATATACTGTATAATGTATTGAGCATGTCCTCTCTTTTTTGTTCATATTAAAAAATATATATATAAACCAACACCGGATAAAAATATTTAGAGGACTCTTCTGACTTTGACAAATATATAGTTTTTTTGTTAGAGGTCCCCTAGCCCTAAGAACTAACAAACTATTCATTTTCCCGAAGCTGATAATGTACATGAATGTTCCAAGCATGTCTTCCGACCATTCATGACACTACTTGCAATTAAACAGTTGCATGTACAAAAAAGTGGGTATCTTTAAGGAGGAAAATCAAGAAAAAGTATGAGCTTCAATTGCATACTAACCCGCGCATCATCCCCAACACCACGGCCATGAATACTATAACTTGCAGCCAACCACGACCGCAGCCACGACCACGACCATAACCAACACCACATCCACGGCAACTGTAATTGGCTGGATTGGATGCCAACTCCTCCACTCGTATTCCCCTTAAATTTTCATTTTTTCTGAACATTTGACACATACTCCAAAGCCTCCATTACCTCTTTCTTTGTGGGAGCAACCAATGCAACCGTATCATATGCTATTACCCAAGGAGCGTCAGCAGCCTTCCTCGTTAAAACTGCAACAATCATCGTTGCAGAGAAAAAAAACCAATCCTCCATTCTCTTTTTTTTTTCCTATAGTCTATAATTCCCACATTTTCTAGATCTGAATCATTATTTCTATCCACCACAAAAATCAATGAATTAGGGGCGACGCAAGCGGTACAAATGTAAGGATCAGGGGATTTGGGCCTTACGTATTCAAAGTCAGAAAAAGTGAGTCCTGTGATTTATTTATGGAGTCCTTCGAGCTTGATCTCCACCTGTTGACGGTTAATGAAAGTACGAATGTTCCAATTAGATTTCTTGAAACATAAATCAAACATAGAAGCTAGCTTAAGTAAAAATATTTATAGCCAAAATTCATCGTAGCCATATATATACACACACACACGCCAACACATAAATACATACATACACATGCTTTTAAAATAGTCACTTTACCTTGAGAGTTTTAAAAGTGAATGCCAAGATCAAGTTGATCAGATTTTTGGGACATTTTTGTCCTGCAATAATTGATTTGGATCCTAGCAAGTTCATCGAATGCATCAAGTTGATCCAAACTGAGATCTTCAATTTTAGCGTCCCCGAAGCACATGCGGATGGACTCTTCCAGCTTTTTCATTTTCTTCAGATCAACGCCGCAAGTTTTTTCAGCTCCACATTCATCTTCAAGGAGCATGTAAATCTTCTCTAGTTCATCCTCACGGATAACCTACTCACTTTTTTCGATGGGAGTGCAAAGTAATCACTTTTCGGTTGAGTTTTTGAATCTATCAAGGATAGATTCAACAGAAGGGCTACCGAAAGAAAATACTTTGTTTCCTGGAGAAAAAATAATAAGGGCTACATCCGCTGCAAGAATTGTATAAGAACAATATATATTAATTCGTTAGCAAAGCTATAAAACATTTTCCTATGCTCATTATATATCCAGCTAAAAAAATTAATAAAAGAAAGAATTAAAAAGTACAATAAAAGTAGTTTCTATAGGTGTGGACCGAAGAAACCTACTTTTAGTGAGCTAGTACTAAAATATCATATTTCAACAACTTAAAACGACTTAACTCGTCAAATATTACATTGTTTTATGTGCCTAGGTTTAGTATTCCTACCGGCGTTGCAAGCAAAGCCGCCGGTTTTCCTTTCATAAGTTCACATTAAACTCGCCCAAGACACTATGCCTGAATATTGTACACAGACCGTCACGGAAACATGCAGTAATTCTTGAAATATTAATTGAAAGTAACAACTTAGTACAACATAGAAAAGGAAAATAAAAACAATGAAATATACCTACAAATTGATATGTCATGATCAACGATCTTTCCACAATTGAAAAAATTCTGTGCAAACTCTGTATAGCTAGAATCAAGCATCCCTTGCAATCTATCCAATGTACTCAATGTTTCCACAGTTTCACAATATGAAAACGCACAAGCATGTAATTTTTTTAGGACAGCGCCAAACACATTATTCTGTGAGAGAGATTTATAAATCAGCCAAATATAAATATGCAATCAAGTTGACTTTCATGTGTCTTCATTAAAAAAAACAAAAAAAAAAACAACATTAAACTGAATTGCACACAAGCCATGATACATATTTAGCCTAATATGTATCTTTTCTAGTAAATATTTCTAGCATGTTGTTGGTATTTGAACGTGAGGTAAACCCATACCAAAAACTAAATAATCAACATCTAACAAATAGTGAAATTATTAAGTAAAAAGTGAGTTAGACGTATAACTCAGAAAAGCAAATAAATAATGAACATGAAATATCATGACATTGAAATCTCAACAAAAGTGGATGAATGTCCACCTACATCACACACGCACACGCACACAGAAAAAAACCCCTTCATTTCCGGACTCTGAACTTGACCCTTGACCAAACAATCTAGAGAATTTGTATGTCCACGAAAATGAAAATAGAGCCAACTTTAGCAACTTCACTCATCATACCCTACAATGTTGTTAGTTACATGTAGTTGAAGTCCTCGAGTGGTAATAATATTTAATGAGCGGCGTATTTTTATATTTGAAAACTTAGAAATAAATGAGCAAAGAATTGGGGGATTTTCCGTTGGCAAATATTTATTGCGCAAACATGAAACTTAATATTCTTCAACACAAATAGAGAATCCGTATATGTTTTTCTTGTAACAAATTAAGTTGAATTCTCTTCCAGTGGATCTTACCAAAGATTTAGATCATTCGGATATAAATTACTTAACGTAAAGCCACACATAATACAACACGTCTCTAAATTGAATTATTGTCACCACATGAAACGTTAATTCATATTTATGATGCAAGCGCAGACCACATCATTGTTTTAATAGCAAGCTGTCATAACTTTCAAGGTCATAGAATCTGAAGACAACGATTTCTAATACACATACATGTAAAAAGAAATATAAAACATCATTTTTATCATGATCCATGAATTATTTAATGTCCTGGTGGGTTTTCATTGAAAGAATAAGAAAGAAACATCATTTTACTCAAACTGAAATCATGGAGAGACCAATTATTCTAACAGTTTCAAACAATCGTGATGACTTATTCAATTCCAAAACAACAACAACAACTACAACAACAAGGTTGCAGGTGATGTGATCAAACGATTGGGTATCAAGTTGGTGGATAGTCATGAAAAAATAATAAAATAAACTCCATACACATACCTACAAGGAGATGTCCGGTTGTTGTCGAAGTCTCTCGAAAACAACAACAATTCAACTACAACCAGTGTCTCATTTGCTCGTGTTGTTGTTAGTCCTTTCGTCTTTTCTTTCCCAGAGAATGATTTTAGACAAAAAGTGAATTGACAAACAACGGCGGCTGGAGTGTCCTATTTAAAGCCTGGAACGGTGAATTTGTGGGGTTTTTTTTATTACCAAAGCGCTCATTTGTTATCATTTTATTTTTTCATTATATTTGGTAGATTTAATGTCAATTTATTATTATGGGTTAATAATGTTAATTCTCATGACTAAAAAATTGTTCTTTTTTTTGCTATACATTTTGCAGGCAAAAATATTTTATTACGCACAAATGATGGTAATTCCTTTCATTCTTTGTTTTTTGCTCTATAGTTTGCACAATAAATTTTGTTTATGATGTCATTTCCATGAAATCGGTGTTGCTATGTTTGTGTCAAATAGTAGGGCGGCGCTTTTTCCTACGTTATAATGCCCTAGTCATAGCACATTTCCTAATCTACCCTCTGCCTTTTTTTGTTATTACCTATAGTTATTTGTCCATTGTTTCTAGTGTGTCCCACACGGTCAAAGATGCGATTGTTACCTTTTGTGTTTATCATTTTATATTCTAGCTAAAGATTTTTCACATTTATACCATTTCATGTGGAAAAATATATAATAATGTGCATTCTTTAAATTACATGTTGAATATCAATTAATTTTAATTCAACGGCGTACATTTTTTTCAATTTAAAAAAATTATTCTTTTAGGGGGGAAGATGATTTTGATTTTATTGCGGGACGGGATGATCATTCGAACCCTGGTTGATGTCAAGAACACGCATAATATTTATCAAAAGTTACAATTACATAACTTCAAAAATTTATTCATTTAGTAAAACCAAAGTCGAATAAATTCATGTCAAAGAGGATACAAAATTTCAAAATTGTGTATATGTTTTTCTTAAGTCACGTGTTCGCAAGCAAATCTTTGTGTAGTTTTTGCTTCTACTGCTATTGAATGATATACCAAAGAGCGAGTAGTACTATTAGCCTTTCTATGAGCTACAAAAAGCAACGAACTCTATAAGCTAAGGATTTTTTCACCTTTGGACACAAACTTTGTTCTCAACGAATACCCGTTGTTCTCAGCGAATATACTATTGAGTTACTTACTAAAATTCAGATGTATTCAGTGGTGGAACTACTTAAAACTAAGGGGGGAGCAACTGCCCCCCATGATCCAAAACAAAATGTGCATATAGTTTATCCCCCTTAATTTTTTTATTTGCCTTTATAAAACTCATTGCCCCCCCCCCCCCCCCCCCTCCTATCCGAGATCCGGCGTCCGTCACTGGATGCATTAAGTTATTTCTTTGGCAACACTCCCTCCTGTTAGGCCGATACCTTGATGGTAATTCATACTCCATTTTTAAGGTCCTTATTTAAGGTACATTTGTTAAGAAAATTATCACAGTTTTAGTGTACTTCATCTTTAAAATTATTCAATTATTCACATGTTTTCTTTAAAAGAAAAAAGGCACATCTTTTGACACATGCCTCAAAATAATCATGTTATTAAACCATAATTTTTAAAAGAAGAAATAATACTTATGAAGTTTATTGATGAGTAGGAAATTATGTGGAAAAGTGTGAAGGTTCTAAAAAATCTTGAATTTCTTAAGGTTTGAATGACGTTGCTGATGTTGAAAAATGAGAAAGAAACAAACTAGCGGTCTTAATCAGTTACTGAATCTATTTATTGATTTAACATGCTCTGTTTCTCTTTGACTAAAGAATGAAACCAACTGCTAAACGTGAAAAAAAAATATCCAAAAAAAACTTATTATTAAGTATTATTCATACACTATATTATAATTTTTTTTATGAATTATACTTATTACCTAAAATCTTTAATGACAATGATATGAATACATTGATGATCACAAAAAAATGACGTGTTATTATTTTGTCTATAAGTCTGATATATTTGTACCATTAATAATTTTTTGGGGTGGAGTCAAGACATTTTAATGCAAAAAAATATGACTTTTATTATTCTTAAATCTTAAATAAAAAACACACCCGTTACTAACAAAACAAACAAAATCACCGCACCACTCTTGATCAAAATCAACCCCATCCCTTTTCTTTTTGGGGATCTAGAGGGAGAAAGACAATAATATATTTAAAATTAGTGAATATGACAGTTTTTCAAAATTTTTACATAAAATATCAAATTATTTATAAAGAGTTGAAATATCATGCGGAAATATAATGATGTTACGAGTTACGACAAAGTGGCTTGAATTCACTTTTGCAGGACAGGTTCATGGATTTTCTTCACAAATAATTACTCCATTTCTTCTTGGTTGTTCCGTAAAGAAGAAAATAACCGTACACGTATGGAAGGGAGAATAATGAAAGCCCAAAGATTTGTTTTCTTTTTTTAATCGGCGTGATTTTCTATCCGTCCAATTTTCCAATTTTGCTTGCATTTGAACATACTAAAATTGTTTATACAATACGTTGAGTGATTCACTTTTCAAAGGCTACGAGAGATAAATTTAAACTAAGATCATTTACAAAAACCCATAAAATCAAAATAAAAATAGTCACTTTTCCTTGAGGGTTTTAAAAGTGAACGCCTAGATCAAAATGATCGATTTTTGAGACATTTTTGTCTTGCAATAATTCATTTGGATCCTAGCAAGTTCATTGAATGCCTCAAGTTGATCCAAACTATGATCTTCAATTTTAGCCTCCCAAAGCACACGCGCATGGACTCTTCCAGCTTTTTCATTTTCTTCAGATCAACGCCGCAAGTTTTTCAGCTTCACATTCATTTTCAAGGAGCGTGTAAATCTTCTCAGGTTCATCCTTACGGATAACCTGCTCACTTTTTCCGATGGGAGTGCAAAGTAGACACTTTTCGGTTGAGTTTTTGAATCTATCAAGGACAGATTCAACAAAAGGGCTACCGAAAGAAAATACTTTGTTTACTGGAGAAAAATAATAAGGGCTACATCCGCTAAAAGAATTGTTTAAGAACAATGTATATTAATTCTTTAGCAAAGCTATAAAACATTTTCCTATGCTCATTATCTATCCGGCTAAAAAAATTAATAAAAGAAAGAATTACAAAGTACAATGAAAGTAGTTTTTATAGGTGTGGACCGAAGAAACCTGCTTTTAGTGAGCTAGTCCTAAAATTCCATATTTCAACAACTTAAAATGACTTAACTCGTCAAATATTATAATGCCGTATGTGCCTAGGTATAGTATTCCTACAGCCGTTGCAAGCCAAGCCGCCGGTTTTCCTTTCATAAGTTCACATTAAACTCACCCAAGACGCCGTGCCTGAATAATGTACACATACCATCAAGGAGACATTCAGTAATTCTTAAAATATTAATTGAAAGTAACAACTTAGTACAACATAGAAAAGGGAAATAAAAACAATGAAATATACCTACATATTGATATGTCATGATGAACGATCTCTCCACAATTGAAAAAAGTCTGTGCAAACTCTGTATATCTAGAATCAAGCATCCCTTGCAATCCATCCAATGTACTCAATGTTTCCTCATTTTCACAATCTGAAAAAGCTTCCTCAGTTTCACAATCTGAAAAAGCACAAGCACGTAAATTTTTTAGGACAGCGCAAAACACAATATTCTGTGAGAGATTTATTAATCAGCCAAATATAAATATGCAAGCAAGTTGAATTTCACGTGTCTTCATTAAAAAAAAAAGCAAACAAACAAACAACATTAAACTTAATTGTACTCAAACCATGATGCATATTTAGCCTAATATGTATCTTTTTCAAGTAAATATTTCTAGCACGTTGTCGGTATTTGAACGTCAGGTAAACCCATACCAAAAACTAAATACTTAGCATGTAACAAATATTTAACAAAATAGAGCCAACTCTAGCAATTTCACTCATCATACACTACATTGTAGTTAGTTACATGTAGCTGAAGTCCTCGAGTGGTAATAATATTTATTGAGCGGCGTATTTTTTTATATTTGAAAACATAGAAATAAATGAGCAAACAAATGGGGGATTTTCCGTTGGCAAATATTTATTGCACAAACATGAAAATTAATATTCCTGAACACAAATAGAGAATCCGTATTTGTTTTTCTTATAACAAATTAGGTTGCGTTCTCTTCCAGTGGATCTTACCAAAGATTAGGATATAAATTTCTTAACGTGAAGCAACAAAGAATAGAACTCTGTCTCTCGATTGAATTATTGTCATCATAGGAATATTGATATATTAATTATTGAGGGCCATTATTACAAGACGTCTATCATTAACCATGCTCGTCAAACATTAATTAATATTTATGATGCAAGGGCAGACCGCATCATAATTTTAAGAGCAAGTTGTCATAACTTTCAAGGTCACAGAATATGAAAAAAAAAATTTCTAATTCACATACATGCAGAAAGAAATATAAAATGTCATTTTTATCATGATCCATGAATTATTTAATGTCCTGGTGGGTTTTCATTGAAAGAATAAGAAAGAAACATCATTTTACTCAAACTGAAATCCTGGAGAGACCAATTATTCTAACAGTTTCAAACAATCATGATAACTTATTCAATTTCAAAACAACAACAACTACAACTACTAGGTTTCATGTGATTTGATCAAACGATTGCGTGTCAAGTTGGTGGATCAGCCTGAAAAAATAATAAAATAAACTCCATACACATACCTACAAGGAGATGTCCGGTTGTTGTCGAAGTCTCTCCAAAACAACAACAATTCAACTACAACCAGTATCTCATTTGCTCGTGTTGTTGTCAGTCCTTTCGTCCTTCCTAGAGAATGATTTTAGACAAAAAGTGAGACAAACAACGGCGGCTGGAGGGTCCTATTTAAAGGCTGGAACGGTGAATTTGTGGGGTTTTTTTATCACCAAAACGCTCATTGTTATCATTTTATTTTTTCATTATATTTGGTAGATTCATGACAATTTATTATTATGGGTTAATAATGTTAATTCTCATGACCCAAAAATTGTTCTTTTTTTTGCTATATGTTTTGCAGACAAAAATATTTTATTACGCGGAAATGATGTTAATTTCATTGAAAACCCCTTTCATTATGTGTTTTTTGCCCTGTAGTTTGTACAATAAATTTTGTTTATAATGTCATTTACATGAAATCGGTGTTGCTATGCGTGTGTCAAACAGTTGGCCGGCGCTTTTTTCCAACGTTATAATGCCCTAGTCAAAGCACATTTCCTAATCTACCCTCTTCCTTTTTTTGTTATGACCTATAGTTATTCGTCCATTGTTTCTAGTGTGTCCCATGCAGTCAAAGATGTGATTGTTACCTTTTTTGTGTTTATCATTTTATACTCTAGCTAAAGATTTTTCACATTTATACCATTTCAAGTGGAAAAATTAATAATACTGTGCATTCTTTAATTGCATGTTGAATAAATATCAATTAATTATAATTCAACTTCGTTTGCCCACCCTCTCCAGCTTGATGCCGCAATGATTGATCTTCGAAAGCCATCTTTGGCTAGGGTCCAAGTCGAAATCGATATTTTACATCCCCCACCTAATAGGGTTTGGGTCCAAAGAGAAGATGGAAATAGTTTTTGGCAATCGATCACTTGGGAAGATGAAATCCCCTCTTATTGTACTCATTGTTGGCATCTCCGACATACTGAGCATGGCTGCTTTGTGAAGCACCCCGAGCTTCGTCAGCAACCTAAGGTTAACACCGGGCAACAAAAGAAGCAGGAGTATAAGTTGAAAAATGTTTCTTTGGAAAATACCTCAACGGCTCCCATTGTTGAACATAACAAGGACCAGCAGAGAGAAAAAAGGGATAATGTGACCCAAAAAAATGATAATGTCACTCAAACAGAAAAGAATTTTGGGGGAGCAGACCCACCTTTTGAGGTTCCGACCATTCCTTTTGCTAATTCAATGGGCACTCAACAAAGACCAACTGCAGTCGAATCACCTGTTGAGAGAAATGAGCGATTCGAGATAGTTCATAGGAAAGAAAATCGACTCGAACAGGGGTATCTTTCAGAAAATGAAAAAAAAACGACTCACTTGCTCCACAATCTCTAGCTCAAGCTATAGATGAATTGACGCAGGCCTCCATGGATGTGACCAACATAGAACAAAATCCAACCAATGACCATGCTTACGAAGGTAATTTTACAATGGTGACTAAAAGGAGGAAAAGTAGAAAAGACTATGCGGCTATGGCTAAAGGGATTGCAACCCGTTCAGATTCTTCCAATCTAACAGTTAAAGATGTTTAACGGTCTCTTTTGGAATATAAGAGGTGTGGGCAACCCCTCCTCGATACGAAGGTTGAAAAAATTGGTACGTACCTATAATTTGTCTTTTGTTGCTATTATGGAACCGATGGTTAATTCTCCTAACTACCTTAATAAGGAGCGATTAAAAATGGGATTTAGTTATACGATTTCTAATCCAAACAGCAAAATTTGGTTTTTTTTTGGAATTTTACCTCTGACTGGGATATTGTTCTTAATTCAAATCAAGGTATCCATTTGAAGTTCAATGATAGTGTCCCTTTTATTGTTTCGATCATCTATGCCAAATGTACTAGAGCAGAACGGGTGATGTTATGGAATGATTTGAGGTTGGTTTGCAATCTGAATATGCCTTGGTTAATTGGAGGTGACTTTAATGTTATACGCTTCTTAGATGAATACAAGGGACATGGGCATCCTGATATTGCCGCCATGAAAGACTTTAACACATCTATTTCTGAGTGCGGCTTACAGGAATCTACAGTTTCTGGGGGTCATTTCACCAAGGCTGGACATAGGCCGAATGGCTATGTTCAAAAAAAAAGCTTGACGAAATTTTGTTTAACACTCGGTGGCAATCTGATAGATCGTTTGAGATTCAATCCTTAGCCCGCACCTGCTCCGATCATCGGCCTCTTCTTTATTTGGGAAAAGAATGTCTCACCGGGCCAAAGCCTTTTCGTTTTCAGAAAATGTGGTTACACCGCTCGGATCTAAAAGATGTTAGCTAGCTGGAATGAACCCACACATGCATCTGGCATTCTTGGCTTTATGCTAAAGCTTAAATCCCTGCGCTCTCGCTTAAAGCAATGGAATGTTGAGTCTTTTGGGAATGTTCACGACAACATTAAATTAACCGAGGTTGATATTGTGACAAAAGAGAGTGTCTACGTTCAGGATCCCTCGCCCCAAAATAGAGCCGAGCTTTCACAAGCCCAAGCATGGACCTTATGTCTCTATTTATTGTTGGATTACGGTGGGAATGACACGTGGTGAGGTGCCAATCCGACCTCCATCAGGATTCTTAAAGAGTTTTCCACATGTCACTCTTTACTTGGTTTTATATTTCCGGGATTTCTCTTATGCCTTCCTTTGCTGATTCGATCCACCAGATCCTACAGAAACCTCTGTGATCTTTATTAACTGACAGCCCTGATGAAGGAGCCTTCCGCAATGAAATGAGTGCAAACCGGATTAAGAGAAAACATCAAAAGAAATGACATAATAGATGAAAATGATCTACAAAGACTTATACTTGAAGGCAGTAGTCAAAGAAACAATGAGATTGTACCCTCCAACTCTACTCTTAGTTCCAAGAGAAACTAGTGAGAATTGCAAAATAGATTGTTATAATATTATGGCGAAAACACAAGTTTTTGTATATAAGTGAACGGGCTATTGCAAGAGATCCGGAATGCAGGTAAATCTCTGAAGCATTCAACCCGGAAAGATTCTTGTGTGGTAATATTGATGTGAAAGAGAATGATTTTGAAGTGTTTCAGGGTCATCTATAAGATATAAACTATTGATTGCTACATTTGGATCGCCATTTGTGTTCTTGAAATGTTGGCTTTGGATGAAGAACATGTACATTGTGTGATGATGCATAGACGCATTGTCCCTCGAGCATCATAAAAAAAAATTATCTTATAAATATTAGAATCAATACAACATCTGAAAAAAAAAATTTAATAAACACGAGTGGGAATCTCATAAACACAATATGATTATAAGTAAGCTAGTTTAATTTCAAATCACCTAGAAAGGCTTTCTTTACATTTTTGACATGACTTGCAAAATGGAAAAGAGTCTTAGAAACTATAAAAACCAATTTGATATGGAAAATACCAATTAAAATCAAGAAGCAATACCATTTCCCCTTCAAGAATCTTTCGTCGAGCAAAGAGCCCCTCCATGTATGCCAGATTTACTGAAATGGACCTGCAGATTTTCAGTCCTCTGGAAAAAAGAAGTGAAGAAACATTGGTCATCAAACAATTAACAACGAAAGCCAACAATAGGGAAGAATGACTAGTTTATTGTTGTATACATATTAGCACAATGACTAGTTACATGCATGTAAGTGCTTCAACCTCTCCTTTAGTGATGAAAATGTTTTCAAACTGTCCAATTCCTTCAGGAAAGATGGGAAATAGACCGGAAATCAGCTCCAAATCCATATTATTACCATAAAATGTATCTTTTTAAAAACAAAAAAAAAAGGTAAATTACGTTGTTAAAATTTAGAGAATCTATAGTTTCAAGTGGATGATGACACGGCCTCATCACTCGATGAAATACAGGTTCTTGTTGAATATTCTGCAAAGTAGAAACCGGATATCAACGATAACAAGAGAAAATATATTTATGAAATTCGAAGCATATTTGTGGAAAATTAATTTTTTTATTTTTTTAACACAAGCCGGAAAGGTGACAGGTAGTGATTATTCAATGATTAAATAATATTAAAAACGAACTTCAAGTTCTGTAAGAATCTGAGAGGACATTACAACTTGTGAAACATAAAAAAAAAAAAGGGGAAAACAATAGAAAATACCTAGCCAGATCCATAGAAAATGATATGTCATGATCAACGATCTTTCTGCAATTGGAAATAATATGTGCAAACAACTCTACTTTACGAATCATCCTTTGAAATCCATCCACTGTACTCAATCTTGGCTTATGCACCACAACCAAGCCACAAAAGCATATTTTCATGTGCATATATTTCTCTCTCAATCTGCAAAAGCAAAGTATAAAATCAACATGAGCATCTACCCTTTGCGGATAGTTATTACGCAAACTTAAAAAGTAATTTTGTTCAATGGTAAAAAGAATCAAAGAGATCACGGAAATATTGTCATCAAAGAACCACGGATGTATTAACGATTGTAGGCCATATTAGAAAACATTTATAATAAATGTTTCATTATAGTTTTCATACGAGCGCGGATCCTCTACTCTAATGAGGGTACCAAAGATCATTTAACCCGGTGCCGGATATTTGAAACTTTCATCCCGGTGCCGGAGAATTGAATTTGTTGGATACAATTTGAGAAAGAAAAAAACATTTACTGAAATTCAAATCTAAGGGAGACCACACTTCAAAAAAAGGAAGAACACACCAAATTGCAAGTGGAGATTTGCTCGTGTTTCTATTCCAAGACATAAATTGAGTGAATTTGCGGGTTAGTTGTGTTCTTGCTTCCTATCCGCCACCTATGAGTTGTTTAAGAATGAGAAAGATAGATTGAAAACGCGGCTAGGGCTTCACACCCTAAATAGAGGTTGGAGTGATTGTGCTTCATACACATGGCAGGCATGCATTTACATATTTTGTCATTTGATGCCCCAATTTGTATGTAAAAACACCACATTCTGTTACCAATAATTTTTTTATTTATATAATTTTAATCTAAAATAGAATTAATCCAATTCTTTGTTTTACATAATACAGTAGACATAAATAAAAATTTACATAATTTGGATAGATGCGGTATATATAAAATTTTTTTACAGAATTCGTACTTTACGGTAAAAAAAATAGAGTATCGATGTAATTTTTTCGTAAATCAGAATATTGAAATATCTAAAATACTGTTTTGAAAAGATTTAGAGTGTATACTACAAATGCACTAATTAATGTATGGGTATCTATAGACAACTGGTTTCATACATTGCACATTGATTCTTTCTAAATAAAAATAATAATAATTGTTCATGATATAATCAAAATCAAATTGACATGATCTACATTGTACAATGATTCTAGAGTCAAAGGGTAATCTAGACTTTTAATATTAAAATTAATGAAACTTATCCACTTTCTTAATCCGTGTTAAAAGTCAAAATGGACTTAAATTTTTGGATGGAGGTAGTATTTTACATTTAACCAATACAATATATGTAAAGGTCCTTATTCATGGTATATTAACTGAAAAATCTATCACTGTTTTAGAGTACTATACCACTAAAATTGTTCAATCATTCATAAGTTTTTGTTTTTTTTTTTTTTTTTTGCCAAAAACCAATCAAATTTTTTATCTATGCCACCAAAAATCGTGCTTTTTTCGCCAATTTTTTTTAATTTTCTTTGTTTTAAAATCGTATTTAAAATACCCATTCACTGTCAGTTCCGAGAAGCTCATTAATAGATGCTAATCTATATGGTAAATTCAAGTACCAAATGCTTACATTTTCTTTCTCGTGCGTCAAAAAATGAATATATAGACGATTAACAAAATTTTCAAAGAAGAAATAATACATATATAGTTTATTGATGAATAGGAAATTATGTTGAATAGTGTGAAGGCTCTAAGAATCTTCAGTTACTTAAGTTTTGAATGACGCTGTTGATGTATAATAAAGAGAAGAAACAAACTAGTGGTTTTAGTCTGTTACGGAATCTAATTATTGATTTACACAGACTGTGTCCTTTTTAAAGAAAGAAATGAAACCAACTGCCATATGTGAAACGAAAATGGTCCAAAACTAAAACTTATTGCTAAGTTTTGTTCATATACTATATTATATACTTTTCCTTCTCAATCCCATGAATTATACGTATTATCTAAAAGCATTATTGACAATGATATGAATACATTGATTGATGGCGAAATGTTTTGATTTGATAAAAAATAATATATTTGTATCCTTAATATTTTATAACCAAAACTGTAGAATTTTAATTGTAAATGAAAACCGAAGACATCACATAAAACAATATTTGAGTTTAGTATTATACATGGTTTCATGTTTACGTTACATTTATAAAAAAGATATGTTGAATAATACCGGTTCTTATAAATGATCTTATTCTTTTCATTTGTTACTTAATTGGTTCATTAATGATTCATATGAATTAAATCATAACTGAAATGTTATATTTATCCTTATTTTAAAGGGAGAAGGGGCCACAAGGACAAAAAAATTAACAAATGGGTCTGGAAGGACAAAAGTAACATTTTCATGATTATAAAGGACAAAAATCACAATTGTTACTTTAAAATTGTTACTTCACGTGTTAATTTACTTTGTGTTTCACAATTGTTACTTCATTTTTACTCTATTCCATATTTGTTACTTCATATTTGTCACTTCATAATTGTTACTTTTGTCCTTATTAAATTACAGTTTCCTTCTATCCCGATTTTTTGATAATTTTGTCCTTCTGGACAAAAATCTATATTTTAAATATTAAACAATTTTCATAAAAAATTAAGAATAGAACGATTTTCAATTAATATTTGACATTTAACCAATAGTCTATTTGTTATGGTCTGGTATGTTTGATAAAAACATTCTATCACAGTGTTAGTGTACTACACCATTCAAATTATTCAAACATTCATAAGTTTATTTTCAAAAAAAATAAAACAGTCATATGTTTTTATAGAAAATTTGGTAAAAGGACACATATTGGAATATTTTTAAGTAACATGACACGACAATATTTTTTATAAGAAGGAGGAAAAATTCTATAATTTTTATAGCCTCAAGGCCAAACAAATAAATCAAAACCACCCCAACACGCGCTTTAGTGTAACTATTTTTTTCTTTTTCTTTCTACCTTAATTTTTCAAACACTCATATCATTTGATCTAGATCTCCAAACGCGATGAAAAATATCACTGAATTTTTTATTTTTTCAAACTCTTCATTTTGAGACTTGGTTCGATATAATCATATCATTTTTCGTGAGATTCAATGTCGAAATTTACTCGTTGAATCCCGACAGCGAATCCCGAAAATAAGTGAATTTCGACAATGGATTTTTGGAAATTACACCGAAATATGGTGAATGTGGTCTCAAAACAAAGAGCATGAAAAAATGAAATTTTTGATGAAAGAATTTTCAAATTTGTTTTAGATTGAATGATATAAGTGTTTAAAAAATATGAATGAGAGATAAAGTGTGTTGGTTTTTTTTATGGTACGAACAGCGTTCAGAATTTAAAAAAAAAAAAATTTTTTTTGTCTTTGATGCAAAAGTTTTGAAAACTTGTCGTATTCCCTAATTGATGAATTGTTTTTGTCATTCTCCCCTATTTCCCCAATATAAAGTTATCTACCTCCCCATTAGTTCACGATTTTAGAAGAGATGATACTTAAACATTTAATTAGTTAATTTTGTGTTTGATAGTTAAACATTTAATGATTTGTTTATGCTCTTGAATTAACTCTCCATCCCCCATCCCCCCAAAGAAGATCAATATAATATTAAACCAAAGGAAACAAGCAAAATACATAGTTAAATTATTTGGTTATTTTTTGGGGAGCAAAAATTCCACTTTGCAAAAGAAGATGGTGCAGCATTAAAATAGCTCTTGCTGAGTGAATCTGGAAGGTTGGTTAGGAGTTGTGGGTGCTAGCTTACTGTTTGAAAGAAAATACCATCAATTGGATGCAAGTGCTTTTTTAGAACTCCCTTTTTTTTGCAGTAGTTGGATGCAAGTTCTTTTTTAGATAACGCTACAATTTCTTCTTTCTCCTGGAGTTGCATCTCCATGGCTTTTATTTTTAATTTTGTCCTTTTTTTTATTTCACTGCTCGGAGGCTCATGCTCTTTCCCTAGCACCTGGTTTCCCACATCGGGTTTTCCGGACTAGGGTTTTAAGGAGGTGGAGGACATACATTGACGACATATTTTTTCGGAGGAGGCCGGGAGTGCCCAAAACCTTGTCAACTCTTTTCTTATATTAATAAAATTTTCAAGTTTTGTCTATAAAAAAAATAAAAAAAATATTCATAAAATTTATAAATAACTACACACAACACTTTAGACGACAAGCAAGACGAAGATTTGTGGAGTGAGGAATTACTTGTGTAACGCCCCCAAACATGTGTCTGATAGCGCTAATTGAGACATGAAAGATCCAGTTAACTACTTAGAACACCGTCCTCGCTTGGCTTAAAAGGATAACCCAAATTGACAAAACCTTTATATCTCACACTTATATGGGATTAGAATTCAACTACTTTAATTATGTGTGACATTACATTCTCCCCTTATAAGTAACTGGCTTACTTTCTAGGACTTGGCCATGGCTGTTCTCACACTTTTCCTTACCAGAGGATTATAAAGGTGGCCCCCACCGTCTCTCACGCCGTGGCACTAACTTATGTCTGATAGTCGGCTTTGATACCAATTTGGAATGCCATCAAACCCATGTCTAGTAGTGCTAATTGAGCAATAAATGATCTAATTAACTACCTAGTCCATCGTCCTCGTTTTGCCTAAAAGGGCTAACCCGAATTGAATGACTCTTATGTCTCACACTTATATGGGGGTGAGAATTCTACGACTTTACAAACATGTATCTTGACCCATAGGGCATCATCATCAACTAATAATTTCCACTAGTTTACCGATGAGAGTCATATTCATCATGTCAAGACGTTTAAAACCCAAATCTACTCTTTCCATTTATTGTGGACCCAAGGGTGTAAAGATTTGAATCTTTCAAATACAACTCTAATTTGTATCCCACTTGGACCCCGATGTATTTGTTCCTATGCTAGAAATCCAAACTCTATAACAAGAATATTCTATATTTGTTGGATTGTGAGAAAACTAGTCCGAAAGAAGAAATAAATTCATTTGCTAAAAATAAAAAATGAAAATAATAAATAAGTCATACTTGTAGATTTTTTAAAATCTAAATCCAACACAAGAAATAAATTCAACAGTTTGACGCCCACAAAAAGAAATACCTCTCAGGAAATACGGTTGGCTAGGTTCAAGCTTTTTGTGTCCCGTAGTGAGTATAACCTTTCAAATACACCCTTAATTTGTTTTCCATTTCAATCTTGTTATAATTGTTCATTTTCTAGAAATGCAAAATCCGAAAGAAGAAATAAGTTGTATTTGTTGATTTGTTAGAAATCAAATCCGAAACAAGAATTAAATTCTACGGGTTGACGCCGACAAAATGAATGTACCCCTCAAGATTGTTTTTGTGGTGTGTTTTAGATTTATTATAGATAACTATGAAACTTCATGACACAATTTTCTCACCAGCATGAAGAACCAGTGGCGGATCCAGAAATGTTTTTTAGGGGGGTCCGTAATTTTTTTAGGGGGTCCGTAAATATTTTTACGGTGTCCGAAATATTTTTCTATAGGTAAAATGTAGAGTTTTTATCCGTTCAGGGGGGTCCATGGACCCCCCTATGATACACTTACATCCGCCACTGTGAAGAACCGAAACAACATGACACATATTTGTTACCGTCATCGACCCAAGACACTATAAACAACCTATTGTGATTAAGCCTAACGGCACTAAACCAATAACCTTCAGAAAAATCAATTTTCACAATCAGTTTTTGTGTGTCAATTTTCGAAGTGGTATCACGGAAAATAGGGTACCACAATATTAAACACGTATAATATTTAGTGCACAACATTCCGTTTTAATTTTATAAATGACTTGAACAATAACATGGGGCCTAAACTAGACTCCAACTGAAACATTATTCCGTTTTAATTTTATAAATGCATTAATTTTTTGTGTGTCAACCATTAAGCACACTTTCTTACTGCACTTATCTTAACAACAACATTCTTTTTTTTTTTTGAAGCAGATAGCGCTAATGGTCAAACATGACTTCCTTTGGCTGATACTTGTACACATACTTTGATAGTTTGCTTAGACTAAGTTCTAACCTTATGATCTCCGACCACTATCATTAATTCGCAGTGCAAAAACATATCGAAACACAGTTCATAAAGGGTGAATCACTACCGAAGAAAATTTGCGTACAACATGTTATACGTATGAAGGTTGTACCAAATAGATGCATGTGTTCATCCATTCTTACTATCGTTCATTCTTACACAACACAATTATTTGAATAATGTTAGATAATGTATGAATATAACGCATGCACTTGGTACAACATTACTACAACGGTTATTATAAAATTTCTCGTGGAGTGATTTACCGTCTATAAAGTGAGCTTTAATCCGTCTATACATAAGCTATAAAGATGGTGGTTGTAGATCATAGATTGGAATTATACTCTAATAAGCCTATTAAAGTATAAGAGAAAATATTTTATGAAAATGATGATCAACCAAGCGTGAGTCCTGCTCGGGCATTAGAGCCATCTACTTCTAAGAAAAAGAATGTAGCTTTCAAAAATAGTGCAGCAAAAAAGGTGTTTCATAATGCATTATCACTGATCTTTGTTTATTGATGAGCATGTGTCCTTGCATGATAAAGTTGGGGCTCTCCTTCTATACATAAACCTTCTACAACATTGCAAAGAATGGATGGAAGACTGGTCTTGTTGCCTCATGCGACATTCTCTGGTGGAGGTAGATCATCAGATACTCTTCTTTCATACCGTTCTGTGTTTTTTTGCTCCAACATCTGCTATTGTTCCACTAGCTGGGGATCCTATGCTCGGTCAAATCAATAATTCTCATATCTTTTTATATAATATACTGTATAATGTATTGAGAATGTCCTCTCTTTTTTGTTCATATTAAAAAATATATATATATAAACTAGCACCGGATAAAAAGATTTAGAGGACTCTTCTGACTTTGACAAATATATAGTTTTTTTGTTAGAGGTCCCCTAGCCCTAAGAACTAACAAACTATTCATTTTCCCGAAGCCGATAATGTACATGAATGTTCCAAGCATGTCTTCCGACCATTCATGACACTTGCTTGCAATTAAACAGCTTGCATGTACAAAAAAGTGGGTATCTTTAAGGAGGAACATCAAGAAAAAGTATGAGCTTCAATTGCATACTAACCCGCGCATCATCCCCAACACCACGGCTATGAATACTATAACCTGCAGCCAGACCACGACCGCATCCACGACCACGACCACAACCAACACCACATCCACGGCAACTGTAATTGGCTGGATTGGATGCCAACTCCTCCACTCGTATTCCCCTTAAATTTTCATTTTTGTGAACATTTGACACATACTCCAAAGCCTCCATTACCTCTTTCTTTGCGGGAGCAACCAATGCAGCCGTATCATTTGCTATTACCCAAGGAGCGTCAGCAACCTTCCTCGTTAAAACTGCAACAATCATCATTGCAGAGAAAAAAAAACCAATCCTCCATTCTCTTTTTTTTTCCTATAGTCTTCTATGCCCACATTTTCTAGATCTGAATCATTATTTCTATCCACCACAAAAATCAATGAATTATGGGCGACGCAAGCGGAACAAATGTAAGGATCAGGGAATTTGGGCCTCACATATTCAAAGTCAGAAAAAGTGAGTCCTGTGATTCATTTATGGTGTCCTTCGAGCTTGATCTCCACCTGTTGACGGTTAATGAAAGTACCAATGTTCCAATTTGATTTCTTGAAACATAAATCAAACATAGAAGCTAGCTTAAGTAAACATATTTATAGCCAAAATTCATCGTAGCCATATATATACACACACACACGCCAACACATAAATACATACATACACATGCTTTTAAAATAGTCACTTTACCTTGAGAGTTTTAAAAGTGAACGCCAAGATCAAGTTGATCAGATTTTTGGGACATTTTTTCCTGCAATAATTGATTTCGATCCTAGCAAGTTCCTCGAATGCCTGAAGTTGATCCAAACTGAGATCTTCAATTTTAGCGTCCCCGAAGCACATGCGGATGGACTCTTCCAGCTTTTTCATTTTCTTCAGATCAACGCCGCAAGTTTTTTCAGCTTCACATTCATCTTCAAGGAGCATGTAAATCTTCTCTAGTTCATCCTCACGGATAACCTGCTCACTTTTTTCGATGGGAGTGCAAAGTAATCACTTTTCGGTTGAGTTTTTGAATCTATCAAGGATAGATTCAACGTAAGGGCTACCGAAAGAAAATACTTTGTTTCCCGGAGAAAAAATAATAAGGGCTACATCCGCCGCAAGAATTGTATAAGAACAATATATATTAATTCGTTAGCAAAGCTATAAAACATTTTCCTATGCTCATTATCTATCCAGCTAAAAAAATTAATAAAAGAAAGAATTAAAAAGTACAATAAAGTAGTTTCTATAGGTGTGGACCGAAGAAACCTACTTTTATTGAGCTAGTGCTAAAATACCATATTTCAACAACTTAAAACGACTTAACTCGTCAAATATTACATTGTTGTATGTGCCTAGGTTTAGTATTCCTACTGGCGTTGCAAGCAAAGCCGCCGGTTTTCCTTTCATAAGTTCACATTAAACTCGCCCAAGACACTATGCCTGAATATTGTACACAGACCGTCACGGAAACATGCAGTAATTCTTGAAATATTAATTGAAAGTAAAAACTTAGTACAACATAGAAAAGGAAAATAAAAACAATGAAATATACCTACAAATTGATATGTCATGATCAACGATCTTTCCACAATTGAAAAAATTCTGTGCAAACTCTGTATAGCTAGAATCAAGCATCCCTTGCAATCTATCCAATGCACTCAATGTTTCCACAGTTTCACAATCTGAAAACGCACAAGCATGTAATTTTTTTAGGACATCGCCAAACACATTATTCTGAGAGAGAGATTTATAAATCAGCCAAATATAAATATGCAATCAAGTTGACTTTCACGTGTCTTCATTAAAAAAAACAAAAAAAGAAACAACATTAAACTGAATTGCACACAAGCCATGATGCATATTTAGCCTAATATGTATCTTCTCTAGTAAATATTTCTAGCATGTTGTTGGTATTTGAACGTGAGGTAAACCCATACCAAAAACTAAATACTCAACATCTAACAAATAGTGAAATTATTAAGTATAAAGTGAGTTAGACGTATAACTCAGAAAAGCAAATAAATAATGAACATGAAATATCATGACATTGAAATCTCAACAAAAGTGGATGAATGTCCACCTACATCACACACGCACGCGCACACAGAAAAAAACCCCTTCATTTCCGGACTCTGAACTTGACCCTTGACCAAACAATATAGAGAATTTGTATGTCCACGAAAATGAAAATAGAGCCAACTTTAGCAACTTCACTCATCATACCCTACAATGTTGTTAGTTACATGTAGCTGAAGTCCTCGAGTGGTAATAATATTTAATGAGCGGCGTATTTTTATATATGAAAACTTAGAAATAAATGAGCAAAGAATTGGGGGATTTTCCGTTGGCAAATATTTATTGCGCAAACATGAAACTTAATATTCTTCAACACAAATAGAGAATCCGTATATGTTTTTCTTGTAACAAATTAGGTTGAATTCTCTTGCAGTGGATCTTACCAAAGATTTAGATCATTCGGATATAAATTACTTAACGTAAAGCCACACACAATACAACATGTCTCTCAATTGAATTATTGTCATCATAGGAAACATTAATTCATATTTATGATGCAAGCGCAGACCACATCATTGTTTTAATAGCAAGCTGTCATAACTTTCAAGGTCATAGAATCTGAAGACAAGGATTTCTAATACACATACATGTAGAAAGAAATATAAAACATCATTTTTATCATGATCCATTAATTATTTAATGTCCTGGTGGGTTTTCATTGAAAGAATAAGAAAGAAACATCATTTTAATCAAACTGAAATCATGGAGAGACCAATTATTCTAACAGTTTCAAACAATCGTGATGACTTATTCAATTCCAAAACAACAACAACAACAACAACAACAAGGTTGCAGGTGATTTGATCAAACGATTGGGTGTCAAGTTGGTGGATAGCCATGAAAAAATAATAAAATAAACTCCATACACATACCTACAAGGAGATGTCCGGTTGTTGTCGAAGTCTCTCGAAAACAACAACAATTCAACTACAACCAGTGTCTCATTTGCTCGTGTTGTTGTCAGTCCTTTCGTCCTTCCCAGAGAATGATTTTAGACAAAAAGTGAATTGACAAACAACGGCGGCTGGAGTGTTCTATTTAAAGCCTGGAACGGTGAGTTTGTGGGGTTTTTTTTATTACCAAAGCGCTCATTTGTTATCATTTTATTTTTTCATTATATTTGGTAGATTTAATGTCAATTTATTATTATGGGTTAATAATGTTAATTCTCATGACTAAAAAATTGTTCTTTTTTTTGCTATATATTTTGCAGGCAAAAATATTTTATTACGCGCAAATGGTGGTAATTCCTTTCATTCTTTGTTTTTTGCTCTATAGTTTGCACAATAAATTTTGTTTATGATGTCATTTCCATGAAATCGGTGTTGCTATGTTTGTGTCGAATAGTAGGGCAGCGCTTTTTCCAACGTTATAATGCCCTAGTCATAGCACATTTCCTAATCTACCCTCTGCCTTTTTTTGTTATTACCTATAGTTATTTGTCCATTGTTTCTAGTGTGTCCCACACGGTCAAAGATGCGATTGTTACCTTTTGTGTTTATCATTTTATATTCTAGCTAAAGATTTTTCACATTTATACCATTTCATGTGGAAAAATATATAATAATGTGCGTTCTTTAAATTACATGTTGAATATCAATTTATTTTAATTCAACGGCGTTCATTTTTTTCAATTTAAAAAAATTATTCTTTTAGGGGGGAAGATGATTTTGATTTTATTGCGGGAGGAGATGATCATTCGAACCCTGGTTGATGTCAAGAACACGCATAATATTTATCAATAGTTACAATTACATAACTTAGCAAAAATTTATTCATTTAGTAAAACCAAAGTCGAATAAATTCATGTCAAAGAGGATACAAAATTTCAAAAGTGAACGCCTAGATCAAAATGATCAGATTTTTGAGACATTTTTGTCTTGCAATAATTCATTTGGATCCTAGCAAGTTCATTGAATGCCTCAAGTTGATCCAAACTATGATCTTCAATTTTAGCCTCCCCAAAGAACACGCGCATGGACTCTTCCAGCTTTTTCATTTTCTTCAGATCAACGCCGCAAGTTTTTCTGCTTCACATTCATCTTCAAGGAGCATGTAAATCTTCTCAGGTTCATCCTTACGGATAACCTGCTCACTTTTTCCGATGGGAGTGCAAAGTAGACACTTTTCGGTTGAGTTTTTGAATCTATTAAGGACAGATTCAACAGAAGGGCTACTGAAAGAAAATACTTTGTTTCCTGGAGAAAAATAATAAGGGCTACATCCGCTAAAAGAATTGTTTAAGACCAATGTATATTAATTCTTTAGCAAAGCTATAAAACATTTTCCTATGCTCATTATCTATCCGGCTAAAAAAATTAATAAAAGAAAGAATTACAAAATACAATGAAAGTAGTTTTTATAGGTGTGGACCGAAGAAACCTGCTTTTAGTGAGCTAGTCCTAAAATTCCATATTTCAACAACTTAAAACGACTTAACTCGTCAAACATTATAATGCCGTATGTGCCTAGGTATAGTATTCCTACAGCCGTTGCAACCCAAGCCGCCGGTTTTCCTTTCATAAGTTCACATTAAACTCACCCAAGACGCCGTGCCTGAATAATGTACACATACCATCAAGGAGACATGCAGTAATTCTTAAAATATTAATTGAAAGTAACAACTTAGTACAACATAGAAAAGGGAAATAAAAACAATGAAATATACCTACAAATTGATATGTCATGATGAACGATCTCTCCACAATTGAAAAAAGTCTGTTCAAACTCTGTATATCTAGAATCAAGCATCCCTTGCAATCCATCCAATGTACTCAATGTTTCCTCGGTTCACAATCCGAAAAAGCTTCCTCGGTTCACAATCCGAAAAAGCACAAGCATGTAAATTTTTTAGGACAAGCGCAAAACACAATTTTACGTGAGAGATTTATTAATCGACCAAATATAAATATGCAAGCAAGTTGAATTTCACGTGTCTTCATTAAAAAAAAAAAACAAACAAACAAACAACATTAAACTTAATTGTACTCAAACCATGATGCATATTTAGCCTAATATGTATCTTTTCAAGTAAATATTTCTAGCACGTTGTCGGTATTTGAACGTCAGGTAAACCCATACCAAAAACTAAATACTTAGCATGTAACATATATTTAACAAAATAGAGCCAACTCTAGCAATTTCACTCATCATACACTACATTTTAGTTAGTTACATGTAGCTGAAGTCCTCGAGTGGTAATAATATTTATTGAGTGGCGTATTTTTTTATATTTGAAAACATAGAAATAAATGAGCAAACAAATGGGGGATTTTCCGTTGGCAAATATTTATTGCACAAACATGAAAATTAATATTCCTGAACACAAATAGAGAATCCGTATTTGTTTTTCTTATAACAAATTAGGTTGCGTTCTCTTCCAGTGGATCTTACCAAACATTAGGATATAAATTTCTTAACGTGAAGCAACAAAGAATAGAACTCGTCTCTCGATTGAATTATTGTCATCATAGGAATATTGATATATTAATTATTGAGGGCCATTATTACAAGACGTCTATCATTAACCATGCTCGTCAAACATTAATTAATATTTATGATGCAAGGGCAGACCTCATCATAATTTTAAGAGCAAGTTGTCATAACTTTCAAGGTCACAGAATCTGAAAAAAAAAATATTTCTAATACACATACATGCAGAAAGAAATATAAAACGTCATTTTTATCATGATCCATGAATTATTTAATGTCCTGGTGGGTTTTCATTGAAAGAATAAGAAAAAAACATCATTTAACTCAAATTGAAATCCTCGAGAGACCAATTATTCTAACAGTTTCAAACAATCATGATAACTTATTCAATTTCAAAACAACAACAACTACAACTACTAGGTTTCATGTGATTTGATCAAATGATTGCATGTCAAGTTGGTGGATCAGCCTGAAAAAATAATAAAATAAACTCCATACACATACCTACAAGGAGATGTCCGGTTGTTGTCGAAGTCTCTCCAAAACAACAACAATTCAACTACAACCAGTATCTCATTTGCTCGTGTGGTTGTCAGTCCTTTCATCCTTCCTAGA
Source organism: Gentiana straminea (assembly GCA_036785695.1). NCBI lineage: Eukaryota > Viridiplantae > Streptophyta > Magnoliopsida > Gentianales > Gentianaceae > Gentiana > Gentiana straminea. The sequence continues at coordinate 1,995,261 of JAVUPR010000345.1, read as the reverse complement.
GAATGATTTTAGACAAAAAGTGAGACAAACAACGGCGGCTGGAGGGTCCTATTTAAAGGCTGGAACGGTGAATTTGTGGGGTTTTTTTTATCACCAAAACGCTCATTGTTATCATTTTATTTTTTCATTATATTTGGTAGATTCATGACAATTTATTATTATGGGTTAATAATGTTAATTCTCATGACCCAAAAATTGTTCTTTTTTTTGCTATATATTTTGCAGACAAAAATATTTTATTACGCGGAAATGATGTTAATTTCATTGAAAACCCCTTTCATTATTTGTTTTTTGCCCTGTAGTTTGTACAATAAATTTTGTTTATAATGTCATTTACATGAAATCGGTGTTGCTATGCGTGTGTCAAACAGTTGGCCGGCACTTTTTTCCAACGTTATAATGCCCTAGTCAAAGCACATTTCCTAATCTACCCTCTTCCTTTTTTTTGTTATGACCTATAGTTATTCGTCCATTGTTTCTAGTGTGTCCCATGCAGTCAAAGATGTGATTGTTACCTTTTTTGTGTTTATCATTTTATACTCTAGCTAAAGATTTTTCACATTTATACCATTTCAAGTGGAAAAATTAATAATACTGTGCATTCTTTAATTGCATGTTGAATAAATATCAATTAATTATAATTCAACTGCGTTTGCCCACCCTCTCCAGCTTGATGCCACAACGATTGATCTTCGAAAGCCATCTTTGGCTAGGGTCCAAGTCGAAATCGATATTTTTCATCCCCCACCTAATAGGGTTTGGGTCCAAAGAGAAGATGGAAATAGTTTTTGGCAATCGATCACTTGGGAAGATGAAATCCCCTCTTATTGTACTCATTGTTGGCATCTCCGACATACTGAGCATGGCTGCTTTGTGAAGCACCCCGAGCTTCGTCAGCAACCTAAGGTTAACACCGGGCAACAAAAGAAGCAGGAGTATAAGTTGAAAAATGTTTCTTTGGAAAATACCTCAACGGCTCCCATTGTTGAACATAATAAGGACCAAAGAGAGAGAAAAAAAGGGATAATGTGACCCAAAAAAATGATAATGTCACTCAAACAGAAAAGAATTTTGGGGGAGCAGACCAACCTTTTGAGTTTCCGACCATTCCTATTGCTAATTCAATGGGCACTAAACAAAGACCAACTGCAGTCGAATCACCTATTGAGAGAAATGAGCGATTCGAGATAGTTCATAGGAAAGAAAATCGACTCGAACAGGGGTATCTTTCAGAAAATGAAAAAAAACGACTCACTTGCTCCACAATCTCTAGCTCAAGCTATAGATGAATTGACGCAGGCCTCCATGGATGTGACCAACATAGAACAAAATCCAACCAATGACCATGCTTACGAAGGTAATTTTACAATGGTGACTAAAAGGAGGAAAAGTAGAAAAGACTATGCGGCTATGGCTAAAGGGATTGCAACCCGTTCAGATTCTTTCAATCTAACAGTTAAAGATGTTTAACGGTCTTTTTTTGGAATATAAGAGGTGTGGGCAACCCCTCCTCGATACGAAGGTTGAAAAAATTGGTACGTACCTATAATTTGTCTTTTGTTGCTATTATGGAACCGATGGTTAATTCTCCTAACTACCTTAATAAGGAGCGATTAAAAATAGGATTTAGTTATACGATTTCTAATCCAAACAACAAAATTTGGTTTTTTTTGGAATTTTACCTCTGCCTGGGATATTGTTCTTAATTCAAATCAAGGTATCCATTTAAAGTTCAATGATAGTGTCCCTTTTATTGTTTCGATCATCTATGCCAAATGTACTAGAGCAGAACGGGTGATGTTATGGAATGATTTGAGGTTGGTTTGCAATCTGAATATGCCTTGGTTAATTGGAGGTGACTTTAATGTTATACGCTTCTTAGATGAATACAAGGGACATGGGCATCCCGATATTGCCGCCATGCAAGACTTTAACACATCTATTTCGAGTGCGGCTGCTTACGGGAATCTACGGTTTACGGGGTCATTTCACCTAGGGCCGGGACATAGGCCGAATGTCTATGTTCAAAAAAAGCTTGACAGAATTTTGTTTAACACTCAGTGGCAATCTGATAGATCGTTTGAGATTCAATCCTTAGCCCGCACCTGCTCCGATCATCGGCCTCTTTTTTATTTGGGAAAAGAAAGTCTCACCGGGCCAAAGCCTTTTCGTTTTCAAAAAATGTGGTTACACCGCTCGGATCTAAAAGATGTTGTAGTAGCTAGCTGGATTGAACCCACACATGCGTCTGGCATTCTTGGCTTTATGCCAAAGCTTAAATCCCTGCGCTCTCGCTTAAAGCAATGGAATGTTGAGTCTTTTGGGAATGTTCACGACAACATTAAATTAACCGAGCTTGATATTGTGACAAAAGAGAGTGTCTACGATCAGGATCCCTCGCCCCAAAATAGAGCCGAGCTTTCAGAAGCCCAAGCATGGACCTTATGTCTCTATTTATTGTTGGATTACGGTGGGAATGACACGTGGTGAGGTGCCAATCCGACATCCATCAGGATTCTTAAAGAGTTTTCCACACGTCACTCTTTACTTGGTTTTATATTTCCGGGATTTCTCTTATGCCTTCCTTTGCTGATTCGATCCACCAGATCCTACAGAAACCTCTGTGATCTTTATTAACTGACAGCCCTGATGAAGGAGCCTTCCGCAATGAAATGAGTGCAAACCGGAATAAGAGAAAACATCAAAAGAAATGACATAATAGATGAAGATGATCTACAAAGACTTATACTTGAAGGCAGTAGTCAAAGAAACAATGAGATTGTACCCTCCAACTCTACTCTTAGTTCCAAGAGAAACTAGAGAGAATTGCAAAATAGATGGTTATAATATTATGGCGAAAACACAAGTTTTTGTATATAAGTGAACGGGCTATTGCAAGAGATCCGGAATGCAGGTAAATCTCTGAAGCATTCAACCCGGAAAGATTCTTGTGTGGTAATATTGATGTGAAAGAGAATGATTTTGAAGTGTTTCAGGGTCATCTATAAGATATAAACTGTTGATTGCTACATTTGGATCGCCATTTGTGTTCTTGAAATGTTGGCTTTGGATGAAGAACATGTACATTGTGTGATGATGCATAGACGCATTGTCCCTCGAGCATCATAAAAAAAAATTATCTTATAAATATTAGAATCAATACAACATCTGAAAAAACAAATTTAATAAACACGAGTGGGAATCTCATAAACACAATATGATTATAAGTAAGCTAGTTTAATTTCAAATCACCTAGAAAGGCTTTCTTTACATTTTTGACATGACTTGCAAAATGGAAAAGAGTCTTAGAAACTATAAAAACCAATTTGATATGGAAAATACCAATTAAAATCAAGAAGCAATACCATTTCCCCTTCAAGAATCTATCGTCGAGCAAAGAGCCCCTCCATGTATGCCAGATTTACCGAAATGGACCTGCAGATTTTCAGTCCTCTGGAAAAAAGAAGTGAAGAAACATTGGTCATCAAACAATTAACAATGAAAGCCAACAATAGGGAAGAATGCAGGCTATGTTTATTGTTGAATACATATTAGCACAATGACTAGTTACATGCCTGTAAATGCTTCAACCTCTCCTTTAGTGATGAAAATGTTTTCAAACTGTCCAATTCCTTCAGGAAAGATGGGAAATAGACCGGAAATCAGCTCCAAATCCATATTATTACCATAAAATGTATCTTTTTAAAAACAAAAAAAAAGGTAAATTACGTTGTTAGAACTTAGAGAATCTATAGTTTCAAGTGGATGATGACACGGCCTCATCACTCGTTGAAATACAGGTTCTTGTTGAATATTTTGCAAAGTAGAAACCGGATATCAACGATAACAAGAGAAAATATATTTATGAAATTCGAAGCATATTTGTGGAAAATTAATTTTTTATTTTTATAACACAAGCCGGAAAGGTGACAGATAGTGATTATTCAATGATTAAATAATATTAAAAATGAACTTCAAGTTCTGTAAGAATATGAGAGGACATTACAACTTGTGAAACATAAAAAAAAAAAGGGGAAAACAATAGAAAATACCTACCCAGATCCATAGAAAATGATATGTCATGGTCAACGATCTTTCTGCAATTGAAAATAATATGTGCAAACAACTCTACTTTACGAATCATCCTTTGAAATCCATCCACTGTACTCAATCTTGGCTCATGCAACACAACCAAGCCACAAAAGCATATTTTCATGTGCATATATTTCTCTCTCAATCTGCAAAAGCAAAGTATAAAATCAACATGAGCATCTACCCTTTGCGGATAGTTATTACGCAAACTTAAAAAGTAATTTTATTCAATGGTAATAGAGAATCTGTAAAGAGATCACGGAAATATTGTCATCAAAGAACCACGGATGTATTAACGATTGTAGGCCATATTAGAAAACATTTATAATAAATGTTTCATTATAGTTTTCATACTGAGCGCAGATCCTCTACTCTAATGAGGGTACCAAAGATCATTTAACCCGTTGCCAGATATTTGAAACTTTCATCCCGGTGCCGGAGAATTGAATTTGTTGGATACAATTTGAGAAAGAAAAAAACATTTACTGAAATTCAAATCTAAGGGAGACCACACTTCAAAAAAAGGAAGAACACACCAGCTGCAAGTTGAGATTTGCTCAGGTTTCTATTCCAAGACACAAATTGAGTTTGAATTTGCGGGTTAGCCGTGTTCTTGCTTCCTATCCGCCACCTATGAGTTGTTTAAGAATGAGAAAGATAGATTGAAAACGCGGCTAGGGCTTCACACCCTAAATAGAGGTTGGAGTGATTGTGCTTCATACACATGGTAGGCATGCATTTACATATTTTGTCATTTGATGCCCCAATTTGTATGTAAAAACACCACATTCTGTTACCAATAATTTTTTTTATTTATATAATTTTAATCTAAAATAGAATTAATCCAATTCTTTGTTTTACATAATACAGTAGACATAAATAAAAATTTACCGAATTTGGATAGATGCGGTATATATAAAAGAAATTTTACAGAATTCGTATTTTACGGTAAAAAAAATAGAGTATTGGTGTAATTTTTTCGTAAATCTGAATATTGAAATATCTAAAATACTGTTTTGAAAAGATTTAGATTGTATACTACAAATGCACTAATTAATGTATGGGTATCTATAGACAACTGGTTTCATACATTGCACATTGATTCTTTCTAAATAAAAATAATAATAATTGTTCATGATATAATCAAAATCAAATTGACATGATCTACATTGTACAATGATTCTAGAGTCAAAGGGTAATCTAGACTTTTAATATTAAAATTAATGAAACTTATCCACTTTCTTAATCCGTGTTAAAAGTCAAAATGGACTTAAATTTTTGGATGGAGGTAGTATTTTACATATAACCAATACAATATATGTACAGGTCCTTATTCATGGTATATTAACTGAAAAATCTATCACTGTTTTAGAGTACTATACCACTAAAATTGTTCAATCATTCATAAGTTTTTTTTATTTATTTATTTTTTTATTTATTTATTTTTTTTTGCCAAAAACCAATCAAATTTTTTATCTATGCCACCAAAAATCGTGCTTTTTTCGCCAATTTTTTTTTAATTTTCTTTGTTTTAAAATCGTATGTAAAATACCCATTCACTGTCAGTTCCGAGAAGCTCATTAATAGATGCTAATCTATATGGTAAATTCAAGTACCAAATGCTTACATTTTCTTTCTCGTGCGTCAAAAAATGAATATATAGACGATTAACAAAAATTTCATAGAAGAAATAATACATATATAGTTTATTGATGAGTAGGAAATTATGTTGAATAGTGTGAAGGCTCTAAGAATCTTCAGTTACTTAAGTTTTGAATGACGCTGTTGATGTATAATAAAGAGAAGAAACAAACTAGTGGTTTTAGTCTGTTACGGAATCTAATTATTGATTTACACAGACTGTGTTCCTTTTTAAAGAAAGAAATGAAACCAACTGCCATATGTGAAACGAAAATGGTCCAAAACTAAAACTTATTGCTAAGTTTTGTTCATATACTATATTATATACTTTTCCTTCTCAATCCCATGAATTATACATATTATCTAAAATCATTATTGACAATGATATGAATACATTGATTGATGGCGAAATGTTTTGATTTGATAAAAAATAATATATTTGTATCCTTAATATTTTATAACCAAAACTGTAGAATTTTAATTGTAAATGAAAACCGAAGACATCACATAATACAATATTTGAGTTTAGTATTATACATGGTTTCATGTTTACGTTACATTTATAAAAAAGATATGTTGAATAATACCGGTTCTTATAAATGATCTTATTCTTCTCATTTGTTACTTAATTGGTTCATTAATGATTCATATGAATTAAATCATAACTGAAATGTTATATTTATCCTTATTTTAAATATTAAACAATTTTCATAAAAAATTAAGAATAGAACGATTTTCAATTAATATTTGACATTTAACCAATATTCCATTTGTTATGGTCTGGTATGTTTGATAAAAACATTCTATCACAGTGTTAGTGTACTACACCATTCAAATTATTCAAACATTCATAAGTTTATTTTCAAAAAAAATAAAACAGCCATATGTTTTTATAGAAAATTTGGTAAAAGGACACATATTGGAATATTTTTAAGTAACATGACACGACAATATTTTTTATAAGAAGGAGGAAAAATTCTATAATTTTTATAGGGGTGGTGGGCCTAAAGGACAATATAAGATGTTAAATGATGAAATAGGACAAAAAAAATAAAGAAGTGGTTGAAAAGGACAAAAATAATAGACATGTACAAAAAAACCCTTAATGATAATAAAAGATTTATTTGTTTTTTTTAACATTAAATTCGGCCAAATAAAGCGCTGAAATCAAGGGAGAATGATTGGAACGGACTCTGTAACTGCATTTGATTCTATCAAAGCCGATCAAGAAATCAGAAAACGGAAATCAGATGGAAAAAAAAATCAATAGATGCAGATAAATTTGAAGAATTCGTACCCAAAGCTAATTCGATTAAATGAAAAGAAGGAGATCAAATTGGTGCTAACCAAACGACAAAACTCAAGGCTATGGCTCTCAAACGAACCCAAACAAACTTTTTTTTTTCTTTCTTCATTCCCTAGCACAAGCACAAATTGATCACATTACCTGCATGCTAATATACAGGTTTTCATAGTGAGGAAAAGAATTGTTACTACTACTACTACAGCAGATTCCATATTATGTGCACACTAAAATACTGCATAAGTACAAAATTGAGTTGAAACAGCTTAAGAATCTATGGGTATCAATCATGTACCAGACAAGGAGAAGTATAGGTACAACCACCAAAAACATCGATAGATCTAACCGAAACATATCAGTATTAATCAATCATATGCGGTTATGGTAGGAAAGACTTGTTACTACAATTTTTTTCATTGTTACTATATGCAGTAAATGGACTTATGTATAGAAACATCTTGGGGTGGTATAACAATGTGTTAGTACGTGTATAAGTGTGTAGCTAGCAGCATTGTGAATGTATATGTTACTACTTGTGTGTGGGTATGTGTATATGTTACTACTAGTTTTACAACGTTTGGTGTAAATCCGTATATGTCTAGGAAGATTTTGGAGACATAATGTGCTGCTGCTGAAGACATAAATCAGTTGTTCTGCACTATAGGTTGCACGCATAATTGAGATTGCTTATGTGATGTTACTACAAGATGGACAAGATATGTGTTACTACTATTGTTACTACATGTGGTTTAAATCCGTAAATGTGTTGGCACATTTTGAAGACATATTGTGATCTTCTTTGCATACATAAACTAATGGGCATTTACTACGTTTATTATAGGCTTGTTTAATACTAATCTAATCTAATGTACTGTTACTACAAGGTTTTTTTTGTGACTATATTCTTTGTATGTGTTTCTACACTTTTTTTTTGCTAAAACTACACCTAAGTTATTAGTTGTTACTACAATATATTTTCAGTGGTACAACATGTTTCACATGTATTACTACATATTCTTGGGTGTAACTGCATATATTTTCAGTGGTACAACATGTCCACAAATGAAGTAACACGTATTTCACAGTGGTTTTCATGAACACACTTAGACGTAGTACTACCACGATGCAAACAACCTCAAACGTAGGAACACATATTGTCCACTGTAAACCCTGAACCATAAAGCCTAAACCTTAAACCCTAAGCCACTAAACCCCAAACCACGAACATTGAACCCTAAACTTAAACCCCAAACCCAAACCCTAACCACAACCACGAACCACGAACCACTAAACTCGAACCACTAAACATGAACCACTAAACCACAAACCACAAAACCACAAACCCTAGAACCCTAAACCCTAAACCACGAACCACTAAACACGAACCACTAAACTTTGAACCTTAAACCACAGAACCACGAACCACTAAACACTAAACCACAACCACGAACCCCAAACCCAAAACCCTAAATCTAAACGCTAAACCATAAACATGAACCCTAAACCTGAATCCAAAACCTTGAACCTTAAATGCTAGGTTAGGGTTCAAGTTTAGGGTTTAGGGTTCAAGTTTAGGTTTTAGGGTGCAAGTTCAGGTTCAGGGTTGAAAGTTTAGGGTTAGGGTTTAGTGTTTAGGGTTCAGGCTTAGGGTTTTGTTTTTAAGGTTTAATGTTCAGGGTTTAGGGTGTTCATTATGTGTTACTATGTTTGAGTGTGTTTGCATAATGGTGTTACTACGTCGGATGTTGTTCACGGAACAAACATGAAATACGTGTTATTTTATATGTGGACTCAGTATAGGAATGTGGTTCTAAATGATTAAGGATGTCTTCATTCGGCAATACTAAATGTAAATAGCTACAAATGTGTACTACAAATTTGGACAAAAGAACTACACATGTGTAGTGATTTTACTACAAGATGGACATGTTATGTGTTACTATTATTGTTACTACATGTGGTCTAAATCCGTATAGGTCTTGGAACATTTTGGAGATGTAATGTGCTACTACATGTTGAGAATAAGGTTCTTACTGCAAGTGTTACTACATTAATTTACTACTTATTAATATATCATTTTTTTCGGGTGTAACTACGTGTATTATAGACTGTCTAATACTAATCTAATCTAATGTACTGTTACTACATGTTTTTTTATTGTGACTATATTCTTTGTATGTGTTTCTACACATTTTTTTGCCGAAACTACTCCTAAATGATTAGTTGTTACTACAATATATTTTCAGTGGTACAACATGTTTCACAGGTATTACTACATATTCTTGGGTGTAACTACATATATTTTCAGTGGTACAACATGTCCACAAATGAAGTAACACGTATTTCACTAGGGTTTCATGAACACACTTAGACGTAGTAATACGATGATGCAAACACCCTCAAACATAGGAACACATAATGTACACTCTAAACCGTGAACAATGAACCCTAAACCCTAAACCTTAGATCCGAAACCCTAAACCACGAACTCGTGAACCACTAAACTTAAACCCCAAACCACAAACCACAAACCACTAAACCACTAAACCACAACCACGAACCGAACCTAAACCACAACCACAAACCACTAAACATGAACCACAAACCACAAACTCTAAACCCTAAACCTTAACCACTAAACATTAAACCACTAAACCACGAACCACTAAACATGAACCCTAAACCACGAACCACTAAACATGAACCACTAAACCTTAAACCACCCTAAACCACGAACCACTAAACCGAACCCTAAAACCTAAACACGAACCCTAAATCTAAACTCTAAACATGAACCCTAAACCTAAATCCTAAACCCTGAACCTTAAATGCTAGGTTAGGGTTCAAGTTTTAGGATTTAGGGTTCAGGTTTAGGGTTCATGTTTAGGGTTTAGGGTTCGTTTAGGGTTTAGGGTTTAGGGTTTAAGGTTCAGGGTTAGGGTTTAGGGTTCAGGCTTAGGGTTTTGTGTTTAAGGTTTAATGTTCAGGGTTTAGGGTGTACATTATGTGTTACTATGTTTGAGGGTGTTTGCATAGTGGTGTTACTACGTCGGATGGTGTTCACGGAACCAACGTGAAATCCGTGTTATTTTATATGTGGACTCAGTATATGAATATGGTTGTATGTCTCAGTGTTGTAAAACGATTAAGGATGTCTTCATTCGGCAATACTAAATGTAAATAGCTACAAATGCATACTAACAAATTTGGACAAAAGAACTACACATGTGTAGTAATGTTACTACAAGATGGACATGTTATGTGTTACTACTATTGTTACTACATGTGGTCTAACTCCGTATAGGTCTTGGAACATTTTGGAGACGTAATGTCTTTATTCTTTGCATACATAAATCGGTTGTTCTGCACTGTAGGTTGCACGTATAAATAAACAGAGATTGCTTAATGATATATTGCAACTAAAATTATTTTGGTCAACAAAACTTATCTAGTGGGAATAAAGATAATACTTTCACAAGTAATATATTGCTTCTTCCTTCAAGCGAAAAATCTTTTTCATTTGAGTGAAAAAGGCATGCAAACAACTATTTTAGTGGTAAAGGCATGCATACAGCTATTTTAGTGGCAGCATTTGTTGCCTTTAGGACGAACTTGGTTTTTATTTGCCGGAGATGAGGAACGGAAGCAGGGGATGTGGTGGCGGAGGGATAGACGACTAGATCATCCAACTTTTAATTTTTTTTATCTTTAATTCGAAAATAATGGCATGAAAATAGGATGCAAAATCTGATTTGCGGTTATTGAACAGCATTGAATGCATTTCTTAAAAAAATATTTATTACAAATAAATGAATATATTAGAAAATAAAAAATTAAGGGTATTTTTGGATACACATTCTTTTTGTCATTTCTACAATGGTGCGTTATTTTCTTGTCCTTTTTACACAAATAAGATGTAAACCCGTCCTCTACAACCTTTTCCTAATTTTTATAGCCTCAAGGCCAAACAAATAAATCAAAACCACCCCAACACGCGCTTTAGTGTAACTATTTTTTTCTTTTTCTTTCTACCTTAATTTTTCAAACACTCATATCATTTGATCTAGATCTCCAAATGCGATGAAAAATATCACTGAATTTTTTATTTTTTCAAACTCTTCATTTTGAGACTTGGTTCGATATAATCATATCATTTTTCGTGAGATTCAATGTCGAAATTTACTCGTTGAATCCCGACAGCGAATCCCGAAAATAAGTGAATTTCGACAATGGATTTTTGGAAATTACACCGAAATATGGTGAATGTGGTCTCAAAACAAAGAGCATGAAAAAATGAAAATTTTGATGAAAGAATTTTCAAATTTGTTTTAGATTGAATGATATAAGTGTTTAAAAAATATAAATGAGAGATAAAGTGTGTTGGTTTTTTTTATGGTAGGAACAGCGTTCAGAATTTCAAAATATTTTTTTTTTTTTTTTTTGTCTTTGAAGCAAAAGTTTTGAAAACTTGTCATATTACCTAATTGATGAATTGTTTTTGACATTCTCCCCTATTTCCCCAATATAAAGTTATCTACCTCCCCATTAGTTCACGATTTTAGGAGAGATGATACTTAAACATTTAATTAGTTAATTTTGTGTTTGATAGTTAAACATTTAATGAGTTGTTTATGCTCTTGAATTAACTCTCGATCCCCCCATCCCCCCAAAGAAGATCAATATAATATTAAACCAAAGGAAACAAGCAAAATACATAGTTAAATTATTTGGTTATTTTTTGGGGAGCAAAAATTCCACTTTGCAAAAGAAGATGGTGCAGCATTAAAATAGCTCTTGCTGAGTGAATCTGGAAGGTTGGTTAGGAGTTGTGGGTGCTAGCTTACTGTTTGAAAGAAAATACCATCATGCTTTCAGAACTCCCTTTTTTGCAGTAGTTGGATGCAAGTTCTTTTTTAGATAACGCTACAATTTCTTCTATCTCCTGGAGTTGCATCTCCATGGCTTTTATTTTTAATTTTGTCCTTTTTTTATTTCACTGCTCGGAGGCTCATGCTCTTTCCCTAGCACCTGTTTTCCCACATCGGGTTTTCCGGACTAGGGTTTTAAGGAGGTGGAGGACGTACATTGACGACATATTTTTTCGGAGGAGGCCGGTAGTGCCCAAAACCTTGTCAACTCTTTTCTTATATTAATAAAATTTACAAGTTTTGTCTATAAAAAAAATAAAAATAAATATTCATAAAATTTATAAATAACTACACACAACACTTTAGACCACAAGCAAGACGAAGATTTGTGGAGTGAGGCATTACTTGTGTAACGCCCCCAAACATGTGTCTGATAGCGCTAATTGTGACATGAAAGATCCAGTTAACTACTTAGACCACCGTCCTCGCTTGGCTTAAAAGGATAACCCAAATTGACAAAACCTTTATATCTCACACTTATATGGGATTAGAATTCAACTACTTTAATTATGTGGGACATTACATTCTCCCCCTTATAAGTAACTGGCATAGTTTCTAGGACTTGGCCATGGCTGTTCTCACACTTTTCCTTACCAGAGGATTATAAAGGTGGCCCCCACCGTCTCTCACGCTGTTGCACTAACTTATGTCTGATAGTCGACTTTGATACCAATTTGGAATGCCATCAAACCTATGTGTAGTTGTGCTAATTGAGCAATAAATGATCTAATTAACTACCTAGTCCATCGTCCTCGTTTTGCCTAAAAGGGCTAACCCGAATTGAATGACTCTTATGTCTCACACTTATATGGGGGTGAGAATTCTACGACTTTACAAACATGTATCTCGACCCATAGGGCATCATCATCAACTAATAATTTCCACTAGTTTACCGATGAGAGTCATATTCATCATGTCAAGACGTTTAAAACCCAAATCTCCTCTTTCCATTTATTGTGGACCCAAGGGTGTAAAGATTTGAATCTTTCAAATACAACTCTAATTTGTATCCCACTTGGACCCCGATGTATTTGTTCCTATGCTCGAAATCCAAACTCTATAACAAGAATATTATATATTTGTTGGATTGTGAGAAAACTAGTCCGAAAGAAGAAATAAGTTCATTTGCTAAAAATAAAAAATGAAAATAATAATTAAGTCATACTTGTAGATTTTTTAAAATCTAAATCCAAAACAAGAAATAAATTCAACAGTTTGACGCCCACAAAAAGAAATACCTCTCAGGAAATACGGTTGGCTAGGTTCAAGCTTTTTGTGTCCCGTAGAGAGTATAACCTTTCAAATACACCCTTAATTTGTTTTCCATTTCAATCCTGTTATAATTGTTCATTTTCTAGAAATGCAAAATCCGAAAGAAGAAATAAGTTGTATTTGTTGATTTGTTAGAAATCAAATCCGAAACAAGAATTAAATTCTACGGGTTGACGCCGACAAAATGAATGTACCCCTCAAGATTGTTTTTGTGGTGTGTTTTAGATTTATTATAGATAACTATGAAACTTCATGACACAATTTTCTCACCAGCATGAAGAACCAAAACAACATGACACATATTTGTTACCGTCATCGACCCAAGACACTACAAACAACCTATTGTGATTAAGCCTAACGGCACTAAACCAATAACCTTCAGAAAAATCAATTTTCACAATCAGTTTTTGTGTGTCAATTTTCGGAGTGGTATCACAGTAAATAGGGTACCACAATATTAAACATGTATAATATTTAGTGCACAACATTCCGTTTTAATTTTATAAATGACTTGAACAATAACATGGTGCCTAAACTAGACTCCAACTGAAACATTATTCCGTTTTAATTTTATAAATGCATTAATTTTTTGTGTGTCAACCATTAAGCACACTTTCTTAATGCACTTATTTTAACAACAACAATCTTTTTTTTTAGGGGGAAGGGGCTGGAAGGACAAAAATTGTCACAAATGAGGATACGAGGACATCTTTCATTTTTGGTGATTAAAAAGGACAAATTAATAATAGATGAACCGAAATACTCTTTTTTTTTTTTTAATTTTTCTTTTTGGCAATTTGGAGTAAGTGCTGTGAAATCTTGAATTGGATTTAATGAACTTTTGAAAGAAACATTAAATGAGATATTTCATCCATAATTTCTTTCTCACTATTAATATTCTTTGACTAATTCACTCCCCAGAGTAAAATGTAAAGAAAAAAACAATTGAAATAAGAATAACACTAATAAAAAGATGTAGTTATATAAAAAAGTGTAATTACACATAAAAGTGTACTCACAGCCTAAAATATAGTAACATAAGAAAAAATAATAATCAATAAAATATAGTTACAATAAAAATTGTAGTTACACAGTAATATAAGAAGAAATAATGACAATCAATAAAATACAGTGACAAGTAGTAACAAGTAGTAACAATCAATAAAATGTAGTGACAAGAAGATATAATGTAGTAACAAGTAGTAACAATCAATAAAAAATGTAGCAACATATGAAAAGAACTAGTTGCAACCAATAAAATAAATTTACAACCAAAAAGATGTAGCAACACTCGAAAAACAAGTAGTAACAATCAATAAAATAGATATAGTTACAGCCAAAACATGTACTAACAGATGAAAATAGTTACAGCCAAAACATGTAGTAACATCAATAAAATAGAGACCGATGTAAAACATGTAGTAACATTTAAAATAGATATAATGTAATAACACTGATATGGATCGAGTAACATAGATGGAGTAATTTTGCATCAAAATTATAGATAAAATGAATATTTTGTTATACATTAGAATAAAAAAATGTGTAGTGATAATTGATGCGTAAATTATAGAAAATTGATTGGCGGTTATAATAAACGGTGAAGAAGCATTAAATGCATTTAAGCATTGATTGGTAGAATCATTTCAACAATCCCTAGAAACCACATTGATTTTTTCCTTTTTTTTTGGTAGAAACGTATTGATTAAAAATAGGTGTTTTAGCACCCCCCCCCCCCCCCCCCCCCCCTTTTTTTTTTATACATAATTCGAAAATCGGATTGATTGGTAGAACCATTTAAACATTACATAATTCGAAAATCGTTTGATATTAATGTACTAAATCTGGTAGGTTGTGATTTTTTTTCTCTCTCTTTGAGGTAATAGCATTGAAAATGGGAGATGATAATGGATCGTAACCGACATCGCATAAAATCGGCGTATTAAATGCATAAAGATTTAAACGGTAATCATGGAATGTATTTAATAATTAGTATAAAAGGGTATTTTGGTAAGTTTAAGACAGTTTTGTCCTGATTAATAATCAGTTTACTTGGATCCTGATAAATTTATTAATCCGTCCTTCTTGGCAAAAACTTATTTTTTTTAAGCAGATAGCGCTAATGGTCAAACAGGACTTCCTTTGGCAGATACTTGTACACATACAATATTTTATCACATACTTTGATAGTTTGCTTAGACTAAGTTCTAACCTTATGATCTCCGACCACTATCATTAATTCGCAGTGCAAAAACATATCGAAACACAGTTCATAAAGGGTGAATCACTACCGAAGAAAATTTGCGTACAACATGTTATACGTATGAAGGTTGTACCAAATAGATGCATGTGTTCATCCATTCTTACACAACACAATTATTTGAATAATGTTAGATAATGTATGAATATAACGCATGCACTTGGTACAACATTACTACAACGGTTATTATAAAATTTCTCGTGGAGTGATTTATCGTCTATAAAGTGGGCTTTAATCCGTCTATACATAAGCTATAATGATGGTGGTTGTAGATCATAGATTGGAATTATACTCTAATAAGCCTATTAAAGTATAAGAGAAAATATTTTATGAAAATGATGATCAACCAAGCGTGAGTCCTGCTCGGGCATTAGAGCCATCTACTTCTAAGAAAAAGAATGTAGCTTTCAAAAATAGTGCAGCAAAAAACGACTTAACTCGTCAAATATTATAATGCCGTATGTGCCTAGGTATAGTATTCCTACAGCCGTTGCAAGCCAAGCCGCCGGTTTTCCTTTCATAAGTTCACATTAAACTCACCCAAGACGCCGTGCCTGAATAATGTACACATACCATCAAGGAGACATGCAGTAATTCTTAAAATATTAATTGAAAGTAACAACTT
The DNA here is from genome assembly GCA_036785695.1 of Gentiana straminea. NCBI lineage: Eukaryota > Viridiplantae > Streptophyta > Magnoliopsida > Gentianales > Gentianaceae > Gentiana > Gentiana straminea. Next base: position 1,979,140 of record JAVUPR010000345.1, on the reverse strand, counting down.
AGTACAACATAGAAAAGGGAAATAAAAACAATGAAATATACCTACAAATTGATATGTCATGATGAACGATCTCTCCACAATTGAAAAAAGTCTGTGCAAACTCTGTATATCTAGAATCAAGCATCCCTTGCAATCCATCCAATGTACTCAATGTTTCCTCAGTTTCACAATCTGAAAAAGCTTCCGAAGTTTCACAATCTGAAAAAGCACAAGCATGTAAATTTTTTAGGACAGCGCAAAACCCAATATTCTGTGAGAGATTTATTAATCAGCCAAATATAAATATGCAAGCAAGTTGAATTTCACGTGTCTTCATTAAAAAAAAAAAGCAAACAAACAAACAACATTAAACTTAATTGTACTCAAACCATGATGCATATTTAGCCTAATATATATCTTTTCAAGTAAATATTTCTAGCACGTTGTCGGTATTTGAACGTCAGGTAAACCCATACCAAAAACTAAATACTTAGCATGTAACATATATTTAACAAAATAGAGCCAACTCTAGCAATTTCACTCATCATACACTACACTGTAGTTAGTTACATGTAGCGGAAGTCCTCGAGTGGAAATAATATTTATTGAGCGGCGTATTTTTTTATATTTGAAAACATAGAAATAAATGAGCAAACAATTGGCGGATTTTCCGTTGGCAAATATTTATTGCACAAACATGAAAATTAATATTCTAGAACACAAATAGAGAATCCGTATATGTTTTTCTTATAACAAATTAGGTTGCATTCTCTTCCAGTGGATCTTACCAAAGATTAGGATTTAAATTTCTTAACGTGAAGCAACAAAGAATAGAACTCTGTCTCTCGATTGAATTATTGTCATCATAGGAATATTGATATATTAATTATTGAGGGCCATTATTACAAGACGTCTATCATTAACCATGCTCGTCAAACATTAATTAATATTTATGATGCAAGGGCGGACCGCATCATAATTTTAAGAGCAAGTTGTCATAACTTTCAAGGTCACGAGAATCGAAAAAAAAAAAAAAAGAATTTTCTAATACACATACATGCGAAAAGAAATATAAAACGTCATTTTTATCATGATCCATGAATTATTTAATGTCCTGGTGGGTTTTCATTGAAAGAATAAGAAAGAAACATCATTTTACTCAAACCGAAATCCTGGAGAGACCAATTATTCTAACGAGTTTCAAACAATCATGATAACTTATTCAATTTCAAAACAACAACAACTACAACTACTAGGTTTCATGTGATTTGATCAAACGATTGCGTGTCAAGTTGGCGGATCAGCCTGAAAAAATAATAAAATAAACTCCATACACATACCTACAAGGAGATGTCCGGTTGTTGTCGAAGTCTCTCCAAAACAACAACAATTCAACTACAACCAGTATCTCATTTGCTCGTGTTGTTGTCAGTCTTTTCGTCCTTCCTAGAGAATGATTTTAGACAAAAAGTGAGACAAACAACGGCGGCTGGTGGGTCCTATTTAAAGGCTGGAACGGTGAATTTGTGGGGTTTTTTTTATCACCAAAACGCTCATTGTTATAATTTTATTTTTTCATTATATTTGGTAGATTCATGACAATTTATTATTATGGGTTAATAATGTTAATTCTCATGACCCAAAAATTGTTCTTTTTTTTGCTATATATTTTGCAAGAAAAAATATTTTATTACGCGGAAATGATGTTAATTTCATTGAAAACCCCTTTCATTATGTGTTTTTTGCCTTGTAGTTTGTACAATAAATTTTGTTTATAATGTCATTTACATGAAATCGGTGTTGCTATGCGTGTGTCAAACAGTTGGCCGGCGCTTTTTTCCAACGTTATAATGCCCTAGTCAAAACACATTTCATAATCTACCCTCTTCCTTTTTTTGTTATGACCTATAGTTATTCTTCCATTGTTTCTAGTGTGTCCCATGCAGTCAAAGATGTGATTGTTACCTTTTTTGTGTTTATCATTTTATACTCTAGCTAAAGATTTTTCACATTTATACCATTTCAAGTGGAAAAATTAATAATACTGTGACATACTGAGCATGGCTGCTTTGTGAAGCACCCCGAGCTTCGTCAGCAACCTAAGGTTAACACTGGGCCACAAAAGAAGCAGGAGTATAAGTTGAAAAATGTTTCTTTGGAAAATACCTCAACGGCTCCCATTGTTGAACATAATAAGGACCAGCAGAGAGAAAAAAGAGATAATGTGACACAAAAAAATGATAATGTCACTCAAACAGAAAAGAATTTTGGGGGAGCAGACCCACCTTTTGAGGTTCCGACCATTCCTATTGCTAATTCAATGGGCACTCAACAAAGACCAACTTCAGTCGAATCACTTGTTGAGAGAAATGAGCGATTCGAGATAGTTCATAGGAAAGAAAATCGACTCAAACAGGGGTATCTTTCAGAAAATGAAAAAAACGACTCACTTGCTCCACAATCTCTAGCTCAAGCTATAGATGAATTGACGCAGGCCTCCATGGATGTGACCAACATAGAACAAAATCCAACAAATGACCAGGCTTACGAAGGTAATTTTACAATGGTGACTAAAAGGAGGAAATGTAGAAAAGACTATGCGGCTATGGCTGAAGGGATTGCAACCCGTTCAGATTCTTCCAATCTAACAGTTAAAGATGTTTAACGGTCTCTTTTGGAATATAAGAGGTGTGGGCAACCCCTCCTCGATACGAAGGTTGAAAAAATTGGTACGTACCTATAATTTGTCTTTTGTTGCTATTATGGAACCGATGGTTAATTCTCCTAACTACCTTAATAAGGAGCGATTAAAAATGGGATTTAGTTATACGATTTCTAATCCAAACAGCAAAATTTGGTTTTTTTTTTGGAATTTTACCTCTTCCTGGGATATTGTTCTTAATTCAAATCAAGGTATCCATTTGAAGTTCAATGATAGTGTCCCTTTTATTGTTTCGATCATCTATGCCAAATGTACTAGAGCAGAACGGGTGATGTTATGGAATGATTTGAGGTTGGTTTGCAATCTGAATATGCCTTGGTTAATTGGAGGTGACTTTAATGTTATACGCTTCTTAGATGAATACAAGGGACATGGGCATCCTGATATTGCCGCCATGCAAGACTTTAACACATCTATTTCTGAGTGCGGCTTACAGGAATCTACAGTTTCTGGGGGTCATTTCACCTGGGCTGGACATAGGCCGAATGCCTATGTTCAAAAAAAGCTTGACAAAATTTTGTTTAACACTCTGTGGCAATCTAATAGATCGTTTGGGATTCAATCCTTAGCCCGCACCTGCTCCGATCATCGGCCTCTTCTTTATTTAGGAAAAGAAAGTCTCACCGGGCCAAAGCCTTTTCGTTTTCAGAAAATGTGGTTACACCGATCAGATCTAAAAGATGTTGTAGTAGCTAGCTGGAATGAACCCACACATGCGTCTGGCATTCTTGGCTTTATGCTAAAGCTTAAATCCCTGCGCTCTCGCTTAAAGCAATTGAATGTTGAGTCTTTTGGGAATGTTCACGACAACATTAAATTAGCCGAGCTTGATATTGTGACAAAAGAGAGTGTCTACGATCAGGATCCCTCGCCCCAAAATAGAGCCGAGCTTTCACAAGCCCAAGCTAATTTACTACGCTCTTTAGCTGAGGAAGAAGACTTTTGGCGTCAAAAATCTACTTATAAATGGTTTGTCGATGGGGACCGTAATACAAAATTCTTTCATCATAGCGTTACTACTCCTGAAGCGATGGATACTTGCTTAGAGTCTATTCCGGAAATTATTGATGCTGAAGTGAATAATGATCTTCTAGCTAGCATTACTATTGAGGAAGTCCGAGTTGCTATTTGGGATCTTGATCAAGAAAGTGTAGCAGGGTCGGATGTTTTTTCTGGTGTCTTCTTCAGACAATTTTGGGAAGTCATTCAGTCTGATCTATTGGAAGCTGTCAAAGACTTTTTACAGGGCACCCCTTACCGATAGCAATGGGATCCACCCTTATCACCTTACATCCTAAGAAGGAGGCTCCGTCTACTTTTGCAGATTTTCACCCTATATCACTTTGTACTTTTCTCAACAAAATCTGTAACAAGGTGCTCTCCTCGCGGTTGAAGCAGTATTTACATCTTATCATTTCTGATGAACAATCTGCCTTTATGCAAGGAATGGACATTTTTGATAACATTTTGTTTGTACAAGAGATGGTGCAACATATTCATAAAAAGGCAGAAGGGCATAATATGATTTTTAAACTTGACATTATGAAGGCTTTTGATAGAGTCTCTTGGGTCTTTCTCCGCAAGCTTCTTCTCCGGTTTGGTTTTCATGCACATTTTGTTAATCTTATTCTCAATAACATTCAAGGTACGTGGTCCTCTATATTAGTCAATGGCTCTCCGGTTGGTTTTTCCCTTCTTCGCGAGGCATTAAACAAGGCGATCATTTGTCTCCTTATCTCTTCATTATTTTGACCGAAGCTTTTACCCGGGGTCTTAAAGCCATTTTTGCATCGACTGGTATGGCCACTTATGTTGTCCCTAGAGATTTCCCTCAGGCTACTCATATCATGTATGCGGATGATCTTCTTATTTTCTGTAGAGGCCTTCTCCGTAATGTCCGTAAAAATTTTAAGTTCATTGAAACTTACGAGCATGCTTCTAGACAAAAGGTTAATCGGGAGAAAGGCTTTTATGTCATCTCTAAACGTTGTCCAACTACTTCGATCAGAAGGATCACCTCACTTACGAATATTCGCCATGCTAATTTACCTTTCAAGTATCTAGGTTGCCCCATCTTTCAAGGTAGAGCTAAGACGCACTACTTTCAATTTTTGATTGATAAGATAAATAAACATTTAGAGGGGTGGAAATCTCGTCTCCTTTCCCCTGCTGGCAGACTTATCTTAATTAAGCATGTGTTGAGCTCGATACCTATACACACACTTGCTACTCTTCAAGTCCCTGCTTCGGTTTTAAACAACATCCACTCCCTTTTTGCCAGTTTTTTTTGGCGAAATACGGAAGACCATTCTAAAAAACATTGGCGTGCTTGGGAAAGAATTTGTGGACCTCGAAGAAAACGGATTGGGAATTCGTAACATCTTTGATGTTTAAAAGGCCTTTGCTTGCAAACTCTGGTGGAAATTTCGTAATAAACTTGGGATATGGGGTATGAAGTTTGGCGAGTATCCTTATCCCGAGAAGATGCATACCTGGCGTGCTATGAATATGGTTCAGGACATCGTTCACGATAATTTGACATGGCTTTTCTTGGGTGGTACGGGAACTTGGGTTTGGAAGCCTACCAAATCGGTACTTTTTCTATCTCTTCTCGCTTATAGTGTTCTCCGAGATAAGAAACCCCTTTTGCACGAAATGGGCATGATATGGAAGCCTAATATACCTTTGAAAATATCTATTTTTATGTGGCTCTTTGTTAACTGTCTCCTTCCCATGCCGGATGTCATTCGACGTATGAGTTTTGCTGGTCCTTTATAAATGTCCATTCTGCCAAAATGAGGACTCCACACAACACTTCTTCCTTCATTGTGACTTTGCTTCTGAGGTTTGGCATTTTTTCCAAACTACGTTGGGTTGTTATGTCAACATGGTCGACTTAAAACACGTCTTTTGGGGTTGGTGGGATAACCAGTCTACAGGTGCGCTTCAGCTTGTCAGCACTTATATCCCTACTTTTGTTTGCTGGGAGCTATGGAAGGCGGGAAACAAATTTATTTTTGAAGGCATGTTAGACACTCCGCAAACTGTGACTCACTCAATTCTCAAGGATCTATCCATGGCTTTCTATCAAAAACCCATATGTCGTCTAGACAATAAAGATGATATTCTTTTGCATCTCGGCGTCTTGAAGCATTTTTCGGTGAAACCTAAAAGAATCCCACTCACGCTGTGGATACCCCCTCCTACTAATTCCTTTAAGCTTAACTCGGATGGCTCCTCGATTAACAACCCCGGAAACTCGGGTAGCGGTTTCATTCTCCGTAATGATAAAGGTAGTTTGGTTCATGCTTTCTCTGCGTTTCTTGGAACTGCCAATAGTTTTGAAGTCAAGTCAAAGCACTCTACTATGGTGTGGACTTTTGTGATAGGAATGATATTTTTCCACTTATTGTGGAAACGGACTCGTTGGTCCTCTTTTACATTTTACAAGATGACAAGCCGATTCTTGGGAGCAACATGATTTTCTTCATCAAGCTCGCCAAATTATTCGAGCTCGTGGTTTCACCATTCGGCATATTTATAGAGAAGCGAATGCAGTTGCGGATTTCTTAGCTAAGTCCTCGAGTTCCACTGGCTTATCCCGTCAATATGATAACCACACACCTATTCCTTTGGAGTTACGCCATCTTATTCTTCGCGATAGACTTGGATTGCTTGCTATTCGCTTGGTCAAACAAAGATGATTTTCTGGGAAGCACTCTTCAATGTATTGAAGAGTGCAAACCAGGTTGTCTCTATTCTTACTATCTCTTCTTTATTTTGTTTCATAATTATATGCCATATCACCACGATTTGTTACAGGAGAAAAACTTCACGTTCGTAGAATGGATCAAATCTTGGAGTGCCGACATTAAGAGGAGGCTTGGAGCATCTCTTGGGAAGCACCCTTCAATTTTTTGGAGGGTGCAAACCATTTTGAAAGCACTATGGACACTCAGCACTTCAACGCCCCATGATAACATATACTAATATATGTACTGTGCATATAGTTCGCCCCCTCCCCCCTTAATTTTCTTATTTGCCTTTAAAAAATTCATTGTCCCCCTTATCCGAAATCCTGCGTCCGTCACTGGATGCATTTAGTTATTTCTATGGCAACACTCATTCCTCTTAGGCCGATACCTTGATGGTAATTCATACTCCATTTTTAAGGTCCTTATTCAAAGTACGTTTGTTAAAAAAATTATCATAGTTTTAGTGTACTACATCATTAAAATTATTCAATTATTCACATGTTTTATTTAAAAGAAAAACATGCACATCTTTTGACACGTGCCTCAAAATAATCATGTTTTTAAACCATAATTTTTCTTTATTCATCTTCTTTGTTTTTAAGATCGCATGTAATACCCTTTCATTGTCAATCCGAAGATCTCGAAGACTCACGTAGTAGATGTTAATCTATCAAGTGAATTCACGTACCAAATGCTTACATTTGATTTCTCTCGACTTCGACAAATGAAAATATAGAAAAATAAATAATTTTTAAAAGATGAAATAATACTTATGAAGTTTATTGATGAGTAGGAAATTATGTGGAAAAGTGTGAAGGTTCTAAAAATCTTCAATTACTTAAGATTTGAAAAATTAACCCCATCCTGTTTCATTTGGAGATCTAGGGAGAAAGACAAAAATATATTTTAAATTAGTGAATATGACTGTTTTTCAAAAACTTTTGCATAAAGTGCCAAATTATTTATAAAAAAATTTTAAAAAAAACTGGACGCATAAAAAAATACATTCTTTTTCTCTCATCCATCATTTTTAAACACTTGTATAACTTTCAATCCACAACTCCAAACTTAAAAATTCATTCACCAATTTTTTTTTCTTCATGCTCTTTATTTTGAGAGTAGATCCACCATATTCCGACGTAATTTCCAAAAACCCACAGGCAAAATTCACCATTTTCCGGGATTCATATGGGAGATTCACTGAGTGAATTTCGAAAGTGAATCTCATGAAAAACGATATAATGATAGCAAACCAAGTGTCAAAACGAAGAGAATGAAAAAATAAAAAGTTGGTGAAATTTTCATCACGTTTGAAAATCTAGATCAAAAGATATGAGTCTTTGAAAATAAAGGAGGAAGAAAAATAGAGCAGGTAGCCTTAGTGCGTGGGTTGTTTTGTTTTGTTTTGTTTTCTGTCCTTTAAACTATAAATATTAAAGAAGTTTTCTTTATCCCTATAAAAAAATATTTGGGTGTCTTGTTACTTAATATAATTCTAAAGTATGTCTTTTTTCTTAATTTTTAATTTTTCTTTTTCTCAGAAACCCTCTCCTCTCTCACAAGCCGGATACGCAAATTCAGATATCTATGTGAGTGATTTTTTTTAAAATTATTTGATGATGATCTACCAAACTGACGCCTAGCGGCCAGAGAAAAATAAAATCAGTGATGCATTGCTTTCAAGCTTTTTTATTTTTATTTTTATTTATATATTTTATTTTTGTTTTCTTTAGTTTGAAGTTGTTACAGGAATCCGATGAATCCAATTTGTAAAGGCATTTTCAGCATACTTCATCTCTATTTGGCTTGCTTGTCAAAGATTTCAATTTTATTAAAATTGTATGTTTATTTTTGTGAAAACACGAGGACATTCGCAATTTCTGTGAAAACATGAGGATAAAATTAAGATCTGCCTTGAGGTTCAAAAAATAAAAATTAAGATAAGCAATAGAAAAACCTTATCTCCAAATACAAGGACCTTGAATAGTTGGGACTATTTGTTATTAGAACTATGAAGGGGCCTGCCCTTCCATCACGAGCCCGGATCCCCGCCGGTACAATCTCCCCGCCGGTGCAACGGTGCACCGAAACGACGTCGTTTCGATCCAAAACTACACCATCCTGATACACAAGGGCATCAATACTGCGTCGTTTTGATGCACTTGGGTGCACCTTTTCACCTTTTGTACCGGCGGGGATCCTCAGTCCTTCCATCACATGCATTAAAAAGTGATTGACGTAATAAAATAATTCAATTGAGCAAATAGTTGCATTTCTTGCCAGGCAGACCCACATAGGTTAGGGTGCGGGCCGGCCATTAAGACCTGAAAAATATGTTTTAAAATGATGTAGTTTTGATTTTAAAAATGTAAAAACAGTATTAATGTCCCCAATAGGAAAATTATTAGGTTTGCCATTGATTTCTTGTTGCTTCACGTTATGAAAATTATATCCTAATAAAGATTTAATTACTAAATCTTTGGTAAAATCTAATGGAAATGTATACAACCTAATATGTTAACAAGAAATACATAGAAAATTTCTCTATTTGCATTGAATGAAATTACGTTTCATGTTTTCGTGATAAATATTTGCCAAAAGAACATCCCTCAACCGTTTGCTCATTTGTTAATCTTGATTCCATGGATGACTTTCCAGCGTTCATCACAATGTTCGAATGTTTATTACCTAATGGTATGTCAGTATAATTAATCTTCATGGTAATTTTTAGAAGGAAGTCCGGAAAGGAAATTTTTTGAATTAGATATTTTAGTTGGATATGTAAAACTAGGCAGTTCATTATTTATTTCCATTTGAGTTTGCTTATTGCAACACCAACGTCGGTGGAAAGTATATGGACGACGTTTCTTAGTTGTATGAAGGATACAAAGTATATGGACTGACGTTTCTTAGTTGCACTGACGTTGATATTGCAACACCAACGTTGGTGGAAAGTATATGGACTGACGTTTCTTAGTTGTGATACGTACTTTCATAACATAAACGTCGGTGCCACTGACTTTCATTATTGAACACCAACGTCAGTGACATTGGTTTTCAATAGCAACGTCAGTGTCACTAACGTTCCGTTCAGTAAAAAAACTGTGGTGCCGAAGTAATTTTTTGTGGTGCCGGAAGTAAAAACGGGGGCACCTTTAGAACCCCCTTCTTTTTTTTGGTGTGGACTGTACTTTAGGGTGGACATGCTTGATTGTAGAACTTCTGGACATTGAATATTTTGATGCAACTTAAATTTGGCTTATTTAAAAATCCCCCACCGTTTATTCGGTTGGGCCGAAGATTGAAAGCTTGCGGTGTGTGAAAAATTTAAGTAGGTTTGCACGCACACCGCATACCATATAATAAGTGTTTTTTCCTGAAAAAACTTAATTAGATACTCATGTTTATGTCACTTTTCTAGTCTTGTTCATTATGTGCTTGGTTTTGCAGATTGTGGAACTGAATCGCTTAGAAAAATATGCTCATGCTAATACTTGAGAAAATTTTGAGTACATTGGATAGATTGCAAATTATGACTCAAGTTATACATATTTTCCACATATGATTATCAAGTGTAAAAAGATCATTTCAAAGTGCAAGTGAACACAATGTGATGATTGCGAGAAAGGGCTGAAGTGTTTCCTCGATTCAGTAACCAACACGACGGTAGACGTGAGGGGTCGCAAGCTCTGATTGGTTGGGGAAACATGATAAAAGTGCCCTGTCATTATAACGTTGGAAATTTGAATTAAGACACAAAGTTTCGGTTCCTGCTCAGTCTATAAAGGGTTGACCCCTCAAACACTTTTTCTTATTTGCAAATTCTGATTTTATTCCAACAAAATCCTCCGGCAAGCTCTGAAGTTTCCGACTTGCTGAAGCAATTTCCGGCAGAAAATAAGAAGATCTGGCAATTTTGATTAAGTTTCCGGCATGCTTAAGAATTGTCCGGCAGATATTCAAACTACTCCACCCAGAATCTTAATATTTTCTAGGTGACTATTGCATCTTTCGTTGATTTTCACCTTCTTGGAAGGTACCCATAGATATTCATAACATGTTTCAAAAATTTGAAACCCTTTATATGCGATTTCCATTTTCTTGTCCTGAAATTGAATGTTTTCTTTCGAGGGTATGCTTCCGTGTACTTGAGTTTACCAAAATGTAGAAAACCTTTTTGATGAAAACTATTGTGATGCTCTTTCGTACTCCTTGTGTAATAGCAAGTGCCCTTTTATATTCTCGCCCCGTTTAGTTTTAGGGTTTAGCTCATTGCTCATGCGGAAAAACGGATGGGTGGGGTGTCGAGATGGGCGGACCCGCTTGTCTCTGCCCGACTTCCGAGCATAGGTGACTAATAATCTACTTCGCCCTGTTGTTTTTCAATATGTCTTCAGAGCGTACTAATAATCTACTTCGCCCTTTTGTTTTCTATGTTTTTCATGTGCTATGGGCCCGATGAGATAGAATCTGGCGAGCATGAGATTGAAGAAGCTGTCGAACAAGCTAGAGTCGACGAGCAAGTTGTGGTCGAAGGATCGGGGACCGACGAGCAGGAAGAAGTACCTAACAAAAGAAGTAAACCAGATGTGTTGTTAGACCTCACTGAGGTGGAAGCAGTTACGAGATTATGAGAATTACACACCTTCTTTGGCTGCTTATGACATCCCTCAAGATTATTGGTTCATAAGCCTTAAGAAAAACAAGAGCAAGTCCTGGATTTGTGGTCGGTTGAAGCGAAAGTTCGTATGGCTTCACTACGATCATATTGTGGCCGGAGTCTGACCATATTTTGACCTTTTTTTGTTATGTTCATGTGTTAGACCAACTCCCTGCCCTGTGAACTCTTCCTTGGGTTAGCCGGGGTTATAATGGGCTTCACATCGTGTGTAGCCTGTTACGCGGGGAGCCCTACTTTCCCGTATTTACAAACTTCTTCACTCTAACGAAATGGGATGCGACGGGCAGCTCGCATCCTAGAGGCGCCATGTAAGCTCTTATTGGACCTTCCTAACAAGGTTAATGCTTGGAACACTCGGTGCATGAAGGTCGAATCTCGGGTTGGTTGGCCTTTTGTGAAGTTTAAAAGTGGGCAAAACGGATGCCGAAAGCATAAAAGGGTATAAGGAGCGAGGAGAAGAAAGAAATGTTCATCGCGTGGATAAAAATGATACTAGGCTTCGTTGAAGCTCTAATTTTTAGAAACACTTGCTTCAACTTACGAGCCGTGCTCGATGCCGATGAGTCTTTCAATAGTGCAGCCGGAAACAATGGACCTAATAACAGGAATGTGCTCATTGATGTTGAACCAATATTATGCAACCCTCATCGGTACATGGAGTGCCATCATGGGAGATGTATGCCCTCCGAATGCACGGAATTTAGGGGCGATCCCGAATTGCGGGAAAAAGCTGGGTAACCGCTTTGTTTATATTACACGTAGCTTCATTTTTCTTGCTTCTCAATACTTGCTTTATTTCTCATGTTTCGTATTAATGAGTCCGATTTGGCAAATATGGTGAACGTGAGTCACATGCGCAATCGGTGACCCAACAGAGGCGGACAACCAAAGTTGAGAGGATGAACTTGCTTTCCGGAAATGGGGAAAATGAGTTGCTGATGGTGTCTCTCCCCACCCATCCCGAAGCCGCAACTCTAAACCTATGGGAAAAAGGAAAAAAGTGTAAACCCTGAAGCTGACGGCAGTAAAAAATATATGACCGCCAAACCCACTACTCCAACAAAAGAACCCGGTTGCAGAATGAGACTGATCCGGACAAGAAGCTAATAGATGTCGACAACCCTAAGAAGGATGGTGACCCGAAGAGGTCTGGAGTTGTTCCTGATCAGAGGTCAAAGACTTTTCCCCCTCCGGCCAAGCAAAAAGATATGGCCGCCACAAGGGTTAATGTTACTCGCGAGACGCGGCCAAGCGGGCTCTTCATAAGTCGACTACTCATATCACCATCAATAGGATTAGAACCCAAATCGTGCCAGATCTTCCTCTTAGCCTTTTGTGTACGGGGAACCTTGGTTGAGTCCAGAATTTAGAAGACCGGAGACGCAGGCCGGTGCGATCGCAAAAGTTCCTCAACTGCGGCATTTGAGACTGGATGGCCCTGATCAAATAGACCAAATAATAGGTAAAGGTATTGCTGCATGTTCGGTGATGACGGCCCATACCAGTCCTAAGACCGGGTTTCTAAAAAGGCGTACCTTGTGGTTCTGATGGGTATGATCGCATCTTTGGTAAGTCATTTTTCCCACACTTTTTCCTCTTTGTACTTCTAGTTTGTTTAATTGTCTTTTGACTTGGGTCCTTTTCCTTTTCAGGCCAATACTGCGGTTTCACAATCTGAATGAATGGATGCTGCAACCGAACCGGAGCGAGGCAAAGTTGTTGGCAAAGTGGAGAAGCTCGAAGCTGTAGTTTAAGTTGCCAACATGAAAGTTGGAAAAACCGAGAGCCACCTTGAGGAACTACGGATGAAATCCAAAGTGGATCTCGACGCTGTAGAGGTCGCGCGGGACGAGCATCAATCTATTTGTGAAAAGGAAATTACCGAGTTCAACAAGGTGATAGATGACATGAAGGCCAAATCCGATCATTCGATGCGCTATGGGAGCAGGAGCGGGCTGCCTTTGTGAAGAAGAGTGCAGATACGAGGCAAGTATGGTAGCTAAGGTGGATGCCGCAAGAGTTGAGGAAGTCGATGATAATAAGAAGTTTGCAGAGTATCAAAGGCACTCAGTGATTCCGGGGTAGCGGTCTACGATGAAGGCTTCTATCACATCGCCCATTGCATCAAGTGGGCTTAGGGAAATAACGCTTCCAGCCTAAAGACATTGTAGGATTGGTCCTTCACTGACCATCTTATCTTCATGATTCAAAGTTCATTAGAAAGCTTATATGAAGATCTTCAACTTTCATGAAGAACATTTTCCCAGAAAATGTCTTTTTAACGAGCCATTCCCAATACGTGTCGTTTTCGGGATTTCATTATTAATAACCGATTAACCACTTGACCATTTAAATTGAGTGACGCTTTATAACTTCCTTCCAACGACTTGAATTGACTTCAAAAAGTGTCTCTACTCGGGATTTCGTTCATCTTAGGATTCTGCAATGAAATAAACACAAAATACCCGTGTAAAATAGACACAACACTCCGGTCACTAAAACCGGTACAAAAACTACAACTTTTTACTATAAATTACTAACTTTTACTACTAACTATACTAAACTATAAAGATTAATATTTCATACCAATTATATCATAATTTCATATATTTTACATAGAATTCGTCAATAAAACATAATAAAATCACATATAATTAATCATATAAAAATCATACATCAATGAGTTAATGGTGAGAGGATTGAGGGAGAAATTGATTGGATTAATGAGAGGTGGAGTAATGGAGGAGTAATGGAGGAGTAATGGGGAAAAGAAAAAGGTGGAGTAGTGGAGAGGGGGATGGGATGGATGATTTTTGAGTCAGTGCGTGGGATACACACGCCATCCTGACTTCCCAGAATTTAGTCAAAGCTCGGGAACCGGCTTGAGTACTGCCGTGGCTGCGGGAAGTACTCTTGCGGCTTTCTAAGTTTTTTTTTCTTCCAGATTCCTAAAATCTTAATTCAGCTTCCGTTCTTATTCAATCCTTGCTTCTCATCAATCAAAATCGACTCCTCATAGCCTAGTCCTTTCCTTTCTTAGTTTTTTATTCTCCGACTCGAATAACCTATCTCACCGGACTGTTCATCAAGTAAAAAAACCTCCCCCATCCTTTAGAACAAAACCTCGGGATGCGGTAGGATGAAAAAAACATGTTGTCCAATCCTGCTACTTTTATTTGACTCAAAAGAAATCCTAAGGGTAAGAGAGTAGTTTTGAGTTTAGATTCGCTAGCTCAACTTTCTTTCGACTCTCAATTAGTCTATTCTTTGGGTTTTCACCCGCCAACATTGCACTTGAAATGCCTTAACCGAGGTGTGTTTTCCCTCTTTTTCTACGATTGAATTCCCCGGTATTTTTATTCCCAAGTAGAAGCATTACTTTATTTCTATCCAGAAGCGCTACTTCTCCAACCTCTTTGAAATCTTGAGCCTTTTGTCCTACACTTTTGGCCTTCCTTGCCAATGCATTCGGCTTTCCTTGTCTACTTCGAGATTTTACCCTTTTGCCCAAAGACTCCACTTTTTCTACCTTTGACCTCAAAACATCACTGCGCTGGGCGTATTCATCAAGACTAGCGCTTCTCTTGGAGCATTGTTGTGATTCTTCTCGTCCTTTTCCCGGACTAAAACTGTCAAAAACTCATGCTCTCTTGTTTCAACAACCACTTGCCTCATATGATCTCGGATATCCTCTATCTCAACAACTTTAACTTCTTCAGTATTTGAGTTGATGCGGTATTGTCCTGGTCGGTTTGGGAGTGGCTCTAGGATCGAATAGGTTTTTGCATCATTATTGACCCTAAGCATGATTTCGCAGTTATCGTAATCCAAGATTGCTCGGTTTGTCGCTAAGAAGGGGCGTCCTAGAAAACGTTTGCACTCGGATCATCGAGGATGTCCATAACTACACAGTCAGCTGGGAACTCGAAACTTCCCACTCTGAGCTTGCAGTTTCTCAGCGTGCCAGTGGGCATATCGATCTCACGATCGACAAAACACATATTGTGCGTGTCTCAGCCAACTCGACATTTAATTTAGCATGCTTGCACAAAGAAAAAGGGAGAATGTTGCAACTGGAGCCTGAATCCACATTCCCAGTCCTAAAGATACTCCATATATCGAGACTGGGAGCCTAAATGTACTAGGGTCCCCAAATTTCTCTATCAAGTCTGAAATAGGGTAAACCTCTGAATTAGAGAACATGGTGTCCGGATCCTCTTCAGGATCGGAGTCAGTAGAAGATATATCAATTAACTCAATAGGAAACTCACCAGATCTATAGGTCTTGTATTCTTTGAGGTTAGCTTCCTTCTCCTCTTCAGTTCCGGCTTCTTCCTTCTCTTGTTCTACTCTCTTCTTAACCGCTTGGTATTGCTCATATACCTTCGAGCTTGGGTACATTGAGATAAGCACGGAATTTATGATTCTTCGTGGCATAGTCCTAGCTGGTTTTTGAAATTCCCTTGATCTTACTAGTGATTTCCCAAAGCGTTTTGTATCTGCAAGATAGACAAAACAAAAACAAAAACACGGTTAGTAATTTCCCGCCTCAGCTGGGCTTAGACCCAACTGTTGCAGACCTACTAACTAGTAACATACTGGGATGAACACAGAAAAACAAAGAAGCGATCAGAACCAAAGTCACAAATTTTCGAGGCTGCGGCAGGGCTTGTCGGGGCTTCAGAAACTGTTTCCTTTTTCTGATGGTAAAACGGTGTAGGTGTGATGTAAAATAGATCCTAATCTAATGAATAAACAAATAATTCTTATTGAGATTTAATGAAAATATTATCTACATTGGCTACTGTCCCCGGCAACGGAGCCAAAAACTTGATCCGCGTGTAAGCCACTAATACGCACGAAGTACTAGCAAGAGTACTAGGTCAATCGTAGTATAGTAGATGCGAGTCAAGTTCGATCCCACAAAAACAATGCAACATAGATAATAAACACTACATCTAGACAAGAAGACAAATAATGGTCCTTGACCAACATAAATACAAAAAAGGTAATTGGCGTATCTCTCCTCTACGATCTCCTAACTTGGTGTCATTGATCTTTATGTCTACCTTTCCTCGCAATTACCTAGATTAACCAGAACGTTTCTAATTTAGTTTTAGCTACGGGTGCATTCTTCTAATCTTATCTACTTCCATTGAAAGAACAATAGACGTCCATGTGCAGTTAACCTCATTCGTTGGTTGTATTAACTCACACGCACTAAGTATTAGAGATTGCCGGCGCAAACCGAGTACATCCCTAAGCAGATATCGTGGATTGACTAGAACGTTCCTAGGGATTGATCAGACTATGTCCAAACTAACACTTCACCTTGCAAGTCCTTCATGTTAATTTACAAATACAATAAGCAGATTGCCCAGATCTAACCTACTATTAATTAAATCTATCGATCAACGTAGCTGGCGCCAAATCTTCAGGTTAGGGGGACTAGGGTTGTCGTGGCTGCGATATAGACCGTCGCAGGACCGGCGGCGATGGTTCCTAATTATGAAATCTACATCGTTCTATTCTGATTACTTTAGTTAATTACGATTCATTTAGACATACAGATTAATTACAACACGTTAATCTAACTAAGTCTACCATGATTAAAATACCAAGGAACGTTCAAAGATTCATCCCTCTATCAATGGTGACCTAGCTTGATCCATTCAATCTAATTGATGGATTGGAGAAGATATCCAAGCAACAAACTCAAATTAAACACAAAGAATTCTTTATTTCATAGATCTAGTAAAAAGTATGTATATATCAAAAAGTTGTTATATTCAATGAAATCGTACAGCTTTATATAGAGCTTTAAAACCGACTTAGCTAATCTAACCCTAACCAACTTAATACAAATCACGGCTCTCTGCTTTTCGTGCCCTCCAAGTTTTCGTGGCTCCCGCAGCCTCCGGACTATTTTCTTCCTTTTTGGCCCAACAGACTTCGTATTTACTTCTCATGACTTCGCCCCAATGTTTCTTTCTTTAATCCGGATCTAGCTCCTTTAGCCTATATTATGGTATTCCTGAAAATCACATTAAACTGAGACAAAAAAAGTACCAAATATCAGGATAAAATGTAAAGATGCAGAATTGCTAACCGAGGAACCGGTATTAGGCAATCGATACGTATTTCGTACAATATTCCATTTATCACTAATCAATTGAGCATGATTCGAGGCAACTAAGGGTATAATTTATAGTACTCTTTTCATTGTGATCAGCACCTTACCCTTTCCTCCTTTGGCATCATCTTTATCCTTGTCTCTACCAACATCTGACGGTTCACATATTTCATACCACCAAGCTTCATAACGGCTTGAATCTTCTTTTTCACGGTCTCCACTACAACATTGCTCTTGTTATTCACTGTCTATATATCAACATTGAGATTCCATTTGCCGGCCTCTAGATTATCCCTAGACTTATTTGTCCTATTCGATAAAGCCTCGCCGATCTCCCTATCAGCATTTTCAACGCACCCTCCTTCTTTCAGCATGTCCAATATAGCCTTCAATCCATTCAACAATTGTCACTTTGTTGCTTTCATTCCCATTTTCAGGTACACTTCCGCCAAGTCAATAGTTTTCATCGTCCAAGCAATTAGAATATTTGTAAACATAAACATTCATTGACAATAAGGTTATAGATCTTACACATGTATACATCCATACCTCTTCGTATTCAGCACTTGCACAGACAGACGGTGGCAACTCATGGTTAAGTTGAACTAATGTTGTTGATTTGTACCACTCATCGTATTCATACGTGAATTGGCCTCTTTTTCACACGTTTCCCTCTTAGATTTTCGGGAATAAGATGGAAATTGTATTCCTCAAAATCTTTTGTACGTTGTCCCGGATTTATCTAATGCGAATAAACAAGTAATAATATTTATAAACCGGTTAACCTCAAGTATAAGGATCGTAGTACAGAGGTTAATGCCGGGTCGATCCTACGGGGAACTAGACGAATGTTAACCCTAGCTTTTGTTTTTAACTAATTATTGTCACGATTATTAACCTAACGAATAACTAACTAAACAAATATGCGTAAAAATAACTAGACAGAGGAGATTAATCCAATGCTAGGAGAGATTTGAAAGCGATAAAATAAACTAAAAGTGCAGAAAATAGATTAACTAATCTAAACTAAGCTATGAGGATTGTAAATCAAGTTTATAAAAGACAAACGAGGATTGATCCACCTATCAACATGCATTGATCTCCTATCTCGATTTTACGTGGTATTTAATTCGGTTGTGATTTACCTTACCTAAATATGAACTCCTAATTCCTTGGGCAATTCATCTATTAACCTAATATCTTCCAATACTAAATTAACACGTTAAAGAGATCAAAGGTGCCAACTTTTACGTTAACGATCTAGTTTTTAGACTTACTAACTTCCGTTAATGTAAATCTAATGAACTATTCTTATCTATGGTGATCTATGCTATTCAAGATTTCCATCAAACAATAACATATCAAGCACACAACATATCTTCCAATATAATTGCGTTAAGACAAGAATATGCATAGATAAGAAACAACCGTAATAAATACTCACAAGAAAAGTCGAAATAAAGAGATCAAGTCAATGCCGACGGCTTCACAATTCTCGTTTGAAGGAGGTTTTAGCCTCCGAACATCCTCAAGAACCCGTGTAAAAGCGAGTAAAAGTAACATAGAACTAACCTACTTTGATCGAACTTAAAATTGCATAAAACTCGGAAATAAAAAGTGTAAAATCGCAGCCAAGGCCGCCCCTAGGGTTTAGGGTTTTAAGATTGTAAAAACTCGTGTCTCAATGTGTGAAAATAGGCCGCATTTATAGAGATTTGAGGCGGTTTCACTAAGTCGGCGGACGGACGCCCGTCTCGTTCAACGGACGCTCGTCCGATTTTCGAACTCCCGTCGCCCGCTCGTTCAAACTCCGTTCGAATCTCTCGTATCAAGATTGTCTCCATGGACGCTCGTCCGATATTTCCAACGCTCGTTCACCATGGACGCCGTATGGACGAACGTTCGTGATGACTTGAATGCGATTTTTGCATCTTTATCTCTTTCCTTCAATCCACTTCATCATTATCTCTTCTTAAATCTTTATAGCTCGAGTTTTAACCCTTTTTGATCATCATTTGAGCACATTGAACACACCTACAATACATGGAAAACATCGCAAAACTGTAATAAAGTCCAATTAATTATAATTCATGATGAAAACACATAATTTATTCAATATTGCGGATAAGTCCTTAAAAACCTAGTATGCTCGATATTTCCATACGAGGGCCATTTATTATGCAATCAATCCAATTAAGGGGGAAAATACCGTAAAATATATCATAATAAAACATAGATTTTCACCCTTAACAACTCCCCCACACTTAAACTTTGCTCGTCCCGAGCAAAACAAAACGAAAATTAGGCTCGAGAAAGGAAAGCATGCATCTAAACAAATATAACATACATCCAATAACTTAGATGTCCACCGGTGTGTGAGTGCATAGCCATAGGGAACTTCCACTAGATCCAAACTTGAAATTGATTCAAGCAAAACTAGCTATTACCCCCTCGCGAATAGTAATAAATGACACTCATAAGGTGCACCCTACAAACATGACATATCCCGAAAAATATGATCGAATATATCTAGGGCCTTTCGAAATACTCGTAGGATAATCCCTACATCATATCCATCGGTTTATACCGGGGATAAGATTAACGATAACTAAGTCTTATATCATTTCGTAACCATTTCTTAGTTGATTTAACTATTTCACTTTAAACACACATTAGAAGAAGCTATTGCCCTCATAGCAGAATAGGACATTTCGAGATAATACCCTACCTTACTCCAATCATAAGGCAGCTTTTTCCTAACTCGTCGTGAGCTTTTAGTCATCATAGTGGTATAGACATACGTGGTACACCCTACCTCACTCAAATCATCGACTAGCTTCCGACACACCCATATTAACCAACTATTAACTTTTCTTTTTAATTGACATTAGTCCCGTGTTACTTATCACATTCAAACGTCTAGATATTCACAAGATAACGTACTACGGAACTAAATACAAACTATCATAAATCTCAAGATATATACGTAGCACTAAGCACACGACTTATAAGATAATCAAAAATTACTAATCCAAAACGGGGTATAACTTATAAAAATAGCTCATCATTCACTATGGCTCGTGAAATGTAAATCTTGGTGAAACAACTAACTTATCAAACATATGAAATATCGCATAGATGATTGCAAAAACAACGAACTTCACGTCGAATTGCCTACTCGGGACAAAACAAAAACACAAGTATAGGAAAATTGTTTTGAAAATTGAGCATATTTTTGGCATAATAAATAAACTAACGTAGTAATTAAACGTATACGCGTCAACTATCCCCTCCCCCACACTTAAAAACTCAACATGTCCTCATGTTGTGCAGAAAGGTAAATGAGAAGAAACTTAGCTGTATTTGCGTAGAAAAATCGAGATGTTGGTCAGGCTGGAGCATGAAAGGGCCAACGCTCGCAAAAAGCGTGGAAAAAAAACGTCCAAACGTAACTCAACGAGTACTCGACAAAAACCACCTCTGCAACACTCGAGAAAACAGAAAACTCGGGGGAAACTGGGTATAATATGGCAGGAGAGATAATAATTCAAACGGATGAAAAAGATAGGACCATCAAATAAATATGTCAACACAAGTCAAAGAACGAGAAACCGTAAAGTACAAGAACCATGAAAAGTAACCAAAAGGAAAGTAACAAAATGTATAGGTATAGCCAAATCGAATGAAATGTATCAAAAAGTGCAACAACCGTAAAGATGTAAAGCAAATAAAAACTCAAGGTAGCCCCGGAGTCGTCTCAAAGAACAGGAGCATCAACATGAGGAGGATCCGGAGTAGGTACAAAGAACAAGGGGACGGCGTCGGTGTAGGCTCAGGCTGCATAGTGGATGCAGTAGCAGGCTCTACCGGGGGCTCATCCTCCTCATCTGACTCGGGCTTCTCCTCCATCTTGACCACCTCGCCTATCACCCTCTCTATCTCGCTCGGAGAAGACATAATCCATACTACTCGCAAGCGAATACCCTCCGATCTCTCGGTTGCCTTCCATCAACTAGACACTCCAAAACCGATAAGATATTATCCCGGCCATCCCGGATATCACTCAACATCGCCCTCAAACTATGAGCCATACTATGCCGAGTAATCTCGGAAGAAGATAATCCGTAAAGAACCGAGGCTTGAGGCGGTGCCGATGTGGAACCAGGCTCGAAACGGGAACAAATTTCTTCTCTCTACGAATAGGGGGGTAACTCTTAGTCCCGTGGTCCGATGTATACTCGAACCCCGCATCTAAACATAACCGATGTATCAAATGGGCACTATCAAACTCCGGGTAGATACCTTCGGTTGGCCAAAACATCATCAAACAACGCTTGCCCAACATCAACATTCAACCCGAAAACCAACGCATACAACATCCCAAGATCACTAATATAGAAATGTGTGAGATTATTCTTGGGAATCAACCGACTCGGATAAACCGACAAGAGACTCGCCAATCCTCGCCCAAGTCGTGGTGATTAACTCCTTCCTATCACCATTCGGTCTCAACACCCATGCCACATCCGGACAAACTCTCAATCGCAGCCTCCTCCATCGGGTCCTTACCCTCCTCATTTTGCCGTCTAGCGATCTCCTCCTTGTAATCCAAGCCACGAAACGCCGGCAACTTATATTTCGGTTGATCACCTTGGCGGAAAAAGGCACCTTGACACCTCGAACCATCACAAAACCGCCATCCAAATCCGTCTCGAACAATTCGCATAGAACTCTCTCACTATAGAATCATTAACCGGGTTGTGAGGAATCTTCGCAACTCATCCCACTTCCGAGCCTTAAGCATCTTCACGAAGGCCGGATCAACTTGTTGTGTCTTGACCTCTCTGTCAAAAATCATACTCCGAGTCACATAATCCTTAGTGTAGGCACTATGAGCTCGTGGATTGACGAATCGACGGGGCATAGCAAGAGGGGCAACATTCTTAGCTTTCTTCTTAGGGGGTGCACGTGTAGCTCCGGTTTCAGCCTCCTCCCCAACGACATTCTCAGTACCAACCTCAGCTCTAGAAGACTCACCACCCCGAGTGCCCCGAGTCATTCTTACGAGAGGGACCTCATCATCGTCCTCGGTTTCAGAATTGGGAGAGGAGTCATCTCTTAACTCGGTCCTAAGTGGCTGAGATGCCCTAGGGGGTTGCTCTCGAAAGACTACTCCTCTGTTAGGGTCTAATTCCGATGGATCAAACTCGACGTTGCCGCTTACCTTTCTCCCCGGCCAAACCTTTACCATAACGCTTCACGATTTCCTTCTTACGCACCATTGTCCACTTATAACTAAACTAAACCATTCACACAAATGGTTACCCGTTTATCGTCCAAATCGGGATTTCAATTCAACAACACCAACCCATCCACCACAACCAACATCACCACACCATCACAACACCAAAACAAGAAGAAAACAAAGAACAAAATGAGAGAAATTTCAAGAGAATGAGCCGACCCGAAGATCGAACCCACAAAAACGTGAAAGGAGTCAAGAAAAGTTGCTATAGACTTACCAAATGCTATGTAAGGATGATGATCGAATGGATTTGAAGCCCAGAAACACCAAGATTGGTCACCAAAATCGGAAATTTTGTCCAAATTGCCGCACTGAAAAATCTCTGATTCTTCAAATTCCGTTGATTGTTGGAGGGAATGGACTAGATAAATGAAAAGAAGGTGCAAGGAGCGTTCTTTTGCAACAAGAATCGCCAAATTTGGTTTAGAAACGAAGATTTGAGGTTTGGAGGAGGGGAGGAGTCGGGTTCTCCTTTTGAAAATCACAGAAAATGAGGGTTCACGCCTAGAGCACGTATATATAGGCCTGGAACGGACGCTCGTCCATCCTTACGGACGGGCGTCCACTTGTAACCGCATGAACTGGACGGGCGTCCATAAATTTAGACGCTCGTCCATGGGCAATTTTTACATTCAGGATAGGAGGGATTTTCGCAGACGGGCGTCCATCATTTTGGACGAACGTCCATAAAAACGAGCAAACTGGACGGGCGTTCATTTGAATGAACGGGCGTCCACCAGAGAGAGTGATAAAAATTAAACTTGTTCACACATAAGCTAATTAAAATTGAAGTGCCATTCTTATTAATGTCAAACAAAATTCAAAAGTACAATGATGAAATATCAAAGACCTAAAATAGCTTAGAAGCAACTAAAAACATAACTAAAACAAAGGGGTTGCCTCCCACCAAGCGCTTCCGTTTTACGTCGGGGCTCGACGAAAACCAAACTAACTAAGAACTCACTAGTCTCGCGTAGATTTCATCCCAATCCACTACGCGAATGAGACGTCGAAGCATGTCGACAAATGGAGGAAAGTCGTACTCATCTTGCAAACACCAATCCTCACCGGCTACCTCAACACCTCTCGAAATGCTCACCGCAAAGACTAGTGCCAAATCCGTCAAAGATAGGATCATTAAGGATCGTGTAGGGACGTCCTATGGCCTCCCGCAACTCCTCGCCGTGAAATCGCCGCCTCCCGAACAAGGTGGAACTATGATAACGTACGTGATGGTCTTAACCCGAGTGCTAATGTCAAAATCTACATGAAGGACTATAGTGCCTCCCGGTCCATCATCTACCGTGATCGCCGGGATCCGACTAATGAGGGGGAACTCCTCGTGAAGAACTCCGTAATCCATACCTAAAAGCACACTAACCGACGTATAACAATAGAACAACTTAGTTAGCTAAAACTCGAATCAAACTAAAACTTAAATAAATAAAACACTAAAAGCGTGAACGAAACCTAGCTAATATAATAAGGGATATCTAGGATGCCTCCTAGTAGCGCTTTTGGTTAATGTCGTTAGCTCGACACGCCTAAGCTCACTGGATCGTGCCATTTGACTTTTCTCGCCACCCATTACTTCGTGTACGCTTTGATTAGCAAGTGTGGCTGCGTAAAAACAACATCGCACACATGGGGGAAAAGTTTTAATAGCCCTCCACATACGCTTGAACCTCCCCATGGGTGACCTCTTCATACTCTGAGTCCTCTGATGACGCTTCAACTGTCGCTCCCTTTCAAACTCTTCCATATCTGCACTACCCGCTAGAACTTCTTCAGAAGGATCACTACCGTCATTCTCGGAGAACAAGTCGGGTGATAACTCGTTAAATTCTTCGACTCGAGTAACACCACATCCGAGAATATCGAGAAATTTAACAATCAAAGATGCCTCTTTAGGTTCACCGATATAGTGTTTGCACCTTTGACCGTTGACTCGAAACGGGTCACCGCTATAACCACGAAGTTCTAGAACGCCTCCAGGAATGATTTGGAGAATCTCGAAAGGGCCGGACCAACGAGTCCTCAACTTTCCAGGAAACAAATGTAACCTAGAATTGTAGAGAGAACTTGTTCGCCGACTCGAATTCTCGCTTCTTAATTTTCGCATCATGGAGCAGTTTCATCTTATCTTTGCTGATCCTGGCACTTTCATAGGCCTGGAGTCTGAACTCGTCCAGCTCATGTAACTGCTGTAATCGATGTTTCCCACAAGATTCGGAATCAAAGTTCAGAAACTTTGTAGCCCAATACGCTCTATGCTCTAACTCGACAGTGCATGACATGGTTTCCCGTAGACCATTTGATATGGAGATGTACCCATAGGAGTTTTATAGGCGGTCCTATAAGCCCATAAGACATCATCCAACTTCAAACTCCGGCCCTTGCGATGACCGTTCACGCTTTTCTCCAGATCTTTTTAATGCTTTGGTTGCTTCGCTCAACCTGACCGCTAGTCATCGGATGGTATGGGGTGCCGGTCTTATGGCGTACACCATACTTTTCGAGAACCTTTTCTAGAGGTCGGTTGCAAAAATGCGTTCCTTCATCACTGATCAAGGCTCGAGGACACCCAAATCTCACAAAGATATTCTTTTTTAGGAACTTCATGACCGTTTTATGATCATTGTGAGGAGTGGCTATTGCCTCCACCCATTTCGAAACATAGTCAACGCAGACTAAGATGTATTTGTTGCCACAAGATGATGGGAATGGTCCCATAAAATCGATGCCCCAAACATCAAAGACTTCGCATTCAAGGATGGGTTTCAAAGGCATGTCAAATCGCCTTGTCAGAGTTCCGGTTCGTTGACACCTATCGCAAGCTTTACGTAAAGCTTCGTATCTTTAAAGATCGTAGGCCAATAGAAACCGGACTCGGAAGATCTTCGCAACCGTTTTCCAAGGACCAAAGTGACCACCCGTGGGTCCACTATGGCATTGCTCGATAATCTCTCGTTGCTCGATTCCGGAACGCATCTCCTAAGCAACCCATCTTTGCGATCTTGAACAAATAAGGTTCATCCCAAACGAAATATTTCATATCGAGAAGAACTTCTTCTTCTCCCGATACGACATCTCGGGGTCAAGGTAGCGGGCATGAAGGTAATTCACAATGGACGAATACCATGGAACATCGAGAGCGGCCATCGATCAACATGATGTTTTCCGTAGGAAAGTAAAGATCTATATCTTCGTGATCACCCTTTTCCTCACTTATCATCCTAGAGACATGATCCGCCACTACGTTCTCACCGCCCTTCTTATCTTTGATTTGAACGTCAAATTCTTGGAGGGTCGCATCCAACGCAAGAAGCGCGGTTTAGCTTCCTTTTTGGTCATGAGATAACGCAAGGCAGGCGTGATCGGTCCACACGATCACTTGAGCACCTAGCAAGTAACTACGGAACTTGTCCATAGCAAACACTACGGCCAATAATTCCTTTTCGGTAGTCGTATAGTTAACTTGCGAAGGGTTCAACGTGTGGTCGGCGTAGTAGATAGGCCGGAACTTTCCTTCGATGCGCTTGTCCTAAGACCGCACCAACAAGATAGTTGGATGCATCGCACATAAGCTCAAAGTGGCAAGTTCCAAATCCGCGATATAAGAATTGGAGCAGAGATCAGCCTACTCTTAAGCTCTTCAAACGCGCGCTTGCAATTCTCATCAAAATCAAAGGTAACGTCTTCTTTGAGTAAAGTAGACAGGGGTTTGGCAATCTTTGAAAAGTCCTGGATGAACCTCCTATAGAAGCCGACATGTCCGAGAAAACCTCGGACTTCCCGAACATTCTTAGGATAACTCATCTTCTCAATAGCTTCTACCTTGGCCCTATCTACTTCTATACCTTTGGCGGACACTTTGTGACCAAGGACTATACCTTCATCTACCATGAAATGACATTTTTCCCAATTAAGCACTAAGTCCTTTTCCACACATCTAGACAACACATGATCAAGATTATCGAGGCAATCGTCGAAGGATTTACCAAAGACCGAGAAATCATCCATAAAAATCTCCATACACTTTTCAACTAGCCCGTCAAAGATTGCCATCATACACCTTTGAAAGGTGGTCAGGGCATTACAGACCAAATGGCATCCGCCCGTAGGCAAATGTACCATAGGGGCAGGTGAAAGTGGTCTTCTCTTGGTCAACAGATCGATGGGTATCCGGAAATATCCCGAATATCCATCCAGAAGCAAGAGAATGCGTGCCCCGCCGTACGCTCAAGCATCCGGTCAATGAATGGAAGGGGGAAAATGATCTTTCAAAGGTGACCTCATTGAGTTTTCTATAGTCAATACGTACCCGATAGCCCGTGACGAGCCTCAATGCTATCTCCTCTCCCTTCTCATTTTTCTCAATCGTAATTCCACCTTTTTTGGGAACCACTTGAGTTGGGGACACCCACTCACCGTCCGCAATGGCGTATATGATACCCATATCTAAAGCTTGATAATTTCCTTCTTGACTACCTCTTGCATGTGAGGGTTGAGTCTTCTCTCGAGGTTGTCTAACTCGTTTTGCACCCTCCTCGCCTTGATCTTGTGCATACAGATGTCGGGAGATATCCCTCGGATGTCTCCCACCTCGCCATCCAAAGGCTTTTTCATTTTTGCGCAAGACGTTTAACAGCTTTAGCTCTTCTATACGAGATAGCTTGGCGAGATGATCAAGGGAAGCTTGTCACCCTCTCTTAAAAACACATACTTAAGATGTTTAGGTAACGGCTTCGCACCAAATCTAGGGGAGGATCCTCTAGACTTGATTTAAGATCGCCACTCTTCAACTCAACATCGCCGAGCTTACTTAGTGGTCCTACCGCCAAAGCTTCTTCTCTTAGCTCATCCTCGAAATCACCGCTAATTGGTCTAGATTGACCACACCATGACTATTCAAATTATCAATTAGTCGCTCATATTCCGATTCTACCCATGACTTGCTTATCCATGAAGTCGTCGAAATCATCGAAGTCTCCTCAACGGAAAAGCCGGTTGGAGCTCCGTAGGTACATTGATAGATTTTGATACACTATAGCTCACCTCCCGGTCACCAACCCGAATGGTCACATGTCCACCATCACAATCGATGAGGGCTCTAGCTGTAGATAGAAAAGGCCTTCCAAGAATTAATGGGACATTTTCACTTTTCTCAATATCTAAGACGTACTCACAACCGGAAAGGTAAACCTATCTATTTGAACTAGTATGTCCTTTAAGATCCCCGAGGCTTTCTTAAGATCGATCGAACCGCAAGTTCATGGTCGTGGGTTCTAGAAGACTTTGTAAACCCAAATGCTTGCACACGTACAATGGCATCAAGCCGATAGATGCGCCTGTGTCACATAAGGAATTTGGGAAGACTAGGCCTCCCATCCGCAATGTGAGCACAAATTTCCCCGGGTCGCTTCTCTTGATTGGTAAGCTTTCATTATTGACCGAGAACATTCTTTACCAACCGCTTGGTCCATTCCTCGCTAACTTCTTCTTGGAAGATACAACATCCTTGATGAACTTTGTATACTTAGGCATCTCGACCAAGACCTCGGATAATGGCGATTTACCCGAGTATTTTTCGAAGGTTGAGCACCTTCTCGTACTTTTTGTCTTCAACCAATGGAATGTTGCTCTTCCTCGGTGGAAACGGAAGCTTCTTCGTATCACTCTCGGAAAAGACTCTCTTTGAGGATGCGCCGATAGCTTTGTCTTCCACATCCTTCCACCGAACCGTCTTTTCGTAGGCTTTCGTAGTCGTGGATCAGCCACCGACTTTCTTTCCTTTTTCGGCCTCAAGGGGTCACCACTTGAGGATTTCCAACTTGTTCGGTCCTCGGGGAACAACCACCCGAGGATTTGCAACCTTTTCACCTATCGTGGGATCGCCACTCCGAGTACTTGCTTGCGCCCAAGGGGGGATGATGGGTGCTCAACTTCCCCTCCCCGCCTTATCAATGGCAGAGGGGCTAGTGGTTTCCCCGGAAGCCGTGGGGACCACTCACCGTGTACCACTTCTTAAACTCATTGTACTAGCCTCCTCTTGTCCATAATGCGTTGTTGGTACGAGGTCGCAATTGGCCGTCGCTCAAATCGGCCCGAGCAACATGACCACCCTTAGGATTTTTCTCGGTAAACCGGCGTATGCCCGTGGGTCTTGATGCTAATTGCTCACCCACCGCCCGATCCGTCTCTCAAGATTCTTATTGGTACTCATTAGAGCTGAATATTCTTGTTTTGCTCTTCTTTGAATGAGTTCCATTCAAATTTCTTAAGATCATTTGAATTCGAGGGAACTTGAGAGTGATGGAAGTTTGACGAGTATGGCGGCCGGGCCGATTTTGAAGATTGGAATTGGAATTAGAAGGCCAATTCGATTGAACCTTTGTGTTTGACTCGGAAAAATTAGAGTTTTGGTTTTGAGCGGAACCAGTGGTTCTTATTGAAACCTGAATTCGAATTAAAACTCGAATTCGGATTGAAGTTGGAAGCTTGATTGAACCCTTGGTTCTGGAATTGATTCTGGCCAGATGGTTGATTAAACCTTTGGGTGTTCTGGCCATAGAACGCATTTACTTCAGCATTCTGCCCATTCATAGGACAGAATCTGGAAGTATGCCCCATATTATCGCAGCTTTGGCATTGACTCGAGTGTACCGTCCATCCGCATGGACGTATTGACTTGGTATGAAGAATTGGGGTTTAATTGACATTGGCCATTTACGTGACCAAATTCGACAAAGAAGATTCGCAATACGTAACCCGAGGGTTCTCGGGAAACGAAGGAGTCCGATTCGTAGGATTTGGAGTTTGAGGATTGGCCATCCGCCTCCGCAAAGATGGCAATCGACTTTGAACATTTACTTCCTCCACTTTAGGAGGAGGAGGAGCTTGAATTGCCCGATAGGATGGGGCATAGTTATATTTGGCAATGTCTTCGAACAATGCCCATCCTTCGTCCGGAGTCTTCTTCGAAACGTCCCGCCGATGAACTATTGACCATGCCCTTGGTGAGCTCGGTCAATCCGCTAAAGAAAGTAATGACTAACCTCTCCAGAGGCAAGCCATGATGGGGGCACTTTCTAAGAAGAGATTTATACCTCCTCCAGGCTCGAAAAACGATTCATTTTCCTTCCGAGAAAATGTGAAAATTTCATTTAAGCAATGGGCCGTCTTAGAGGGTGGAAAATATTGACTCAAAAACTCCTTCTCGAGTCCACCCATGTAGTGATGGATTCGGGGGAAGAGAGTGATACCATTCCTTCGCCTCCCCTTTTAAGGAAAAAGGAAAAAGTTTGAGCTTGATAGCATCCTCACTTACACCTTGGATGCGTGTAGTACCGCATATCTCTAAGAACGTGTGTAAGTGGGTATGCGGATTTTCTGATTGGTAGCCGTAAAAAATTGATGCATGCTGCATCATCTGGATAAGCCCTGGCTTGAGCTCGAAGGTTTGAGCAGTAATGGCGGGCAAGACTATAGCCGGGTTGACAAGGATCGCACTGTGCATGGCGTAGTCCGCCAACGTACGTCGATCCTCTCGTCGCCATTATTACTATTTCTTCGATTTCTTCTATCAACTTTTGTTCAATTTCTTGGTTGGCTGAGTTTCCTTCGTCCGAAGGATCGGTGAAACGGAGTTTCCGCCTGTTGGGTCTGACTATGGTCCGCTCGAGGTCAGGTGTAAAGAGTAATGGCCCTTTCTGACTTCGAGTTTGCATAAACCGAAACCCAACTCTATTGAACAAAACCTGAAAACTACGAAATTAAAAACTTAAACTACGAAAAGGGAACCTAAGAATCTATCTAAAAGGTTTGAAATCTAGAACTATTATCAAGACCTAGGGAAAAAGAAAGAAAGAGAAAAAGAGCAGACGGACGGGCGTCCAAAAATATGGACGAGCGTCTGCCTGGTTTTCAGAACGGACGGGCGTTCAACGTATGAACGCTCGTCTGATTTTTCAAAATTTTTGGACGGGCGTCCAAATATATGAACGCTCGTCTGGAGGTCAAGGATTGATACAGGATTGAAATTTTACAAAGGGACGGGCGTTCATAGGTATGGACGCTCGTCCATATGCAAAATTTTCCAGGAACAGAAACGAATTCCAAAACAGAGACAGAAGTAACGAAAACAGAGCAGAGAAAACAAGGGAAAAAGAACTAACCACAAAACAAAGACTTTAACCCTAATCCTAAACACTAAATTCCTAACTACTTAAAGGTTAAGTCCTCTAGAAATCGACCGAAAAACAAGGATTAAAACGCAGAAAATAGAAAGAAAAACTGAACAAAAACAGAAAAACAAAACACACACAAAAACAAAAACTAGGCAAACCGTCCGGGTTCCCCGGCAACGGCGCCAAAAACTTGTCCCGGATTTATCTAATGCGAATAAACAAGTAATAATATTTATAAACCGGTTAACCTCAAGTATAAGGATCGTAGTACAGAGGTTAATGCCGGGTCGATCCTACGGGGAACTAGACGAATGTTAACCCTAGCTTTTGTTTTTAACTAATTATTGTCACGATTATTAACCTAACGAATAACTAACTAAACAAATATGCAGAAAATAACTAGACAGAGGAGATTAATCCAATGCTAGGAGAGATTTGAAAGCGATAAAATAAACTAAAAGTGCAGGAAAATAGATTAACTAATCTAAACTAAGCTATGAGGATTGTAAATCAAGTTTATAAAAGACAAACGAGGATTGATCCACCTATCAACATGCATTGATCTCCTATCTCGATTTTACGTGGTATTTAATTCGGTTGTGATTTACCTTACCTAAATATGAACTCCTAATTCCTTGGGCAATTCATCTATTAACCTAATATCTTCCAATACTAAATTAACACGTTAAAGAGATCAAAGGTGCCAACTTTTACGTTAACGATCTAGTTTTTAGACTTACTAACTTCCGTTAATGTAAATCTAATGAACTATTCTTATCTATGGTGATCTATGCTATTCAAGATTTCCATCAAACAATAACATATCAAGCACACAACATATCTTCCAATATAATTGCGTTAAGACAAGAATATGCATAGATAAGAAACAACCGTAATAAATACTCACAAGAAAAGTCGAAATAAAGAGATCAAGTCAATGCCGACGGCTTCACAATTCTCGTTTGAAGGAGGTTTTAGCCTCTCGAACATCCTCAAGAACCCGTAAAAGCGTAAAAGTAACATAGAACTAACCTACTTTGATCGAACTTAAAATTGCATAAAACTGAAATAAAAAGTGTAAAATCGCAGCCAAGGCCGCCCCTAGGGTTTAGGGTTTTAAGATTGTAAAAACTCGTGTCTCAATGTGTGAAAATAGGCCGTATTTATAGAGATTTGAGGCGGTTTCACTAAGTCGGCGGACGGACGCCCGTCCGCTTCAATGGACGCTCGTCCGATATTTCGAACTCCCCTCGCCCGCTCGTTCAAACTCCGTTCGTACTCTCTCGTATCAAGATTGTCTCCATGGACGCTCGTCCGATATTTCCAACGCTCGTTCACCATGGACGCCGCATGGACGAACGTTCGTGATGACTTGAATGCGATTTTTGCATCTTTATCTCTTTCCTTCAATCCACTTCATCATTATCTCTTCTTAAATCTTTATAGCTCGAGTTTTAACCCTTTTTGATCATCATTTGAGCACATTGAACACACCTACAATACATGGAAAACATCGCAAAACTGTAATAAAGTCCAATTAATTATAATTCATGATGAAAACACATAATTTATTCAATATTGCGGATAAGTCCTTAAAAACCTAGTATGCTCGATATTTCCATATGAGGGCCATTTATTATGCAATCAATCCAATTAAGGGGGAAAATACCGTAAAATATATCATAATAAAACATAGATTTTCACCCTTAACATACGTCATCGAACTTTTCTATGTAACTCCTGATTTTCATCCTAGAAGATCCCTTTGCAGAAATAGGACATCCAGGTTTGTCTAGCACACGGCCAAACTGTCTATGGATAATACGGCTCCACAATATTATCTAACACTAGACATCCATAGAACCAAGCAATCTCATGAGGATCCACACTCATATTCCGATACGGGGTCCAAAGAAACTACAAAAAAGCAAGAAAAAAACCATAAGTTTGGATGTACACATACAATCCAATTTAAAAGAATGTACAAAACTTACACTATTCTTTGTCATGCTGTCCTACTCTTCCCTCACATACTTCAAATATTTTTTTTGGAGCTTCAGCCGCCATGTGGAATGATGGTCTCCATTTTTATGTTTGATATGCTCGTGGGTGGTCTTTATCGGTTGTCCATGCTGATGTTTGGGACAGTGCTCATATATCCAAGCCCGAGACAAGAACAAATCACATGCATTACGATATAATCTTGAACATTTAAATTTACAAGGAATAAATACTAAAAAATGTACCTCCAACAACGTGAGATATCCACATAGATCCGATGCTTTATAAATGGTTGTTTTGCTAAGCGTCCTATATAGAAAGGCCAATGTACCCACAACCCCACGCCCATTTATTCAAGCTATTCAAATCTTGTAAGAAGTAAAGATACTTCACCTTCACTTTATCCCCTGACTTGTTTTGTAATAAAGTGCATCCCAACAAAACCAACAAAAATACTTGCGATTTGCTCAGGTTGTGCATTGCATCGACTATTTTTATACCTTGATAGGTGCTTAATAATCCATGCCGTTTGACGATGTCGGATATCGTCGGGTATTAAATCCGGGCCATATTTTCCTACTGACAATTTGTTCAAGATTGAACGCCTAAACAAAAATATGAAAACGGGGGTGGTTTGTGTGATGTTTAGACTGAGCCTGAGATATTGTATCCCAAGTTGCCAACGAATCCTATGTATGATTCAGGAATCAAGTCTTTTCGTAGTTCTTGGTATTGTTTATATAGAGGATATCTCGTCCAAGGTAAGCTTGTGTCGTGTCCTTCAAGGACTTTATTTCGTGTTGACCAAGGATTATCTTGTGTCAATCCCTATAATTTAGGAGATAACGATGGGTATTTTGAATACCAGGATCAGAGTCTTAATAACTTGAGATTTTTTTCCATGTTTATCTTACATATTATGCACGTGGGCAATATCAGATAAGTGAGGCTTGATCGCATGCAAAGCACTTACTAGCAATAGGACTAAGTCTATCATATATTATGCCTTGGTTTTCGTCTCTTTGTTTTCAGTAGAAAGAACGAGATTTGGGGCCAAGGAGGAGAAAAGAGTGAAGAATCATTGATGAAATCTGAACCAAGTAACTTCGGGGAATTTTGGTCACATGTGGAGAGTCAAGGTCGAATCCCACAGAGACTAATAATAATGCAAATCATTCAAGATTGGGCTATCACAATAACAGACTCTGACCAACTATAATATAGAAAAAAGTAAAGTGGTGCCGATAAATAAACAAGATTATGCAAATTCAAACGGAGCACACAAGAGTTTCTAATGTATTAGTCTAATTATGAGTTGTTAGTTATTCCTCCCATAACATGCATTAATCATCCACGTTGGTAAATTATAATTCATTGTTAGCTATGGGTGCAAACTCCTAACCCTATCTACTTCCACTGTAAAGACAACAGACATTCTATATGCAACTAACCTCCTTCGTTGGTTGTATTAGTTCATACGCATTAAGTTTTAGAGTTGCTAACCTCCTTCGTTGGTTGTATTAGTTCATACGCATTTAGGCTCAAGACCGAAAACCTCCCTAGGCAGCTATCGACTATGACTAGCACATTCCAAATGATCCATCAAGACTATGTCCAAATTAACACTTCACTAACAGTCCTTCATGCTAATTTACGATGTCATGCAAATAGTTGATCAGGCTACTAACATGTAAATTAAATCTGTTGATCAACGTAGCTGGCGCCGATGATCATGAACTAGTAATTTACTAGGTATTCAGATCTAGCGATATAGACCTTCCCAGATCTGAAGAACGCAATGACTACTTCTTGATTTCTTCACCAACGAATTAGATCTTTACATACATGGGGTGAAATAAACTAACTACTACATAATTAAACTAAATAAACAATTAAAACATACTAGTCAAATAGAACAACGACAGATCTACATCTTGGAAAAGATAGAAAATCATACCCTCGGAGATGAGTGTAGATCTCCCTCGGATCCTTTCTAGGAGGCGAATCCGTCGATTCCGTGACTAGAACTCATAAAGTAAATAAATAAAGAACTTTTATTGCATAAAACTTTTCTTGAAAATTGTACATTGAATTCTGAGGGTGATGTCTCTTATTTATAGCTAAATAAACCGACTTAGAAACACCTAGAACTACCCCTCGTCCAAGAAAATGCATTTCGGAAGATTCTAGACTCTCGATAATTCGGCGGCAGCTCCCGATTAATCGGGGGTATTTTTGTCCTTTTTCTTCTGCCAACTTAACTTGAAAGGTTGTGGAATACCCTAGCCCAATCTCTTCGTTCAGTCTGCTCCGGAATTGTCCACAATTCTCAGCCCAATATTTCGTATCCTGAAAATAATCAAATAAAGCACGAAATAATATCGAATACGGGAAAATAAAAGTTAAATGCAAAATACTTGACTCACGAACCCGACATATGATATGCAACTCAAATGGTTTGTAATTATTGGTCGAAACAACTATTTTTAGCTCATAATGGATAGTTAGTTGATGTCGTAGGATAGACTATTTTAAGCGTCATCAACTACCCCCCACTAGCCCTTTGCTCGTCCTCGAGCAGAGTATCAAGGCGGAATATACCTCTAAGAGCAATCCCCATTACTTACCATGAATCAATGTGTCGTTGATAAATCCTTCGTGATAGTGCGTTCATGAAGAGAATAAAGTTGTATTAACCCCTTGTGGCATTCAAGTTGCTTCCCTTGTCCTACAACAATTTTTTAAATAATATACACAGACAAATAATGATTCCTGGTTAAAAAACTCATCATCTAATCTCAAACACTTCTCGCTCAGATTGTGTGCTCAAATAATTGAGTGCAACGGTAGAATAGCAATTAATAAGTTACTACTTCATGCAACATAACACATGCTCATTCTTCCATACTAAATTGAATATTCTATAGCTAACTTCAAATCGTTCTTGGGCTCCTTTTCTACCGATTCCTTACTCGGAACGTTCAATAGGCAAAGCTAAAAACAATGTTTTTAAATTTCAAAATTATTCCCTTTTTTCGATTAACAAGCTAAGACCGCCCTTACCCCCACTTATTACAGACATTGTCCCCAATGACTAATAATAAAGAAAAGAAAAGGTACTTAGCTCTGGAAATGGTCGACTGAGTCAAATAGTGAATGATGGAGCATAATCATTAGCTCCTAGGTCATCCATCTTCCAAGTATTTAACTATATTCCAAAATACTTCCAAAAACTATGAGTAACACGCGAAGGGCAATAAGAAAATAAGGTGGCGGTAATTGTGCATACCTCAGGAATACGCAAAAACAATTTAAACTTTATTCTTTATTGACCTAAGCAAGACGCGAAAACTTTTACGAGGGTATCATATGAGAATCGTGAAGGAAAAAACCACATATATCTCTAGTCAGAAAACCAAAGATATATGTGATGAAAAAAACCTTTCGATTGTCATGCTATTTTATTGACTCAAACAAAATAAACAAAAATAGTAAATAAAGGTTTAGAAATAGTTCTAAATTTATAGTCGCAAGCTCAACTATACTAATAGGGCTCCTTTATTCGTATAGGGGATCGTCCAACATAAAGACTTCCAATTCAGGGTCATACTTGTGCTCTAGTTAATGCTTCAGGCCGTGGCCGTTTACTATGAAAGTCTTCCCATAGTATTCATTCTTAACTTCACACGCACCTGAATTGAAGACTTTTATGACTACTTGTGGTCCAAACCATCTAGACTTCAGCTTCCCAGGAAAAAGACGAAGGCGTAAATTATATACCAGAACCTTATCTCCAACTTGAAATGTGCGGTTGAGAATCCTTTTATCGTGCATGCGCTTCGTTCTTTCCTTATAAATCTTTGCATTCTCATACGCTTGAAGTCTAAACTCCTACAATTTTTTCAATTCCAGTAATCTCTTCTCACTGGCTAAATTTTCATCCATGTTTAAGAACCTCGTAGCCCATTGGTCTCGGTGCTCGAGTTCTACCGGTAAAAGACATGCTTTTCCAAACACTATCATGTACGGTGACATCCCAATTGTGGTCCTATAAGCAGTTCTGTACGCCCAAAGAGCGTCATCTAATTTCAAAGACCAATCCTTCCTTGTGGGATTAACAGTCTTCTCTAAGATCCTTTTTATCTCTCTTTTCGTTATCTCCACTTGTCCACTTGTCTGGGGGTGATATGCTGCTGCAATCTTATGTCTAACCCCATATCTCAACATCAATTTCTCAAACAACCTATTACAGAAATGGCTCCATCCGTCATTAATTATGGCTCTGGGCACTCCAAATCTCATCAAAATGTTCTTCTCAAGAAATCTCAAGACTACCCTGGCATCATTAGTAGGTGAGGCCACTGCCTCCACCCATTTGGAAACATAATCAACTACTACCATGATGTAATGATTTGATTTTGATGATGTGAAAGGCCCAACAAAATCAATTCCCACTTCATCGAATAACTCCACTTCTAAGATACTATGTAGTGGCATCTCATTCCGCTTGGAAATGTTACCAGTCATTTGACAGGAATGACAGGCTCTTGTAAAGTCGTAAGCAAATTTATGAATTGTCGGCCAATAGAATGCACACTGCAGTACCTTTGTTGTTGTCTTGTCCGTCCCTTAGTGACCTCCAACTTCTCCGGAATGACATTGTCTCAAAATACTTGGAATCTCGTCATCATGGGCGCATATCCTATGAATCTTATCAAGGCACATCTTGTATAGGTAGGGATCGTCCCAATAATAGTACTTTAGATCTGTAAAGAATTTCTTCTTATCAGAACTCGTGAATTCCGGTGGTAGGTACCTTCATGCTAGATAATTTACAATGTTGGCAAACCAAGGATATACCTTGCCCACTCTTGATGTATTTTGTCGGGGCTGAGATTCGACTGGAGCTACAAATGAGACGGCAAAAAGTTGTTCATCAGGAAAGTTCTCCCGATCTCAGTCGGTTGCTCCTCTTCAAGCAAAGTTAATCTTGACAGGTGATCAACCACCTGGTTCTTAGATCCCTTTTTATCTTTGATCTCGACATCAAACTCTTGTAAGAGTAAAATCCATCTCAACAATCTCGGCTTTGAGTCTTGCTTGGTTAGAAGGTATTTTAGAGCTGCGTGGTCAGTGAATACAGTGACTTTCAATCGTATCAGGTATGGTCAAAATTTGTCAAATGCAAAGATAACAGCTAAAAGTTCCATCTCCGTAGTTGCATAATTCCTTTGGTCACTGTTGAGGGTACGACTGGCGTAATAGATAGGCTTAAAGATTTTATCCTCCCTTTGTCCCAGGGCTGCTCCAACTGCCGTGTCGCTTGCATCACACATAAGCTCAAAATGTTTGTTCCAATCTAGGGCTACCAGAATAGGGGCGGTTATAAGCATTTGCTTCAATGTGTTGAATGCTTTATTTCACTCTTCTCCAAATACAAAAGGCACATCCTTTGCAAGTAATTCCATCCGAGGTCTAGAAACCTTAGAGAAATCCTTAATAAACCTCCTATAGAAGCCTGCGTGGCCAAGAAAGGCTTTGCAACGTCTTTAAGTTTGTTGGAAGGGGTAATTTTCTATTACCTCTATTTTTGCCTTATCAACCTCCATTCATTTCTTTGAGATCTTATGACCCAACACTATACCTTCTGTGACCATGAAATGAAATTTTTCCCAGTTAAGTACAAGGTTGGTCTCTTCACATCTTTTCAGCACTCTACTCAAGTTATCCAAGCATATATCAATGTTGTCTCCACATACAGAAAAGTCATCCATGAAAATTTCTAGAAAGTCTTCCACCATGTCCGCAAATAGTGACATCATGCACCTTTGGAATGTTGCCGGTGCATTACGAAGTCCAAAAGGCATGCGATTGTACGCAAAAGTTCCATAGAGACATGTGAAAGTTGTTTTCTCTTGGTCTTCAGGGGCAATATGGATTTGGTAGAAACCAGAATATCCATCTAAGAAACAATAAAAAGCATGACCGCGTAACCTTTCTAACATCTGGTCAATGAATGGTAGGGGAAAATGATCTTTACAAGTTGCATCATTCAGTTTTCTGAAATCGATGTAGACTTGATGTCCAGTAATTAGCCTCACACGGATTAACTCATCAAACTCATTAGGTTGAACAGTGAATCCTCCATTCTTGGGCACCACATGAATCGGGCTCACCCATTCACTGTCTGCAATTAGGAAAATGATTCTCATTTCCAACATCTTTATAATCTCATCCTTAACAACATCCTTCAATTGTGGCGTCAACCTCCTTTGAGGTTGTGCCACTGATTTCTTCTCTGTGTCTACATAGATTTTATGCATACACACCGATGGGCTTATTCCTCGTATATCTGCAATCGTCCACCCAAATGCTCCCTTATGCTCTCTCAGTACTCTTAATAGTTTCTCCTCCTCTAAAGGTGATAATGACGATGAAATTATGAGGGTAGAGTATCATCTTATAAGTATACGTACTCCAGGTGAGATGGCAAAGGTTTCAACGTTAAATTCCTTGGTTGCTCTTCCAACGATGATCTTAACAGTTTACCAGTCAATTGTAGGTCAAAGAACTTATGCCACGAAGGTCTATGAAATGTTCCTCCTACATCCACAAAAGATATAGGCTCCATTTCTCGTACTTGACCTTCATTACACCCAGGCCATGTTTCCTCATTACTTCCTTCATCTTTTTTTAGGAGAAAAGTCTCTTCTACTTTAGGGTCTAGTGCCACTTGCTGATGTAATTTCAAAACAAGCTCGTCTATGGCATATAGCATGTAACATGCTTCTCCCTCATCTTGTGCATACCTCATTATTTTCATCATATTGAATACCACTATATCCTCATTTAACCTTAGAATAAGTTCACCCTTATGAACATCTATCAATTTTGCTTGTTGCTAGGAAAGGTCTTCCTAGGATTAGTGGAACATCATGGTTAGCTTCCATGTCTAATACTACAAAGTCTACAGGGAATACGAACTTATCAAATTTTAACAGCACATCTTCCACTACTCCACAAGGTTGCTTCACAGACCTATCTACCAATTGGAGGGTTATAGATGTATCGTTTAACTCTTTCATGCCTAACTTATGGAAAATGGAGAGTGGCATTAAATTGACACTGGCTCCAA
Source organism: Gentiana straminea (assembly GCA_036785695.1). Classification (NCBI taxonomy): domain Eukaryota; kingdom Viridiplantae; phylum Streptophyta; class Magnoliopsida; order Gentianales; family Gentianaceae; genus Gentiana; species Gentiana straminea. The sequence continues at coordinate 1,939,240 of JAVUPR010000345.1, read as the reverse complement.
TATCACACAATGCTTTATATAAGCACATTCCTCAAATTGTGCAAGGTATAAGGAAGCTTCTATGATCATTGACACTTAGGAGGCAGTATGCATTGCAAAACTGCCGAGCACTCATCGTTAAGGAAAATAATGTCTAAAAGTCTAACAATTTCCTTTTGTTAGAGATTGCTTCTTTCAAGAATTTTGCGTACTCTGGCATCCCGGCCAGAGCTTCTACCAAAGGTATATTCACTTTCAATTTCTTAAACATTTCTATGAACTTTTTATAACGAGCATCATCATGATTCGGTTTATATTTTCTAGGGGGATAGGGTAAAGTAGCAAGATTAATAGTTACCGTTCATGAAGACTTACCGGCTGCCTGCTGCTGCTCTGCCTACTAGTCTGTTGAATCCACAGACGCCTGATTAATCAGCATGGTGTCCCGATTAATCGGCCATTCTTTTCCTCCTGATTCTGCTATGTTCTGATGATGACTGCTTTCCGATTCTTCCTAGATAGTTGGTATAACTGGTCCAGCAGTTCCTTTCCGCTTCTAGTCATAATTGCATTCACGTCTTCGGATTCTTCTCTGTGTTACTTGGTAATCCTCTCGGAGGACGGGCCGACACTTGTTCGGCGATCTGCCCTACTTGGTGCGACAGATTCTGCACTAAGGCTTCTTGATTAGTCAGTCTTGTTTCATTCTTCTGACAATATGTGGTGAAGTTTGCATTCAACTCGGTCATGTATTTTGTGAGTTGATTGACCGTGTCGGTCACAGTTGAGCTCATTTTATCCATTGTTGTCCCAACCACCTGATTTGTTGAATTGAGGCATGAATCCCCCAGTCTGTCTTGGTGTCTCTCCACCCATAGGATCACTTAGTCAAAAACCGGGGTGGTCGTGAGAACCTAGGCGATATCCGCCCCTATAAGGATTTCCTTGCCTCCTTAAATAGTTCACATCTTCGGTGTTTGTTGCTTCAACTTCTTGAACTTTCTCTACCTTGGCGATGCGATCTTGCATGCATCATATTTTCTCGTTCATTGCCATTAGTTGGTATAAGATCTTTTGAGAAGTATCTTCTCCAAATATTCCTACAGCTACCTTTGCATTCTCAATTTGATGCGTTCCCCATTGGCTTGTAAGTGCTATTTGTTCCAACTTTTCTTCAGCTTCTTCAGGTGACAACAACGCAAAACATCCGTTGCTCGATGCATAAAGGATAAACTTCGAGAGAAGATTTAATAGAATTGCGATACGATGCAAGATATGCCCGGTACAAAGGAAAAAGAAGCCCAACCGAATGAAGACACTCGGTCGACCGAGCATGCCCATTCGGTCGACCGAGCGGCCCACAAGCCCGGCAGAAAGTCCGACACATTATTAAGGCGGCTAGGGTTTAGTAATTCCGAGTTTAAGTCGGTTTTCCAAGGTCGGCCAGTACTCTATATAAACGCTATGTCCTTAGTAATTTTGATAGACCACACCAACAACTCATATACAACAATACAGCAATCATATAGAGTAGGATTGAAGATTTCTAGGGTTTTCAATATGTAAGCCCGTGTATATTTTCTTGTCTTCTTTATTTTCCGTAATTAATTTCCCCAATTATGGTTTTATCGTTTGAATTGATTGTTCATAGTTAGATGATGTAGATCTAGGCTATGACGTTAGGGAGGTGGCGATGCCTTGTCTATGAGGATCACATACCCTACGTCCTCTACCTAGTATCTATGTATGAATTTACGTTGTTTGATTACCGTGTATCTAGATCTATTTATATAATAGCTTGACGAATTGCTGTTTTAATCCGTATTGTATGAGAAACGCTAAGATATACGTTCGGAGATGTAATCTGGGACAGAATTTTTCAAGTGACCGAGTGTCAACATTCGGTCGACCGAGCCCTTGCATTCGGTCGACCGAGCCCCATTCATCCTGTTAATTAAGCCACGTCTTTATGGTTAGGTTAACCCAATTGAATGTATCATCTTAGTAGGTATGGCTATGGCTACGTTACTCGCTTAGTTTAATTAAAACGTGTAAAAAGGAAATACCAATATAAAACTCTTAGGTAGGCTTATGAATTGCTCTTCACGGACGTTCAGCGTTATCTAGGTAGGTTTATATTCGGGAATTGCACGCACCTGATTATACGTACGTCGTAGATTAGCATGAGACTATACCTTGGTAATTGCTAGTTGGACGAAAGCTTGAGTAATAGTTTAGGAAGTATAAGTACGCCTAACCATAGGAATGTTGCCTAGACAAGGTGTGCGATTAATATCGGCATCCTTAGTGTCGTAAGCGTGTGAGTTATATGAGACGGAGGCATTAAAAGGCGAAGTCACGTAATGTAGCACAGTGATCTAGCGACCTAACGGTTGCTAAGTCAAGTTTAAGAGGATGACTCCCGTAGCCAATACGAAATAGATACAAACAGATTGATAGTTAATAAGTCTTGTTTATTACATAAATTGTTTAGGTCCAAACGATAAAGACTATAATTGGGAGGTTAATTACGTTATTTGTCTATATGTTTGAGTTTGTGATTCTTTTCTAGTACCCTTGTTGGTCGTAGACCACCGTTGTTAAACGAAATAAATAAATTGGTTATTTAAACTTTAGGATCCACAATTTGATTCCCTGTGGGATCGACCTCGACTCTATCTAGCTATGCTGCGATTGAATCTAGTTCACTTGCTAGTTGGTTATTTAGGCATCGAGTTATTATTATAACTTGACCCGCAATCAAGTTTTTGGCGCCGTTGCCGGGGAATCAATGGTCCAATTATTGTTTAAATAAGTTTATTTAATTATTTCGTCTTTCTGTTTTCAAATTTTTATTTCTGTCTTTAGAGTCTTCTGGATTAGCTGCATATGTCTGCTGTCCCGGATTTTATCAATACAAAACAACAAGTAATAAACCGGTTAACCTCAAGTGCAAGGATCGTAGTATAGAGGCTATGCCGGGTCGATCTTACGGGGAACTAGACGAATGTGAACCCTAGCTTTTGTTTTAAACTAACTATGTCACGAATCTAACCTAAACGAATAACTAACCTAAACAAATATGCAGAAAAAGTAACTAGACAGAGGATTGCTCCAATGCTAGGCAAGATTGAAAGCGATAAAAACTAAACTAAACTAAAGTACAGAAAAGTAAACTAAAGCTAAACAATTCAAGTTTTAAGGATTAAAATCAAATTATAACGAACGAACAAGAAATTGATCCACCTATCCTATCAACATTCAATTCTAACTCGGATTAATTCGTGATCTCTACTCAAGTCGTGATTCACCTAATCAAAGGCATAAACTCCTACTCTCGTAGACGAGTTCGTTTTCTAATCTTTTATCTTTCGATGTTAAAGATTACGTCTTTCTAACCTAGGCGTGAAATCTTTCAATTTCTAATCTAGAAAATCAATCTAATAACTCTCGTTTTAGTTAGATCGAAGATCTATTCTTTTATCATGGTGATCTAGGGTTGACATGACTCTCATCACATAACCAATCATCAAAGCAAGCATCTTTCGATTAAACATGCAATAAAACATACAAAACATGATAAAAGAAACGAACTTGAAATAGATACTCACAGATTAATCACGAATCAAAACTGAATTGTTGAAGGAAGGCTTCACAACGCTTGTTCAAAGAGGGATTAGCCTCTTAGCATCCTTTGAAAGCTTGAAATTGATGAATTAAAGAACATAAATCTACCTAATCTAATCTAGAAATTAAAGTGCATAAACTGGAAGAAAATAGGGTAAAAACGCAGCTGAGCCGCCCCTAAGATATTAGGGTTCGAATGATGTGTGTATGATCCTCTTCGTGGAGAAAACGAAATTCGACTATATATAGATTTCAAAGTCGGTTCTGCTAAGTCGGCCACCGGACGCCCGTCCGAAACCTTGAACGCCCGTCCACTCTTCAATAAAACTTCGAATCGGGCCGAGTCATGACCGGACGCTCGTCCGTACGGCGTCCACTCCGGCGTCAAACTTCCCGAATCAAAGATGACATCCCGGACGCTCGTTCAATTACACCGTACGCCCGTCCACCGGACGGAGATTCTGGACGCCTTCGCTTTGATATGATCGATTTTGATTTATTTATCTTTATCTCTTCTATCTCTATCCCACTTCTTCATTATCTCTTTTATCATCAATTAGCTCGAACTTAATCAACCTTTGATCATCTTTTGAGCCTCAAACATGTACCTATAACACATAAAAACATCGCAAAATGTAATAATGCTCCAATAATCATAAAATCACAATTAAAACACATAAATCAACCTATTTTGCGATTAACTCTTCTAAAATATCATTTGCTCAATATATCCATTAAACCCTCGTTTCTTATGCAATTTAGTACAATTACGGGGAAAAATATCGTAGAATATAGCGTTATAAATCGTATAAATTCACCCTTAACAACTCCCCCACACTTAAGCTTTTGCTCGTCCCGAGCAAAACAAAACAAAAGTTAGGCTCGAGAGAAAAACAGCATCTAAACGTGCATAACACATATCCACTAAATCGAAGTTCACCCTTGTGCGTGTGCATAGCCATAATAAACTTCCACTATATCCAAACTCGAGAAACTCAAAGCAAAACTAGCTAATACCCCCTTGTAGACTAGTAATAAAGGACACTCATAAGATGCACCCTACAAACGTGATATATCCCGAAAAGAATGATCGAATATATCTAGGGCCTTTCGAAATACTCGAGAGGACAATCCCTACAACATATCCGTCGGTTTATACTTGGGGATAAGGCGACGATAACTTAGTCTTATATACATTTCATAACACTTTATCGCTTGATTTAACTTTTCGCTTAAAACACACATCGAATGAGCTCTTGCCCCGTCATAGCGGAATAGGACATTTCGAGATAATACCCTACCTTACTCCAATCATAAGGCGCTTCTTCGATCGTCGTGAGCTTTTAGTCATCATAGTGGTATAGGACATACGTGGTATACCCTACCTCACTCAAATCATCGACTAGCTTTCGACACACCCAATAATTCTTCATATTAATTCAACTTTTTCACTTTGACAATAGGTTACGTGTTACTTATCACATTCAAACCTTAGATATTCACAAGATATCATACTTCGGATCTAAATACAAACTATCATAAATCTCACGATATATACGTAGCACTAAGCACATGACTTACGAGATAATCAAAAACTACTAATCCAAAAGGGGTATAACTTTATAAATTAGCTCATCATTCACTATGGCTCGTGAAAAATAGTGTCAGGTGAAACATCTAATTTACCAAATATATGATACATAGCTTAAATGATCATAAAAGTAGCGAACATTGAATCGAATTGCCTACTCGGGACAAAACAAAAACAACAGTGTCGGAAAATTTTAAAGATTTTAGCTCATTTGCATAGAAACATTACGAATTAAGCCAATGTGTAGATACATATCGAAACAATCCCCTCCCCCACACTTAAAAATCAACATGTCCTCATGTTGTGCAGAATGAAAAAGAAAAAGAAAACTTAGCTGATTGTAGTTCGAATGGGGCAATGCTGGAGGTGGCGTACGTCCAATCCAGAAATGCTTGAGGGAATCAGTAGACTGTGGACCATCCACCGGAAAACTGGCTTCATCTAAAAGCTCGCAATTGCTATCACAAATATCCTGCACACTTGAAAACAAGATCTCGGGGGACAAAGGGGGAATATAACATGGCAAAATAGAGATAAAGAGAAGGATAAGGTGAAATCGAATCAACCGACAAGGCAAAATCCACAATTACCCGAATTAGACTTAAACAAAACAAATAAATCAAAGAAAAGAAATAACATAATAGAGAGTTCTAATATAATAAGGGATATCTAGGATGCCTCCTAGTGGCGCTTTTGGTTATTGTCGTTAGCTCGACACATTTGAAGCTCAGCCTGGATCAGGCCATTTAACCTTTCTGCCAGCCACTACCTCGTGTAAGCTCGAATCAGTAGTGTGGCCGCAGAAACAGCAGCGAACACATGGGGTTAAATCTTTGAAAGCTCTCCATACCTGTTTAAGTTTCCCCATGGTTGAGTTCTTTCTCCTCCGACTCCTCTGATGACGTTTAAGTTGTCGCTCCCTCTCAAACTCTTCCATATCAGCACTACCTTGCTAGAACTTCGCGATGAACCAATACCGTCATTCTCGGAGAATAAATCGGATGAAAACTCATCAAATTCATTGACCTCTGGAACACCACATCCGAAAATATCGAGAAATTTAACAATCAAAGGTTTTTCTTTAGGTTCACCAATGTAGTGCTTGCACCTTTGACCATTAACTCGAAACGGTTGGTCTGGATAACCGCGTAGTTCTAGAACACCTCCAGGAATGATTTGGAGAATCTCAAAAGGACCGGACCAACGTGTTCTCAACTTCCCGAAACAAATGTAACCTAGAATTGTATAAGAGAACTTGCTCGCCGACCCGGAATTCTCTCTTCTTTATCTTGGCGTCATGGAGTAGTTTCATCTTCTCTTTCTTGATCCCGGCACTTTCATATGCCCGAAGTCCGAACTCGTCCGGCTCACGTAACCGCTTTGAAGTCGATGCTTGTCCACAAGTTTGGGCATCAAAGTTTAAAAACTTTGTGGCCCAATAAGCTCTATGCTCTAGCTCGACAGCGAGATGACATGGTTTCCCGTAGACCATTTGATATGGCGATGTACCCATAGGGGTCTTATAGGCGATCCTATATGCCCAAAGTACATCGTCCAACTTCAAACTCCGGTCTTTTCTATGACTATTCACCGTCTTCTCCAGGATTTTCTTAAGACTCGGTTGCTTCGCTCAACTCGACCACTAGTCATCGGATGATATGGTGTGCCGCTTTATGGCGAACACCATACTTCTCGAGGACTTTTTCCAAAGGTCGGTTGCGTAAGTGTGTCCCTTCATCACCGATCAAGGCACGTGGACATCCAAACCTCACAAAGATGTTCTTCTTCAGAAATTTCATGACCGTTTTATGATCATTGTGAGGAGTGGCCATTGCCTCCACCCATTTCGAAACATAGTCAACGCGACTAAGATGTATTTGTTACCGCAAGATGATGGGAATGGTCCCATAAAATCGATACCCCATACATCAAAGACTTCGCATTCGAGGATGGGTTTCAAAGGCATGTCAAACCGCCTTGTCGAGCACCGGTTCTTTGGCATCTATCACAAGCTTTACGAAAGCTTCGTGTCCTTAAAAATTGTAGGCCAATAGAAACCGGATCGAAAGATCTTAGCAACGGTTTTCCAAGGACCAAAGTGACCTCCGGTGGGTCCACCGTGGCATTGCTCAATAATATCACGTTGCTCGGATTCGGGAACACATCTCCTAAGCAAACCATCTTTACGGATCTTAAAAAGATAAGGTTCATCCCAAACGAAATATTTCATATCGTAGAATAACTTCTTCTTCTCTTGATAAGACATTTCGGGATCAAGATAACGGGCATGAAGGTAGTTCACAATGGAAGAATACCATGGAACAACAGGAGGACAACCGTCTATCAACATAATGTTTTCTAGAGGATAGTAAAGATCTATATCATCAGGATCACCCTTCTCCTCATTTAACATTCTAGAAACGTGATCCGCCACTACATTTTCACTGCCCTTTTTGTCCTTAATTTGAACGTCAAACTCTTGGAGGGTCAGTATCCAACGCAGTAGGCGCGGTTTAGCATCCTTTTTGGTCATGAGATATCGCAAAGCAGCGTGGTCAGTCCACACAATCACTTGAGCACCCAGCAAGTAACTACGAAACTTATCCATAGCAAAGACTACGGCTAATAGTTCCTTTTCAGTTGTCGTGTAGTTAACTTGAGAAGGATTCAGTGTGTGACTGGCATAATAGATAGGCTGGAACTTTCCATTAAGCTTTTGCCCTAAGAATGCACCAACAGCATAGTTGGATGCATCACACATAAGCTCAAAGGGTAGGTTCCGGCGGCGATATAAGAATTGGAGCGAGAGATCGCCTACTCTTAAGCTCCTCAAACGCGCACTTGCAATTCTCATCAAAATCAAAAGTAACGTCTTCTTTGAGTAAAGTAGACAGGGGCTTGGCAATCTTTGAAAAGTCCTGGATGAACCTCCTATAGAAGCCGACTTGTCCGAGAAAACCTCGGACTTCCCGAACATTCTTAGGATAACTCATCTTCTCAATAGCTTCTACCTTAGCCCTATCTACTTCTATACCTTTGGCTGACACTTTGTGGCCAAGAACTATGCCTTCATCTACCATGAAATGGCATTTTTCCCAATTGAGCACTAAGTCCTTTTCCACACATCTAGACAACACCTGATCAAGATTATCGAGGCAATCATTGAAGGATTGACCAAAGACCGAGAAATCATCCATAAAAATTTCCATGCACTTTTCAACTAGCTTTGTCAAAGATTGCCATCATACACCTTTGGAAGGTGGCCGGGGCATTACGGAGACCAAATGGCATCCGTCGTAGGCGAATGTCCCATAAGGGCAAGTGAAAGTAGTCTTCTCTTGGTCAACGGGATCGATGGGTATCCGGAAGTATCCCGAATATCCATCCAGAAACGGTAGAATGCGTGCCCCGCCGGACGCTCAAGCATCGGTCTATGAATGGAAGGGGAAAATGATCTTTCGGTGTGACCTCATTGAGTTTTCTATAGTCAATACGGACCCTATAGCCCTGTAACGAGCCTCAATGCTATCTCTTCTCCCTTCTCATTCTTCTCAATAGTAATTCCACCTTTTTTGGGAACTACTTGAGTTGGGGATACCCACTCACCGTCCGCAATGGCGTAAATGATACCCATATCTAGAAGCTTTATAATTTCCTTCTTGACTACTTCTTGCATATGAGGGTTAAGCCTTCTCTCGAGGCGTCTAACTCGTTTTGCACCCTCCTCGCCTTGATCTTGTGCATACGGATGTCGGGAGATATCCCTCGGATATCTCCCACCCGCCATCCAAAGGCTTTCTCATTCTTGCGCAAGACGTTTAACGGTTTAAGCTCTTCTATACGAGATAGCTTGGCGAGAGATGATCAAAGGAAGCTTGTCGCCTTCTCTTAAAAACACATACTTAAGATGTTTAGGCAACGGCTTCGGTACCAAATCTATAGGAGGATCCTCTAGACTTGATTTAAGATCTCCACTCTTCAACTCAACATCGTTGAGCTTACTTAGTGGCCCTACGCCAAAGCTTCTTCTCTTAGCTCATCATCGAATTCAGGTACTAACCGATCTAGATTAACCACACCATGGCTATTCGGATTATCGATCAATCGCTCATATTCCGCTTCTACACCAAGACTTGCTTATCCATGAAGTCATTGAAGTCATCGACGTCTCCTCAATGGAACGGCCGGTTGGAGAACCGGAGGGTACTTGAATAGATTTAGAAACGCTATAGCTCACCTCTTGGTCACCAACTCGGATAGTTACTTTCCCACCATCACAATCGATGAGGGCTCTAGCCGTAGATAGGAAAGGTCTTCCAAGAATCGAGAGGGACATTTTCATTTTTCTCCATATCTAAGACATACCAGTCAACGGGAAAGGTAAACCTACCCACTTGAACCAATACGTCCTTTAGGATCCCTGAGGCTTTCTTTGAAGATCTATCAGCGAACTGCAAGTTCATGGTAGTGGGTTCTAGAAGATTCGCAAACCAAGCGATTGCAAACGGACAATGGCATCAAGGCGATGGATGCACCCGAGGTCACATAAGGAATTCGGGAAGACTAGGCCTCCCATCCGCAATGTGAGCACAAATTTGCCCGGGTCGCTTCTCTTGGTTGGTAAGTCTTGATAATTGACCATAGAACACTCCTTACCAATTGCTTGATCCATTCCTCGCTAACTTCTTCTTGGAAGATACAACATCCTTGATGAACTTCGTATACTTAGGCATCTCGACCAAGACCTCGGATAATGGAAGATTTACCTGAGTATTTTTCAACAAATTAAGCACCTTTTCATACTTCTTATCTTCATGCAATGGGATGTTGCTCTTTCTCGGTGGAAATGGAAGCTTTTTCAAATCATCCTCGGAAAATACTTTCTTCGAGGACGAACTAACCGCTTTGTCTTCCACATCTTTCCACCTCACCGTCTTTTCATTCTTTTTGCTAGTCGGGGGATCGGCCACCGACTATCATTTAACTCATCACTCCTCAGGGGATCAGCTACCTGAGGACTTCCAATTGATTCTTTATTCCTCAAGGGATCAGCCACTTGAGGAATCTCAACTCTTTCTTCTATCAGGGGATCAGCCACCTGATTTGCCTTCTGCAGCCGAGGGGATGATGGGTGCTCAATTTCCCTCTGCCTTATCGGCGGCGGGGAGGGGCTAGTGGTTTCCCTGGAAGCCAGGGGGACCACCAACTTGAGAACCACTTCTCAAATTCATCGCACTGGCCTCCTCTTTACCGTATTGCATTATTGGCACGAGGTCAGTGCATTGGCTGTTGCTTAAATCGGCGTGAGCGACTTGACCGCCTTTTGGGTTTTCTCGGTAAAGCGGGCGGATGCCCCGGGGGTCTTGACGCTTAGTTGCTCGGCCAATTGCCCTATTTGTCTCTCAAGATTTTTTATTGTCTGCTTTGCTCCTCCAACTTGGTTTCAAAATTGTTGGATTGGGAGGGTCCTTGAGAGTTCTGATGATTTTGAGGGAGTGGCTGACTTGGCTGACTTTGGAATGCAGAATTAGAATTGGCGGGCCAATTCTGATTGAACCTTTGTTGTGGATTGGAAAAATTATAGCTTGGGTTCGATTGTAACCGGGTTTCTATTGAAGTTCGAATTAGGATTAAATCCCGAAGACCGATTAAACCCTTGGTTTTGGAAACTGTTACGCCGCAGAATTGGTTATTGAATCTCTCGATTTGTCCGGCCGAGAGAAAGCATTGACTTCCGCATTCTCGCCCAATCATGGGACGAAGCGAGCCGTGTGCCCCATGTCGTCACACACTTGGCATGTGATTGGATTATGCGTCCATAGTCATGAACAACATTGACTTGTCGAGCGAGAGGGGAAGAAAATTGACATTGGCCGGTCATATGGCCGGTCGACGAAGATGCTTCGCAATACGTAACCCGAGAGTTCTGTGGAAACGAAAGAGTCCGATTACTCGGATTAGGAACAATTTGGGATGTTGTCTGTCGAGAATTAGCCATTTGCTTTTGCAACATGGCAATCGTATTTTGCATAGTCACTTCCTCGACCTTGGGAGGAGGAGGAGGTGCCCGAATAGCTTGATAGGATGGGGCATAGTTATATTTGGCAATGTCTTCGAACAATGCCCATCCTTCATCGTGTGTTTTCTTGAGAAATGCCCCACCGGAGGAACTATTGACCATGCCCTTGGTGAGCTCGGTCAATCCGGCGAAGAAAGTATGGACTTGCCTTTGCTTCGGCAAGCCATGATGGGGACACTTTCGCGGGAGAGACTTAAACCTTTTCCACGCCTCAAAGAATGACTCATTTTCCAAATCGACGGAATGTGAAGATTTCGTTCGGACAACTGGGCGTTTTTGAAGGAGGAAAGTATTGACTTAGAAATTCCCTCTCGAGCTCACCCACGTAGTGATGGATTCGGAGGGGAGGGAGTGATACCACTCGAGTGCCTCCCCCGTAAGGAAAATGGAAATAGTTTAAGCTTGATGGCATCATCACTTACACCTTGGATACGGGTAGTACCGCATATTTGCAAGAATGTGTGTAAGTGAGTGTGGGGGTTTTCGATTGAAAACCATGGAAAATTGATGCATGCTTGCATCATCCGTATAAGTCCGGGTTTAAGCTCGAAGTTTGGAGCGTAATGGTAGGCATGACGATAGCCGGGTTGATGGTGACCGTACCGGGCATGGCATAGTCGGCCAACGTCCGTCTATCTTCCGCCGCCATTATTACTATTCTTTCGATTTCTCTGAAAGATATTGCTCAAATCTTTGATCTAGAGCGTTTCCTTCGTCGAAACGAAGTCTCCGCCTATTGGGTCGGACTATGGTCCGCTCGGGGTCGGGGAATAGATTAGTGGTCCCTTATGACTACGAGTTTGCATAAACCGAACACCAACCGAAGGTGTTGAGCAAGAAAGGATAGAAAATGACGAAAGGACAGATCGACGGAGGGAAAGGATAACTAAACCTAGAGAAATCAAAAACTACGAAACTTAACTACGAAAAATTTAAAAACAGAAAAACAGGAAACACTAAAAACGTGTTGAAATCTTCTGAGCCCAAAATGGAAGGGAAAACAGTGGATTTTGACCTCGAAAACGGTGTCAGACGGCCTCTGGCCGTCTACCACGTCGTCGGCGTCGGAACGAGCTTTCCGAATTGGGGTCCTGCGCGCCAATCCGACACTCGAGCCGAAAGTTATGGCCAAAATACTATCAAGTGCTAAAACGGACCCTTTTTCCCTAAAATTTGATCGTGAAAGGCGTGGAGTCGATGATTCAACCTAAGAAACCTACCTACGACACTTACCTACGAAAAAAACGAGAAAACCTAATTGAAATAAAAATAAAAATTGATGGCGAGACGGGACGGACGGGCGTCCAATTAATCGGACGGGCGTCTTCCTGAGGAAGAACCGGACGGGCGTTCGGACTAACCGGACGCTCGTTCGTGAGAGCAGAATAGATAACGAATAGAGCGAGACTTGATTTGGACGAGCGTTCGGTGATACCGGACGTCCGTCCGGATCAATCCGAGACGAAAGAACGCAAAACGCAGTATGAAAACGAAAAACGAGTATCAAACTAAGAAGCTAAAATTTATACTAACTATTGACAGAAACATGACAGAAAAACGCACTAAAACGACTAAACTACTAACTACAAAAAGAGACTGAAAAGATCTAACCTAAAAACAAGAATTGAAAACAAACTAAAAACAAAAACAAAAACTAGGCAACCGTCCGGTTCCCCGGCAACGGCGCCAAAAACTTGTCCCGGATTTTATCAATACAAAACAACAAGTAATAAACCGGTTAACCTCAAGTGCAAGGATCGTAGTATAGAGGCTATGCCGGGTCGATCTTACGGGGAACTAGACGAATGTGAACCCTAGCTTTTGTTTTAAACTAACTATGTCACGAATCTAACCTAAACGAATAACTAACCTAAACAAATATGCAGAAAAAGTAACTAGACAGAGGATTGCTCCAATGCTAGGCAAGATTGAAAGCGATAAAAACTAAACTAAACTAAAGTACAGAAAAAGTAAACTAAAGCTAAACAATTCAAGTTTTAAGGATTAAAATCAAATTATAACGAACGAACAAGCAATTGATCCACCTATCCTATCAACATTCAATTCTAACTCGGATTAATTCGTGATCTCTACTCAAGTCGTGATTCACCTAATCAAAGGCATAAACTCCTACTCTCGTAGACGAGTTCGTTTTCTAATCTTTTATCTTTCGATGTTAAAGATTACGTCTTTCTAACCTAGGCGTGAAATCTTTCAATTTCTAATCTAGAAAATCAATCTAATAACTCTCGTTTTAGTTAGATCGAAGATCTATTCTTTTATCATGGTGATCTAGGGTTGACATGACTCTCATCACATAACCAATCATCAAAGCAAGCATCTTTCGATTAAACATGCAATAAAACATACAAAACATGATAAAAGAAACGAACTTGAAATAGATACTCACGGATTAATCACGAATCAAAACTCGAATTGTTGAAGGAAGGCTTCACAACGCTTGTTCAAAGAGGGATTAGCCTCTTAGCATCCTTTGAAAGCTTGAAATTGATGAATTAAAGAACATAAATCTACCTAATCTAATCTAGAAATTAAAGTGCATAAACTGGAAGAAAATAGGGTAAAAACGCAGCCTGAGCCGCCCCTAAGATATTAGGGTTCGAATGATGTGTGTATGATCCTCTTCTGTGGAGAAAACAGCCGACTATATATAGATTTCAAAGTCGGTTCTGCTAAGTCGGCCACCGGACGCCCGTCTGAAACCTTGAACGCCCGTCCACTCTTCAATAAAACTTCGAATCGGGCCGAGTCATGACCCGTACGCTCGTCCGGACGGCGTCCACTCCGGCGTCCAAACTTCCCGAATCAAAGATGACATCCCGGACGCTCGTTCAATTACACCGGACGCCCGTCCACCGGACGGAGATTCTCGGGCCGCCGCTTGATATGATCGATTTTGATTTATTTATCTTTATCTCTTCTATCTCTATCCCACTTCTTCATTATCTCTTTTATCATCAATTAGCTCGAACTTAATCAACCTTTGATCATCTTTTGAGCCTCAAACATGTACCTATAACACATAAAAACATCGCAAAATGTAATAATGCTCCAATAATCATAAAATCACAATTAAAACACATAAATCAACCTATTTTGCGATTAACTCTTCTAAAATATCATTTGCTCAATATATCCATTAAACCCTCGTTTCTTATGCAATTTAGTACAATTACGGGGAAAAATATCGTAGAATATAGCGTTATAAATCGTATAAATTCACCCTTAACAACTGCTAGCAGGAAATTGAAGCAGGAAAGCGGAGAGAAGGTCTCGGGCGACCGAACCTATTTGTTAGGTCGACCGAATGCATTCACTCGGTCGACCGAGCCCATTTTCATGCTTAATTTTTCCTGATAGTGTTGTTTTCCCTTTGTTTCTGTTTTTTCCCGTCAGTAGGTTGTAAGTCTAGCAGCAGTATGAGCAATCGTACTAACTGTTAGTTTACAAACTGTTTGTTGTTTTTCTCGTGTTGCAGATAATCAGAACTGAGTCACTCAAGTAAGACTGTTCGTGATAAGCAATATGTCATCAAAGCAATTTTCCAAGGCTAAAGAATAGGAAGTTAACGTTTTAAGAACTAAGACAACACCAATGAAGCCGATGACGCAAAAGCTAAAAGAGAGAATAGCAAAAATGAAAGAACGAATTCAGGAAGCCAGAAAGTCAAATGAAGCTAGAGAAGCTTATGTAAAAAGAGGTATGTGTGCTTTAAATCCCGAAGAGATTTCTTCGGATTCGGATTCAGATATTGATTATATGGACTACATGTCAGAGATAGAGTCTGGTTCTGAGAGTAGCATAGATATAGAACGACCTATAGTCATCTATGCTAGAGAGGCAAAATATGTTGGAGATGAATCTCGGTTAATGCCAAAGTTAGGTGACCCTGGGGCATTCATTGTAGATGTTACCCTAGAACAAGCACACTTGGGATTAGTGTTGGGGAGATTTTGCATCATTAAAACAAAAGAAAATTTATAAACCTATACTACCATGCAAAACTACCTCCTAACCGGCCGAATACCGGGTAGTTGCTAGTAAAGTTGGATAAGTACGGGTATCGATCCTCAGGGAATTGGGCTGTCGAATCTAACTTATTAATTCTTCTTTATTAACCTAAACCTAAACTAAAACGGAAAATAAACTGGACAGAGGATTGTTAATCCAAAGCCAGGAAGGATAAAAGCGATAAAAACATAAATAAAACTACATCTACGAAAGCGGTAAATCTATCTACTGAACAACCATGAACAAACCATGATCAACCTCTTCCCAACAACCATCATCTCACCGAAAGAAATAAGATTAACACATATTTCTTCACAAGTTATCTTGGATTATTATCTTATCTAAAGGAGCGTTTCCTCTTCCGATTTATCACGCCATTAATTAGTTTACCTTCCGGTTTTAACTAATATCGATACAAATCAAAGATATGGATGAAATCCTAATCTAACAACATTATCCCTCAACTTCCGTTTGTTGGAATAATAATTGTCAATCTCTCTCACGGCAATCTAACGAATCTATCAACTTCCGCTATCTAAATTCGATTAACATGCGGCATAAAAACATGAAAGAGAACAAGAACAACATAATGAATTAAACACATGAAAAATCCTATCTTTCCGGTAACGGTGATATCCCTCAATTCCAATCTAAGATAATCTTGCAATGAATTAATTAAATTGTGGTTCTCTCGTAAACCTAGATATTTAACCTACGAACTTCCGTTATGTATAGATTAAAGATCTAAACTTTCCTATGGTGATCTAAACTACACCGACTTCCGTCATACGGTAGCATCAACAAGCAATAATCTTCCGATATAAATTGCAAGATACAAATAAACAAAGGAAAGAAACAATTTGAATTAAAACTTACAAAATCATCCATGAATTGACATTAAAGTGCTGCTGCAAAAAGGTTTCACCAAGCTTGTTTCATGGCTGAACCATGGCGGCAACAAGAAGAAACAGAAAACGAAAAGAAAAAGAAATATCTAATCTAACCACCACCGGCCGGCCAAGCATGAAGCTCGGCCCGGCCGGCCGCTTCGCTGCTTGACTTCTCTAGGGTTCAAAGAAGAGCTGTTGTTGTGTAAAAATTCGATATGGTATATTATTAGGGTTGAAAAGCTGCTGCTATTTATAGAAAATCCGAGGCGGTTGCTACAGTAACGGTTCCGGACGCCCGTTCACAAGGTCGGACGCCCGTTCACAATTTTCAGCAACAGCATCCAAACTTGTAACGCTCATATCTCGGGCCTCGTAAGTCGGAATGGAGTGATTCAAAATCCTGTAGAATCCTCTCTTCAAGCCCTACAACTCTTCTCTTGAGGTCCAGAGTAAAATCGGTTGTTATCATATCAAGAACTTCGTCGCAAGGTCGTCACTACCCGGAATCCTGATTTTCCGACATTTATCTTGCTTGATTCCTTTCCTTATATCTTTCAATCTTCCATAACTTTGATTGATCCTTTCCAAGAACGAATTTGGCTCTCTAAAATCCTCTCTTCCATCATCAATGAGTATCTACAACAATAGGAAAACATACCAAAGCGTAACGTATTTCCAAAATAACATAAAATCACAATTTAAGCACATAATTCGTTACGTTTTGCAATTAACCTCTTAAAAACACCATTTACTCAATCAATCGATTATAAGCTCGATTTCTATGAAAAACCTAAGAATATGGGGAATATTGACATAAAATATATCCTTATAAAACGTATAAAATCACCCTTAACAACTCCCCCACTCTTAAACCTTGCTCGTCCCGAGCAAGACAAAACATAATCAAGACTCGAGACATATAAACATTTATGCAAATATAAAGCATATTCAAGTAGTTTAGAGGTTCACCCAAGTGAGTGTGTGCATAGCCATAATAAACTTCCACTAAATCCACACTTGAAATTGATTCAAGCAAAACTAGCCAACATCCCATTTAAATTAGAAATATAAACGATTATAACATGCACCTCACGAAACATACAGATTCGGAAAAGATAATAGGAAGTCTTTAAATTATTTCCGACATACTTAGAGGATAATCCCTACATCATATCTTTCAGTTTATACTGGGGATAGTCAGAAGATAACTAAGGTTTCCAACCATCTTTTCACATTGCCATTCACTAATTTTTCTTAAAGTTCAATCAATTCCACATATATAGCATATATGCCCTCATTCCCAAAGAATAGGATGTTTCGGGATAACACCCTAGCCGGACTACTATCATCGGCGGTCGGGAGCTATTAACCTCATAGTGGTATAGGACATTTCGTGATAATGCCCTACCGCACTCAAATCATTGGTAGCTACTTCCGACACGTATAAATATATATATATCTTATTCATATTATTCATCTTAGATTGGTATACAACCCTTAAATTATATCCTTCCTATCACATTCAAACCTTCAGATATTCACAGTATGTCATACTTTAATTCTAAATACAAACTATTAAAATTTCCAAAATTAGTATGCAAGCAAAGAATCATGCGATAATCATCAAAAATCTCTAATCAAATGGGCATAGCTTTAAAACATAGCTCATCATTTACTATGGCACGTGAAAAAGTAGTGTTGGGTGAAACATCTAAAGTTACTAAATATGCAAAATAATGCACCAATGACATAAGAACTCGAATAAAGATATGCATTTGTTCACTCGGGACAAAACAAAAATTTAAAAATTAAGCACTTTTCATAGAAATATAATAGTATGGCAAATGAATGTAGATAACACATAAGCCATTCCCCTCCCCCACACTTAAATCGCAACTTGTCCTCAAGTTGTGCAGAAATAATAAATTAGAGAACTTAGCTGATTGGATGCTGGCAATTCCGGAAAAATCGGTAAAAACCAAAATTGCTGCATAGCTCAGTAGACTGTGGAGCATCACAGGTAAACTGAATTCATCGTGAAAGTGCACAATAGCTATCAAAAATATCCTGCAGACTTGATCAGTGCAAAAAGAGTCTACGGGGAAAAGGATTATACATGTAAAACACATGGAAAAGAAGTTATAGAGATTCTTCGATTAAGCTCATAGAAAGATGGAACATATACATGGAACATTACAAAATAGTAGGCTAGGTGCAACTACATGAAAATATACTACAATGCACCTACATGATATGCAATCCTAAAAATAAAATAAATAAAAATAAATTCTGACAGGCTCAGGCTGAGCAAGTTGACCCCTGACAACTCTACAGTGACTACGGCCCGTGCAGAAACAAAATAAAAACGAGGTAGTATTACGGAAACCGACAGTTAACTACGCTCAAGAAAAATAAAAGAAAAATAGAAAAACAATGCAACTAGATGACATGCAACTAAATGATATGCAAAAATAAAAGAAAATAAAAGAAAGAAAACTAGCCCACTAATTAGCAACATGACATGTATATTATAAACGTCTACCAAATAATGACAGGTTACGATAAACGACAGTACTGTTCATTACATGCAGTGTAGACGCGCTTTAAGACTCATCAAAGGTGATAGCATTATGGAAAACCAACAGTTAGCTATACTAAACAGATATAACTCATAAGTAGCCGATGGTAGCAACGGAAAACCGACAGTTACTACCCAAATGAGTTATAAAAATAAAAAGAAAGCACGTAAGTCTCAAAGCTTAAAAGATTCATCACAGCGGTATGTAGCATACGGAAACCGACATTAGCTACTAAATAACAATAAGAACAGTTATAGCATACGAGAACCGACAGTAACTATAACATGCCTAGATGAATCATATATAAAGAATTGATCAATTATCTAACATGGATTCATAGATGGAAAGGTAAAAACATATAAGTTCAGGGCATCTATGTAAAAATCAATTAGCCACAGAAGCTCGAATGAAAAATCCACATCAAATAAAAGCATTGAAAATAAAATCAAGAAATTTAGAACCTGGACTGAACCTCGGACGAACGTTCACTTAGCGTTCAGAACTGGACGAACGTTCATCTTTTCAAACGCTCGTCTGCCTTGAAAACTGACCGGACGGGCGTTCAGAAAGCATAGACGCACGTCTGGTCCTTTAAACCAGAACAGAGTCGAAAATATTTGAACGGACGAGCGTCCAATACTTTCAAACGCTCGTTTACCACAGATGAAGAACTGGACGGGCGTCCAACGAACGTACGCTCGTCCATACAACAAGAATGCACGGACGAGCGGGAAAAACACAGCAAAACCCTAAATACTTATGAACACAACACAAGAACACGTATCACAAAGACAAAGAAATTTTATCAAATTAAGCACGGGGGTTAGACTAGGTAACACGAAACATATAAACTTCACGTAAAACAAGTTGAGTAAAAAAACTTTTGCACATTCTTAACCTAACGGTCATCGAAACACGGCAAAATAAAAACTCTCAACTTGGTATACGCTACTTTTATTAAAAACAAAAACAAAACGTAACAAAATCGAGAACTAACAAAACTAGATTCAACATGACACCTATTCCCCGGCAACGGCGCCACTTTTGTTGGGAGGATTTTGCATCATAAAAACAAAAGAAAATTTATAAACCTATACTTAACATGCAAACTAACTCCTAACCGACCAAATATCGGGTAGTTGATAGCATAGTAGGGTAAGTACAGGGTCGATCCACAGGGAATTGGGATGTTGAATCTACTTTCATTAATCCTCTCAATTGTTACTTAGGAAAAACAAATAAACGAAATAAAAGCATATAAACTCAAAGAACGAATAAAACAACTAAAATAAATCTAAGCTAGAACAAATAATAAAAACCTAAACTAAGGATACATGGGATCAAACATCATACAAACTAAGTGATCTCAATCCTAGTTCATCTCATGATTTCAATTCAAATTGTGGTTTCACCTTTACACGAGATCCAAATTCCTAATTCCTTAGTGAATCCGTTTCTCAAGCTATGAATTCCTAATTCCTTAGTGAATTCAATTATCGATCTCTCCTCTTCCGAATGTTGAAACTGATATTCAATACAAAACGAAGGTGTAGATTCAGGTTAACTCTCGTATTTTAGAATCTAACAACCTAGATAATTAACCAATTAATTTGTCACGGATTAACGGTTAAAAAATCCTATATTTCTATGGTGATCTAGTTTACGCAACTTCCGTATGTTGTAAACATCAATAGCAAACTAATTGCTCGATATAAGTTCACATAATAGCATCATGAATCATAGAAAAATACAAAATAAATTAAAGATCATAAAAAATAAATAAGGATTGAATAAATTAAAAATAAACTCACATAGTTTTGGTACAATTGTTGAATCCATGAATCGAAAAACGGAAGAAAACTACATCCTAATCTAACCCGGATCACCCGAGCACAAGGCTCGGGTGACCGGCCTTGGAGAGCCAAGTTGCGGCTGCTGTTATAAAATTGCGGCTGTATTGTGTATGAATAATTAGGGTTCAAAAAGCTGCTGTTTATATAGAAAAAAATAGGTCGGCTGCTTCTTTTTATGTCGGCTGCAATTATTATGAATTATGGGATAAAACTTCTAAAATTCATATCTTGAGTTGTAGACCTCCAAAAATTATGATCCGAACGTCATAAAAAATCTCTCGGAAAACTCTACAACTTCCATTAAGGACTCTTCTTCAGAAAACGCCTTTTTGATTAGCCCGTTGTATTACGAGTATATTACGACATTTTCCAGTAGTTTCAGCATCAGCATCCAAACTTGTAACGCTCATATCTCGGGCCTCATAAGTCGGAATGAAGTGATTCAAAATCCTGTAGAATCCTCTCTTCAAGCCCTACAAACCTTCTCTTGAGGTCGAGAGTCAAATCAGTGTATATCATATCAAGAACTGCATCGGAAGTTCGGCTGCTTGAAAGCTTCATTCCAAGCTTTATCTCCATCTTCCTTCCATTTCACTTCTCTTCCAAGAAAAACCTCATCATTTAATACTCTTGCATGCCAAAATATGTATCTACAATATAGGAAAATATACCAAAGCGTAACACAATCCCAAAATAACATAACATCACAATTTAAGCACATAAATCGTTACGTTTTGAGATTTAACTATTAAAAACATCATTTACTCAATATTTCAATATAAAGCTCGATTTCTATGAAAATAATACGAATATGGGGGAAATTGATATAAAATATATGCATAAAAATCATACAATTTGACCCTTAACAATTAGCTTTAATTGACTCTGGATCAAGCTTAAACATTTTCCCTAAGAGCCTTTGCGAGAGGAATATGATTCTGACTCCCACGAACACCCCGCTGAAAGTTAGGTTCGCGGATAGTACTAGAACCATCATGTCTGGAAGAATGAATAACATGATCATTGGTATCGGACAACTTCGGTTTAAGATAGATTTGGTTGTGATGGACATAGAGGAGCATCCGTATAGCCCAATCATCTTGGGTAGGTCCTTTATTAACACCTCTAGAGCCCTCATTCGTATGACTAGGAATGAGATCACATTGTTTGATGCTAAGGGTTCTGAGACTTTTGGGATAATGAATCCTGAGTTCCCTATTCCGGTAAGTGTTAATATTATAGAAGTCGTTGGTTCTAAACCGGATTTGATCCCAAGCCCAGAGGAGTGTGATGATGAAAATGTTGAAGATAGAAATGAGAAAGAGATCCTAACAATCCTAAGCCGAGATAGAGCTGCTCAGCCTGCGCCTGTTTTTAATAATAATGATGCTAAAGCCTCGCATATCTCAAAACCTAAGGATAGGTGGAGGAAAGTCAAGCGAAGAACTCGTAGAGTTCGTGTTCAAGAAAGCTCATCAAAGTCTGAAACGATCACGAAAGTCGGTGCCTGTTTAGATGGACAGTTCGACTGTCTTTTCGTTAGACGCACATCCCACGGAAAGGCACTCGTGCAAAGAAATGGCAAGACGTTTTCGGTGAAGGCTAGTCGGGTGAGGACCTGGCAAGTCAAGAACAATCCTTAGAGAGTGATATATATATATATATATATATATATATATATATATATATATATATATTTGGGAAGTCGAGCTATAGACTTAAAATGTAGAACTATCTCTATTTTTTTGAAATTTCATAGTTTATTTATTTTTATTTCTTTTATTAGAGTCAATAAAAGTAACGTTAGACGATAAGAGTTTTTTATTTTTTTTTATTTTTGCCGTGTTCCAATGACTGTTAAGTTAAGGATGTGCAAGAATCTTTTTTTTTTTACTCAAGTCGTTTTAACGTGAATTGGAGTTTAGTAGCCGAGTCATTGTAAAATATATTTATTATGGAAATAAATTGTTATGTTTTATTATGCTAAGGGCCGGTATTGTTTAATAAATGTATATGGAAAGAATGAGGATATTGAGATTGAAATAAAATGTTCATGATGGTTGATTAAATAGTTGGAATATTTTTTGTGATAAGGATTATGAAAGTGAAAGTGTAACATGATGATTTTGATATGGCTATGTGATATATTTTATGCAAATTTCGTGTGTGTCAAAATCGAGTGGTCAAACATCATTTAATTCTACATATCCCAATATCTCTCCTACCAATTCACCTTTTACTCTTCCCCATTCATTTATTCTCCCAATTCAACTTTCCAACTCATCAATCCCCAACTTTTTCCACCAACCAATCATCTTTCACAATTCAAATTTTCCCTTTCCCCATTACTTCCTATTTAATCCACTCATTCTCTTCCCAATTTTCCACAACAACTTTTTCTAAACCATTATTACCTTCTTCTTAATTCTCATTTCTCTTCCACCACTATCTCCACCACCAACCCTCCATTTCCACCTTACACCCCAACCTTTGTAGGAGTTAAATGGAAAACACAGTGTCAACCCAAGCTTTTGCCACCATTTACACACTTTTCATATTCTGAATCATCGAAAGCTTTTCTAACCGTCTTTCTGATCGGCCAAAATCATCACTGTAAAGGATACAGGGAAGACACCGATCGTCCGACCGTTCGGTCGACCAAACCATTTTTCTCGGTCGACCGAGCCTCCACTATCGGTCGACCGAGAGCCCCTCTGTCTTCTGCTACTGTGATCAATTTCTATCAGGATGCCACCCAGACGCCACCAAGCTGCTCAGTTCATTGTAGTCGGAGATGTTGTACCCTTAATCAACGGGGTGCCGCAATTTGCTAGTCGTGACGTATATTCCGCATATAGGAATTATTTCACAAGTGCTCCGGTGCATAGGGCACGCGGGTGGGATGTGACCAATTGTGGTCCCGAGCTATTTTCTCTAGTGAAGCAATATCATTGGCAGGATGTCGTTATGCCTCCTGGCCGAGTCAATGTTGATTTGGTAAGGGAATTTTATGCTTACTTACGTGTACACCCCTACACCAATATTGTTCAGGTTCGTGGAAAGTCGATAGTTATTCTCCGGGGACGCTTAATAGTTATTTTGGTCTTGATACCCCGGAGGAGGGACCCGAGTATACAGTGGTCTTTGATGGATCGGATGCTTGGTTAGAAGATGTGGGAGCTTTTCTTGGTATACAGTGGACAATCGGAGATTTTGCTCGAACATTTGCGGAACCTGATTTCCGGAGATGGGAGGATAAGTGCCTCCATAGGCTTATTCGTTCCAACCTCTTCCCGGCCAAGCACGTGTCCACGATCATTATGCACATGCTACACTTTGTTGTACTAGTTGTGCATGGGATGGCCGATGAATGTTGGGGCACTAATGCGGAATGAGATGACGGAAGATGCTCTTAAGCCTCGCCACATGTTGCCCTATGGTTCATTGGTTACTTGCGTTACGTGAGACAACAGAGTGTCCCTTGCTAGGTAGTGATTCCTACGTGGAACCTATGCCTATACTATCTTTAGACTCGTTCCACCACCTCTTGGCCATGCCCATGATCAAGCCCAAGTCAGGGGGCCAGGATGAAGATGAAGCTCCATTTCAAGATTTTGGTCATAACACTGATGAAGCTGGTCCTAGCCATCTACCTTTAGCCTCGTTCGATCCGAACTCGGAGTCTTATAATCCCAATAACCCTCGGTTCTGGGATTAAGCATTTTTTATTATGTCTTTGTATTTCCTATTATTAGTATGTTTTTTATTCTGACTCATGTCTACTAGTAAATCGAGTCATGTTATTTAGAGTCTGTCTTAAGTGTCTTACTATTTCCCTAAGGAGTAATTCTCCCCTATGTAATGTGTTGGATCTACGTGTTGTGTTTCAATGAAATCATTAATTGTGGACTTAAAAATAAGATGTTTAAGGAATTTTTATCCCTTTTACGGTCCCTTTTTTATATGATTACTACTTTTTCTTGGACTAACCCTGTAACGAGTTTCGAGTTTTGTTTAAGATGTGTGTTGCAGCGGTTATTCTTCTTCCTTGCAAATCGGCCACTGTTTTATCTGTTAGAAATTTGCCGAAGTTCACAAGACTTGTTCCACTTCCGGCTTATCCAGAGCTAAGTTCCTATTCTTACTTTTTATTGTTATACATTGAGGACAATGCATCGTTTAAGTGGGGGGCTACAAGTCACTTAGCTCGCATAAGCTTCCATATATCAAATAATAAATTAAATGAGTAAAATTTAAACTTTTAAACTTAGAATCACATTTACTTTTGAGTGTTCCCGATGTTGTATTTAATAAGGAAGGAACCATGTTTCGTGAGTACGTGATCACTTTATACTTTTGCGATATATTGCTATTAAACTTAATGATATTCATACTGTATGTTGCGAGTAGTTATTTATTATTCAATTACTCAAATAGATGAATCGAAAAATACCGCGCTTATGATAAAAAAAAATGAAAGAATTCGGTGTACATTGCGTAGATGATTGGTTATGCTGACCTAGTATTGATATTTATCGTCTGATGTATTCCTAATTCTAGCCATCAAAGCGGAGTAATAAGCTTGAGACGTACCTGTGTTTTAACAAAATGTTAAACACTGGGCTTGTAGTAACATTACCAAAGTAGCCCCGCGCTTGTGGTGATATTTAATGTTATGCTTGATCTAAGATAGGGGGATACTCTAAAAAGTTTTCTTCCTTGAGATTGGTAGTATTCGAAAAATATGAAGAATTGAAGAAAAATTCAAGTTTTAGAGGCTTTGAGTAGTACTCGGTCTCCAAGTCCAAAATCCCTATAGATACGCTCTTGCTTATTGTTCTAGTGCTTTAACCATTGAGAGGCTTAAGAAGTGAGAATACTGATGTTGGTAGGTGAAGACTATGAAGTTGGCATAAACTCTAATCTTGCCACAATTATATAAAACTAATGCACATGCACACATCACTTCGATTCATGACGAGTAGTGGATAATGAATATCTTATGAGCATAAATGGTATGAGTTGATTCGAGTTTCTTGTGTTAGTATAGAGTGACCATTGGAAAGTGATTGTATGGGGAATAACTTATTGATACTTTGATCGGGACGATCAAAGGCTAAGTGGGGGGTAGTTGATAACGGTCATTTTGTGCCCATTATTCTATGATCTTTGTCCCCGATTCTAGTTTAAAAGAGCTTTAATAGAGTAATAATAAGTCGTAATATGCTTAATTTATATATGTACTGAGTTACGATTCATTATTATTTATTTTGATGTTTTAGTATATTATTTGATATTACAAACCGTATTTTATGCAATGTTTGCAGTGAGCTATTTCGGGAGCATAATGGATAAACTTCGGAGAAGATTTAATAGAATTGCAGACGATGCAGTAGGCCCAGTACAAAGGAAAAAGAAGCCCAACCGAATGAAGACACTCGGTCGACCGAGCGGCCCACAAGCCCGGCAGAAAGTCCGACACATTATTAAGGCGGCTAGGGTTTAGTAATTCCGAGTATAAGTCGGTTTTCCAAGGTCGGCCAATACTCTATATAAACACTATGTCCTTAGTAATTTTGATAGACCACACCAACAACTCATATACAACAATACAGCAATCAATAGAGAGTAGGATTGAAGATTTCTAGGGTTTTCAATATGTAAGCCCTTGTATATTTTCTTGTCTTCTTTATTTTCCGTAATTAATTTCCCCAATTATGGTTTTATCGTTTGAATTGATTGTTCATAGTTAGATGATATAGATCTAGGCTATGACGTTAGGGAGGTGGCGATGCCTTGTCTATGAGGATCACATACCCTACGTCCTCTACCTAGTATCTATGTATGAATTTACGTTGTTTGATTACCGTGTATGTAGATCTATTTATATAATAGCTTGACGAATTGCTGTTTTAATCCGTATTGTATGAGAAACGCTAAGATATACGTTCGGAGATGTAATCTGGGACAGAATTGTTCAGGTGACCGAGTGTCAACATTCGGTCGACCGAGCCCTTGCATTCGGTCGACCGAGCCCCATTCATCCTGTTAATTAAGCCACGTCTTTATGGTTAAGTTAACCCAATTGAATGTATCATCTTAGTAGGTATGGCTATGGCTACGTTACTCGCTTAGTTTAATTAAAACGTGTAAAAAGGAAATACCAATATAAAACTCTTAGGTAGGCTTATGAATTGCTCTTCACGGACGTTCAGCGTTATCTAGGTTGGTTTATATTCAGGAATTGCGCGCACCTGATTATACGTACGTCATAGATTAGCATGAGACTATAACTTGGTAATTGCTAGTTGGACGAAAGCGTGAGTAATCGTTTAGGAAGTATAAGTACGCCTAACCATAGGAATGTTGCCTAGACGAGGTGTGCGATTAATATCGGCATCCTTAGTGTCGTAAGCGTGTGAGTTATATGAGACGGAGGCATTAAAAGGCGAAGTCACGTAATGTAGCACAGTGATCTAGCGACCTAACGGGTGCTAAGTCAAGTTTAAGAGGATGACTCCCGTAGCCAATACGAAATAGATACAAACGGATTGATAGTTAATAAGTCTTGTTTATTGTATAAATTGTTTAGGTCCAAATTGGGAGGTTAATTACGTTATTTGTCTATATGTCTGAGTTTGTGATTCTTTTCTAAAACCCTTGTTGGTCGTAGACCACCGTTGTTAAACGAAATAAATAAATTGGTTATTTAAACTTTAGGATCCACAATTTGATTCCCTATGGGATCGACCTCGACTCTATCTAGCTATGCTGCGATTGAATCTAGTTCACTTGCTAGTTGGTTATTTAGGCATCAAGTTATTTTTATAACTTGACCCGCAATCAATAAACTCTCATTTGTTCACTGGGCCGCAATCCGTGATAGAAACTATGCATTCATACGGGCAGAGTGATATCATGGTGAGGCATCTCTGTTGCGCTTCCTTAAACATTTCCCATGCTTCTTCAAAAGTCTCGGCCGGTTTTTTCTTGAAATTCATGATGTCATGTCTCATCTGTAGTGACTTCCTAGGTGGGCAATACTTATTCAGAAATTTCGGCAGTAGATCGGTCCAAGTTTGGATCGATACGGGTGCTAAAGACAATAAACATATCTTTGCCTTGTTTTTCAGAGTGAATGGGAAAAATTACAGCTTAATGTTGTCTTTAGGTACTCCTATTGGTTTGACCATGCTGACTATCTCCAAGAAGTTAGTGACGTGTACACTAGGATCATCATTCGGTACCCATGAAAGGTAGTGTAATTGGTCACCATCTGAATCACGTTTGGCTTTGGGTGAAAGATCTCAGCCGCATTTTCTGGCTGAACAATCGCCTGCATGAATTGCTCAATCATCGGCATTGCATAACTCTATAGAGTTCTTCTATCTGCTTGTACCACAACTCCTTCTCCATTTACAGTTCCATTGACACCGTTTTGTCCATTCTGCGCCATTATGTTATCTATATCCACCAAAGGTGGAATTTTTTATTCTCGCTGTGATCTCCTTCATGTGAACTCACGTCGTCCACCAACCTATCAATCTTTTATCGAGTTTACTTTCTCTTTTGTCTAGAAAATTTTTTGATATCAGGTATGAATCTCTCGAGTTTGGCTGCTGAACTCTGTGTAGCGTACTACAAGATACATAAAGAAACAAAAAAAAATTAGTGACTTGCCTCAGCGGCTATTACACTCGCCTAGCAGACTCTGACTACTGACTCGATGCTGAACTGACATAACCGATTCTGCTGAATCTGGGGCGCTCGATTAATCGCGGGTAACCTTCGATTAATCGGGTGTGATTTTTTTCCAGATTCAAACAAAACTTACTCTGTACGACTCCAGTATAAACAGACTCGATAAAATAGACTTGAATGTATACAAACGTTCAATCTCAAATAAAAAGTATTCTTGACACGAGTCCCCGGCAACGGAGCCAGAAAATCTTCATCGTGTGCAAAGCACTTACTAGCAATAGGACTAGGTCTATCAGAGTAGAGTACTAGGCGAGTCAGGTCGAATCCCACAGAGACTCGTAAGAACGCAAATCATTCAAGATTGAGCTATCACAATAACATTCTACGACCAACTATAATATAGAAAGAAATAAAGTGGTGCCAATAAACAAACAAGATTATGCAAATTCAAACAGAGCACACAAGAGTTTCTAATGTATTAGTGTAATTATGAGGTGTTAGTTATTCCCTCCATAACATGCATTAATCATCCCCATTGGTAAATTTTAATTCATTGTCAGCTACGGATTCAAACTCCTAACCCTATCTGCTTCCACTGTAAGGACAACAGACATTCTATATGCAACTAACCTCTTTCGTTGGTTGTATTAGTTCATACACATTAAGTTTTAGAGTTGCCGGCTCAAGACCGAAAACCACCCTAGGCAGCTATCGACTTTGACTAGCACGTTCCTAATTATCCATCAATATTATGTCCAAATTAACACTTCACTAATAGTCCTTCATGGTAATTTACGATGTCATACAAATAGTTGATCTGGCTACTAACATGTAAATTAAATCTGTCGATCAACATAGCTGGCGCCGATGATCATGAACTAGTAATTTACTAGGTATTCGGATCTAGCGATATAGACCGTCGCAGATCTGAAGAATGCAATCACTACTTCATGATTTCTTCACCAACGAATTAGATCTATACATACATAGGGTGAAATAAACTAACTACTACATAATTAAACTAAATAAACAATTAAAACATATTAGTCAAATAGAACAATGACAGATCTACATCTTGGAAAAGAAAGAAAATCATACCCTCAAAGAAGAGTGTTGACCTTCCTCGGATCTCTTCCTAAGAGGCGAATCCGTCGACTCCGTGACTAGAACTCATAAAGTAAATAAATAAAGAGCTTTTATTGCATAAAACTTGTCTTGAAAATTGTACATTAAATTCTTGAGGGCGATGCCTCTTATTTATAGCTAAATAAACTGACTTAGAAACACCTAGAACTTCCCCTCGTCCAAGAAAACGCGTTTCAGAAGATTCTGGACTCTTGATAAGTCGGAGGCAGCTCTCGATTAATCGGGGGTATTTTTGTCCTTTTTCTTCTGCCGACTTATCTTGGAAGGTTTTGGAATACCTTAGGCTCAATCTCTTCATTTAGTCTACTCCAGAATTGTCCACCATGCTCAACCTAATATTTCATATCCTGAAAATAATCAAATAAAGCACGAAATAATATCGAATACGGGAAAATAAATGTTAAATGCAAAATACTCGACTCACGAACCTGACATATGATATTCAACTCAAATGGTTTGTAATTATAGGTCGAAACAACTATTTTTAGCTCAAAATGGATAAAATGTTGATGTCTTAGGATAGACTATTTTAAGCGTCATCAAGGCTCTAGCCGACCTACGTCGAGCCTCTCCAGACCGACTCGACCCATACTACGTAGACCCGAGCTCCCTAGCCCTAGACTTTAGGCATAAAGTGGTGCTCCTGGCCTAATGTTGCAGTTTCTCTATCTTCATTTATTGTTTGATCAATTAAGAGATGACACATGGAGAGGCTTTGTTCAAACCTCATCATAAGCCCCCAAAACTTGGTGAACTACTCGTTGTGAGGTCGGATATATTAGAGGTGCTGCTCGGTCACTGTCATCTAGACATGTAGAATTTGTAATGACCTACTCTGCCAAGTGGCAGAGTTATGGTTATGTCGCTGTCATAGCGTTTTCCGGGGTTCACGTGTGTTTCTACCCACGTCGTCTGAAGTGAAACGGTTTTTGAGAACTTGTTTGGGGTTTTATAACCCCCGTCGAATCAGTTGTCCGATCAGCAGTTGACTGATGCTGGCTTAAAGGCCATAAAATATGTAAGCTCGCTTATTCAATCGTACTTTGTATATAACTTGGATGGATTTCCCGTATTTGATGACTTGTTGATGCACGGATCCTATATTGGCCAAAAAGCCTTTGCAAGGCTTGCTGCATCTTCGGCTAGCAAGGTGAAGTTGAAGAGGAAGATTTCCGACATGGAGAAGACAGCCTCCGATCGTCGGCAAAAACTCAATGACGTGACTAAGTCCAAGGAGCAATAAATCGGAGCCCTCAAAGAGCGGCTCTAGGCTCGGAGACTGAACTGGCATTGTTGGGAGCCAAGTATAATGAAAGTCTTAAGAAGACTGAGGACAAACATTTCGAGGAGAAAACAAAGCTGGAGAACACCATTAAAAGACTCCGAGCTGAGAAGACTGCACTAGAAGCTGCTGTTCCGTGCCAAATTGATCAGGCGATCCAGGATTACAAGGCTCGGCGGAGCTTTCATGGGCCATGAGGACTCTGCTTGTGCCCCTAGTTAACCATAGCTACTCATTAGAGTTCATGACGCCAAGGCACAATTTCTTGACCTTGCGGTTGACAGTCTGGCAATAAGGCTTTTTACAAGGATGGCATAGGTGCAGTCTATGAAGCTCGTATGAAGGAGTTCTAGGAAAGGGTAGACATTATGTCTAAGTATGCCCCATGTCGCTGCCTTCTCCTCGCCGAGTGCCTTCGGTGGTTGGCCTAGTTTTTTTTGTTTCTTTTGCCGAGCTACCTCAGGTGAACACGACCGTGGAGAATCTTACTCCTGCCACAGAGCCCGGGTGGAACTCAGCCACAAATGCTTCTTTAGGTTTTTGAACTTGTATTTCATTTTTTGCTTTTAAGAGCCTCAAATATTGTAACATGTACAATGATTATAATATATGCAATTTTTCTCTTTCCTTCACTTTATTTTCAGCACTTACTTGAAGTACTTTGTGATCCGTGGTGGGGTATCTTGCCCCCAGTATGTCATGCATTAACTTACAGTTTTTTGGTTGGCATACTTAGTTGTGTCTGTAGTTTTTTTATTTTGAGTCCGACCTGTAGAGCTCTGGAATTTGATGTCTGTCCTACATACTGAATGAGTTTGGCTTTTTCAACTTGTTGAATCTGACCTGCGGAGCTCAATTTGACGAGTTTGTCCCTCAAACTTTGTTGCGTCCGACCTGCGGAGCTTAAGTTTTGGAGTATGTCCTGCAGACTTAAGCAAACTTTTTGAGTCCGACTTGCGGAGCTCAAGCTTTGGCGTCCGACCTACGGCAAGATCATGAGAGGCTTAAGGGCTCTGTTGAGTCCAAGGATAAGAAGATCAAGGCTCTTCTGGTAAAGCTCTGAGTTCAGGAGGCTAAGCAAGGCTAGGAAAGATCGGTATGTTGCTAATCTCCAAGCTGCGGAGGATAAGTTCGCCGAGGAGAGAACTGGACTGGAGCAAGCCATGGCCAAGCTCCGAACTGAGAAGAACGATTGGAAATCTTATTCCATGTCAGATTCCTAGGGCCATTCAAGAGTACAAAGCTTTTCTCAGGCCCTAAAGATGTTTCTTACTCCGATCTTGAATCACGGCTACACTTTAGGTGTGGATGAGGCCAAGGATCAGTTCGCTGATCTTGTCATGGATAATCTGGCTAGCAAGGATTTTTTTACAAGACTGGGATGGGTGCATCTATGACACCCATTGAAGGAGTTTAAAGAGGGAGTGGACATTGCGTCCAAGTACTCCCGCCGTGCTGCAACTTCTCGTCAGACGGCTGTTGGGTCAGAGCCTTCTGCTTTGGTCGCTCTTTCCGAACTGCCTTCAACCATTGCTGCTCCAGGGTCTGGGCAGAGTTCAGCCCCTACTACTTCTTAGTCCTTAGGCTGGTAGTTTTTGTTTTGAAAAGTTTCAAAATTGTAACATGTACAATGTTGTTATAATATATGCAAATTTTTGTTAAGCTCTTTGGCCTTAATTTTATTTTCAGCACCTAACTTAAGCACTTCTATTCGTAGAGGGGTGTCTTGCCCCCCAATATGCCATGCATTAACTTATATTTTTTTGGATGGCATACTTAGTAGCGTGTGTAGATTTGTTGCCTCTGGATCTTACCTACAGACTTGATTGTTGCGAACTTGCTGAGTCTGACTTGCAGAGCTCAATTCAATGTAAGTCATGTAGACTTATTTTTCTGAGTCTGTCATGCAATCTTTATTTTTTGAGTCTGGCCTGCAGACTTTATTTTTTGAGTCTGGTCTGCAGACTTTATTTTTTGAGTCTGATCTGCAGACTGTATTTTTTGAGTCTATCCTACAGATTTAATTTTTTTAGTCTGTCCTGCAGACTTCATTTTTGAGTCTGACCTACAGAGCTCAGTTCGTCTGTCCCGCAGACTTGTTGTTTGTCTTTGCTGCTGACATATGTTTGATGAGTCCGACCTGCGGAGATCAGATGTCTGCCTTAACGATTTGAGCGGAGTCCGTCCTACGGAGCTTGGCTTATCTATCTTGCAGACAAATTTTGCTGTTGACATATGTTTGCAGAGTCTGACCTACGGAACTCAGATGTCAACCTTATTGAATTGAGCGGAGTCCGTTCTGTGGAGCTCGGCTTGTCTGTCCTACAGACATGATAATTTTTATACTGATATATGTTTGCTGAGTCCGACATGCGGAGCTCAGATGCCAGTCTTATTGATTTAAGATGAGTCCATCCAATGGAGCTCAGCTTGTCTGTCCTGTAGACTTGATAAATTTTATGTTGACATGTGTTTGTTGAGTCCGACCTACGGAGCTCAGATGTCAGTCTTATTGATTTGAGAAGAGTCCGTCCTGCGGAGCTCGGCTTGTCTGTCATGTAGACTTAATAATTTTTACGTTGACATATTTTTTCTGAGTCCGACCTACGGAGCTCAGATGTCAGTCATTGATTTGAGCGAAGTCCGTCCTGCGGAGCTCGGCTTGTCTATCCTAGAGACTTGATAATTTTTATGCTCACATATGTTTGCTGAGTCCGACCTGTGGAGCTGAGATGTCAATCTTATTGATTTGAGAAGAGTCCGTCATGCGGAGCTCGGCTTGTCATGCAGACTTGATAATTTTTATGCTGACATATGTTTGCTGAGTCCAACCTTTGGAGCTCAGATGTCAGTTTATTGATTTGAACGGAGTCCGTCCTGCGGAGCTCGGCTTGTCTCTCCTGTAGTCTTGATAATTTTTATGCTTCATATGTTTGAGTCTCGGAGCTCAGATGTCAGTCTTATTGATTTGAGCGGAGTCCATCCTGTGGAGCTCGGCTTGTCTGTCCTGCAGACTTGATAATTTTTATGGTGACATATGTTTGCTGAGTCCGACCTGTGGAGCTCAGATGTCAGCTTTATTGATTTGAGTGGAGTCCGTCCTGTAGAGCTTGGCTTGTCTATCCTGCAGACTTAATAATTTTTATGCTGACATATGTTTGTTGGGTCCGACCTGCGGAGCTCAGATGTCAGTCTTATTGATTTGAGCAGAGTCCGTCCTACGGAGCTCGGCTTGTCTGTCCTACAGACTTCATGAGTTTGTCTTCTACAAACTTTGCGCTCGTATGTTTGTTTTGCACACTCAACAAAGCTATTACGCATGATGGGAAAAGAAATTTTATATTGAAATATCATAAGTGCGGTAACACAAAGTAATACAACTTATTTAAAGTGGTAAAACTAAAGTAGAACAACTTAATGAAGTATAATGAAGTCTGGAACCTGTCCAAGACATAGAATTTGTGAAGGTTGTTGGCATACCCGCTTCTCGGAATAGTCCTGGTATTAGAATCCGCCAGCTGATATGCACTAGTTCATGTGCATTAAGTATAGATGATCCTGGGGGTCCTTGGACCGTCACACTGTTGTTGATCTGCCAAAACTTGTTGGGCTGGATCCAATGCAACTTGCTCATGCTACTGAGGCTGGTTAGTGGTGGCGGTATCTGCTGCCACCCTTCTTCCAACATTTTGACCACCGTCATTGGTGGTTTCCCTCTGATTTTTCTTGTTGTTCTTTTTTAGTGGCCTGGTGGTCTTGAACAACTGTCAGAAGGATTCCCTCCTTCTAGCACCAATTGACGATGTTGGATCTCGTCGGGTATTAAATCCGGGCTGTATTATCTTAGTGACAATTTGTTCAAGGTTGAACCCTAAAGTAAAATATGAAAACGGGGGTGGTTTGTGTGATGTTTAGACTGAGCGTGAGATATTGTATCCCAAGTTGCCTACGTATCCTGTGTATGAGTCAGGAATCAAGTCTCTTCGTTGTTCTTGGGATTGTTTATATAGAGGACATCTCGTTCAAGGCAAAGCATGTGTCGTATCCTTCAAGGACTGTATTTCGTGTTCACCAAGGATTATCTTGTGTCAATCCCTATTATTTTGGAGATAACTATGGGTATTTTGAATACCAGGATCAGAGTCTTAATGACTTGAGATTCTTTCCATGTTTATCTTACATATTATACACGTGGCAAGATCATATAAGTGAGGCTTTGGCCAACCTGCGTCGACCCTCTCTAGGACCGTCTCGGCCCGTACTACGTAGACCCGATCTCCCCAACAACCTAGCCCTTAGGCATAAAGTGGGCCTTCTGGCCCTTAATGTTGCAGTTTTATATGTCTTTATTTATTGTTTGATCAATTAAGATATGACACCTGGTGAGGCTTAGTTAAACCCTCGTCACGGTCCTTAAAGAATATCCTTTGCAAATAGCCAGCTCTGCCGACATAGTTTTCTCAGGTATTCCAAGAAGTCGTGCTATCCATTCATGCAACGGACCAACATCATCCAAAGTGATTTTCTCCATAGGCTTTCCAGTAATAGGGATTTCCAAAAATTGTTCCACACCGTCTAAAGTTATAGCAACCTCGCCAAAAGGCATGCGGAACGAGGTTGTTTCAGCATGCCAACGCTCAACAAAATCTGACACAAGAACTGTGTTCTCCTTCCTATAAGAACCATTATAAAGGCGATACGTAACCGATTTTTTAATGATATTTGTGTGGCCTCTGAATCCATTCCCAACATCCAAGTCCGTATTTTAGTTGTGTATTTCTTGTACATCAATGGTCCACGATCCTATTCAAAGTAAAAGATGGTAGATGCTATTGAAAGAAAGAATATCATAAAATAAACATATTAGGTACATTGTAAAAGATGATTGATATTTTTACCTCATTCTTCAATAGATGATTTGCTAAGTGATCATTCCCTTTATCGTACAAATCGTATTAAACTCCTCATCATCCATACCTAAGAGAAAATCGTCTTTGTCTTCATCTTCATCTCCTTCATCTTGAAAATCTTTTTCATCAATCTCTTCATCGCTCCCTTCATCCTTATCTTCATCGCTCTCATCACCGCTATGTTCATCGTTATCTTCACCACTCATTTTCATCATCTTCACCACCCTCTTTGTAAATCTCCTTTCTTCACCGCTATCAACTTCACCTCCCTCTTCTTCTCTTCTCTCTTCTTTGGCTCGACTTTTTTCATTTTCAGATTCTTCTGTTTCCTTTTTCTTGGTCGTCACTATCTTTGTCCACAAGTTTCTTTTGGAACAATAGTGCTCCAGATTTTTTTCTCTGCACGTTCAACCCGTTTTTCAACAATATTTTTCACCGGTTTATCCCTTCTATACGAAGCAGTCATTGCTCTACGTTTTGGCGGCTCCTCATCATTTTCCGACTTACTTTGGGCCCTTGTATTATTCATTTGTACACAAAGATGCAAAAACATGATAAAATTCAAGTTATTATTAAGCTTACACGTTAAGGTTAAGGATTAAAAAAACAAGAAAAAAAACAAATTTTGCTTCTATTCTTGGATCCTCAACTCTAGTAATATAACATTCAGCTAACCACAGATCATGGGAGAATGACACTGGTAAGACAATGTACAATGGTTTTTAAAATGTCATATTGAGCTCTAAAAGGATAACAAATACATTAACAAAGCATAGTTGTTGACATGGTTTTTCACATGCTTTACATGTGAAGGCAACATGTAATTCAGATAGATTTGGTTGTTTGGTACAAACATATACTTACTATAACCTGCTAAAAAACACACAAAATGAAAATCATAAGCAACATACATGATTAAGAGGAGTTTGTGTCTTTTCAGAAGTTCCAAGTTCCAAGATTACATTATGGACGTGGACTGTTATGGTTGAAGGTTATGCTTGTAAATGAGAGATGGAGGCAGAAAATGAAATCTTTGAGGTTATGCCAAAAAAGAACTTTTATGTCTGGTCTTCGATGATCTCTGGATACTTTAAGAATAGACAACTGGAGAAGGAAAAGACCGTTTTTGATAGTATGACTTTGAGGAATTTGATGAATTGGAATTCACTAATTGCAGGTTATGCATAAAGTGGTTCTATTGTGAGGCTTTGGATGCGTTTAGGAGAATACATGTTGAGGGGTTTACGCCCGATGAGTTTACTCTGGTAAGCGTGTTATATGCTTGTGCTCAGTTAGGTTTCTTAGAAGCTGGCAAGGAAATACATGAACTAATAGTCTAGTATAGGGTTCCGTTGAACCATTTTGTTCTAAATGAGTTGCTTGACATGTATGCCAAATGTGGTAATCCAAGCAAAGCATGGTTGATATTCGAAAGAATTTCTCATAAGGGAACAACTTCTTAGATTTGTCACATTGTGTATTGCAATAAATGGGCAATACGTAAAAAGACTATTGATTATTTTCATGCAATGGAGAGCTCAGGTGAGAAGCCAAATAAGATAACCTTTCTTGCTGTTCTACTTCTTGTGCACAACACTTTACGATATCATCCCTTTTCTTGCCAAATGAATTTTAAAGTGGCCTCAAAAAACACATCTCTTCTCATGCTGAAAAGAGTTCTACAATGGCCTCAAAAAATACATTTTCCTCACCAATTTAACAACAAAAACAATAATATGCTACCAAAAGCAAAAATAGAAGGATCCTTGAAATTTTCGAACACAACATCCATCAAACACCAATCAATTTAATATAAAAATCAAAGAGAAACAACTAAATATGAAAAATCACACTCACAAAGCATATAAATTTCAGAAATCCATCTTTGTTTCTGATTTAAAATAATATAAACGAGACAGCTCATTACTCAACAAATCGATACACATCCAATTGGACAACCATCGGTAAATTTCAATCTATAGTATAGATAGATTGCAATGGCTATATATGTAACGACCTCAGACCCCGGGCCTGATTGCGCTAAATGAGTCATTAATGGTCCGGTCAACTTCTTAGACCATCGTCCTCGCTTGGTCTAAAAGGGCTAACCGAGTTGACAAGACATTTATGTCTCACATTTATATAGGGGATGAGCAGGACATTGCTTTCCCAATGTGGGACTTTACATTCTCCCCCTTATAAGGGACTGGCGTCCTCGCTAGGGCGGCCAACACATGTCCCAGTGGAATTGTCCCAGTATGTCCCTACCATAGGTTTCTAGAGGTGGCCCCCACCGCCTCTCACGGTGTGGCACGTAGGTCCGTATGAAAGTCGGCTCTGAATATCATTCTATAACGGCCCTAGACCCCGGGCCTGGTTGCGCTAAATGAGTCATTAATGGTCCGGTCAACTGCTTAGACCGTCTTCTTCTCTTGCTCTAAAAAGGGCTAACCCGAGTTGATAAGACATTTATGTCTCACACTTATATAGGGGTGAGCATGACATTACCTTACCGAAGTTGGACTTTACAAGATGTTTTGCACTTCAAGAATCGAACTAGTGGGAGGATTTCAAGCATGAACAGAAGCTTTGAACTTTCAACAGAGAAATAGAGAACAAAAAAAAATTAGATGTAATGGCAGAGAGAGCTATCCACTGTGCTAAATAAGAATCCAATTTCCAATACACATTTGGAGGAAGAAGTAAAGCTTCTGACCTGGCTAGCTGTTGTTGTGGCTGTGGATGAAGAACGGCAGCGGCGGCGGCGGCGGATTTGGGTGGAAGGCCTAATCGCTAATCGGGAGCAAGGGGACGGGAGCAGATGACGTGAAATGAATTTTTGGTGGATATTTGATTTTATGTGTGTTAATAAGGGGGTTGTTTTGTATATTTTAAGTGTTTGGTGGAGATATGATAATATAATAAATTGGTAGTAGCAAAAAGTGATTGACAATATTGATTTTCTTTTTTTATTTTGAGATGAAAATATGGTGTAAAGTTAGTATTTGAATTGTTGAAATAATAAATGTGGTGCAACAAGCAGATTACGTGTTTTTTCTCATTTTAATGTGGTGCAACGGTAGACTTAGAGTATCAGCAATGAACTCTTTTTCACGGTGTGGATTAAAGTGTGGACGTTTTATCACAATATGGTCTGCACTATGGCTCAATTAAAGCCCATGTGGGAGCACAAATTGTGGATGTAGTAGTGGTACTGCCCACACCAGTTTCTACACATACGAACAAAAAATGAGGCAATAAAGTATTATTTTTTTTTCTTTTCTCTTACCTTTCTTTCATCTTCCTCTGCAAATAATACCCAAAATTTCTACGCAAATCCATTTTTTTTTGTCTCATTAATCTTTATTTTCTCATTTCTCTAAATAAAATCAATGCAAGGAATTTCATATCCAGAGCTTTAGTCTTAATTGTTCCGGTAATAACCATTACCTAATACTACTTGCCAGAACTTGCATTTTCTTGATTTGGGCCATAATATGTTCTCTGGGAGTTTTCTGAAGTTTTTGACTAGGTTTGTTAGGCTTAGAGAATTCGATCTAAGCAGTAATATGCTTTCTGGGGAAAGTTTCAGAAATTGAATATTTCCTTCAATAATCTTATTGGGATGGTACCAAATTTAGGAAATTTGAAGTTAGGGGCCGAAGTATTTGAAGGTAATCCTGGAAGGAAAATAATTTTGGCACCGATTTGTGCCACTCATCCCCCGAATTTGCAAGGTAATCCTGGTGTTAAAATAGTATAAAGGATTTATTTCATTTATCCTGGAAATAAAATTTGATTTTATTTTATGCTTTTTTTAACAAGGTTTTTCTTTATTTAATTGAAGATGTAAAAATAGGCCATAGTAGATCTTAGTGTGTAAAGTTAGAATATGGGTATACAGTTGTGGAAATAGTGGGATTTAACACCTCCACGTGGAGAGCGCCATAGTGGATGCTCTTACTTTCCTACAAATAAATGGCTTTTTCCCCCTCTTTTCATCCTATCTTGTCATTAAGTTTAAGGGGTTCTATTGACACTCTTATTTTTACTACTGACACCCTTTTATTCCGACATTACAAAAACTTAATTTTGGCTCCACAAGAAGATTTTTATTATTTTCTTACTTCACACACCACATAAATAATAACAAAATTACTCTTTATACCACAATTTTTTTAACCTATTAAGTCCATACATTAAAAAAAATATCAAAATAAACCCTACGTTTTATCCATTTCTCCATTAACACCTATCTTCTTCATCTCCACCATCTTCACACACCTCCCACCACCCAAAAATCACCATTAACACCCACCACCACAACCACCCTTTCTCCTCCTACAACCATCAAATCAAAACACCCACCATTAACACCCGCCACCACAACCACCCTTCCTCCTCCTACAACCACCAAATCAAAACACCCACAACACCCACCACCCAAAACATTTATTTTCACCACCCAAAAGATCAATTTTCATCATTTAAAAAAAAAAAATTTCGGGAGGGAGGGGAGCCGCGATTTGCAGCAGGGAAGGGCGGTGGAGTGCGATTTGGAGGATACGAAATGAGTGGTTGAGGAAGGAGGAGGAAGAAGAAGATGAGAGGTACAATAGTATTTGCAGGAACAATAATATTTTTTTTTTCTTCTAAAAATGGGGTGGTTGATTTGCAACATGGAAGGAGGATGGAGAAGGGGCGTCGGCTTAGGGATGAGGAGGAAGGGGGCGGCGGCTGGAAGGGTTGAGGAGGGTGAAGATGAATTAGGGAGGAGGAGGGTGAAGATGTTAAGTTTGGTGAAGAAAAGAGAAATGTATTTTGTATTAGTTATGAATTGAACTGTAATTATTTTATTGTTATAATATTTATATGGTGTGTGAAGTAAATTTGTGATGTGTAAAAGTAACAAAAAAAAAACAAATAAAGGATGTCTAGTAGTAAAAATGTGGATGCCAATAGTACTCAAAAATGTTTAATGTAAAGCCTATACCACTTTTCTACGCTCCAAATATATCTTTAATTTTAAAATAAATAGTGATAATGTCATAACAAAATAGCTACATCATAATATATTGGGCCAATTATTTAAAAGGACTGATTTTCAACTTATTAGGGGTAATAGGACACTCCGAAATCTTATTTAGTTATAAGGACATTCTAATTTCAAGTGGATAAAGAGGAAGAAGGAAAAAAAAAAAGGGTTCAAAGTAATATAAAAATAAAAAATAAAAACATTACAAAACAAAAAAAAAAAAGCTTACTGTGCGTGGGTTTTTTTTTTTGTTTTTTTGTTTTTTTGTTTTATTTTGTTTTATAATTCACCATATTTCTAAAGGTCATATATTTTGATCTAAAACTCGGATCATCATAATTTTTTCACTAAAATTCATATTTTTTCGTCTTCTTTATTCTAAAATCAAATTTGATATTTTTCCGAATAAATTTCATAAAATCAATTTTTTTCTTCATAGAAATCGACGTGACGTATTGATCACCGTCATGTATTGACCACCTACCCGGATGTATTGGCCACCGGGATCCATTAACCACCCCGATGCATTGACCACCGCGATTCATTGGCTACCATGATGTATTGACCGCCGCGATCCATTGACAACCTTGATCAGTGACATCTCATTGTAGCGATTTATGCAATGACGTCTCATTGTAGCGATTTATGCAGTGACTTCTTATTGTAGCGATCTATGCAGTGATGTCTTATTGTATCGAATTATGCAGTGACGTGTTATTGTAACGATTTATGCAGTGACGTGTTATTGTAACAATTTATGCATACCTTTGGTTGTAAAAATATGCATTTAAACCCAAAAAAAATACAGTTATTTTACAAAGTTATCGAAAATTTAAACCAACACTAATCAAATAAACCAACATCAATCAAATATTTAAAGATAACAAAGAAATAAAGTTACTTTACAAAGTTATCAAATGTGTGTATCAAGTTGTATATGCGGTGACATCAATATCATTGCATCAATTATCTAATTGTAAATACAGTCATCAATGTCTCTGCTTCAGACATCAATGTCACTGCATAAGTCATCAATGTCCTGCATCGGACATCAATGTCACCGCATAAGTCATCAATGTCACTTTGCTGAAACTTCGACATCAATGTCACGCATAAATCATCAATGTCCCTGCATCAGACCTCAATGTCACTGCATAAGTCATCAATGTCACTGCATAAAACCTAACGTCTATGTCACTGCATAAGCCATCAATGTCCTTGTATCAGACATTAATGTCACTGCATAAGTCATCAATGTCACTGCATAAGTCAGCAATGTCACTGCATAAGCCCAGACCACCAAGATGATCATAGAAGGCACTCTTGTCAATCTCTTGATGATGGTAACTCTTGCACACATAGTAACACACACTCTGCACTAATAGGCCCACCAAATTAACTATCACCAGCAACCCAACCAAGAATTCACCAACCATAATTCTTGTAAGCAAACCATGATTATCCCCACCATTAACCACAACTGATGAGAATATAGTGTGATCAGTCCACAAATAGCCATATACCAAAAAACAAGGTTGAAAGCTATCATGGTCCTGCTCTTTAACAACTGATAGCTCTTTTTCATAGTTGCAAGCCCATAAACCGGCTCCAATACAGAAACCACGCTAGCCAAATGCCACAAAGCACTTATATCGACCTGCAACCCAAGAAACAGGACAAAGACAACCATAATAGAAAAGAAAAACAACCCCAAACTATGAGTATCCACATCTATTATAAGCAGCACCAGAAACCCAAAAAAGATTTAATTGTAAGCCACCATGGTGAGTGAAACCCATAAGAAGGTAATAAAGAGCCTCCTAGATCGTACTTGTGCTGCTAAAGCAAAAGGGACTATATCATCTATTATAAGCACCCAAATACACTGTCAACTAATTAGTAAAACACAATCTATGAATGCTCTGAATGTTTCTCCTAGACGTGTTATTGTGTCACTGCTTCAGACATCAATGTCACTGCATAAGTCATCAGTGTCCCTGTATCAGACATCAATGTCACTGCATAAGTCATCAATGTCACTGCATCAGACATCAACGTCACTGCATAAGTCATCAATGTCACTCCTTCAAGTAGCATGTAAATCAGAAAAATAATTCTTACTTCGGTAGTTCTTGAGCTTACACTTCTTTGTCAAAATGCATATAAACACAAATGAGACCGTAAGTAAACATCGAAAAGCTATTGATTTGCATCAAACATCAATGTCACTGCATCAAACATCAATGTCAATACTCTGTTTTGCATCTTCCTTCTTTGGTTGTCTTGGAGCTCATTCAGTTACAAATGAATTGCTATATAAAATAGCAAAATTATAGGAGCACTTGTCGTAGATACTGTAAAACAAGGTTAATTTGTAAAAAGAGATTTCGGTCATTCGGATCCACCAAAAATCATCGCAGAGATCTATAAAATGCAAAATCTCCAAATTTTGCACTACATGTACTGCAGAATAGGGATTCTGATGCATTTTAGTATGAATAGGATTTCGTAAAATAGAAAAAAGTGGAGCCAAGTGGATAAGGACCATCATTAGCACCATCTGTTCAAATTAAGAGGTTAAGAATATTCAGTTGGTCAACAAGTAAGCTGATCATTACAGCTACTGAAAACCATATATACTTAGATTAAAAGGTTCATGAATAACAACTACACATCATATCATAATTTTAAAAAATACAAAACAGGTCACCAATTCAACCAATAAGCTGAATATACAGACAATCAAGCAATAAGATCCAAAAGGACGACATGCTTGTCTTCAACAAAAGTCTTGCATAAAGTAACCAATATATCGTATATTTTACTAACATGCAAAAAGAATATATATAATGAAAGAAAGCAAAAGAGGAAGTCGGGGTTGGGCTTGGGGTTGATGATAACATTAGAATAAGATTGTGGAGCGGGGATACGAGAGGCCTCATCAAATGAATAAGGAATGTCCTCCCACACCTCCATCATCGATTCATAGTCTCTCTCACCGCCTAGACCTTCACAAACAAATTG
The DNA here is from genome assembly GCA_036785695.1 of Gentiana straminea. NCBI lineage: Eukaryota > Viridiplantae > Streptophyta > Magnoliopsida > Gentianales > Gentianaceae > Gentiana > Gentiana straminea. The sequence goes on along the minus strand of JAVUPR010000345.1, from coordinate 1,895,512 downwards.
ATTCAACAAAATATTAATTCGAGAACGAGATACACAAATCAATGGTAAACAAAGACACGGATATCTTGTATTAAAAGATAAATGACCACGGACTTATAATTGTTGGAATTCCGAAACCTAATAACCTTATCAAATTTCTTGGCTTCAAAGGTCTTCAAGCATGGTGCTTTAAATCAAGCAATGCCGCATTTTCCACAAGACCAATTTTAATCAATGCTTCGCAGCACGACCTTCCTAACTCGCCTAATCTTCACTACTCAAAAACTCTACCAAACATGGCACTAAATTTCCCAAAATCGCTTACTTCCGGCGACCACGCCAATCTCAATAACACTCCCAATCAACACCAATACGCCGATTTAGCTTTGAACGACTCACATTTAACCGGCTTCTCAAACCTCAACATCGCCTTCCTTAATAAGGACAAGTCGGGCTCGGCGGCCGCCTCGATCGACACCGACAAACACGTAGCCGTGCCGACACGAGAGTTAAGGTCTTGCTCCGTAAAAAGAGCTTCCGAAAAAGGCTTACGAGAGTCGAAAATGAAGGTTTGGTGACATGCGACGCAATGGAGGAAACGGCGAGAGATGCGAGGCGGCGCGAATGGCGGAATCCTGTCACGAAGACGGCGAGAGGACGGAGAGAAGTTTAGATAGGTAAGGAGAAAGTGAATCCCCGTGATGAAAAGCAAGCACCGATATTAAATTAGATTGTCCTTATAACATGATAAGTTTTTGGAGTGTCTTAAATGATCATTAAGTCTCTAACGACGGCCTTATAACTAATAACCACTAATATATTTTGGGGTTATTGACTATGATGGGAGACTATTGAATAATATGGTTACCAAAAAAATGAATGATTTAAAAGTTTATTATGACATTATGAATGATTTAAATATTTATCATGACATTTGTTGTGCATATTTTTATCGTGGAACCACGTTTCTCTTTTAAAATTCAGCTTCTATCTATCCCCGTTTACACTGCTGTCCTATCCCTCCGTGCCTGCCCGGCGAAGGAACCTTTATGTTATTATCCTTTGACTTTTGGAAAGATTTCTGTGCTACTACCGCCGGGAAAACGGGGCTCCTACCGGAAAATGTATGCTGTAATCTCCGAACCTGCTCGTGATATCCTTAATTGGGGCTCCCTAATTCAAACGTCTTCTACGAAGGTAACTACTTCCTTAACCTCTATTTTGTTTTTCCATTTCTGGTCATGATTATGTAATTTAGTTCTTGATTTTTTGTTACTACAACTTATCTTAGCTGTTTTTTTTTTTCTTCAACTTTTCTCTTTTGGGGTCCGGGGAGAGGATGTGGCGCCTCTAAATTTGCTATTTGATGGATGTTGTTGATGGACTAGTGAGATGTTTCTTGAGCTTCTGTGGTTCTTGTAGTCGTGCCAGAAGTTGAGTTTGCCGATAATCCTCTTCTTATATGTTGTTTAAAATGATGCCCCACTTTTACTCCTGAATTCGGAAAGGGCCAAGATATGTTTTGTTCGTATAGAAAAGTGAGCAAATGTTAGAGAGGCTGGTTTTTGTGCTATTGTTGTGAGATTCACCACAGTTTTGTAATCCAAGATGTAATCCCTGACCAGGATGTTTGTATAGTTTGAGGTGTCCTTAAGGTATGTAATGTTGGATGTAACATGCCCATCTTGGAGACATTTAGCTTTCCAAAAGTTGGGGAAAAAAATTATTTTTGACGGGTTGGTGATCAATTGGGTAGTTTGAATGCAGTTTGTTTTCTGGGACGAATTCCCAGGATGTGGCTAGGCAACTTATCAGGCTGTTTGATGAGCTTTTAATCAGCAATACAATTATTGTTAGTTTTTCTATGGATAGCTAAATTGGGAATTCTGCAAGGCATGAGAACCGAACCAAACACCCTTCTTATAGGGAAGTCGAGTGATTCCCCAGAACTATCTTAAGGGCTAGATAATTGTATTCAGTTTTGAAACTGAACCAAGCTTAAGAAATTCGTTGCCCCGTCTTTTGATATTGCTTTTTCACTTTTTGATAAGAAACCTATGATTTACACTTAGTCTTGATTGGCATGGGCTGCCTCACACCGTCTGTCATGGTGTGCAACCATGCTAGATGTTATCACTAGGTTGACTTTGAGATACTATATTATGTAGATGGTGATTAGATCATGGGATACTGACAAGAAGAATAGAGTATTTATGCTAGTGGTGGACAGTTTAGAAAGGTCAACATTGACAATAAACTTTTCAATAATTTAAAAGGAGTCATTGTTTCTAGATAATTTCATTTATGTTAGATGTCAATGTATATCTTACGCTTTTTTAAACAACTTAGGCTTTTAGGTGAGTTGGTAATTTAACATGGTATCTGAACATGAGGTCCTAGGCACTCTGCTACGATAAAAACTACTACAGCTTAGCATGTTAACTTTTCAACAGTATCCACATCTTACATTTGAGTTGGTAATTTGAAATTTCACGGGGCAGTTGGATGACAATTTAAACTAATTGGCCAGTTTAGGGTGTAGTATGTTAAATTAACATCCAAATGAGGGTGATGTCATGTTGCATATACTTTTGCCATGTAATTTCCATGCATGCACGTATGCAATAAGGTCACTGTAAAACACATTCATTTGCAATGTTCTTGAAACTGTTTTTTATTTACTTACAACTTGGTGGCATGATGCTGATCCCTGTGTATATTTACTTTGCACTGGACATGATGGTTTCTAATCTCCGCGGTTTCTTGTTGCAGGTTTCTTCTCAGCTGCTCCCCTCCAGGCTCTTAACTCTCGAGAATGGGTGGAAACACATACCTTATGTACAGAAGCACCATCCATCTGCAGCAAAAGAGAGGTTTATCTCCTTAAGGTGCAGAGGATGTTCAAGGTAATAATATACTCATATTGTACATTTCATTTTGTTTATTCTTTTTTTATTTTTTTTTTTATCTTACCTCCAATTTGGTTTATCGTAACTGAATATGGGGCAAAATAGTTGCTGAAAGAAAGTTGTCTGCTTTTGTTGAAAGAAGAGAGATATTTAAGGATGATGATTCATGAGGGAGTGTGGAGATTATTTTCAAGTAAACTTTATTCAGAAATGGATAAAAGTACTTGTCTGAAGCAAACCTTGTCACCTGTGTTCAATGAAATTCGCACATAGCACTTTCCTGATAGAATTACTGTTTATAGTTTATGACTTAAAAATGTTGGTTTTCGGTTGAATAGTTACCTGTTTTGGAATTAGCTGCATGTTATTGAATTACTGTGTAGCTATCTTGTTGTGAAAACACCGCTATTGTGTTGTAAATTTGCTGCATATGTTATTATCAGTCGGCCAATAAATCTAAATTTTATTCTTGTAACTTGCTGGTTACTAGGAATGGTTTGATTTATTACTAAATTAGTGCTTTTTTAAACCTATTTTGTTAGGGAAAGAGCTCTTTTTGTCATGGGACCCAATAGGAAGTTGCTAAAAGTATCTGCTTTTAAGAGTAACGGGCAGAATGATGAGTCTGGAGGCAAGCCATCGAAATCCTTGAAAAAAACTGTCGGCCTTTCTTATGCACCTGCAGAGAGCGAGGCTATATCAACAGAATCCGCAGAAGTACAGAGTGTTCCTACATACCCATCAGATGCGGAATCAGCTAGCTCTTTGGCTATACATAATCTTTTCAAAAGTTGGCTGATGTTATTACATGTGCCATCAGCCCGACAAACTGTTGATGAATCTCTTGAAGAAACATCATCAGACACATCAGGAACAAAATATTTGTCACGGCAGAATGAAAAGACAAGAATCGTAAAGGCGGTCTGGTGTTACTTTGTGGGTTTGGATGCAACTTTGAAGATCCCTCTGTTGATATTGTAAGTGTGTTTTAGTTTTTCCATGTGCATATCGGCATATCCAAGTTATTAGAATTTAGCAAAATGTTTCTGTCAAAATGTGAAAGATAAGTCACAGAAAGACTGAAGAAGAGTATGTTAGAAATGCCTATTGTTTTGTCCATTACGTACATACGAGAAGCATAGATTTTGACTCATATTTCCCGGATATCTTTAACTCATATTTGCACTTATCAGAAAGCTTTTGGGAAGGGGATGGGATAAGGCCTTATTTTGATGTTTATTTCTAAGCGGATAAAAGGTCCGATTTCATGAATTCGTGCTTTTGCATTTACACACATCCTGGTGAAACGAATTTCGACTACTACCAAAGATGCTTAGTATTCAAGTTAATCCCCTCTTTCCAGTGGTTCAGTCTGTATAAATCTGCTTTCATTTTGAACCCGTCCAAAAGGATTCAACTTTTTCAGAATATTGTGGAATCTATTTTAAATGAATTTGCTACAAAATGGCATGCATGATTTCGTTCTTGCCTTTTTTGAAACGGGAATGACCCGACACTTCCTAAAGCCGGATGCTCCTATTCATCAGATTGCCCTTTTGTATTGCTTATTCTGGGATTTGTGAACTTTTGAAAAATCGATCATGAACAACCAGAAAATGATAGAATTTTTATTTTCAGACATGATGTTCTTGTTGCATTTGTACTTGAATCCTAGTATTATCTTAGTATCTCACCTTTTCTTCACTTCTTGCAGTATCCCTTGGTATCTGGCTGTGAATTTGATGTATGGACCTGAAGTTGGAAAGGAGTTGTACCCCCTATGGATTTTCGGGCCGTTGATTGTTGCTGTCTACATTAAATTGTTGCAGAGCATCTGTGCATTGTATGTTTTCAGCTTCAAGCAAAGTGTAAAAATGCTCAGACAAGTACACATTTTCTACCAAGTTGCTCACAATTACACTTTCAGTGGTCAACTTAAAGAAAACCTGCGAGCTTTTCTGCATCCGTTGGTTTATATTAAGAATATGGATTACATAAAAGCATCCTTAAGATTGCTTCAAAAATTGAATTCCTGGTTTGCAGAGAAACACATGGACTTTGTGGAATCAATATGGCCTTATTATTGCAGAACAGTTAGATCTTTGAAAAGGGCACATTTTATTTAGATACAGTTTTCGGTGCTTTTGGACAATGGATCAATAATGAGTGAAGACTCGTATCAATCAATACTGAGTTTCACTATGATCAATGGTGTACGGTGCTTTTGGACATTGGATCAATGAGTGAAGACTCGTATCAATCAATTAGTGAGTTTCACTGTGATCAATGGTGTACTGGAACAATGTTGTGGCAGTATCGTTGCTACTCCGGTGATCTTAAATTAGAATTTACTGACCGCTTTTTCCTTTACTTGACTGAATACTTAGCATTTTGACTACGAATTAATCCACTGGAGCTGAGTAATGCAATCTCCAAAGCAATGGAAAATTTTATGGCTTAAATTATAGGCTCTCATCCTTTGCTTTTGCTTACATTTCTTTGTTGCAATGATTTACCTGTTTGAAAGATCCTCTATATCCTTTGTGATGCGTACAGTGTTAATGACGAGCAAATGATTATTATTATTATTATTATTATTATTAGTATTATTAGTAGTAGTAGTAACGATGTTTTTTACAAATAACAAACGTCAGTGGCAGTGACGTTCCTACCAACGTCAACGTCAACGTCAGCGTCAGCGTCAGTAACAATGACGTTTCTTATAAATTACGAACGTCGGGTAGCAATGTCGTTCCTACCAACGTCGATGTCAGTGACAATGATATTCCTAACATGTGCGGTGTGAATTAATTTTGTGGTGTCATGTAAAAAGAAATTCATAAAAAAGAGTGAAGTAATTTTGTGGTTGACATGGGTGATATCGTCGCCCTTCCTAACATGTGCAGTGTGAATTAATTTTGTGGTGTCATGTAAAAATAAATTCATAAAAAAGAGTGAAGTAATTTTGTGGTTGACATGGGTGATATCGGTCGCCCTGCATTTGACATGCATCGGAGCTCATAGTATAGAGGGCCACGTTAGCATGAGTCATCTCTAACATGGGGCAAGCCGCCTATTGAGCATCTCCAGTCATCCCCGACCTTTTATAAGGTCGATAACTGTGCCACATAATCTCGTTTATCATCTATAATATTTTCATCACAATCATAAAGTTTTTACACTTCTACGTCATTAATTTATAAGGGACTATCTTTTCATACCAATGTTATTTTAAACTTATCAAGAGCCGATAGTGGGCTTCGTTTGGATATTCCACACGCCTGCCATTTTGACCGTAAATGAGTCCGGAAAATATATACTATTCTGGCCAATTTATGGTCAATTCACACAAAAAAACATTATGACCCAATTTGAGTCAAAATATGATCATTATACAGATTTTATTCTAGTCAGGATTTTGAATGTTTTTCATACTCAATACCGGTCAGAAAATCATTCTGACTAAAATTGAGTGGAAAAAACTTTTAATAATTCATTCAGAATCAATAGTGGTACTCTTATATTGTTGTTGTTATCCTGACCCAATTCTAATCTGAATGTGTAGAGTATTCCGGCCTCAATATTGGTCAGAATGATGCTTTCGACTATATATGAGTTTGGAAAACTTCAAACATTCTACCTAAAAGATGGTCGAATCAACCAAATGTGACTCTCAACACGTATATTCCGACCGTATTTCGCATATGGATAATTTGTCACATTCTGACCAAACTTTGAAATGAACGCGCGTAAAATAAAAAAAGTAAGGGCGAAATTGAAAATAAATTTCTGTGTGATAAGATAAAAAATTGGTGTGAAGAGATATTTCCATTTATAAAACTTTTTTTTACCATACATAAACATTTTACAACTTTATAATTGAAATTATTTTTTTCTAAATCTATACATTATATTATTACACAAAGAAATCTATATATTATATTATTTATTACACATAAAACATAAAACAAATTATATTCTGCTTAAAGCTTTTCATGTAAAGCAATGCTGAGTCATTGTGTTTCAATGGGAAAAAACCTTTTGTTAATTTTTTTTAAAGGAATGTCTCTTCATACAATTAAAAATCTAAATACACAATAATTTTTTTCACATTTGCCCTGTAAATTTATGTTTTTTTTTTTTTACACTCGATGATTCTAACCGAATTTCAGACAAAATATTAAACATATTCATGACTCAATTTTAGTCCGAAAGTCTTTCTGATTGGTGTGGGGTATGGAAAATATTCAAAATTATGACTTGAATATTGATGATTTCACCAACTTCTTTGTTATTGATGATTTCACCAACCTTTGAGTGTGTTTCACAAATGGCCAATGCCTCTCTATTTATAGGTGTAGAGTACGTAGTCAAAGGATTTACAAATAATGATTATCTCTATCTTTTTAATTTCATACCATAATCACTTTTAGCCATTACCATTTTGATTTTCTAATTATTTTATATTTTTTTCATTTAAATGATAATTAGAAGTTTAATTTGAGATTATCTCTTTTTATTATTTAACAGATAATATAACTCTAATTATCCTTTAGTTTTTTTTAAAAAAGAGTTTAAATTCAGGCATTACCTCCCTCCTAATTATCCTTTAGCTTTTATTTAAAAGAAAGTTACAGTTTAAATTCAAGCATTATTTGTCTAAAAAAAAAAATCATGCATTATCTCTCTTGACTTTATTTTAGGGGAGTATTATTTGTACCACAGCCAATCTACTCATACACCACTTTATATACTACACCACACCTAATAAATCAAATCTACCTTTACACCACATTCATATTTCAACATTTTATCTTTTTATTTACACCCCATATTTAATTACAATTTTACCATATTCTATAAATACACCACATTTTATGACTATGTACAAACCTAAATATTTTCTTACAATAGTCCTTGAATTTTATATTACATATCAATTTGATACCTCATCTTAAAAAGTTAAAATAAAAAACACCCACCACCACCACCACCACCGCCCCCGTCCCCTGCTGCAACTTATTTCCCAAATCACCACTCTTTTCCGTCTCCATCACTTATTCTTGCTACTCTTTTCTTTTCTTCTATCTTATAAAACAAAACTCATTTTCTTCATTAAAAAACGTTTTTGCTCGGGAATTGATGGTTTTAATGGCGAAGGGGATGGAAATGGGTTTGCCAGCGAGTTGGTGGTCGTAGAAGAAGGGGGGATGGGTGGTTAATGGAAGTGGTGGCATGGATTAACTGTTCGTGTGGGTTTTTACTCGGATATGGATGGGTTTAAACGAAAATGGTCCGCCGGCGAGTTGGTGGTTGTGGAAGAAAAAGGAGGGCAAATGAGTGGCTAATGGAGGTGGTGGCGTGGGTTTTGGGTTGGGGAGGTTCCAGTTGGGACGGAAATTTTCCAGCAAGTTTAGGTGTGGTGAAAGGGTGGAGATAGGAGTAGAAGAGGAAGGAGGAGAGATAAAGGATATGGAAGATAAGGGAGGAAATAGAGGAATGTGGTGGTGGTAGAGGTGGAGATGGAGGTTTGATGTAAAATAAGATGAATAAATGGGGTGATGGGGGCTGCTGTTTGGTGGGGAAATTAGGGTTAGGAAAAAAAAAGAGGGAAAAGGATGTTATAATTTAAAAATGTAAGGATCTTTTTATAGTTTTCAAAAAAAGAAATTGTTTAATAACAAAAAGCTTATGTCTGTAGTTTTTTTTTATTTTTTTATTTTTTTCCTTTATTAAGAAATATATGTGGTGCAAATGGTAGAATATTGTGACATCAAAATAAAATACGTGGTGTAGACTAATTTTTCCATTTTTCACTTATATGGGGTGCAAAGGTAAATTTATAGTAGTGTAAATAAATACACCCTTATAATAGATAATATTCCCTTTAATTATCCTTTTATTTTATTTTTTTACTTTCAAAGGATTGTAAGAATTAAAATTTGACATTATGTCGTACTATTTTAGTAGGAGAAATATCATATATTTTATAATTGAGACAAAGATGACATGTAACATATTTAATGTGTTACATAATTTTTGTTATGTCTATAGCCGTAACGCCTACGATGTCCATTTAATGAAATATAACACTAATCTGAGACCGAAAACGACATGCGTCATCTCGGTTATAAAAAATCGATGACAACCTATGGCACATTGGCGGCAAGAAACCAAGGACGATTTTGCCACGTCGATCATTTGATATAAGAGCACCTTCACTGGGGAGGTTTTAAAAAGGGGACATCTTAAGAGTGACCACAATGATGGCATTTTAAAGCTTCCTAAATGTGTTATAGAGTGAATACCCAATACTCAAACCCACAATGACACCCTATCCATCTTCCGATCACCAATTAAAATTAAGGCTCAACCTATTCTAAGGGGGCAGCTAAATTTGAATAGTTGACCCATTTTTCTTTTCAACTACTATTATAAGTCATTTTTCGCATAAAAATCAAAAGGAAATATTTCAAAAAATATTATATTGTTTTTTGGGAGTAGGCTTTAATATTGCATTCCAAAGTGAAAACAATGAAATCTTGTATTGAAATACATATTTTAGGGACATTAAAAAAGACTCCACGGAGGGAGTACTACATATAATCAACAGGAAAAAAAAAACTTTCATTCCAAATAAGAAGTACAATACACATATCCAAATACTCAATCCGTTCCAAAATAACTAAGACAATTGCTAAAAAGTTTTGTTTTAAAATAATCGAGGCAGAACATTTTCCAAAGCAGCATTTATTGCTAATTTTCCTATTTTATCTTTATTTAATACTAGTTAAGAAGTTAAAAAGAATAATACATTAATTGTACCATAGAGATTTTTTAGACATTGCATCCTTAAAGTCATATCATTAAATAACATTTTTATAAACCATGCTTTTGACAACTGCCTCAGTTAATTTGGAACGGAAGGAATACTATTTTTCCATAAAAGAAAATAAATAAACTGTCCAAATATTTTTTTTTATTTCGTCAATAACATACGATATTCTTTTTGTGAAAGTTTACGACATCTATTTTTTTTTTTTTTTTACAAGAATGCAACATATTAAAATCTCACTTTATAAGTACTCCTCCGTCTCAATTTGTTTGAGACTTATTTCATCTATAACTGTCCCAGAATAAGTCTCATAACTCTAATTAGACTCAAAGTTTTTACTTTAATTGCCCCAATGTATATTATTAATTGAAAATGATGCTACATATAAAAATGTTAAAAATGTATATTAGTCAAGTTTTAAATGACCAGACAACTTATTAATTGATATCTAATGTCCAAACAAATTGGGACGTAAGGAGTATAAATATTTTTTTTTATAAAATAAATGGAAATATGTGTTAGTAACTTCGTAGTTAAATTAATTAGCTGAAATGTAAAAGAAAAGTAGTTTTGAAAAATTATACAAAAAATGTTTATTAAAGTTGGTTATTTTATATAGCGTTGAAATAATGAATTCGAAACGAAAAATAAGATAGATAAGAGGTGTCATTGTGGTCGCTCTAAAACGTGTAGGCGGAAATGGTGTGGGCCCAGGCTCGATCCCTCCTCTAGTTCACGTAATCACGTTATGAAATTTTTGGGTTAGAGAGTTCACGTTATCCACAAACAAAAAGTATAGACCTCTCTCGAAGTTATGGCTTTGCTGAGTAGAACATACCCTCCTATCTTCTTCATTTCCGCTGTTGCTTCTTCATCCAGAGGTGATTAGTGATCTTCCTTACCAGTTGATTTGCTAATATATAAATTCAGACAAACTGAATGTTTTATGTATGTAATCCTGTGAAGTCGAAGTGTAGCCTTGATCCTTTTGATAGGATTTAATGAAAAAGTTTTTGGATTTTTAAACAGAACAAGAAGGGAATTCAAGTTCAAGTTCAAATTCAAATTCAAAGTCTGTGAAGCTAAGAGATGACTGGAGGAAAAGGTCCAAACCCATTCCTCCAGGTGGAACCTATCCGGCAAAAGACCATTGCAGGTGACTATTATGTCTAAGTTAATTTAACCCTGATTTAGATTTTAGGTTTTTATTTTTTTTGATTGTAGATTTAGATGACGTAAATGAGTAACCCGTCCCTTGGGATACTTTCATGCATCTTATTGCCGTTACTTTTTTCCAGAAGACTTGAAATTTAATGGTGTTTTCTTTCTTTGTGTGGCAGCCAATGCGGGTTGTGTGATACTTACTATATTGCTCATGTCAAGAATGCTTGTGCTTTCTTAGGGGACGGCATGTCCCGAATTGAAGTGAGTAAAAGTTATCCTTTTTTGAGATAAATTTTAGATCTTTTTCCTGATTTTGTTACTGTTCTTTAAGGTATCCTATTTTGAGACAGATTCTGTTTAGCTTATGCATATATTGTACTTCCTTAGCTATGATGAATGTATACTTGTAAGATGCTCCACTAGCTGGATTGAATTCTACCCTGTCCCAATTTCTTGGATGGTTTAAGAAAGTTTATATTGTTAGAATTGAAATGTGGGAATAAATGTGGAATTAAATGTCGAAGAGAAATGTAATGTACATATCGAAATCAGCATTGGAATACATCCTGTTTTGTTATGTATGTGGGTAGCAAAAGAAGCATCTATGAAATGTCGGTTGTGTATCTGCTCTACCAATACTTGTAAAACCAGAATAATGGCGTCCCTAAATATTACACCTTGCCAGTAAACCATATGATTCAGAGTGAAAGTTCTGCCACGTGTCCTCACATTTGATACCCGAGATCAAGGCTAGTCAAGATTTCTATTGTTGAGTATCCTCTTTTGTGGTGATTCAAGATGTCCTGGTTGTTTTAAAATAGTTTTCGGGTTTCAGATGATACATGGTTCATTTCTTAAATTTACTTCAAACTTCAAAGAACAAATGATGGTGATCTCTATACTGTTCTACCCTACTTAAGCTACCTTTGCCTTTATAGAGAGCTGTATGCACCTATTGATGAACATGATGCTTATTTTGTGACTTGATCAGAGGATGATATAGTTAAGTACTGGGATTATAGTGACGTGTATCAGTCGATCTTTCCAGAAAGGATGCTTTTCATCTGCAAAAAATTTCCCATTTGACTTTAGTATACTTCTTTTTTGACTCATTTATTCTGCATCAGGCCCTGGAACCTGTGGTTCATGGTCGAGGGAGGAAAGAAGACTCCTTGGATGAGGTTTATATGGGAGTATATGAAGATCTTTTGTATGCTAAGAAAACGAAGCCTGTTGAGGGTCAGATTTTAAAATTCTTTATACTTTTACTTTTGCTTTTGCTTCCGAAATGACTGTAAACTTCCTAGGTGTAGTTATACTTATCTAGGAAAGAAATGTAAATGTTATACTGATATCAGTAAATGAACACAGAAAGTAAATCGAAAAACTCTATTGTAGAGATTTCCCGGAAAAATAACACCTGCCTGTTTCATTTTTATGCTGAATTCACTTCTTAATGAACTTCATTTCATCTTAAATAAAGAAACTGCCAAAAATAGAGTATTCGTTAAAATCGATGCGAGTAAACAAAAAAATAAAAAATAAACAAAAGAGGGAGGGAGGGAAGGAATAGTAACTACTGTCCTTATACTGGTGAGTTATTTGGGCACTTACATCGATCGATTGCAGTATATCCAACATCCTTACAAATTATCCTACAATCTAGGATTTTAATCTTCGAGGACTTTTTGACAAGGGTGATGATAATACCAATTGGTCCCAATGAAAACTTCTATGGTACCCGTTGTAGGAAGGCTATACCAAGTAGATGCATCATGTCCATCAATTTATACTCTTTTTTACACATACCACCCGTACAATGTAAAAGAGAGCAGAAATGGATGGACACGATGCATCTACTTTGTACAGCCTTCCTACAACGGATGGTTGTCCCCTTCAAAATTTTCAGTCCTCATAGTAAAGCTCATCTTTTTTCATCTGTTCATTGATATTTTGCTGTCCTTTTTTCTTTGATAGATATCATCTTAGTCTTTGGCTAAAGTAAATAAAAAGTGTGCAAAATGTTTAGCTTTCTTAAAACTGCCCATGACTCATTCATTTGTTATCTCACATTAATATACAGATACACGTCATTTTTTTCGCTTAACAACATAATCTTCCAAGTGAGACAGTTATGGTCCCTGTTATTGTCAGAGTTTTGGCAGTTCCTACTTTTATGTGGAAGTCGATGTTGAATGATAAGATGACATATATAGCTTTTTTCAAGTTGATAGAAATATATGCTTCATATGACAAGGCTTGCTATGACTTGTAGGAGCTCAGTGGACAGGAATAGTGACAACAATTGCTATGGAAATGCTGAAAAACAACTTAGTTGATGCTGTCATTTGTGTGCAGAGGTATCCGACCTGGTTGGATATTATAAGGATCAATTCACGTTTTTGCATCTCTTGTTTTCATGTGATCAGTTTGTATTTTGATGATGCCGTAAGATTGAGCATTGTTGTTTCAGTGATCCAGAAGATAGATTGACTCCCAGACCTATACTTGCAAGGTCATAAGCCGATCTCTATACTTTTATTTTGTGTCTTCGTCACACTTGCAAAGTTCAATTTTCTTTCTTGATTGTTATTATGTTTGAATGTCTTTATAGGACTCCAGAGGAAGTCCTAGCAGCTAAAGGAGTTAAACCGACATTGTCTCCCAATCTCAATACTCTGGCTCTTGTTGAGGTGCTTTCTATATTCTATTTTGGAGTATTCCGTTATTACTTTTTCCCCATATCCTTCCATCGCATTGGAATACTTTCGGTTGGCGCATTTGCGAAATAGAGATGTACTTTCATGATTTTTCACAACATATAATTACTCCCATAAGAGACTTGCTATTTGAGTTGATATCGAATATAGCTTCATCTCTAGGGGCTCTTCAGATTAGTATGCTGCTTAAATGAAGGGATTAGCATTTCCTATGATAAAATGTGCTGGGTATCAAAATAGTGCACATATGTATAAAAAATAGTGCCCACAGGTATTAAAATTTGGTTTTGATACCTATGGGCAAGTACCATTGGTTGGACTTGCCCTAAGTGTATCTTTTTAGGCTATTCACTTCTGCATGTTACGGTGCACCTATATTTGTGATATAGCATTCCTTTAACTAAAATCAGAATCTACCTATGAGAAGGAACCCATTCCTTGTCCGGAATCTTAGAAATACCAACGTCTATACCTTTATCTGAACCGAAGCCAACAATTGTCCTTACTTCCTTTCCATAGATGTATACTCGAGATCCATGGCCCACTCCTCATGATTCAGAGACCAGTTCCTCTGGAGATTCTTAGCTATCTGATGATGATCTAACTATTGCAATTCGCAAGGCCACCAGATCGTGTGTCACAAAGCACCCTATTGATAGCTTTGTTTCTTCACAAGTATTAGTTCTAATTATTGTTGTTTTCTAAACAATTCGTCAAGTGTATCTGCTCCCAGTACTCATAGGAGGCATTGTCCTATGAAAATTGGAGACCGGCGATGGAGGAAATACATGCCCTCCATGAAAGTAATACATGGGAGTTGGTTCCTCCATAGCCAGGAAAACAAATGTGGGGTGCCGATGGGTTTACACAGTCAAATTTAATCTAGATGAGTTTGTTGAATGTCTTAAGGCAAGGTTGGTGGCCAAGGGCTACACGTAGACGTATGGTGTAGATTACCAAAAGACCTTTTCTCCAGTGGCCAAATTGCCATCCATTTGCATTCTTAATCTCTCTGGCAGCAATCAAAGGTTGGCCATTTGTATCATCTAGATGTTAAAAATGCATTTCTCTATGGTGACTAGCGTGAAGAAGTATATATGGGAAAACCTCCTGTTTGTCGCTGTGTGTGTGGGGGGGGGGGGGGGGGTGTACAATCGTTGTCGCTGTACAATCGTTTGTAATAAAAATGTGTCAAACAGATTACATTGTGTTTTATATGAATAGTGGGTCAAGACATATATTTCTTATTGTGTATATTGATGACACTGTCATCACAAGAGATGATGCAATTGGGATTGTTCAACTAAAACAGTTCCTTAGTAGTAATAGTAAATTTCGTACTAAGGATCTAAGAAAGCTACATTATTTCTTTGGTATTGTGGTGGGCCGCTAGGGGTGAACATGGTTCGGTTTGGGCAATTTTTGTCTTTTATAAAACCAAACCGTTTTATACTATTTCCAAAATTTTAAACCAAACTGAAATGGTTTTTAGGCTAAAACCATTTGTTCGGTCCGTATTGGTTTGTCTTGGTTACAGTTTTCACGGATCACAATTTATCTAGGAATAACATATGATAATGTATGCGATGCATCAATACTATTATATGAGTGAAGCCAAATAGATGATTCAACAAAATATTTATATTGAACCACCCATGCCAAAATAAAATCCAAAATTCAGCCACCCCTCAATCATCATCCAAAACAACAAACATGACAACTATCACTGAACTTCCTAGTTAGACATGAACAAGAAATAAAGAATAATTTCTTACTCATTTCAATTCATCAACGAAGGTTTAACATAACACATTATTTGTCGGAACTTTGAGAAAAAGAATATATTCAATAGAATCTTACTTACAATTTACAAGTGAAAAAGTGGTTTTAATAGTAAACCACAAGAGAGAGGAAACGGTACCAGACAAGCTAATAAATGCCGTCTGGGAATGCCAGTAGCCAAGACTAGAAGGTCGCTATAATAACACAACCTCTAGCTACATAATTTAGGAGATAATGGAATAAAATACTTATTACAAAGAAACGGTTAGGAGACCAATATGTAACATAATATGAAATTATTTATGTAATATATTTAATATTTCCACATTATTTAATATTGAACTAACAACAACGACATTGATTAACTTTTAAGATGAAATAGTATTTGAGTGAGATTAGAGGAGAAAGACGAACATATTGTTAAACGGTTAAACCCTAACCGTGAGGGCCCCCTCGCCCCCGATCCCACAGGAATGCGAGGAGAGGTTAATTAGGAGCCTAGAGCTTAGAGTCAAATTCTTAGTTCCCCATCACCGAAGTTTTAGCCATCGGAAATCAACCCCTTTTACGGGAATCGAACCTTGACCTCCAAACTTGTGGTCCGAAACAACACCCCGACCACTAGGCCATATCCGGGGGATAGACGAACATATTGTTATTAATAAGTGAGTGAGATAGAGGTGAAACGTGACTGGCTTTTGCACATATCAAGAAAAATGACGAGTTATCTCAAATATTAGTGTTGGGAAAGTAGAAATAGAAGAGGAAGCTAGGCCGTGAGTTGTGAATTGATTTTTGTTGTGTTGTTCATATAAGAGATCGAAATATTGAAGCTGAGTGGGTGGAAGGGTCACAAAAAGTCGAATGTTTAGGATATGAAATGAATGATGGATCAGTGATATTTAAATGGGCCGAGTTGGACCGAATTAAGCCGATTGATAATCAAAATTATTAATAGAAGTGTTATCCGGTCTGGTTCGGTTTGATGCAGTATAATTTTTTCAAATTGTATTAAACGGTTTGGTTGTTATCTCAAATATTAGTGTTGGGAAAGTAGAAATAGAAGAGGGAGCTAGGCCGTGAGTTGTGAATTGATTTGTGTTGTGTTGTTCATATAAGAGATCGAAATATTGAAGCTGAGTGGGTGGAAGGGTCACAAAAAGTCGAATGTTTAGGATATGAAATGAATGATGGATCGGTGATATTTAAATGGGCCGAGTTGGACCGAATTAAGCCGATTGATAATCAAAATTATTAATAGAAGTGGTTATCCGGTCTGGTTCGGTTTGATGCAGTATAATTTTTTCAAATTGTATTAAACGGTTTGGTTTTTAGTTATATGAATACCGACTGAAAACTCACGGTTTATGCATTTTCCAGTTTGGTTCGATTTGTACCGGATGATTATTTTGGTTTTCGGAATTTTCGTTCACCCCAGCCGTGATTAGATCCCGAGAAGGCATTGTGCTATGTCAAAGAAAATATGTTATGGATCTTTTGGTTGAAACATGTATTGCTTGAAGGATGGCCAGTTGACACTCCCAAGGATCCAAAACGAAAACTCTTGATGATCCAAGGTGATGTTGTAGACAATCCAAGACGGTATATGCGATTAGTGGGTAAACTCAACTATTTGACCTACTAGGCGGAAAATCTCCTAGCAGTAAGTGTGGTGAGTCAATTCCTGAAGTGTCCAAGGCAACCCCATTGGATGCGGGGACAAGGATTCTGAGGTACCTGTAACAAAGCCCAGGCCTTGGCATTGCATTTAAACCAAGCGGACATCTACAAGAAGAAAGGTATATTGATGTTGATTGGGCCGGTTCAACATCAATTGAAAATCTACCACCGGTTGTTGCACATTCCTAGGTGGGAACTTGAAAACTTGGAAGAACAAGAAGCAGACTATAGTGACCAAATCTAGGTGAAAAATTGGGTGTCCTATCATAGGACCAATGCCATTATATTGTGATAATCAAGTAGCAATTTATATTGGGGGGTTCTAAAGGCACCCCCATTTTTACTTCCGGCACCCATTATTTGATTATTTTTTCGGATGAAAAAAAACGTCGGTGCCGCTGGTGTTCGTTGTTGAACACCAACGTCAGTGTCAGTGTCACTGACGTTGGTATTCATCAACGAACACCGATGGAAAGTCGGTGGACCGACGTTTCTTAGTTGTGACACTTTCCACGGTGTTCGTTGTTGAACACCAACGTCACACCGACGTTGGTGTTCAACAACGAACACCAGTGGCACCGACGTTCCCTTTGTTAAAAATCATCGTGGTGCCGAAGTAATTTATTGTGGTGCTGGGAGTAATGTGGTGTTTATATTTCAACCAATCAAGTATTCTATGAGAGAACGAAGCATATTGAGGTGGATTGTCCACTTTGTGAGAGACAATTATGGCTAAAGAATTTTGCACTCCGTTCGTGCGCTTTGAAGACTAGTTAGCAAATGTGTTTACTTGTTCCAAATGATTTCTTAAACATTAGATGGGACTCGTCTTAGGTCTATTTGTTCCAAGTTGGGCATGTTAAATATTTATGCTCCAACTTAAGGGAGAGTGTTAAAAATACATATTATATTTAGATGAATATTCTGTTAAAGAGTGTTATCTCCGTGTTGGAGATTAAGTAAAAGTTGGCTAGGGGTTTATGTTAGTGATGGAGTCCTTTTCCTATAGGAGTTTGGTTTATGTGTATCTTGTACTTTATTTTCCCTATATAAAGTAATGAATGGAAGAGGGAGGGATCACATTATTCGATCCATCATTTATTCAATACGCTTATACGCCGTGATATTAAACATGTACAAATCAGCTTGAGGGGGAGTGTAGGAAGTTATGAAATATCGTAGAAGATTTGTAATTTTTTTGGTGTAGTTACTATTTTCCTTATAATTTTCTTAAACGTGATAGGACTTTTGACTCTGGGTTTATTTCATTGATTTGGGGAGATTTGATTAGATTTTCAGTTTTAGAATAGTTTACTTTTAAGGGGAATGAACTTTTCTTGTATAAATAGATCCTTTACAAGTCAATGAAAATCAAGAGAAATTATTCTCTTTTCTCCTTTCTTGCAAGCGTTTAATCATGCTTCATCCATCTGGCACAGGCAGCTGGTGTTAAACGACTTCTTTTCTGCGGTGTTGGTTGTCAAGTCCAAGGTATTGCTTGAACTACAATTTGAGCTATGTAAATGTTTGGATCTTTTGTGACTTCCACTATTGTAATGCAGAATGTTATCTTAAACTGCAGCATTAAGGTCGATCGAGCATCATCTGGATCTGGATAAGCTTTATGTTCTGGGCACCAATTGCGGTATGTACAAACTTCTTTCCTTATCAATATGCTAGGTAAGATGTGCAATTTTGAATTATTTGGATCCGGTCGCATACTCAAGAATCGTTCCTGTAGTTAATATCTTGAGTTTGACGCTTCTTGGTGTCTGGAAAGTTGCTCCTATTTTTTCTGTATAAAAGAGTTGGATTTGGTAGTAGTGTAATTTGGTATCGGAGCAATACATGCTGGTGGTTGCTAGTGTTTGGCACAATAGGAAGTGTTTTGTCCCATGCATGAGGGTCTTAAGGGTGGCCAAATGTGTTAATTACTTTCCTTCATATTAGCTTAAGTTCATAGATAATCCCATAATTTACAATAAAAGGCAACCCAGTGTGAGGAAGCAGACAGCATATGAGGGGTCGGGGAATCGCCAGACTATTAGACTTAATGTGAGTATCCTTATATGTATATATTTCTGTAAGAGGTCGTTTTGATGGTAGTAACCCGTGAACTCTGATCGCACATCGATAAACCAAATACTTTTCCAGCAGAAGTTTGCCTAGTTACTACATTCAAAATAACACATATGCTTAATTATTTTCTGTATAGTTGACAATGGAACAAGAGAAGGCTTGGATAAGTTCCTGAAGGCTGCCAGCAGTGAACCCGAAAGCGTTCTGCATTATGAATTCATGCAAGATTATAAGGTTTTGGTCCCAAACACTTCTTCTTTGCGGTTTTCAATAATTTTGATTTGATTGTCTGTCTTATTCGCTTAATACTACATGACAATCAGTATCCATGGTCTATTTAAGTTATCCTTTTTGGAATGATATGCTAGGAAACTATGTCCTTGTTAGGGACATATTTTCTGAACTTGTTCATGAGTTTCTGTGAGAAAAAATTGCTGAAGTGGGAATGTAGCAAACTGCATGAAGTACATTCTTCTAATTTTCAAGCTTGCGAAGCTATGTAGGTTCAGGTCAAATTCTTGCGGCGGGGGTTTTTCAATATTATGCCTTGATATCATATTTAAGTTTTCTCCCAAACAAACCCGGTAAGGCTGTACACAGTTGGCTTAAATGGCTCAACCCTTCTCTGGACCCTACATAGGTGAAATGTTTTCATGCATTGGGCTACCCGATCACTAGAAGAACTATTTACTGTTACCCTGTCTCTTACATCTGTTACATTGTCTAATGGTAGGTTCATTTGAAGCATTTGGATGGGCATATAGAGGAGGTAACACATGTTGTTTTATGCTTGATTCCAAAGTATAGCTAATGTGCTGCTTCATCCAAATGCGTATTTTACTAAAGCAGGTTCCCTATTTCTGTTTACCAGCAAATGATCTAGTTGATGTTATTGCACCATCTTGCTACAGGTAAACACCAAGACTTTTGTTTCCTATAATTATTCGCTCCATCGTAGCTATGAATGTTTGTATATTATTTTGAGATCCTCTGAAAAACTTTACTTGAATGATAGTGCTTCTTCTATCAAGTACTACCTCCGTTCCACAAAAAGTGTCCATTTTTTCAAAATGAATTGTCCCATAAAAAGTGTCCATTTAGAAAACCAATACATCATTTAATGCCCTTTTTCCAAACATACCCCTATCATAACATTTAATGTTTATATATTCATTTCATAATCCAAAAGAGTATTTATAATGTGGTAGGGGCATATATGTCCATCACTACCTAAAATACGACACATTAATTGTTTTCTTAATCTGTGTGCACCACAAAAAAAGTGTACACTTTTTATGGGACGGAGGTAGTAATACACTTAATCTATGTAGATGCACATTTTTATAAAATTTTTGTGCTCTCGTAATGATTTCTATCAATTAAAGGCCTCAACTTTAGCATTTTACAATTGCAAGTGACATTTCGGATTTTAAGACTACTTTTTCCCAAGAAAATTTGGATTTCTTAATAAATTTAGCGGGATGTGTCCCGACCTGTTATAAGTGGAATGGTTTGTTACGCACCATGTGGCTCCTTTTAGGGGGAAAAAGAGTTACTGTTCTCTACCTTGTCCACTTTACCCTGTCCAGTGTAAAAGACGTCGTTTTGGACAAGAAACGATGTCATATATCATCTAAAACATCATTTCACACTGGACAAGGTTTTCCTCCCATCTTAGACAACATCACAACCCCTTTTAGGCAGCTATCCTGTATAACATTAAGATGACAAGTTTCTGTTTGTTGTATTGCAGCTGCTTTGACTACACAAATGCTTTGGCGGTGAGTATTCACTAGATCTAGTTCTTTATAAAAGAATTCATACACAAACAGTGGGGCCCATATCAAAGAAAATGCTATGATTTATGCTGACACCGGATAGGGCGTGTTAGATTCACAAATGTGTTAGCCAAAAAACAGCATGTATGACTCTTGTTGAACTTTTTCAGGATATGGTAGTTGGATACATGGGTGTCCCAAAGTATTCTGGTGTAACCATGTCACAACATCCACAATATGTTACTGTCAGGTAACAATTGGTAACGGGCAAGGGGAGGGGAGGGAGGGGTCATTTTTTCTATTTTTTTCCCCTTACGAAAGCGATATAAAGTGGATAGTTAACCCACAATGTTGATGGTGGACTTGAACCTAGGACTGCCCAGGGTGGGGGGGGGGGGGGGGGTGATTTTTTTCATGTGGCTCTTTGTATATTCTGATTGTAATTCTTGCTACATTTGCCATCTCTTGTATCTTGTTGACAGGAATGAACGTGGAAGAGAAATGCTTAATTTAGTGAAGGATCTTTTGGAAATTACACCTACAATAAGTAAGGTAACGAACAATCCACTATGCATAGCTTTTGTTTAGAAAACAATACTTTACTTTCTTGTTGTCTGACAACAATATCTTTAAACTGTTGGTGTGGCTCCGTAAATTTTGGAGTTGGTGTGAGTTAAGACTCAAGTTTTTTCCTGTTTAAAGGTTTAATCAACCTCTTTGTAGGACGCAAAAATCCATGATAACAGCTGGATATTCCATAATCTTTATTAGCCGTTGTAATTAGTTGGTTTATGGCTGCTGCTAATCTACCAGCTGTAAACATTTATTGCTTTATCTGCTGGCTGTCTTTATGCCACATTGTACCAATTTAAACTCCTTCTATCAATAAACAACAGAAGAGTTTATCTTTCTTATTTCTTTATCTCTACATGGTATCATAGCCTATCTCTATCTAAAATCGTTTCCGCTTCTCTCACATTCGAAATACAGTCAGAATGTCAATCGTTCCTGCTGTTGAGAATGGTCATCTCCCACCCCAAGGGCCCTCTGAACCCAGTTCTACTGCCATTTCACTATACAAGCTGAATGGCAACAACTTCCTTTAGTGGGTCAAGGTCTGTCAAAATGTTCTTGACTGGGCAAGGAAGATGGATTACCTCACTGGTGCTGCAAAGAAACCAGAAGCTTCTGACCCAAAGTCTAAAACTTGGGATACAGAAAACAACCTTGTAATGTCCTGGCTAATAAGGTCTATGGCACCTAAAACCAGTGACAATTTCTTTTTATATGACACTGCACATGACATTTGGACAGCTGCAAAAGAGTCGTATTCAAAACAAGATAACACATCTAAGGTCTATGAGATCAATGCTCAAATCCAAGGTCTCAGCCAAAAGGAGATGGATGTCAGCCAATACTACAGCATTCTCAACATAGTTTGGCAGCAGCTTGACATGCTTGCTGAGTTCTCTTGGAAATGCAGTGATGACACTCAAAAGTACAAAGAGATTGTTGAACAAGAAAGAGTGTACAAGTTTCTCATTGGGCTGGACAAAAGTCTTGTTGATGTTAGGGGCCAGATTCTCAGCACAAAACCCCTGCCCAACTCAACATTACCTTCTCTCTTGTCAGACAAGAAGAAAGTAGAAGAAAGCTGATGCTGTCAGAGCAGTATTCCTGAAACTTCTGCCTTGGTCACCAGAACTTGATCACAAGGGAACCAAGGAGGCAAGGGCAGAGATGATAAACCTTGGTGTGACCACTGTAAGAAGGGTAATCACCTTAGGGAAAAATGCTGGCAAATTGAGGGTAAACCTGATTTTTGGAAGATCTGACCTTGGAAAGAACAAAGAAGGTCAGAATACCAACTATGGCAATAATGTGGAAGCTGAGAAGAGAAAGAAGGAGACTCAACCTTTCTCTGTGGAACAAATGGATGCTCTCAAGAAGCTCTTCTCTCAGCAATTGTCCACATCTCACAACCTAACACATGAGACTGCTTCTATTGCTCACTCAGGTATGAATGCTCATACCAAAACATCCTTCTACACTACAGATTGCTCCTGGTTTGACAGGAAGTCACTATCTTCTGCAAAACTACAAATCCTGTAATCCAAATCAATATGTCAAGATTGCTGATGGAACAACTTATAAAGTTGTAGGACAAGGATCAGTAACCTTTACAGATAATTTTACACTAACTAAGGTACTGTATGTACCTGGTCTCAAGTGTAATCTATTATCTGTTAGGAGATTTGTAAAATATTACAATTGTGTTGTTTTCTCGCCTCTCTAGCTGTGAGTTTCAGGATTTGATCTCCAAGCAGAAGATTGGCAGTGCTAATATGAAATCTGGATTATTTATTTTTGATAAAAAATGGCCTTCAACATTCCTCATTCATAGTGATGTTTGGGGCCCTTCCAGGGTTCCACACATCACAGGAATACATGATTTCTTACCTTTATAGATGATCATAGTAGACTGTAGAAATTAAGAGAAAGATAGGGAGAAAAGAGAGTAATATTATTAGAATTACCAGAAAACCTTATCGGGTAGACAAGGGAGCATTACAATAAATAGACAAAACCTCCAACGGCTATAAACACTGTTCAAACGGTAACAGAACAGTGAAATCTGGCGCAATGGTGCCAGATTTCTCTTAGGAAAAGAAGAATAAACAGCAGTAATTTAGGACTTTAATACTAGGAATTAAAGACTAAATAAACCCCTATTTTAACACCCCTCCTCAAGGTTGATTGTGGATGAAGTAACAACCAAGCTTGCTTCTCATCTTGATAAAAATAGGTAGAGAGGATCCCTTGATGAACACATCTGCAATCTGGTCTTGTGAAGGAATGAACTCAATGGAGATCTCTTTGCCTTCAACCTTCTCTTTAATGAAATGTCTATCAACGTCTATATGTTTGGATTTGTCATGATGAACAGGATTCTCAGACATATTGATAGCAGAGACATTATCACAAGTAGTTGGATAGGTTCAATACTAGGAAGCTTTAGATCCACCATGAGTCGTTTGAGCCAAAAACCTTCACATTTACCTAAGGCAAGGGCCCTTAGTTCTGCTTCCACACTACTCCTTGATACCACAGGTTGTTTCTTGCTTCTCCATGTTGTGAGATTGCCCCAGATGTAGGAGCAGTAACCTGTGGTTGATCTTCTATCATCCACACACCCTGCCAGTCTGCATCTGTGAAGACTTGAACCTTCTTGTCTTCATGCTTCTTGAACATAGTTCCTTGACCAACATTACCGTTTAGGTACCTTAACATTTTGTTTATAATGTTTTGATGTTCTTGGCAGGGTTTATGCATATATTGACTCACTAGGCTTATAGCATAGCAAATATCTAGTGTTGTGTGAGCCAAGTATATCAAATTTTCAACCATTCTTTGGTACCTTCCAATGTACACAGGTTCAGATTCACCTTCTTTGCCCAATTTCATCCCTGGGTCAATAGGAGAAGGAGCTGGTTTGCATTCAAGCATCCCAATTTCTTTTAGTAGATCAAATATGTAATTTCTTTGGGATATGAAAATCCCCTCCTTGGATCTGGCCACCTCCATTTCAAGAAAGTACTTGAGGTGTCCCAGATCCTTTACTTCAAATTCATTTGCCAAAGAGTCTTTCCGACTTTTGATCTCAGTGTGGTCATCTCCAGTTATGATGATATCATCAACATGCACAATTAGGATGACCTTCTTACCCTTCTTTGTCCTTATGAACATGGTGTGATCAGACTGACACTCTCTGTACCTATAGTTCTTAACAACCTTTGTGAACCTGCCAAACCAATCCCTAGCTCTAGTATGTTTAAAATATTGACAGATTGCACAATGAAGAGAATCAATATTTATCCTTTTAAACATACTAGCGTACAATTTTTTCAAGTACAAAAAGTTAGGATGCCCTTGTCTATAGTGCAAAAGCATAACATTGGTACAAGAAAGAAGTACTTCTACAACTAATAGACAACCCCTTAGGGATATTATCAATACAAAGCTTAGAGCAGGGGGTCTTGAAAATGAATAGCCAAGATCTCACTTCAGCACTGCTAATCTCCTCCATTGAAATCATATCCTAAAACTTACAACCAATAGTATGAAAAATCACAGAACATTTAGAGTCATTTATGAACTTACTAACATAAAACAAGTTACATAGCAAGTTAGGGACATAAATGACATCTTTCAAGGTGATATTTTCACTTAAAATGATGTTTCCAGTTCCAGAAACTTGTGAAATGGAACCATCTGCAATTTTGATGCTGTGAGGATGGGTGCATTTCATAACTTTAACAAAGAGGCTGGATTTCCAGTCATATGGTTTGAAGCACCATAGTCAACAATCCATATGTTTTTAAGGATTTGACTCCCAGAATAAACATTAAGACACACACATGTATCAGCCATGGAGATATTGCCTTGAGGAGCAGCGGTCTGTGTGTTTTGAGCAGACAGAAACCTCTTAAGAGCTTCAATCTGCTCCTTTGCTAAAATCACCATCAGACTTTTGTTCCTCAACATTAGCTAGTCTACCAGAGCTTTCAGGTGTGGTTAGGTCTAGAGCATACTTGTTAAAGCGTAAAGCGTCGGTGAAGCGCCGGGTCAAGAAAAGCGTAAGCGCCAAAAAACGTCAAAAAAGCACCGTTTTTTCACTTAAGCGTGCAAAACAAAAAATATGATGTTTTAATTAAAAACTAACCAAAAAAACTAATAAATCATATAAAAACAATAAAATACTTTAATAAAACACTAAAATCAACTATTAAAACATCAAAATGACTAAACCACAACCACAAAGCAATGATGTCATCTATAGTCTATGTACTAATAACATTTTATTGTTATTACTTAACATAACAACATTCCAAGTAACTAAAATTCTTGTTGTGAGACAAGTAAGTAACTAACTAGGTAGACAACTAAGTAACTAACAATTTAACATAATAACAAATTAACACTAATTCAATAATATTGAATGAATTTTTTACTAATTAAAGACTTCAAATCCTACTTTCATGCTTATAAAAAAATTACATTGGCATTGCTAAGTACTACTACTAATCACTCAGAACCAAAAAAAAAAGGAAAGGAAAAAAACAGAATAAACCTGCTGACAGTTCCTTTCGTGACACTTTTTCACCATTTAGCGACGCTTTTCACCATTTAGCGACGCTTTTACAGACGCTTACTCATGATTACGCATAACCTGCTATTTTGAAGAGTGGCATTGGCGCTTGGCGCTTAAGCGGCGCTTTAGCGACGCTTTAACAAGTATGGTCTAGTGGACTTCCAGTTGGTTGGTTTCCCATTGATTCTCCAACAAGTATCCTTGGTGTGACCAGTTCTTTTGCATTGATCACACACTGGTCTATTTCCTTTGGGCATCTGGTTTTGACTAGCAGTACTCTTAGTGAATAGAGCACTATTCTCAGTAGACACGATAAGGTTAAGGACCCCATTCAGCATAAGTTTCCTTCTGCTTTCTTCATGCTTTATATCAGCAAAAACACTTTTGATAGATTAGAGAGGTTTAGAGCTTAGGACTCCGCCTCTCATATCATCAAGAGAAGGGTTTAGCCCCATTAAGAATTTGAAGATCCTCTTTTGATCTTAAAGGTTCTTGTATATCTTGGCATCCTCAGTAGAGTGCCAAGTTATACTTTCAAAGGTATCAAGTTGCTGCCAAGATCTTGACAGGAGGTTGTAGTAGTCAGTGACTTGCATCTCGCCCTGTCTTATATCTTGCAGCTTTGATTCAATTTCATATTGCTCAGATGAGTTAACTCTTTTTGAGTGGAGATCAGTGGTGGCAGACCAAAGGATCCCAGCAGGATGGACATCATATTGCTGATCTCCATTTCTTGCTAGAGGATCCCCTGCTGCAGGAGCCTTGCTTTCACCAGTTAGATATTGCTCCTTGCCTTTCCCAGTAATGTAAAGCCTTACTGTTCTGGACCAGTGGAGGTAATTGTTAGCATTGAGTTTGTGACTGAAAAGTGGCATCATAGAGGGTTCAGAGTTCCAAGGGGCAGCATTAGAGATAGCTTCCTCCCTTAAATTAACTTCTGAAGATTGCTCAGTTTCCATTTTAGAAGGATGAAGATAAGCAGACCAGAATTTTTGAGACTTAAGTCTCTGATACCATGTAGAAATAAGAGTTTAGGATAGAGAGATTAGGAGGAAACTCTTGTTTATTGCTTAGAATACTTATCGAGTAGGATAACAGAGGGATTACACTTTATAGGGGGAAACTCTTGTTTATTGCTTAGAATGCTTAGAATACTTATAGAGGGTTCAGAGTTCCAAGGGACAGCATTAGAGATGGCTTCCTCCCTTGAATTAACTTCTGAAGATTGCACAGTTGCCATTTTAGAAGGATGAAGATAAGCATACCAGAATTTTTGAGACTCAAGTCTCTGATACCATGTAGAAATAAGAGTTTAAGATAGAGAGATTAGGAGTAAACTCTTGTTTATTGCTTAGAATACTTATCGAGTAGGATAACAGAGGGATTACACTTTATAGGAATCCTCTAACGGCTAGAATACTTAAACTAGCCCACTGCTAACGGCTATGAACAGTACAAACAGTTTTTCTGTCCATTAACAAGATTAATCAGCAGTGGACAAACAAGGGCCCTTTAAAGAACATAATTAACATCTAATTAAGGGTAAAAGACTGCATAATTCAACACTCCTCTCTCTTCACTTTAGAAAGATTGAAGAGAGAGAAGTGCAAGTGTTTGCAAATGTTGACTGAACTGGTTCAAAGGAAAGTAGATCAACTACCGGGTATTGTACTTTTGTATGAGGTAACCTTGGTAAGAAGCATAATGTTTCTGCAAGAAGGTTAGCTGAGGCAGAATTTTGAACTAAGGCTTAAGGATTTTGTGAAGAGTTGTGGGTGAAGAAAGAGTTACAAGATGTGGATATGTCACCGGAACTTCCAATGAAGCTGTTCTATGACAACAAGGATGCAATTTCCATTGCAAATGATCATGTCCAACATGATACGGCCTAACATATTGAAGTGGACAAGCATTTCATTAAAGAAAGCTAGAAAGTGTAATTTGTATTCCTTTTCTTCCCTCGATTCAGCGGGCAGCAGATGGCTTTACAAAGGCTTTGGTGAAACATGGGTTTGAAGATTTTATGAGCAAGTTAGGCATGATTAATATGTATGTTCAACTTGAGGGCAAGTGTTGAGAGAAGGGCGTTTGTGTCTTTTATTATGTTTAAAGTTGTGCGGTTACGTTGTTCAGTTTTATACTTTTATTTTATCTTTTCCAGCCTGTTTTATTATGTCTTGGAGGCTAAGTTTAGGTTGAAGGTTGTTAGGGTATGGCTTATTAAATTTAGTAGGTGGTGTGAGTTAAAGCTCTAGCATTTTCCTATTAAAGGCTTGATCAGCCTGTTTGTATGACATGAAATCAATAATATAAATTATTTTTATCCAATCTATTTTTCAACAAAAATGTAAGTTTTTTTTCAGGGTAATTTCATCAAACCAGGGATAGGTAAAAGATACTTTCCATTCATTTAGAATTTTCTCGGTAAAATTATCTCTTTTATGTTCTTATTCAGGGCTATTGGTTTACCTCTTTTATGTTCTTATTCAGGGCTATCGGCGTCCATTTGTCATGGAGACAGTGAAGGCGGATGATAACGCGAAGATGGGTAAGTATTGTCCCAATTAATATTTGCATTGTCATGAATTTTTTGAACTTCTTTTTTTGAGAAAAAAAAATGATATTTACATAAAAAATGGCTGGAGGCCGAGGTTCTCCATTATAAATTGTTGTTGATTAGTATTTTATTTGATGTAATTATGTTTTTCATTTAATTGTTGTTATCTACCTAATTATAATTAAAGGTAGATTAGTTAGTTGGTAGTCTTAATGGGTTCAGCCTTTATAAGGGGCTGTCCGTTGCTTCTTTAAGTCCTTAGGAGGCTAGAGTAGCTGGGAAGTCTCATCCCACTCTATTTAACTTTGTATTTCTCTTTATTCAAACATCAAGGAAAGTTCTTCCTGATTCTCTCTCTTTCTCGTTCTACAATATACATGGTATTAGAGCTTTCCTTCGTCTTCGCCTACCTTTCCTTCGTCTTCTTCTTCTCCTACCTTTTATCGTTCATATTTTTTATAATGACTGAATCTGATGCTAGCTCAATGATAGCTGTTGGGTAGTCATCAGCTCGCTTTTTCAGTGGGTTCGAAAATCCCACATTACAAATAACAACTATGAAGCTAAATGGATCCAACTATTTTTTGTGGGTCCAATCAGTAAAAAATTTCATCAGAGGTCGTGGAAAGGCTGGATATCTTACGAGGACTGTTTAAATACCCAAAATAATTATCCGAAGCCTACTACCCCTGGGAAACTGAAGTTGCAACTATTAAGGCTTGGCATTCAATTTAATGGAACCAGAGATTGGACAAATTCATTTGTTTTACCCGAAGGCCAAGGACATCTGGGATGCATTGTCAGCGACTTACTATGATCAGGGAATTTCGCTCAAGCATTTGAAATTGGAGTTAGGTCAAATTTGAAGGCCATGAAACAATGATCTCTTGAAGTTACTAAGTACTAAACAATATTCTAAAAAGGCTCTGCCAGGAATATGACCAACTCACAATCAATGAATGGGAATTCCTGGTGTTGCAGGACATTTTCACAAGCTAGTTGAGATAGACAGGGTCAGTGAATGGGATTTTCTTTGATTTTCTTGATGGCCTAGAATGGATTCTTGCTCAGGTCCCCCTTCCATTTGTACATGCAGCCTTTGCCACTGCCAGCCTCTACTTAGTCAAAGATCCACCAAAGAATACTGATGAAGCTTTAAACAATAACAAGATTTCTCTGAAGATTGATGAGATTGAGTTGTTACATTTTCGTTTTGGGCATCCCAGTTTCTTTTATCTTTAGAAAATTATTCCTAATTTATTTCTTAGTAAGAAACCATGTGAATTTCAATGTGGAGTCTGTGAAATTGCAAAGCATTCTAGGAGTACTTTCAAATCTAGACCTTATAAAAAAGCTCACCTTTTTATTTAGTGCATACTGATATATAGGGTTCCATCTAAAGTATCAAATCTAACTCAAAATAGGTGGTTTGTAACTTTTATTGATGGCCATACACGGTCATGTCTACTCTCTTAGGGTCTATGACCCATGATACAGCAGAAAACTTTATCTTATATGATACTGCTGAAGAAATATGGTCAGCAGCTGCTGAACTATAGTCCAAACAAGATAATACTTCTGAAATTTATGGAGTTGAGGCTAAATTACAAGATCTCAAACAAGGAGATCTGTGTGTTACTGATTACTACAATTCTTTGTCAAAATCTTGGCAACAACTTGACAGTCTTGAAAAAATATCTTAGCACTCTGTTGATGATGCTAAGATTTATAAAGATATGAAGGACCAAAGAAGAGTTTTCAAATTTCTCATGGGGCTGAATCCCATTCTTGATGATGTTAGGGGAAGAATCCTTGGAATGAAACCCCTACCAACCATCAAAACTGTGTTTGCTGAAATCAGGCATGAGGAAAGCAGGAAGGCCCTTATGATGGGTACACCTGTACCTCACACTACCCCTGCAACTCCTCTTGAAACAATTGCCATGTTCACCAAAAGCACTCCTTCACAACTACAGAAACCAAAAGGCAACAGGCCATGGTGTGACCACTGCAAAAGGGCTGGTCATACCAAGGATACCTGCTGGAAATTGCATGGGAAGCCTCCTAATTGGAAACCTTCTAGGCAGAATCATGGGCAAGAAAGCATAGGGAAATGTGCAACTGTGGAGGAACAAAGGTCTGCTGCTAGTTTCAGTATTGAGCAAATTGAAGCTTTAAAAAGGCTTCTGTCTGCTCAACACAGTGGCAGTCAAACCAGTTCTTCCATAGCCAACACAGGTCTGTGTGCATCTCCTTACTCTAGTAATTCTTGTCTTAAAGATTTATGGATTGTTGACTCTGGGGCTTCCAGTCATATGACTGGAAATCCTAAAGTTTTTACCTCTATTTCCAAATGTAAAATTCCTCATAATGTCAAGATAGCTGATGGTTCTGTATCTCAAGTGTCTGGGATTGGCAGTGTTTATATTGATAAAAACATCACCTTAAATGATGTACTGTTTGTTCCTAACCTGGAATGTAACCTTTTATCTGTGAGTAGGTTCATTAAGGACACTCATTTAATGTGATCTTTTGTACTAATGGCTGCAAATTTCAGGTTTGAATTCGAATGAAATGATTGGCAGTGCTGAAGTTGTGTTTGGACTTTTCATTCTCAAGACCTACCTTGCTGTTTCCTCTTTTAAAGGCTTTAATAGCATTGTTTCTACTCCTAGCTGTAATAATATCATGTTACTTCATTATAGACTAGGACATCCAAGTTTTATGTATTTGAAGAAATTGTACCCTACTTTATTTAATGGAAAACCTATTGATTCTTTTCACTGTGAAATTTGTCATCTTGCTAAACATACTCGATCTGTGTTTCCTAAGATCAATTATCAACCATCTAGACCCTTTACACTTATCCACAGTGACATATGGGGCCCTTCAAAGACAAAAACCATCACTGACAAAAGGTGGTTTGTCAGTTTCATTGATGATCACAGCAGAATAACTTGGTTATTCCTCTTAAAAGAGAAGTCAGAATTGAGAACTGTCTTCAAAAATTTCTTTGCCATGATAAAACACCAATTTGATACTGAAATCAAGGTGTTAAAATCTGATAATGGCAGAGAATATTTGAGAATAGTCTCAATTCCTTCTTCACTGAAAAAGGAATTGCTCACATCAGTACTTGTGTGGATACCCCCCAACAAAATGAGGTGGCTGAAAGAAAAAATAGGCATCTTCTTGAAGTGGCAAGAAGCATCATGTTCACCATGAAAGTGCCTAAGTTCCTATGGGGGGAGGTAGTCTTAACTGCCACTTATCTCATAAATAGAATGCCCTCAAGAGTTTTGAAGTTCAGAACACCTATTGAGGAGTTAACTGAAAAATATCCCCATTCACACCTCTTGAACACTTTACCTCTAAAAGTGTTTGGTTGTACAAGTTTTGTACATATCCATACACAAAATAGAGGAAAACTAGATCCTAGATCTATAAAATGCATCTTTGTTGGATACTCACCTTTCCAACAGGGGTACAAATGCTACGGCCCCTCTACAAGAAAGTTCTACAATTCTAAAGATGTTA
Organism: Gentiana straminea; assembly: GCA_036785695.1. Taxonomy (NCBI): domain Eukaryota; kingdom Viridiplantae; phylum Streptophyta; class Magnoliopsida; order Gentianales; family Gentianaceae; genus Gentiana; species Gentiana straminea. Next base: position 1,863,340 of record JAVUPR010000345.1, on the reverse strand, counting down.
CTTTCATAGAAGAACAACCCTTCTATAACACTAAACCTCAGGAGGAGAACTTTCAAGAATTTCATGCTACATGGAATGTTGAGGGTCCTACCTTTGAGGAAACTCAAGTTTTTGAACCTGAAGTCATTGATCACTCTCAAATTCATCATGAGAGTGACCAAAATGACTCGGGGAATAATGAACCTCCCTGAGAAAACACTGAAACAAGAAATGCTAAAAATAGTGAATCTGGGAACATTCCCAGTAATAACATCAGTACTCCAGAAAGAGGAAAGCTACCTCTCAAAACCCTCAAGAAGCTCAAGAAGATAATCCTACTTCTAACACTTCAGAAGATGATCAATCTTCTGAAGAATCAAATTCTGAACAACAAAGGAATTCCTTCACTTCTCAAGATAATGATCATGACTCTGACTCTTCAGGAGGTCATGAGATTAATAATCCTATAAATGAGGAATCCATTGCAAAAAGAAAAGGGGTAAGAAGCTGCACTTCACACCCCATATACAATTTTGTGTCTTATGATCACTTGACACCTAAGTACCATGCATTTATAGGAGATTTGGATACCATCCAAATTCCAAAAAATGTGCATGATGCTATGAAGTGTCCTGAATGGAGGAAGGCCATAAAAGAGGAATTGGATGCCCTCAATAAAAATGGCACCTAGGAAATTACCAAACTCCCCACTGGAAAAAAACCAGTTGGGTGTAAGTGGATCTTCACCATTAAATGCAATGTTGATGGGTCTCTTAATAGATACAAGGCCAGGCTTGTTGCAAAAGGCTTCACTCAATCCTATGGGATTGACTACTATGAAACCTTTGCCCCTGTGGCCAAGTTAAATACTATAAGAGTCCTAATGAGCATTGCTGTGAACATGGATTGGCAACTATATCAACTAGACATCAAGAATGCTTTCTTGAATGGTGATCTTAAAGAAGAAGTTTTCATGATCTTACCTCCTGGTTTTGAAAAACTGGGAAGGAAGGGAGATGTTTGTATGCTAAAAAGGTCCCTCTATGGACTAAAGCAATCTCCCAGGGCCCGGTTTGGGAGATTTACTAAGTTTATGATCAGTCATGGCTTCCATCAATGCCACTCTGACCACACTCTTTTTACCAAATCTACTAGACCTGGGAATCTAACCATCCTAGTTGTCTATGTAGATGATATCATACTCTCTAGTAATGATCTCCTGGAAATCCAAAAAATAAAGGCTTCTCTAGGAACTGAATTTGAAGTAAAAGACTTGGGTACCCTCAAATATTTTCTAGGAATGGAAATTGCTAGAAATAAAGATGGTATTTCCATGTCCCAAAGGAAATATACTCTTGATCTTCTAAAAGAAACAGGGATGTTAGGGTGCAAACCTGGTAACACTCCTGTTGAACCAGGTCTCAAACTTGGAAAAGAAAAAGACAGCCCTCTTGTTGACAAGGGGAGATATCAAAGATTAGTTGGCAAACTATATACCTATCTCATACAAGGCCTGATATAAGCTTTGCTGTGGGAATGGTCAGGCAATTCATGCACAGACCAACTGAGAAACACATGCAGGCTGTGTATACTCTTCTCAGATTCCTGAAGAAAAATCCTGGGCAAGGTTTGATGTTTAAGAAGAAGAGCTCAAGGGAAGTCAAAATCTATACTGATGCTGATTATGCTAGTGATGTCACTGATAGAAAATCTATCTCTGGTTACTGCACCTACATTTGGGGAAACTTGGTCACATGGAGGAGCAAGAAGCAGAATGTGGTTTCTAGAAGTAGTGCAGAGTCAGAATTAAGAGCCCTTGCTCTAGGGATCTGTGAAGGCATTTGGATCAGGAAACTAATTGCTGAAATTGGGTTCCCTATTCCTACACCTATACAACTGCCGTGTGACAACATTTCAGCTCTTTGCATTGCTGAAAACCCTACTCAACATGACAAGACGAAACATGTTGAGGTGGACAGACACTTCATAAGAGAAAAAATTGACAAAGGAGACATCCTTCTTCATCATGTCTCCTCCAAAGATCAAATTGCAGACCTTCTTACCAAGTCCGTCAACAACCAAGTCTTCCAACATCTTCACAACAAGCTTGGATGTATCGACATGTACACACCCAACCTTGAGGGGGAGTGTTGAAATATGTTGTTATTCTTATTTCCTTTATTGTTAATTAGTGATTAAATGACTGTCTGTTTAATCCTAATAACGTTAGTTAGTTTTATCTAGCTTTTCTTCCATTTGGACCATAATGGTCCAGATTCTACTGTTACTAGCCGTTAACTGCTTTTTCCTGTTTCTAGCCGTTGGGATCCTTTTCTATATATTCCAAGGATCCTTATGTAGCCCGATAAGATTCTTGAATAAGAGTTTATCCTTTTCTCTCCTCTCTTGCTTATTTCTACAGTAATCTATACCATAAGACTGTGTAAAACCTCTGGCCAATCTCTCCTCTCTTGCTTTTTCTACAGTAATCTATACCATAAGACTGTGTAAAACCTCTGGCCAATAATCTAGCATTATGTTTGTTAACGGTACCATCAGAATTGTACTTTATTATGAACCACCATTTGCAAGTAACTGGCCTTTTACCAAGAGACAGTTCAGTAATATCCCAGGTATGATTAGCTTTGAGTGCTTTCATTCTTCCAAAACATCATTCTGCCAAACAGGGCTACTTAAGGCGTCATTAATATTTCTAGGGATGACCTCACTTTCTATGTTATTGATAAGAAAACTAAGGTCAGAAGTCAAATTTTCTTAGGTTAAAAAATTGTAGATGGGGTGATTAGTGCAGCTTCTTGTACCTTTTTTAAGGGTAATGACCCTATCATCAATTTCGGGCAATGGAGAGATATTGCCTGTGGTTTGAGAACTGATACTGGTTGATCTTTCTTTATCAGGATGTACCTCGATCTGCTCAGTATTCTGCTGATTGTGTTTGGTAGGACAACAATCCTTCTTGCTGGAGTACACCTGAATAATTGGAGGCCTGGGTAAAAGAGCAGGGTTTTGTCTTTGATTTGAGTTAACTTGTGATTGCTGCAAACTGATCAAATTAGGAATAAGAACAGCAAGAATATCCCATGTCTGGCTACTTTCAGTCAAATTAGTTGACTATAAAATGGCTGATTCTCAGAAAAGTTTACATCCATAGTATGTTATAAGTGGAAATATTACATAATATGTTGCCTATTGTTCCTAACTGTTTCTTTGTATTAATTATTTTATTAAATTATTTTCTAGATTGGGTAGTTAGAGGTTGTGTTATTACAGCCACCTTCTTTTCTTGGCTGCTTACATTTCCAGACAGCATTTATTAGCTTGTCTGGTACCGTTTCCTCTCTCTTGTGGTTTACTATTTAAACCCACTTCTTCTCTTGTAAATTGTACGATTCTGTTGAATATATTCTTTTTCTCAAAGTTCTTACATGGTATCAGAGCTACTACGATCGTTCATCTGAAAAATTCAAATTTCTTAAAAGAAATATGCAGTTACAGTATAACTGTAATGTGTCTATCTAGCTTGAGATATCTGAGTTAACATGAACTTCTGTTTGTATCTTACTCAGGGAAAGGTCCCTCTCAACCCGCTCCAAAGTTTGTCGGGAATTTCATAGCTTCTGTGCTAAACATTGTAAGAATTTGTTTTGCTGCTCCACCAGAAGCATGCGGATTATGTATTACATTATATTATATGTTCTATTTTCCATTTTATGTTTTCATTTGGTTCAGATTGGTCCTAAGGGGATAGAGTTTGCGCGATACTCTCTGGATTACCATACTATCAGGAACTATCTGTATGTAATGCGCAATTGGGGAAGACAAAGGTACGCTGAATTGCTCCCCCCCTCTGTGTGTGTGTGTGTCTCTTCTTTGACGGATTTCATTTCACTGTTTATGTTTACTGATTACAGAGCCGATAAGCACATTCCTTCATATGCAAAGAAACTTGTTTCCATGTACAACCAGAATGGTGATATCGATCAGATGCTTTTATCAAAGCCGTCAATATCACCCAGGAGATGAACAACTACCACTTTCTGAACTGTGATTCAGATTTCTTGAAGGACATGATCGGTCTTTTTGTAATGATTCCACATTGAAGCTGCTATCCAATGTAATATCCTTGAGAAAAGTCGATTCTTAGGGGAAGCAACAACTCTCTCTCTCTCTCTCTCTCGGTGTACATTTGTACGTGTGACTTGTTAATTGAAATATCCATATTTCATCAGTTTTGTGTACATTTTGTTTACTGCCTGAGCTTTTTTAAGATGCTTATCTTTAAATTTCGGTTAGCCTATGAGTTCTCATTTGTTAGACCTTTTCACAGGGTTGGGTTTATGGGCATCATGAAAAGTGATTTTTGTGAAAATGTGTAAAGGTTTTAGGAACTAAGTGAATCTTTTACTTCTTACTGGTCACTCAGCTAACATGTTGAGCCTTCAAATAAATACAAGGCTAAATCCTATTGAGTCGGATTTGAATGAGAAAGATAATTCCTAACCAATATGTCACATGTTATGAGCAGAATGTGGGAGATAAAAGAAAATTATTACAGAAGAAAACATTTCCTGGAGAATTGGAGATGGTAATATAGATTTTCGAAAAGATAAGTGTGATGTGTAGCTGAGGTGCATCCATATGTTGATCAACCTGATGTCAAAGTGTCTAATTTATGGACGGAGGGATGGACAAACGTTACTAACAAAGGTTGATCGGAGTTGAAGGGACTCTAGTCGTTTAATCAACATGTCTCGGGTTCGAGCCATTTTGCATACATCAAATCTTGTTGGGAGAGGTCTCACTCACCTTTGGTGCACGACAGTATCTCGAATGATTAGTCTCACAAAATTGTTCGGGGATACCTTGCGAAAGGAAAATGGGATAGACAAAGGTTATAACAAAGCAGCGAATATCGAAGCTGTGACGCCTCTGTCCTGGATAACGAGTCCTTATGAGGAAAAGAGCGTCTGACACACATATAATTAAAATAATCTAATCATATGCGTAAGGCTTACGTATCTTAACATCAGAGATCAAGGCGGAAGACAAAACGACAGACTCGGGTAACTACAACAACTAATAAACAATCGAAAGCAACACAAACTGCATCTATTACATCATCGAAAAACTTATTATAACAATCAAATACAAATAATCCATTATAACTCTACGTAAAAAAAAAAATTTCCATTATAACTCGAAACCCCAAGCTAAAACCGCTAATCATTCAACATTACAAGATAAGAGAGTCTCTACCCAAAGTTACAACGGATATGAGAACAATAGACTTCATCTGCATTATCTCCAGGCCACTCCTCAGTGGTCTCGAAAACAACCTATAAATACACAACCTTCTCAGGGTGGGGTACATACGTACTTAGTAAGGGTAGAAGAAACGGTTACAATAAATAATAGTGTGAATAAATATATGTATATTATTATTATTATTATTATTATTATTATTATTATTATTATTATTATTATTATTATTATTATAAAAGAGCCAGTGTATTTCCCACGTCGAGTGTTTTGCCCCTCGAAAATGCCGGTGTGTTTTCCCCGTCAAGTTTTTCCCCCATTGAAAATTATTATAAATTTAATTTAGTATTCTATATATACATCCAATCAATCATAAGCCTTAATCAAATTCAATATATATCTATCCAATCAATGAAACCTAACCATAAAAGAAATGACCGATTATTTAAAATTCATGTTAAAACCTTATTTAAAAAATTATTAAAATATGTTTGATCAGATGTTTTTATCAAACCCGTCAATATCACCCGGTGGCTAAATCTTATTGAGTCGGATTCGAATGAGAAGGATAATTAAGGACCTTTTACTCAAAGATAAACAAGATAATTCCTAACCAGGATGTCACATGTTATGAGCAGAATGTGGAAGATAAAAGAAAATTATTACAGAAGAAAACATTTCCTGGAGAATTGGAGATGGTAATCGTTAGGAAAAAACAAACCGAGCGATAGCCCTTAACGACGGTAATACAAAATATCAAACGGAAGGAAAAAAACAAAACACCAAATTTACGTGGTTTCCGGAAATATGCCGACTAGTCCATGGGCGAAAGAGAAATATTACTAGGGGGAGTGGTTTAAAAAGACAAAAAAATGGAGGGAAAATGGGAATCAGGACAGTGAAAATATAAATTAGGTGATAAGGACAAATCCAATGTTCATAACCCCAAATCCACTGTTTGCTGCAGTGAAACTGACCTCAAATCTAATGTTTCACTATCACAGTGGAATAATGATATATCCGTTTTACCCAAAAAAATATTCCACTGTCCTCTTTGCATATTTCTATGTTCAAATTGTCCTTTTTAACAATAAACCCATATTACTATAGCGGAGGATTATAAAATATACAACTCTCCAGACGCATAAAAACAATAGCCAAATTAGCTAAGGCAATTGAGAGTTTATCTTAATTGACATAAATTGGTACACAAATTTACACACCATAAAACAATAGGCTAAAGCCTAATATATACTACACTATGTCGGCAACTTTCCTCAAAGTATTCGATGTGGGAAAAACAAATTGCAACTAACTAACTATGTGGGCTTTGGCCCACATAACTAACAAATCTCCACATTGGGACAAATGCCACATCCAGAAATAGTAACACAACTATTTCTCCACAAACTTCAAAGTCTTCAGAATGTGTCAAATAAGTCCAAGCACTACTTGAACTTAACAAATGGGCGATGCTTCGTAATGTCTAATTCTGAACAGGATGATATAGGGATTGCAGAATTGCCAATAACTATGGACCCTTGCAATACATACAAACCACCAGACATGCAAGCTTTCATAACAACAAGTGCACATTTAATTAGCTTTATAACTCCACCTTCAGCGGTGTACCTAAATCCAAGAGTCTCAAGTGCGCCCAAAGAGATGAGATTTTTCTTCAAATCCGGAACATATCGACTTTCTTAAGTGTTCTGACAACACCATCATGAGTCTTGATTCCAATCGTACCAATACCAGCAACCTTGCAAACTTCGCCGTTGCCAAAAGAAACAACTCCACCATGAACTGAATCATACGTGGAAAACCAATCCCTATTGGGACACATATGATACGTGCAACCAAAATCTAAGATCCACTCATCAGTAGACCTTAATTTATCATCAGCAAAGAATATATTACCATCACTCTCATCTTCAACGAAACCGGCCTGAGCAGACCCTTTACCACGCTCTTTCTTACGCTTTTCTTTGTTCTTAAGACGAAAGCAATTAGATTTGATATGCCCAATCTTCTTACAATAATTGTCAAATCTTTATGTCTAGGATTCAACGACTGTGGAAGCGAACACAATAACAACAGGGCCTGATCCTCATCATCAATCTTAGCATCTATATTACTCAAATCAATAAGTATGGAATCAAATTTATCTAAGTGCGATAATATAGATGACCCTTCAAACATACTAAGCATATACAAACTCTGCTTTAAATAAAGCCTATTCTCCACGGTTTTCTTCATATATAAGGATTTAAATTTTTCCCACAAATCCTTAGCAGTAACCTCAATTGCTACATCTCTTAAAACCTCATCAGAAAGACACAAGATGATACCTAACCTGGCCTTTTTGTCGAGACCATAAAACTCCTAATCTGAAATTTTCTCCGGCTTTTTCTCCTTCCCAAGCAGCGCATTATTGAAGTCAGCATAGCCTCCATCTTCAACTGCCACATCCTGAAGTTGACGTTTCTGTCGAACTTCACAAAATAATACTTAGTTACCATCATAGTGGCTAATTTTCAAACCTCAGAAAATCTCAACAAAAATCTCGGCTCGTAAAACCTCGGCTCTCAAAAAACACCTCAAAAATAACATCGGGCGAAAGAGAAATATTACTATAGAGGAGGAATACAAAAAATACAACTCTCCTGACGCCTAAAAACAATAGCCAAAGTAGCTAAAGGAATTGAGAGTTTATCTTAATTGACACAAATTGGTACACAAATTTACACACCATAAAACAATAGGCTAAAGCCTAATATATACTACACTATGTCGGCAGCTTTCCTCAAAGTATTCGAGTGGGAAAAACAAATTGCAACTAACTAACTTTGTGGGCTTTGGCCCACATAACTAACAGTAATATATATATTTTCGAAAAGATAAGTGTGATGTGTAGCCGAGGTGCATTCACATGTTGATACCTGATGTCAAAGTGTCTAATATATGGATGGAGGGATGGACAAAGGTTACTAACAAATGTTGGTTGGAGTTGAAGGGACTCTAGTCGTTTAAACAAGAGGTCTCGGGTTCAAGGCATTGTGGATACAGTAAATCTTGGTGGGAGAGGTCCTCACCTTTGTTACCTGATAGTATATGGAAGGATTAGTTTCGATGCATCATTTATGCAGGATACCATCTCGACTATCGTTTGCGGGATACCTTGTGAAAGCAAGAAAGGATAGACAAATGTTATAACAAAGCAACGAATATCAAAGCAGCTTCACATATCTATCAAATGAGCATCAATGAATCTAGGCAGGATATGTTGGTTTGGAATTGTTCCTCCTCCTTCTTTCTCTTCTTTCTCTCTCTTACACTCTCTCCTCAATATCCTTTGCTTTCCCGACCGTTATGAAAGAAGCTAGCTGTTTTCCACCGTTTTCGGTGGAAGAGGAAGACAACATCCGCTGTTCTATCAAAAAAGTTAAATTCAGAGAAGAAGATCCTTCCTATCAACCTTCCTATGGCTGCATGTCGAGGATATGATCCAAGATGATGGTTTCGAGAAAGTTGCTCCGATTGATGAAACTGCTTCTCCTTCGGTGATTTCTTTACCTAAAATGTTGTATAGTGCTGCAGTCTCCGGTAATCGCCCCAAAGTCTTCAATCCACTGGTGGAATTCAATGAGAACCTGATCGATTTAGATGGTGTTCAAATTTGGAACCCAATGAAGCCAAACCTTATCGTCATATCCGGATTAAAGATGAATATAAACAGGTTCTTCACCTTAAATGTAAAGATGCTATTATCCTTAAAATCATGGGCAGGTCCATCTCCTACTCCCTTTTTCTTGCTAGAATTTCTGCTATGTGGAAATTGCTAGATGATTATGAACTTATTGATATTGGATGTAATTGTTGTATATTTAAATCTGAAAGGGAAGGTGTTAGGATGAAAGTTTTGATTGAAGGACCATAAATCTAATGATTGTTATCTTGTTCCTAGGATGCAGAAACTTGTTGATATTGGACCATAAATCTAATGATTATGAACTTATTGATATTAGATCTAATGGTTGTTATCTTGTTCTAGGATGTGGAAACTTGTGTTTATCCCATCTAAGGACAAGCTTACAACCACCATTGCATGGGTTTGTATTGCGGAACTTTCAGTAGAACTTTTCAATGAGGCTTGTCTCTTTTCTATTGCCGAATTGATAGGGAAATTAACCTATTAAGTCGATCATCACACATTCTTCACTACCCGGGAGGGTTTGCAAGAATGTGTGTTGAGATTGACTGCACTAAACCTTTGATTACTTTTGTGGATGTAGATGATCTTTTATACAAAGTGGAATATGAAAATATGTCAGTTATGGATGTGGAACATTTGGCCACAGGAAATAAAGTTTCCCTTTTCTGTTAGAAATGTGGAGAAAAGGAATGTAGAACTACAAGATGCTAACAATTCATCTAAACAAAATGGTAAGATTGATGTTGCTTCAGATAACAAAGAACCGTGGACCTCTTCTTATGGCCCTTGGATGAAGGTTGGATACCATAAGAAAAAAAAAACCTTGTCACCTCTCAAAAGATTCAATAATCAAAAAGGGAATTCATTCAATGTCTTGAATGAGATTAATGAAAAGGGTAAGGTGAAACTACTGATAATGGTGGGGTGCATAGCATTGGTCAAAGCATGTATTTTACTTATAGTAAAGAAAGCTCTAAAGACAACACTTTTGACAAGACACATAGAAATAAAGACATGACTCGCACTCCAAAACCTTAGATCTCAAGGAATCTCCCAGCTGGTGATAAGAGTGAGAGACTATTATATAATGAGGGTAGTGATGCTACCTCAATTCCCTTGAATAAACCTAGCAGAACTCCTGTGTCTGTTATTCTTTAATATCAAGAATGGAGGCATGTGACTTCTAAATCTCAAGCACCACATCAAGGAAGTATCAGTCCAAAACCTCCAGATTTTTCTTCTGTTGGAAATGGCAAGAATTCTATGTCACAGGACAATGCTAAGCTCAGACCTTTTATTTTCTGGGGGAAGTGGAGTCTTGTGTGATGCTGGAGTATGTACACAGGAAGAACGGATTGCTCAATAGCCATAGAATGGAAGGAGATGTTGCAATCATGGAATGTGAGCCTTTTACCAATAGGCCTGAAGGATCCCAGTTGGAATTCCTGGAAATAAATGATTTATAGCTCATATTCTTCTTTTAAGAAGATCCCATTTCCTCATACTGGTATCATGAAGACCGTCACTGGAATTGTAGAGGTTCTAGCTCCAAAGAGTTTAGGAGACACATCAAAGAATTATTTTTAATCACAAGCCTGGGTTGGTTGTGCTTATTGAGACCAAAGTGCAAGTCAAGAAGGCTCTCAAAATCATTGCTAAGTTTGACCTGAAAAGATATATCCATTCTCCTCTAAATAGTAGATCTTGAGGAATTTGGATCATTTGGAATTCAGATTTTTAGATATTAATTGTTTTGAAGCCAACCCTAATGTCATTCATGCTGTCATTTTGAAAAAGATCAATAAGATTGGATGCTGTCTGCTTGCTATGCCAGACCTAACCCCTTTTTTAAGGTTGATCTTTGGAATAATCTTACTAATTTAAGTTAGATTATGGACATTCCTTGGATCATCACTAGAGATTTTCATGAAATTGCTGCTCCTCATGAAAAATCTTGTGGAAGACCCCCTTTTTTTTTCTTTCTGGAATTGCCAACTTCAATGCCAATGTGAACAATTGTGGTTTGACTGACCTGAGCTATTATGGACCTGCCTTTACCTGGAGCAATCATAGAGTTGGCTTTTCAAATATCCAACAAAGAATTGACAGGTTTATGGCCAATTTGGAATGGAGGCTTCTATATCACCAATTTGAGGTTACTCATTTACCAAAGTTTATTCTGATCACCACCCTTTGATTCTGAATACTTGCCTTCTTTTGTGCTAAAAACATTCATTCTTTAAATTTGAACATATGTGGTCTCATTAATGAATGTTGGAGCAATGATTCTGATAGTTGTGTTGATGCCATTAATAAAGATAGAGATATATTCATTTTTGTGGAATAAAAACACTTTTGGTAATTTATTTCACAACAAGAAAACTATCCTGGCTAGACTAAATGGCATTCAGACAGCTTTGGCTCAGAAAATTAATCCCTATCTCTTAAAGCTTTAGGATGATCTTACCACAGTGTATGATAATATTTTTAAAAAAAGAAATTTTCTGGTTCCAAAAGTCTAGATGTAATTGGTTGCAATTTGGTGATCTTAACAATGCCTTCTTTCATCTTTCTACTATGATTAGAGGTAAGAAGAAATCCATCCTTCAACTTCAGGATGATGCTGGCAATTTGAATTCTGATACTTATATGATTAAAGATATGGTTAATAGTTTCTTTAAAAATCTTTGGATAATGGCTCTGCTTCTGAAGATTTCTCTATTCCTGATAATGTTTTTCTTTCAAATGATCAAATTGCTTCCTTTAAAAGTTTTACCTTTGATGATATTTCTGATGTTGTTTCTAATTTTAAACCTTTTAAAATCCCTGGTCATGATGGCTTCCAAGCCATTTTTACCATATGTTTTGGCAGTCTGTGGTAATATGGTTCTTAAATATTTCAAAACTGGTTTGATGGTTCTCATATTCCTTTTGAGATCAATAATACCTTACTTGCTCTTATACCAAAGGTTGATTATCCCTCTAAGATCCAACAATTTAGACCTCTTTCTCTTTGTAACATGATTTATAAGATTTACACCAAGGCCAGTGCTATGAGAATGAAACCTCATCATGCTTGTTTAATTAGCCCTCTTCAGAGTGGTTTTATCCTAACAGACATGTCAGAGATAACATTCTTATTACTCATGAAATTCTTCATAAAATAAGAAATTCCAAGAGTAAAAAGGGTTATATTGTCATGATAATTGACATGGAAAAAGCTTATGATAAGGTTAATTAGAATTTGTTGAATTACATGCTTCATTACTTTAAATTTCTTAAAATTGGATCCAAATTATTATGAATTGTTTTACCTCCCCAACTTTTTCTGTTTTGTGGAATCATGAACCCCTGCCTGGGTTTTCTTCTAAAAGAGGCTTAAGGCAAGATGTTCCTATGTCTCTTATTTATTTGCCAATTATATTGAGTATCTTTCTATTCTCTAGACTAAAGGTGCTAATAACCATAAATGGAAAGCCTTTTCCACTTCCAAAAATTGTCTTACGATCTCTCATTTATGTTTGCTGATGACATTCTCATTTTTATCAAAGATAATAAAAGGGAATCAGGAACATCATGAAAGTCTTAAATCACTTTTGTGATTCCCCTAGCCATACTTTCAACTTTGAGAAATCAAAACTGTTTTTCAATGATAAGATGGATAAAGATATGGCTAATTTTATTTCCTCTACTATTGAGATGAAGAGATCCACCAATCTGGGTATGCATCTTGGTACTCCTTTGGTTTCTGAAAGATTTACTAGCAAACTTATGATTTCCTTATCCAAAGAATCCAAAAAATACTTTTTGGATGGTAGGAGAAAGCCTTAAACAATGCTGGTAAGCTTACTCTCATTAACTCTGTTAATTCTACTTTATCTTCTTATGTTATGCAAAGTGCTTGGCTTCCTCAGAAAACTTGTGACACTTTTGATAGACTTAACATAAACTTTTTACGGGGTAGTCATTCAAGTAAGAAAGGTGTTCACCTTATTACCTGGGACACTATTGCTAGACCTAAGGCTTCTTGTGGTTTGAGGATAAGAAAATCTAGAGACAACAACATTGTTTACTTGCCAAAGTTGGGGCTTGTTTAATTAACAAGGATAACACTCTTTGAAAACCGTGTTCTCATAATATTTACTTGAATGACGTTAGAATCTTTAAATATGTTCCTAAAATCAAAGACATTGAGAAAAGAAGGCAAGTCAAAACCCATGGGTAGTGGTTATTTCCATATTAAAAAACCACTAGCCTTCATGGTTCAAAGGATTCTAGATCACCTGAAATCCCTCATCAGAAATCCTCCGATATACACCCTGGTAAGAAAAAGACAGTGAAGAATGTGTTAACTCGGTGTATGGGATATACACGGGAGGATTGAGTTAGTGAAGATGTACTTAAAACACAATTAGCCCGTAGTGAAGTTAATCGAGAGTATCGGGTCTCTCCTTTAACGTGCTATTAATGCGCCCGGAACACAATAGGTGTGATCGTCTTATCCGGACTTTCGGTTAAGAGAACCTAATGGGGCATTTATATATGACGATATATCATATAGGGGCCGGACCGATTTGATTAGAGTTCACGATATAATTCCGTAATCGAGAAGTCTTATCGAATCAATGGATGATCATATTTATGGATATATCTTAATCCCGAGGTGATCACAGTCAACCGCTTGAATCGGTATGAGGTTTGACTTGACGAGTTAAGGATTACACCGAGTCCGTGGTCCGAATTACCCCATCTTGGCATTGTACTTGGATTGAGTGAGTAGTCCGTGTTATCACGGATACGGAATCCATTCCTTCCATTTATGGAAGTAGATAGACGCTTCCCTTATTTGTTAATCCTAGAAACGATCGATCCATGGAGTTCATATTACACCGATTAGCTACCGGTGAGTTGTATGAATTAATTGATCACTAGGGGGTTAATGGTAAATAAGGATAAGAGGTTCTAGAAAGGGTTAACGGTAACTTCCCGATTTAGAATGAACGATCTATGGAGGATTAATCCATATGTAATGATTATATCAATGGACGCTTATTATTATTCTCGTGAGGAGATAAATATAATCTCATAATCGGAGGAGTGCGATCACGGGATTATGGTGGCATATTCTGTGATTGATTTATCGAATATAATTATTCTCGTTCGTAAGATAATTATTTATTTGATTTATCGGAGCCGCCGATTATTAGTCCATGGTCCCCGACGTGCCTTCTAATATAAAGCATAGCTATTCTCGGACGTCGAATCCTAATAATATTAATTTAGTTCTTGTTGGACTTTATTAAAACGATATGTGAATTAATTGTTTAGTGGACTATTAAATTAGTTGGGCTAAATAATTAAATATGTGGAAAAGACATTTTTCATAATCTTGGCCCAATTATTGTGTTAGTGGTCGAAATTAATTGTGACTAGGTCACAAAGGGAAATTTCGGCCACATGGATTATTATGGAACAAGAAATTAATTCTTGTGTATTAATAAGACATGTGCATAAAATATTTATTGGATAAATATTTATGGAGAGAAATAAAGATAAATATTATTCTAGATTTGTTCTAGAATATTATGGAATTATCTTTTATTTAATGAGATTATTATAATTGATTTTGTATTAATTATTAAATCCTTGGAGGCTAAGTTTTACTCTCCTATATAAAGAGAGTTCTCCCAAGCCTTACAACACACATAAAATTCGAAATTCACCTCTTGGAGAGGAGAAAAAGAATTTTCGGCCAAGGGGAGAATTAGGGGAAAATCTTGGAGATTTTTCCGGGTAGCATATCGGAAGGGTTCGAGTCGAGAATTTCCTTCCACCGGGAGTTGCTTGGATCACACGTACGGAAGATCAAGGTGCTCTTCACACAATCTTTCATTCTTTTCTTTGCGGTTCTTCAACTTGGATTTTGAGATCCAAGAGGTATGTTCTACAACCCCCTTGTAGATGTAGATCTAGTTATTTTATTACATGTAATTTATAGATCTAGATCCTTAAAATCGCTTCCGCTGCGGATGGTATTACTAACAGTGGTAGCAGAGACAGGTTGATCTATATTTATACGTATAAAATATTAGATCTAGGAGTGGAAAACATGTAGTTTTTGTGTCCCAATTTTTTTAGGGGCCGATGCATATATGTATATTTTTTATGTTGCGATTGTTGTGGTTGAAGAGATGGATTGGGGTTGGTACTGTTTACCCGTTAGATCTATTGTAAACTCATATAAACGATGAAAATTCGTTCATATGAGTATAGGAAATTATATAATTTATTTTTTATTGCAATTTTAATTTCCAGTAATTAGATCTGTTTAAGAGCTGTTTAGTTATTTCGTTTTTCCCGTTGATCGAGCCGTTGAAACGACGATCCCTCCGGTCAGAATAAAGAATAAAAGGTGATGATCAATTCCACAAAATTTCGTGTTGATCGGAGACCGGTTTGATATCCGTTCGTTGCTGGAAAGAAGCTGTTGTAACAGAAAAACGCAGGATTCACAGAAACCCTACCTGTGACTTCCTCGAATTTCAAGGAAAGTTTGGACCGTTGAAACGCAAATCCAACCGGTCAGATCGATAAATATGGAGTTTTTGACGTGGAATAAAAATTTCAGGTCGATCGGGATTCATCTCGATTTCCGATCGGCCTCGGGAAGTCTTTGAGGCACTGCTGTAAAAGTCAGATCCAGCAGCAAGTTGAGCGGCTCACTGGAGAAAATTGACAAGTCAAATCTCTGATCCAACCGTCCATATTGAAGCCCGAGGAATGAAGAACAGATCTGAAAAGTTTCGTCACGATCCAAGCTCGTTTGGTTTCCCGATCATCGAAGAATTTGAACAGCTGCAGATTATGTTAGAAAGTAGTAAACCCTAGTTAGGGTTTGTTTAATTTATTTCTGATAGATTAGATACGGGGGTACCAACAATCCATCTCGGTGTTTAAATTTTCCACAATTTATTTTTTATGTGTTCGATCATAAAATAGATATAAAATCGGAATTGCCATGACATGCATCATATCATAAATCCACTCCATGCATACATGTAGAATTTTAATTTTGGTAATTAAAATAGGCATGTATACAAACTCGCGTAATTAGTTGAAATTTAATTAATACATGGTAATTAATTAATTTAGTAACTAATTAAAGATCCGAGGACGGGTTATGAAATCGTTAAGCCTTTCGGTGTGTGTTCTCGGTGAACCGCCTTAAAGCCCAAACGAGATCACGTTTTCGATTCGTAGTGTCTACGAGATTGAATGATGGTAAAAGAACAATAAATCTTGGATAAAAACGGTTCGCCTATAGGTTGGGTGGTCAACTGAGCTTCGCTCGACCGACTTAACCCTCCTAGTGTGATGTATGCACGGGGGTCCGGCAAGACTAAGCTACACCTGGAGAGCGAGAGGGTGATTCCTTCTTATCTCAATGGGGGCTGTCTTGACCCGATTTCGTCCGACCGTCACATATGTTCCAACGAATAGGACGGGTAGGGTTGCCTACGTTACCGACACCTTTCGGAATCCTTGATTTGATGTGCTTTTATGTTAACATCAAAAAGACGTGGTTAGTTAACCCACAACCACTTCCAAATTATTGAGTGGGAGCGGGGAGGCGACGGCCAACCCCACGGCCTCTACTATAGATACAAGTAAGTGAGAGAAGGGTGACGCCTCGCGGCGCTTTGATTTCGTCCCCCTACGGATGGTGTTCACCCCTATCAACATTCATGGCTTGGTCTCCGAAAGGATATGATTTCTGGGTACTCGTCGGGTCACTGACCTATCCTACGACGGCATACTCGGGGCGTACCTAAGAGATCTGATATAGTAGGTCACACTCATCATGGGTATTCTTGATAATATCTAGGCTAAAAAAGGAAGGTAGTCAATGAATAAAGGGATGTTCGATTCTCGTGGGATGTTCGATTCTCACAAGTTATTCATTGATGAGATTGTCTCGATTTAACCGTCATCTCTTTGACCTACCCTACGGCGGCACTGAGATGCGAGGTTAAAACCTTGGAATGGTAGAGTAGACTTATTTTTTAGTTTACAATTCCTAAAATAAAATAATATAGTAGTGTTAAACTTGAATTAATTTATGTCATTTCATTTACGGCATTATCCCTTACTAAATTGCTTAAAAATTAATAATTGACTAGTATTGACTTCGTTAAAAAGTGGAAAGTAACTAGGACGTTGAACTAGTTAATCGATAATGCAAATTATTTTTCGAAAGATATATTTTCTCTTAAGCCTTTTAAAAACCAGAGTGACATATAGGCATGTCACTAGTGTCATTCGTATCAAACTTAGTTTGATCAAAGGTGATTTCGGACTTTGAAATTCTTCTAGTGAATTTTGAGTGTGTAGTAATTACACGAGTAATTTTCTAATTGAAAAATCGGAAAATCATGAAGTGTTACTAGTTGGACGATATTTGGAATCGATGAACTAGTGGGAGCTTTATGATTTGTTGTTTTTCTAGAACATTAGAAAAGTGTAACTGACTACACACGTAAACGTTCTAATTGAAAAACCGGAAAGTCATGAAATATCGCTATTTGGACGATATTTGGAATCGATGAACTAGTAGGAGTTCTATGATTTGTTGTTTTTCTGGAAACATTGGAACTATAGATTTTTCTAATCGCAACAATCGGAAAATCATAAAAATAAAGCATTGCTCGTTAGACGGTATTTGGAACCGATAAACTAGTGGGAGCTTTAATGTTATGATTTGTTGTTTTTTTTTTCTGGTATATTAAAAAATCCGAGAAGTCCCGACGAGTAACACTCGAAATAGACATCCCACGGTTCAAGAGTAGTGTCTACTCAAACGAACCGCTGGTTCAAGACTGTTTCCATTCACGGAAAGTCAAGAATGGGAGAATATGTCTAAAAGTGTTAGTCATCTAAACTGAGAAAACTTTAAGGCTGAACCGAAAAATTAATTAACTGAAAATCATAGGATAAGGACAGTGATTTTGGATCACCAACCTATGAATCATTGGAGATTTTCTCGAGCTAAGTTCTTTGGAAGAACAAGGTAGCGAAAAAGGCATTTAACGATTAAAAGAGTAAACAACGGGCAGTTAATTTTAGCTAGAATAGTGGGAGTGATATAAGGAAATGAATCTCGGATTCAATCCTTGGATATCGCGGAAAATTTATTTTCAGTTTAAGATTTGTTGGAACGAATGGATTTACCTTCTATTCGATAATTTGTTTGTCGTATAGAAAGTGAATATACCATTTGTAGTACGAATCCAAAACTCGGACTTTTGTTTGATAAAGTCAAAACCACTTAGAATCGCTATTTGAAATATGTATATAAAACACATCTTAAGAACTGTTAAAAGCAATTGGTTTCTATATTTAGATAAACGCTTCTTCATATTCCATAGTTAGTGCATAGTCCCTAAAAGACAAGACCTGAAGACTGGCTCAGGGTGATTCCTTTTCTCCCGGTCGGTTATATTGTCTCAAAGGTTCAATGACTAAGTTTCCTTTCAATCGGGAAAGGATAATGGTTATAAAGAAGTAACATAGCTTGTTCATGACGACCTTCGTGGGTCGATGAAAGATACAAGCCGGTAGGAGCTTCCGAGTAGTGACTTCTTGTCGATAACTATTCAAACACTCCGGAAAGTTTATCCAAAATATTTTGAGGTTTCTCTGTTTTCAACGAGAGATAGAGTATTCTATACTCGGAATAGGCCATTCATAGTCCTCAAGATCGATGCTCGGCCGCCTCATTGTGACATGTTCTCACTAAGTGAGAAACCGTTAAATTGCCTTACATAGTTTGAGATGTGCTACAATACACTGCTTAACTCAATAAAGATATTAGAAGCGAAATAACGGTTTACATTGAAATGTAAGACCGAGAAGTCTACATAGACTATGCTTTGGAATTTACGGATAAGGTGTGGATTCGGTTCACCCCACTTCCATAAATATAAGCATTTAGCACACGGTGCTTGAAGGTAGGTCTGGGAATTTCGCGAACACGTTCGGTCAGTGACCAATCGTTATATATATTGTAGCATTGAGAAAAAGGTTTGTTATAAGATTCTTGAAATCGGGAAGGGACGGTTATCTTGTTGCATCCTTCCCGATAGAGTCCATGAACAAAGCAAAACCTTGAACCTTGAAGTACGTTTACTAAAGGTAGTTACTAACGATTAAAATCGGACCACGTCCAACATCGGTTGTTGGTGATAACACTAAATACTACTAAACTAGATCGAATTTCGATCCACCCGGTAAGTATTGGGAGTATGGTTTATCCATTACCCATTACGGTTTCGCGGACTTTGTAGTCGAGGATCGATTGATGACCTATGGCTCTTTTGTGAGTAGTATAGGATTCTGATAATAGAGGTTGGTTTAATAGCCATAACCCTGTGAATGGAGTTCGGAACTCCAGTTCTGTTCATGCTCTTGTAGAACCACCTGAGCGTCTCAGGCCCAGTGGGAGTAATTGGATCTACACGGAAAAGAGTAGAATGAATAGGAAACTTTATCTTTCAGAGCAAAGCTTGAGTGGTCTAGGGGTAATTCCCTAAGAAGTAGAGAGTTAATCAGACCTTGAACTCTCTTACCACTTAGTATTGCGTGATTTCGTTCGAAAGCAAAAAGAAAATAGGGGTGATTCCCTGAGACTTTCTTGCCAAACAAACGGAGTCTGGATTCATTCAGAACAAAAGGATATTGCCTTATGAACTTATGACAGGATGACTGTCAAGGCTTATGTCCTTTTGTGGATAAAAAGCAAACCTCTCGGTCACTAGAAGTCATATATTTCTACAATATGTGGAGTTGACCAGAATATTGATAAGTCTTTTTGTAGACTGGATATCAATTTTAGTACAGTAGTGAATATATACATACATATATTAGTGTTTGTGAAGGATAACACTGCACCAGTTGGAATCAACATGGGTGTGTTATCGAAGTCGAATACGACAATACCACAATTCTCTCGCAACGGATTTGGACAACATTCTTAAGAGTTTGACTCGGTCGAATTCATTAGAATCGATCCATCGGTTTCCCATCCATCTTATTGGTTAAGATGATGCATCCGTGTATGCAACATTCAACGAGGAAGTTCTACCCTATGCCTCAGGAATGACTCTCTAAATCTTCGGATCAAGAGAAATGGGATAGATTCTCTTTCTAGTAAGAGATGGTCAGGTTATTGAACGTCAACTTTGATCGAATCTTAGATTCGGCGGTTAACAAAGCAAATTTAGTATGTCCTTTAGTATCTTGAGAGAACGAGGAACAATATGCGGACATATTCATGTGTGAACTTGTATATGTGTGATACACTGATTTTGACTTTAAGTCAGATTGAGGATGATCGTTAAGTCGATCTCGGGCTCAGTGTTTACTACGTACCACATGATTAGATGGACCGGTAACGTTTCGATTCTACGGATCGTCTCGAGCCGACAACCTGACTAATCATTAAGACCCATGACATTTAGATGTAGGTGCTCCCCGAGTCACTGACCTATCCTACGACGGCATACTCGGAGTGTACTTTGGAATCTGAAATGGTTATGATATGCTTAATGGGTACTAGAATACGGGATGAGTCTCCATTGCTTTAGAGCAAGTGGGAGATGTAGTTTGTTGTATTTTAAATAATAGGGTGTGCTCTAAAACAATTAATCACATGCTTTCATGCAAGTGGGAGATTGTTAGGTGTGATGCCCGAAAGACAATTTTGTAATTGTTTTATTTAATAAATGAAATGATATTATTATTCATATTTATTATTCTCATAATCACCGATGTGACAATAGTATTTACACTATAGAAAACCCTAAATATATCGTTTATGTAATCACTTAACTCAGTGTATGGGATATACACAGGAGGATTGAGTTAGTGAAGATGTACTTAAAATACAATTAGCCCGTAGTGAAGTTAATCGAGAGTATCGGGTCTCTCCTTTAACGTGCTATTAATGCGCCCCGTAACACAATAGGTGTGATCGTCTTATCCGAGACTTTCGGTTAAGAGAACCTAATGGGGCATTTATATATGACGATATATCATATAGGGGTATGGACCGATTTGATTAGAGTTCACGATATAATTCCGTAATCGAGAAGTCTTATCGAATCAATGGATGATCATATTTATGGATATATCTTAATCCCGAGGTGATCACGGTCAAACCGCTTGAATCGGTATGAGGTTTGACTTGACGGTTAAGGATTACACTGAGTCTGTGGTCTGAATTACCCCATCTTGGCATTGTACTGGATTGAGTGAGTAGTCTGTGTTATCACAGATACGGAATCCATTCCTTCCATTTATGGAAGTAGATAGGCAGTTCCCTTATTTGTTAATCCTAGAAACTGATCGATCCATGGAGTTCATATTACACTGATTAGCTACCAGTGAGTTGTATGAATTAATTGATCACTAGGGGTTAATGGTAAATAAGGATAAGAGGTTCTAGAAAGGGTTAACGGTAACTTCCCGATTTAGAATGAACGATGCCTATGGAGGATTAATCCATATGTAATGATTATATCAATGGACGCTTATTATTATTCTCGTGAGGAGATAAATATAATCTCATAATCGGAGGAGTGCAGTCACGGGATTATGGTGGCATATTCCTGTGATTGATGTATCGAATATAATTATTCTGCTCGTAAGATAATTATTTATTTGATTTATCGGAGCCGCTGATTATTAGTCCATGGTCCCCGACGTGCCTCCTAATATAGCATAGCTATTCTCGGACGTCGAATCATAATAATATTAATTTAGTTCTTGTTGGACTTTATTAAAACGATATGTGAATTAATTGTTTAGTGGACTATTAAATTAGTTGGGCTAAATAATTAAATATGTGGAAAAGACATTTTTCATAATCTTGGCCCAATTATTGTGTTAGGGTCGAAATTAATTGTGACTAGGTCACAAAGGGAAATTTCGGCCACATGGATTATTATGGAACAAGAAATTAATTCTTGTGTATTAATAAGACATGTGCATAAAATATTTATTGGATAAATATTTATGGAGAGAAATAAAGATAAATATTATTCTAGATTTGTTCTAGAATATTATGGAATTATCTTTTATTTAATGGGATTATTATAATTGATTTTGTATTAATTATTAAATCCTTGGAGGCTAAGTTTTACTCTCCTATATAAAGAGAGTTCTCCCAAGCCTTACAACACACATAAAATTCGAAATTCACCTCTTGGAGAGGAGAAAAAGAATTTTCGGCCAAGGGAGAATTAGGGAAAATCTTGGAGATTTTTCCGGGTAGCATATCGGAAGGGTTCGAGTCGAGAATTTCCTTCCACCGGTTGCTTGGATCACACGTACGGAAGATCAAGGTGCTCTTCACACAATCTTTCATTCTTTTCTTTGCGGTTCTTCAACTTGGATTTTGAGATCCAAGAGGTATGTTCTACAACCCCCTTGTAGATGTAGATCTAGTTATTTTATTACGTGTAATTTATAGATCTAGATCCTTAAAATCGCTTCCGCTGCGGATGGTATTACTAACAGAATGTTCTATCCAGAACAAGTGTGTCTAGAACAAGTTTTTCTGAAGAACAGGTGGAAAAAGAATAAGTTTAAGTGGAGAGAACAAAAAGAAAACTTGATTTAGTTGCAGAAGCTGGTGCACAAGATGTGCAAGCTGAGGAATCTGCTGAAGCTGTGAAGTCAGCAGATCCTATCGTCTCTATTGAGTCCAAGAGGTTAGCAAACCCTACTAAATTTTTTGAGCCTAACAGATCAGCAGAAGCTCTTGCTTCAAAGAAAATAAAGGTTGTGTTGGTCCTAGAAAAGGGTAAAAGTATAGTCAGAGGGGGGATGAGTGACTATACTGGAGTTTCAAAAACTTTTCTTATAATTAAAAGCTTTTGGGCAGCGGATAAGTCCCTTCTTAAAAATTGTTTCAAAGTTGATTATGCACACACAGAGTATGAATAATATGCAGTAAGTAAGTGTTGTAAGGTAAAGTGCAGTATGTAAATGAACACAAAGGTTTATAGTGGTTCAGGGTGGTGTAATCCCTTAACCCACTCTTCTCTTGTGATGATTGGAGGAATTGACTATTGTTTTTCACCAATACAACATTAGGATTGTCCTTAGCTACACAAGCTTCACAATCTCCAATACTATCACTCCATGGGTACAAAAGCTTTCGTGACTCAGTCTTCAACACACTGCTCATTGAGAACAAATCATTCAACAACTATCACAATGGGTTGCAACTCCTTCTCGATTTCTCTGATTCAATTGCTGCAAACTGTGTGAATTGGATTCATAGATTTGTTGATCAATCTCAGTGCTTGATGTGGAATTATAGCTCTGAGTTCTGAGTTGATCACTAGATATGTTCTTTTAGATTCATATAGAAGGCTTAGGATTTTGACAGAGTTTCTGCTTGTTCTTGTGTATTCAAATCCTTTTTTTGTCTGTCAATGCCTTCTCTTTATAGCCTTGATAATCCTTGATTTTAAAATCCGTCCGTTGGTTATTTAATGTGGAGAATAATCCTTGATTTGATTCTTGATTTCTCCTAATTTATTTCTCCTTGATTTCAGTGATCCGGATTTTCTTCAAACGTCTATCATAAAATCCATCCTTGATTGATTCTACATTTAATGCTTGATCTTCTAATTATTCACACGTTCTGAATAAGTGTAGATGATATATGTTCACCGCTTTCTTTCTTTCTTTGATTTTCCAAGAGTACTTGTACTTCACCGATCCTTGATTTGTGTGAGATCGGTGTAAACCATATTTAAACAATGAATTTCATCACTTGTAGTATAAGTCAGTCCATATGTCTTCATGCTTCTCTACTGGTACTTGGCTGCCTTTACTCTGCCGAATTTCTGTTTTACTTAGCCATCCTACCGACTAGTACAATACTTGTCTGACTGAACTTATACAACATGCCAGACTCTAAGTAAAGACTTATACAAAGATTTCTAACTTATTTCAGGCTTGCTATAACATCTACTGTGGCCATCATAAAAACATAATAAAATGTTCCTAACAATTTCCCCCTTTTTGATAATGCCAAAACCCTCATAATCCTGAACATAAGTAAATAATGATTCATATAAAAACAGAATAAAACTTGGCAATTTTATTCATCCATAAAGGGCAATAAAAAGTTCATCCAAAATTATTCAAAGGCAAAAGTTATTAATGAAGATTAAAGGGCTACTTCTTCTCTTCGAACCTGCTGCCCTTGCCCTTGACCTTGCCTGTTGAGCTTCCCTTCCCTTTGGAGCTTTCAGGGTTAGTGCAACATTCCCCTTTTTTGGTAGCATCAAACCGTCCTTCCAAAATCTTATGTGATGCCTCAGATACTTGGGTGAGTGTGTTGAGCTGCTGTGCTGAGTGATCCAAGATCTCATCCATGGTTTGAATTTGCTGAGTATGCTCATTCAGTGTGTCCACCATGGGGGAGTTTGCCATCAAGTTTTTCTGCCAGGAATTCAAGATTTGTTAGGACATGGTGGAGAATTAGATGCTGCAGATTGCAAAGTAAGTCTCATTGCCTCTCCATCACTTCATCTTGAACTTTGATATGACTGAGTAGAGCCTCAAACTTGTGATGCATATTGGTTTCAGTACTCCTCAGTGCAGTTTTGAGATTTTGTTTGCTCGGATACTGCCTTTCCATGTCCACAATCAGTGGATTGATATCCAGATTAAAAGCTTTGTCTGGATCTTCCTGTGCTGGTGCAGTTGCATCAGCCTGCTCTCATTTTTCTTCTTCTTCTTTTTCAATCACTGGATCAGATAGAGATTGTTTAGAGTGTCCCTCACCTCCAAGTTCTGGTGGGGAGTGTGCTGCTGCATCAACTTCCTCAGCTGGTTTTCCCCCTTGATCAATGCTGGGGGATCCTTAATTGTCAGCTGAGTGAGGTTCCTCAGCTGGTTCACTTTGCTGTTGGTGAACTTTGCTAGTACTCCGGAGAATCATTTCCTGGAGCATCAAGACATTATCATATAAATCAAACATTTTTTGATCATTCTCAAGATGATCACTTTCCTTCTGTTCTCCTCCATCTTCCTCCTCTGCATTCTTATAACGATGAAGGCCCTCAGTAGCCTCTTCCTCTTCCTCAACCTCTTCTTCTTCTGATGGAGTGAGGTAGTATCCTTCTTCACCTTCTTGCATATAGATTTCTTCTTCCTGATTCTCTTCATCATCACTTATCTCAAAGGGCTACCCATATTACTTGGTAGATTCTGGTGTTAAGATGTTGATGTTTGGGATCTGGTCCTTTTCCCAATCCCTGACCTTCTGCTTTCAGGCTGCTTTCTTTTCCTTCCAGTTGTGGATTGTGGTTTCTAGGAGGCCTTAACATAAGTGAACATCACCTTGGCCTTGTGCAGTTGTTAAAGACAGATGGGCTTCACTTTCGATTGATCAAACAAATGTTGAAGTAATCCCATATGATTTCCTTTCCTGAAAATCACCTTGCTTTTGTTGGCCTCTATTTGCTGCCAGAACTCCTAGATTAATCTCTCTTTGAATTTGGTCCTTCAATCCGTTGAAGATGAACATCGGCCAATTGAACTGAAGACCTTGGTAGATAACAGCCATCAGTTTGACTCTGACCTCGGTCATGTTTTCTTTGGAGCCCTTTTTCCCTTCAATGTTCCTTGTGATTACAGGAGCAAACTTGGCAATAGGGCGTTTGAGTGCTGATTTGGGAAAGTTTTGTTTCTTGCCTCTCTTCCTTGGGTTCTTGGCTATCTCAGTCCAGAACGCATTGATGTTGATTTGCATCTTCTTTACATCGACTGGACCAGTGTTGGAGAAATTTAAGAATCTGTGGAGGAGACCTGGGTGATGACCAGTTCTCGTCCAAACATGGTACTCATAATGCAATCTAGGTTATTCTTTCTTGCACTTGGTATGAACTTTGCATTTTCAAGAATGCAATCAGATTCTCATTGCAGATTCATGAAATTGGAGGATTCAGGAATGTCATCTGCCCAAGATTTGTGCATCCATCAACCAACATCTAAGCTTGTGTATCATTGTCGCAGAAAGGTAGATAGTGCTCAGGTCGGAAGACCGATCCAGTGATGATCAATTTTTCATAGTGTTTTTCAGTTTGAGTGTTTGAAGATGATGCAGCCATTAGAAAATTTGAGAGGTGAAAAGTTTTGATTTTAAGAGAAATAGGGTTTGTAAAAATGCAATATAGCGTAGAAACTTTCTGAAAATCTCTAAGTGGTGTTTATATAGGAGGGTTTTTGATAGTGTGAATGCAGTTGAAAATGGAAGGATTTGGTGAAGTAATGGAGTGATTTTGTGTATAAAATCATGGTTTTTGAGTTTAGTGGGGGAGTGGATTGAGGTATGTAATGATAAATCCCGGGAATCGAGGCATTGCCGTCATTTCTTCAAGTTAAGACTAACCTCCACGATTTAAATATAAAATCCACGTGGGTAATCTTCCATAAAATAATTCTCCATAAATCTTCTGATTTGTCACATGTATAAAACTGATTTTGTTCACACTTTTCTTTGTTGTTTTCTCAAAGTAAATAGCGGTGAAGTAAGTTGGCTGGTCACTAATCCAGTGTAGTGACTTCTTTACTGAGCTGCTGTATAAAACTGTTCTTAACAATCAGTGAAGTGGACTTCGCTGGTTACCTATGCCTTACTTGCCAAGTGAGCGAACCCAAAATGGCAAAGGTTCAGTCAGCTGGTGAAGTCACTTCTACTGATTACTCCAGTTAGCTGCTCTTTATAACTTAATCAATTTCAATCATCCCCAACTCAGTTCTCAACATACAAAATCTTTCATGACTAAGTGGTTTTGTGAAAATGTCAGCCAATTGATTTTCAGTAGATATGTGTCTTAAGATTACATATCCTTTTTCCACATTATCTCTAATAAAGTGATGTCTCACATAAATATGCTTTGTTCTTAAGTGAAGTACAAGATTTTCTGTGATTGTAATTGCACTTGTGTTGTCACACATTATTGTAATAGTCTTCTCCTCTATTCCACAATCTCTTAGATGTTGTCAGATCCATAATACTCGTGCACAACAGCTACCTGCTGTTCTATATTCTGCTTTAGCTGTTGAAGTGGATATAGAATTTTGCTTTTTGCTAAACCATGATACTAGTCTGCTTCTTAGCATCTGACAAGTTCCTAAAGTGCTTTTTTCTATCAATCTTGCATCCAGCATAGTCTGAATTTGAATATGATATCAACTTGAATCCTCCATCTTTTTGTTGGATCGATAATCGCGCAAATAAACACTCTAGAGGGGGGTGAATAGAGTGTTAACTAATTTATACTCTTTTTCGATAATACAACACAAGTACTAAACAACTAAGGCGGAAGCTAACTTAGTTGGTTATTCGCTTGTGTTATGGAACCTTAGTGATCAAAATTAATTTATGTGATCAAAAGCACAACACAAAAATTAACACTGATTAAGATGAGAGAATACATATGCAACGGTTCAGTTTCAAAATATATAAACAAATTGCAGAACTAAAAGCTTAAACAATGATGAATAGTATAGGATATATTTTACTAAAATTGCAAAAACAAGTTGTACAACAAGCTGTACAAGACAACTTAATATCTGCAGCTGATCCTAATATATTAACACAAACTTTCGGTCAAAAATATTACAACCATCAATATTATTACAGCTCAATGTTCAATAAATTAAACTAATACAAATTAGAACAGGTTCAGCCAAAAACAAGTTCAGCAACACAACAGGTTATTACAAGAGTTCAGCAAGTAATAAAAAAAAAACGCAGCTGATTACAGAGTTACAGACTTGATAGGGTTGCAGATGGAAGACAAGTCTGATAATAAAAACAACAAGCCTGAACTATCAGCAAATCTTAGAGATGATAATCCGATTCAACAAACTGGATTATTAAAAGTAAGATTACAAATGCTGAATACAATGTTCAGTACGTCTTAGAACTACTGAATAAGTCTAATGACTATTACAGGTTATTCAGAAATGTAGGTTTTCAGATCAGCAGGCTAGGCAGCCAAAAGATGGCAGGATCAGCAGAAAGAATAAGGCAACAGATAGAATTAGAGCAAGTCAGCAGGATGCAATGATCAAGATTCAACAATATGAAAACAGACTTGCAGACTCAAAAAGATAACAGGCAAGGGGTGTGTTAAGGGTGATTTTATACGATTTCTAATGATATATTTTATAATGATTTTCTCCACATTTATATAATTTGCATAGAAAATGAGCGTTTAATCGGTTTATTGAGCAAGTGAGGTTTTAAATGATTTATTTGCAAAGTTGGTTAATATATATGTTTTTATTGTTGATTTCTTATCTTTATGAATGTGATTACACTTTGCAATGTTTTGATGTCTTGTAGATACATATTTTCGATCTAAAAGATGATTAAAAGACGATAAGGTTCGGATTTTGAGCAGTATTATATCAACTCAAGTCATAATTACTAAGTTTTATCAAAATGTATAAGTAGTAGTTATCTATCTATATATATATATATATATACTAGTGAGTTCCGGCCGTGCAAGGCACGAAAATGAATTGCCCTAGCAAATTGAATAAATTAAACCTCTATCTAGAAGCAACAATTAAGCAATTTTGTGGAGATGATTTAAGAAGCTAGCGTAAATAACCCCGTTTCATGAAACCAATATATACTTGCTTCCAAAGGAACAAGTTTACATATGGGTACAACAAAGGAAGTCGAAGCATAAGTAGATGTTCTATACATGTCGCTAAAGACGATACAGAATATTTTATTTCCTATGAGCAAAATGCAAGATTGTGTAAGGCCTCCTAATCATGAGTCGGCTAGTTCTGATTCGGCTAGCTTGTCCTTGTTCTTCTTCACATGACCTTGCTCATTATCATCACTTTTAGGCATCAACTGAACAACATCAGAATTAGCCTAAAAGTGTTGTACGCAGCTTTATCTCAACAAAATCATGTCAACAAGTCTGTCTGAGCCGTAATGAACAAAAAGATTCTCAGACTTAGAAATAACGGATCCTAAAAAGCAAAAAATACTAAAAAAGGGGAAAACATGATCCTAAATACAGTTCATAAATAAAGCAAAACATGATCCATAGCAAAACATGATCCATAGCAAGATCAAAACATGATGTTTCGCATGATCCTGTTTCGGATGCCAACTAATTACACAATTCCACAATACTTTCTTTTTCTTTGAGTGGACAATACCACAATACTTGAATGTTCTGAAAAAGAAGAAACCGATAAAAGACTAAAAAAAACATATAATTTTGTACCTCTTCTAGTCCCCCTTCTCATCCTCGGACCAAAAACCTAAGCAACGGAGCATCGACGCCATCTATTAATATATAAAAAAGCTAATAATAAGTGAACAACTACTAAAACCTAGTAAAAGATAACATGTGGACATTTTAATTCCACCAGCATGTTGTTAAGTGGGAAAATAAAAGTGAGCACATAAAGGGTGTTACCAAAATCCTTGTCACATGAGGACCCTTCTTTAAGATCAAAATCACTTCATGTGTCTGCAAAAAATTGGGATTTCATTGTGGATTCCATGCCTTTCATAAAACAATCTAACTCAAGTTCCATGCCTACCATTTCCCTAAAGAATGGGAAAGAAAAAGGTTAAAAACAAAAAATCAAATGTAGCCATACTACTTTAGGGATTACATATGCAATCAGCATGTGGCAAAAAGCTTGCGATCACGTCTGAAGTGCATAAAAAAGACAATAGATTCCTCTATAAAGCCAATATGTTGAACAAATTGACCAAACCGATAACGTTGCCTCCAACTTGAGCAAATGCTCTAGCTTCTTATACAGAAGGATATAAACAGCTTTTTAAGATAAAAAAACAAAACAAAACAAAAGAGGAAGCAAGAAGTGGGGAGTGTTGAGAATAAATAAAATAAACCTGGAGCTGGAATAGTCAAAAAACTTGCCGGTGGAAGAGAAGACGATGTGGGCAACAATGGCATCATAAAGAACAACAAGCTTTTGAGCTTTCTTAAAAAGCCCTCCTTCTCTTTGAGAATGTCACCTGCCTCGCCATCGCGTTGTCTATTTTCTTGATCTGTATCTAGTCTGTCACCATTTTGCTAATAATTATCTATCAACAAAAAAAACCCGCTTAATTTTTATTCTTTTGATATCGATGATCAACCCCGATGACAAATACAACAAAAACTAAGAAAAAACACAGTTTAATAAACCATAGAAAAAATCAGCATAAAGCGAGATGTATATTGTGGAAGTAGGTGTTTCAAACTTTGAACTTTCTAAATAAGAAAATCATGTACCTGTTGATCACACCATCAACAATGACCTGAATTGGGTTCTGATCAGTCAACAAATGGATGATTTCCATCGCATGCTTGATAATGCGAACATCCATCAGCTTCTTTCCATAGGTACGACCGTGCATCATGAGTGAATTGGTCGGCCTCTCTACAATAGGGCACCGAGCGTTTCGAACCTCTTAGCTTGTCACCTTCCAGCAATATGGGGCATATAGGTAGGATGCCTGGCTGCTGTGGCAGTAATGTAATCATCCACAGAGAGATCACTGACCTATGCACACACAAAAACGTCATATAAACATACTATATCCAGAAAGGCAAGGGTAATGGTGGCTACTCCACATGACAAAAACAGGTTAAACTTTAGAAATAAAACTTTAAATAGTATGAACTGACTACAGAGCATATATAACATGAAACCAATACTTAGCAGAAATTCGTAAGCTTTAAAAGTCTATAATGTAACCAAAAAAGCCCAAATCTTTATCACAACATTTTTCATAAGGAAAACATACAAAATCATTTCAAACCTTCAATGAAAAGGTTAATCTACATGCATCTATGTTGCTATATAAACTTCCATGTCTACTTTTGTATTTTAAGACATACAAATGTGGAAGAAATGATTGACAAACTCTCTAACATGACTCTGTAATATTGCTCCTTTTAACCACAAGGTGAGGAATGTTGGTTATTAAGTTAGTTTGATATCCCAATTGCACATAAGCTTGAATGAAAACAAAACGACCCAAAACTGAATTGAAAACACATAATGCAATGCGGAAAGCAAAACCGACTGTGGGACCTCTACGAAGCAACCCAAATGACAACAACGGTAGCAAATAGGAAAAGCCCAAACTTATATTCCAACCCATCCAATCCAACACAAACCTAGAATCAAAACAAGAAAAAGCACAACAAAATAACTCTCAATCACTCAATTAGTAAACAAAAATCAAAAAAATTACGTTGGGGGAGCTATACCTTCCACCCAATTCTAAAATTCGAATGCAAATTAGTGTGAAAATACAAAAAAGATTTAAAGGGGTATAGGCAGTAAGAAAGTTTTCTTAAAACAATGGAATGAATTAGGAACGCCAAATATTATTTGGAGTAGCAGAGAAGGGAAAGGGGTGACTTACATAGGGTAAAACAACGTTTAATAGAAGAGGAAAGATCCATTGCATGAACCGAACAGTGATGTAGCAAGGTCCTGTAACTAAAAAACGTGAAGATCAATAAAATTGATTAATGCAAACGAATGACAACAGTTTCAAAGTATTCAATAGCCAAGTGTTTCAAATGTCTAAATTTCAACTATTCAACCACATTTCTATTAAATATTCATGTAGTCGCTCTATTTCATTGAATCATCCTATCTACATAAGCAAAGAGACTTTTAAAACCAAAATACATGAACAGGGTATACCTTTATCTTTAGCAAGAACTGGAAGACGGAGAAGATCTCAAATGGCTCTGCAACAGCTGCCAAAACAACGAAATCAGATACTCCCCTGTTTAGCGTGTTTGATGCTATTAATCAACAAGCCAAAGCTATTAATTAATCTGAACAAATATATACATAAATTGACATTAATATTTTTCTCAAACTTGAAAATTAGAGATGTAGGACGCTGGAGATGTTTTTCAGTTTGAGAAAGCCAATCGAGATGTAAGACGCTACAGCCAGCACGTCGAAGAAACTGCAGCTTCCGGGAAGAACCCACCACCTTACCCTCGACCAGAGCAAAAAGCCGGTGTCTTTATGTCAAATCAAACCCATCACACACTCGCGAGAGGTGTACGGTGGTGCGGATTAGCCATTTCAAATGGCCGATGCCGGCGGTAAACGTCAAACGATCTGGAGGCGTGGGGGAGAGGGGTGAGCGCAAAATTCGCCGCCGCCGATAGCCATACGTACACCTCTTGAATGAATACCCTAGCTAATGAACGTATATTCTTGCTGTTAAACCAATTAACTGGGCCTATTTTCATTGGGCCATTTTACTTGACTGCTTAAAATACAGGCCCAAACGCGAAAAAAATAGCAAAAAACCGTCGACGCGGCTCAATGGCTGAACTTTTGTTCTCTTTTCTTATAGAGAAAGATATATATATATATATATATATATATATATATATATATCTCAAAAGAATCAAAATATTCCTTGTGGGCCCCTAAATATTCCTCTTGTCTTTTGTTTGATTCTTTTTGTCTTCTTTTGTTTTCTTTCTTTCGTTTTCTTTGTGGTAATGGCAAATATATGTGTATATATATATATATATATATATATATATATATATATATATATATATATATATATATATATATATATATATATATAATATATATATCTTATCTTGTTAAAACTTTTTTTGTCGAAATACTCGTGGTTCGTTTCTTTGTGTTCGATAAAAAAGATAAGATTTACTTGCGAAACGGAACCGAAGACCGAATCACGAGACGAGAATTTTGCCTGACTGAAGAAAGCTTGATTCGAGTCGACCCCCAAACTTGGTGATCAAGGCTTTCAAAATATCCCACGTAAAAATATGTTTTGAGGCCTAAAAATATGTATTTTGAAGGATGGAAGAATATACCACAAGCTTACAAGTTCAACGGGTCGGTTTTCCTACGTGCTTATACCGTAAAATACCTTCGACGAATTTGCGACCCAACTTAGAGGCCTTTTCAGGGGAAGAGTCCTTGATGAAAGTTTTATATCTTTGAAAGAGCTTTCCAGCGGATTTTGAATCATGTCAATCGGAGGTCTACAACTCAAGTTATGGGCATTATACCAAAACTCGGCTCGAACTAACCTTTAACTCGGTTCGAACAACAAAAATCCTATAAATAGACCCCTTTCTCCACCACTTTCCTTTGCCCCTTCTTCCCCCTCCTTCTCCTATCTTCTCCCTTATATTTTTTTACGTTTTTCGGGGCCTATATATATCTATATTGATATATATATTTGTAAGTTGTAGTAATGTTATAATATCGTTTTCATTTCGTTCGTTTCCGTTCTTCGTTTTTTCTTTCATTTCTTTCCGTATTTCGTTTCTTTCATTATATAACTATAACTATATCTATCTATTTATATTTATATATATAGATCTATGTAATTATACTTATATATATACTTATGTACATATATATATAGTTATGTATCTATATATATATTTATAGATCTATACATTTATATCTATATATATACTTATGTATTTATATATATATCTATATATTTATATATATATATTAACTATATGTATATCTAAGTACATATGATGATGAGAGGCTAAAGCACGTTGGAACAAGCTCGTGAAACCGATTCTTAGCAACATCTTGATTTCGAATTTGGATTATCTTGTAAGTTTTAATAAAAATTGTATCTTTTCTATGTTTTGATTGTTGTTATGCAATTTATATCGAGAGATGGTTGCTGTTTGATGTTTAACGTTTGACAAGAGTCGTTGTTAAACTAGATCACCATAGGAAAGTTTGGATCTTTAACCTATATATAACGAGAGTTGTTAGGTTGATATCTAGATTGCGAAATTGAAATAATTTCACACCACTGTTATGAAAGCGTTAATCTTTAAAATCGAAAGATAAGAGATTAATAGACGAATTTCTAAGATATTAGAAATTCATACCCACGATAGGTGAATCACAATTTTTGTTAAATCACCACAAGATAATCTGGAGTAGAAATTGAGGGTTGCTGGAGTCGGTGGATCACTGCTTGTTCGTTGTTAAATTGCTTGAAAGAAAAATCGTTGTGCTGTTTTGCATCGTCTTCATCATAGTAATCGTAGCAATTTTTATTGTCTTCTTAGTTTATAGATTAGAATTAACTTAGTTAGTTCGGTTCGTAATTATCTTTCCTGGCTTTGGATTGACAACCCTCTGTCCAGTTATTTGTTTTCGTTTTTAGTTTTTATTTCTCATGACACTTTTAGAAAAATTAAGAACTAGACCAACCTCGATTCCCTGTGGATCGACTCCGGTTTTTAATCGCTATATATACTACGATCCCTGCACTTGGGGTAAACCGGATTTATTTATTACTTGTTTGTTTTGCTTTGCTATAAAATCCGAGACAAGTTTTTGGCGCCGTTGCCGGGGACTCGGTACGGTTGTCTAGTTTTATTAATTTTTCTAGTTTTTGTTATCAAGTTTTTCGTAGGTAGGTTTAAAAAAAAAATTAAAAAAAAAAAATTCCCCTTATCTTATCTTGTCCCCCTTGTCCCCTACTCATAAAAAAAAAAATATTCCCCTCCCCTTATCTTGTCCCCCTTGTATATATATACACGTGGGTGGGGGCAACTGTATCCCAAATATTTATGATGAGTAGCCACGTGGGTGGGGGCAACTGTATCCCATTAACACACCAATCTGCAGCCGACACGTGGCAAAACCTGTAATATTATATGGTTTTGCCTCGTGTAAGGTCCAGATTAATTCTCTCAAATTGGGAGGGACTATAAATGTCCCCAAGTCCCCAACAATATATATATATATATATATATATATATATATATATATATATCTAGCATATCTATATATATATACACACACGCCACAAATATATATATATATATATATATATATATATATATATATATATATACATCCTTATATATATATTTCACCTTTTGGAAAGAAAATTAAAAAAAAAACGCACTCGGTAAATACCGAGTGGAGTCGGTAATTACCGGGAGAGAGAAAAAAAAATATAAAAAAACCAAGGAACACGTTTCAATCGTCGAGGTTGGGTGATGGATTCTCGGTGAATCCCACTCGCGGAAGCATAAGGAATAAAAAAATCCCGAAACCTCGTGATTTAGGTGTTGGTGTTCGAACCGGTTTTTGAAAACTCGAAGTCAATACGGGGTCATACAATCTTCTATCTAGGATTGAGGACATGGATGAGCAAAGTCGATAGCCATGCTTTGCAAGCGGCGACAGTGGCGGCTCTTATGATGTTTCGCAATCCTATGAATCAGACCCAGTCTTTTCCTCAGAACTCACATATTCTATTCTGTGAAAGATGTTGTCAACCTGGCCATGCTGTTGGCCAGTGTCAACTTCTTTCCACTTCTGCATATCAAGTTAATGCTGTCCAAAATCAAGGACAAGATACGGTCAAGCCATATGCCGCCTATGTGACAATGTGGGACATACTTCTCCTTTCTCGTCCTATGGGTGGACAGAGCGTTTTCGGTGGCCGCAATATCGAGTTTTAACAATCGCCTTCCGGCCACGCAATTTTCCAAATCGTGGTTTCAATTTTCGTAATCCAAATTTCTATCAAAACCCGAACTTCGGTCCGGGACCAAGATATCAATTTTTCCAATCAAAATCAAAGTTGGTCCGGCCAATCTTTTCCTCAACACTTTCATAATTCTCAAGGCCCCTCTCAATCCGACGATTTTGAAGCTAAATTAGAGGAGCGAACAATAATTTCCACTCCTTTCGAAGGAGCAAGATGAGAATTTCCAACTCCTTCTTAGTATGCTTAAGAATCTTGAGAGACGGCTCGGGAAAATGGCTCAAGACCATGGCATTGACCTAGCTCCCCCACTCCTTTATGATAGAGAAGAGGTCAGTGCTATGAATTTAGGATCCGACATTCAACTTAGTGAAGTAGAAGTGTCAAGCTCCCCTCCTACATGGTGTGATGCTGAAGACGGTTGTCCTATGATAGAGCCGACATTAGAGATGGTTGAAGATGTTAATCACCAAGAAGGTGAAGAAATACACCCGGTGTTGGAGAACATAGAGGACACTGTGCCTGAATTAGAGATAAGTCATCCGGAGGAAGTCACAACTAAGGAGCCGTTGGAGCCAAAGAGTGTTGAGGTGGTTGTGGATAAGCAAGTGAGCGAAGCAAAAGTGATCTTCCCACTTGATCACTATATTTTGGACTGGGATGTGGAAGCACCTAATCCGGTTCTTATTTTCTTGGGAAGATACTTCACCAAAGTGCCTAGAGCCAAGGCACGACGGAGTCTATATAGAGATGAGATGGATGGCTCGTATTCTGAATATTCGTTGAAGAATCATGCAAGAAAAACTTATCCATTTGATAATGGATAGTAAGGTACGTGTGCTTTTATTGTCGAGCCAACGACGTTAACCAAAAGCGCTACCGGGAGGCAGCCCGATAATAATAATAATAATAAATAATTTGGATACGACTAGTAATGAAATGTAGAATTTGTGATAGAAGTTGAACACATAGCACAACCAAGTATCAGGATGAATGTTTGAATGTCTTTTAAAGGGAACGATTAGGTGGTTATCCGAAAATCCCGAGGGAGTACACAGAAAACGTTCAAATGCATCATCTCTTAGACTTAGGTTGTTGAACCCTTGAGGATCCGGGTATAAAAGACTCAATACTCTTTCATACATTTCATTTTATGATCTAGTCTGTTTCCCGCCTTAATAAAACTGCGTGTAATAAAAATGAATTTAGACTTGATTATGATATATGCTCATGTGATACTCTCTATGATACGTATATGCTTAGATGTCCTATGTTTTCCCTGTATGGTGAATTTTCCATCTGAGCGATTATTTCATGTGCTTGTATCAAACTTTTCTGTGCAATATGTTATATTCCCCCATGTCCCCGAGATATTTCCGTGTTTGTCAAGTGTGCAGGATATTTGTGATAGCATTTGTGTGCGTTCAGACGAATTCAGTTTTCCGGTGGATGGTCCACAGTCTACTGCTTTCATCAAGCATTTCTGGAGCTGATTCTAGGCCACTTCAGGAATTGCCACTTTCGAACTACAATCAGCTAAGTGTTCTTTTTCTTTTTTCTGCACAACCTGAGGGCACGTTGTGATTTAAGTGTGGGGGAGGGATTGGTTTATGTGTATCTACCATTTGCTTAAATTATTTTGATTCTATGCTAAGGGCTAAATTTTTCAAATTTTTGTTTAGCCCCGAGTAAGCAATGCATATCTTTGTTCGGTTTTTTTTAGTCATTGATGCTTTATACCGTATGTTTAGTAGGTTAGTTGTTTCACCCGATATTATATTTTTCACAAGCCATAGTGAATGATGAGCTAGAATATAAAGCTATACCCCTTTTGATTAGTGATTTTTGATTATCTTATAAGTCATGTGCTTAGTGCTAACGTACGTATCGTGAGAATTATGATAGTTTGTGTTTAGATCCAAAGTATGTTATACTGTGAATATCTTAGGTTTGAATGTGATAAGTAAAGCGTAACTATTGTAATTAAAAAAAAAGTTGAGTTAAATGGAATTAATTGTGTGTGTCGGAAGCTGGTCGATGATTTGAGTGTGGTAGGTCATATCTCGAATGTCCTATACCACTATGATGATCAAAATCTCACGATAGTCAGAAGAAGCTGCCTTATGATTTGAGTAAGGTAGGGTATATCTCGAATATCCTATTCTGCTATGACGGGCAATAGCTCATTCTGATGTGCGTTTAAATGAGAAAATTAGTTAAATCAACTTACATAAGAAAGTGGTATGAATTGAGTGAAAGACTTAGTTATCGTATACCTTATCCCCAAGTATAAACCGACGTATATGTTGTAGGGATTATCCTCTGAGTATATCAGAAAGGCCCTAGATATATTCTATCATTCTTTTCGGGATATGTCACGTTTTGTAGGGTACATCTTATAAGTATCATTTATTACTAGCTTGAAGGGGGTATTAGCTAGTTTGCTTTGAATTTTTCAAGTTTGGACTTAGTGGAAGTTTTCTATGGCTATGCACACACACCAGGGTGAACCTCTGATTTATTGAATATATGTTATATTTGCTGAGGTGTCTATCTTTTCTCGAGCCTTGATTCTTGTTTTGCTCGGGACGAGCAAAAGATAAGTGTGGTGGAGTTGTTAAGGGTGATTTTATACGATTTCTAATGATATATTTTATAATGATTTTCTCCACATTTATATAATTTGCATAGAAAATGAGCGTTTAATCGGTTTATTGAGCAAGTGAGGTTTTAAATGATTTATTTGCAAAGTTGGTTAATATATGTGTTTTTATTGTTGATTTCTTATCTTTATGAATGTGATTACACTTTGTAATGTTTTGATGTCTTGTAGATACATATTTTCGATCTAAAAGATGATTAAAAGACGATAAGGTTCGGATTTTGAGCATTATTATATCAACTCAAGTCATAATTACTAAGTTTTATCAAAATGTATAAGTAGTAGTTATCTATATATATATATATATATATATATATATATATATATATATATATATATATCTCAAAAGAATCAAAATATTCCTTGTGGGCCCCTAAATATTCCTCTTGTCTTTTGTTTGATTCTTTTTGTCTTCTTTTGCTTTCTTTCTCTCGTTTTCTTTGTGATAATGGCAAATATATGTATATATGTGTACTGTACTGTTAAAACTTTTGTTGTCAGAAATACTCGTGGTTCATTTCTTTGTGTTCAGATAAACAAGATAAGATTTACTGCAGAAACGGAACTGAAGACTGAATCACGAGACGAGAATTTTGCCTGACTGAAGAAAGCTTGATTCGAGTCGACCCCCAAACTTGGTGATCAAGGCTTTCAAAATATCCCACGTAAAAATATGTTTTGAGGCCTAAAAATATGTATTTTGAAGGATGGAAGAATATACCACAAGCTTACAAGTTCAACGGGTCGGTTTTCCTACGTGCTTATACCGTAAAATATCTTCGACGAATATGCGACCCAACTTAGAGGCATTTTCAGGGGAAGAGTCCTTGATGAAAGTTTTATATCTTTGAAAGAGCTTTCCAACGGATTTTGAATCATGTCAATCGGAGGTCTACAACTCAAGTTATGGGCATTATACCAAAACTCGGCTCGAACTAACCTTTAACTCGGTTCGAACAACAAAAATCCTATAAATAGACCCCTTTCTCCACCACTTTCCTTTGCCCCTTCTTCCCCCTCCTTCTCCTATCTTCTCCCTTATATTTTTTTTACGTTTTTCGGGGCCTATATATATCTATATTGATATATATATTTGTAAGTTGTAGTAATGTTATAATATCGTTTTCATTTCGTTCGTTTCCGTTCTTCGTTTTTTCTTTCATTTCTTTCCGTATTTCTTTTCTTTCATTATATAACTATAACTATATCTATCTATTTATATTTATATATATAGATCTATGTAATTATACTTATATATATACTTATGTACTTATATATAGTTATGTATCTATATATATATATTTATAGATCTATACATTTATATCTATATATATACTTATGTATTTATATATATATCTATATATTTATATATATATATATTAACTATATGTATAGCTAAGTACATATGATGATGAGAGGCTAAAGCACGTTGGAACAAGCTCTGTGAAACCGATTCTTAGCAACATCTTGATTTCGAATTTGGATTATCTTGTAAGTTTTAATAAAAATTGTATCTTTTCTATGTTTTGATTGTTTGTTATGCAATTTATATCGAGAGATGGTTGCTGTTTGATGTTTAACGTTTGACAAGAGTCGTTGTTAAACTAGATCACCATAGGAAAGTTTGGATCTTTAACCTATATATAACGAGAGTTGTTAGGTTGATATCTAGATTGCGAAATTGAAATAATTTCACACCTTTGTTATGAAAGCGTTAATCTTTAAAATCGAAAGATAAGAGATTAATAGACGAATTTCTAAGATATTAGAAATTCATACCCACGATAGGTGAATCACAATTTTTGTTAAATCACCACAAGATAATCTGGAGTAGAAATTGAGGGTTGCTTTGAGTCGGTGGATCGTGCTTGTTCGTTGTTAAATTACTTGAAAGAAAAATCGTTGTGCTGTTTTGCTTCGTCTTCATCATAGTAATCGTAGCAATTTTTATTGTCTTCTTAGTTTATAGATTAGAATTAACTTAGTTAGTTCGGTTCGTAATTATCTTTCCTGGCTTTGTATTGACAACCCTCTGTCCAGTTATTTGTTTTCGTTTTTAGTTTTTATTTCTCGTGACACTTTTAGAAAAATTAAGAACTAGACCAACATCGATTCCATGTGGATCGACTCCGGTTTTTAATCGCTATACTACGATCCCTGCACTTGGGGTAAACTGGATTTATTTATTACTTGTTTGTTTTGCTTTGCTATAAAATCCGAGACAGGGTGTTCACAATTTGATAATCAGCAACACTAAGGGTATGCTAATGATCAAATTCAGAACCGACAATTTATGGGATCAAAACAAAAATACAACGGAAACACACAATTCTTGGAATCAACTCAGACAAGCCTCTTACGGTGAGTGAAGACCTACAAATCAATGTAGTCAACACTTACAAGGGCCTTGACTGAAAGACTTCTAAATATTGTATGAATCAAAACAACATCACAAAGACCAGAATCTAAGACACATGACTTCTGTCAAAGTGCAGAAATCAAGACTTCAATTTTTGATCCTTCACACAGACTTAAGGCACGTACACAAGGCCTCACTAGGCAAGATTAACTTGGCACTTCGGACCAATCAATCTTCTGTCTACTACCTTAATCAAGGATGATCAAACACAGAATCAGGATTTCAGAACAACCGAACAGACTCAGAACAACAAGTAAGACTAGTATCAAACAAGACTACTATCAAGCTAATCTAGGCAATCACAATTCACATAAAACACGAAAATTGAAAAGCAATTGTGTTAAAGTGTTACCTAGACACAAGGAACACTAAAACCTCAATTCAGCACTCTGTCAAAGCTATTGATCAGAACCTTACTTCTTAATAGCCAAGACCAGAATTAGACACCAACTTCAGTTCAAAACAAGACACCAAAAATGAGAAATTTTAAGTGATTATGGAATGTATGATTGCTCAAGAAAGTAATTCTGAGTTGTTGCGATCCTAGTTAATGTGACTGGCTATTTATAGCCTTAGAGGTATGACTAGACCTCAAGGCTGTGGTGTGAACAAAATCAAAAAGAAATCTTTTAGAATCCGAGGCAATAACTGCAGTGATATTACCAACCATGGTTTACCGTCCTTCCCTTGGTTCAAAGTGTTGAGTATACTTTCTAATAAAGGTCTCGTTAGGCAAGAAATGGAGAAAGTAATACTTAACCAATGAACCGAACCGATTTGGTTAACCAAGCAATCACCGATATTGTTTAAACCGACCGATTTCTTTATGATTAAGTTCAATAGCACAAGTGGAGGCACCCGGTTTGGTCATGGTTCGCTTTGACACATTTAGCAACTTACCTCGCTTGAACCCGACCTATTCCTAAAACCAAATTCAGAACCAAATATGATGCTAAATGGTCTGAATTTAATTTTAAGGCATCATTGGGTCACTACCCTCAGCATTGACTCGACCCTTGAATTCCTAGGGTGTAAGACCCTCAGTCAATTTACCTAATCCGTACACACCAAAAGGGTCAAGCCATTATACCCGAGCAAACCGGGTCGAGATTCACCGGTTTTTTGAGTCTGACTCATTGAAAAGAGTACCACCAGGCACTGAACCAGCACCACTTCAATTTTCAATGAACAAGGACTGAATTGGTGCTAAATTCAGTCTTAGCTTTCCAGGAACGGTCACAACCTAAATCACAAACGGATGGCACAAAATCAGGCAGCAATCGGATTCAAATCAGCAAAAATAAATGACATAATACGACATTAACTCAGAAAGATATCACCTTAATTTAGAGTTGACTGCAGGTCCATAGATTCGGACTTAAAGCTCGAATAAGCATCGAAATGGTGGAAAATTCGGACCTTTCACACTGAGCCTTCAATCGACACAAAAGGAAAGAAAAATCAGGGCAATAATCTGTTCGAATCAATAATAATAAATGATAAAACGATATAAACATGAAATAATACACTGTATATGCTTCTTAATGAAACGCAATCGGGAAAGTTGCAAGCTTTACGAATCTGTGAGCAAGACAACACCGAATCGAACATTTAATGCTCGATATTCATCAGAGAAGGAAGGAGAGAAGATGACAGCCGGATTTTCTGGGATTTCGAAGGATTTTCATTGAATACGAGCAAAACGGCTGGAGGTTTCGAAAGTGAGGATTAGGTTTCAGACAAAGACGGAAATGGATTAGAGTTCTGGGTTTGGGGGTTTTGTCAAAAGTCAGGTCAAAAGGGCTAGATTAAAAAATGACTTAATTAAATTTGTCCAGCAACATTATGTGATAGATAATTTAAATAATTAATAAACCCGATTAGTTTAAATAAGGTATTTAATTAATCTGTAAAAATAATAACTTATATAAAAGATTTAAATAATATAATACACATATAATATAAATTACTCAAAAAAAAAA
Organism: Gentiana straminea; assembly: GCA_036785695.1. Classification (NCBI taxonomy): domain Eukaryota; kingdom Viridiplantae; phylum Streptophyta; class Magnoliopsida; order Gentianales; family Gentianaceae; genus Gentiana; species Gentiana straminea. Next base: position 1,820,662 of record JAVUPR010000345.1, on the reverse strand, counting down.
CTTTAATAGAGGAGATGTTACTTTTGAAAATTAATCAACTCTACACAAGTGTACCCCAAAATACTCAACACTTTTGGATACCAAATTCCAACATTGATTGTTTGTTTCAATTATTTGATGATCCTCTTGGCTGCTAGTAAGTGAGATTCCTTAGGTTGAACTTGGAATCTTGTACAAACTCCTAGTACAAATGCTATTTCAGGTCTGTTTGCAGTTAAATAGAGTAAAGATCCAATAATTCCTCTATATAACTTTTGATCAACATCCTTTCAATTTTCATCCTTCTCAAGAATAACTCTTGCACACATTGGTGTATCTGATACGCCACTTGTATCCATTCCATATTTATGTAAAAAGTCATTTGTATACTTGGCTTGATTGATAAAGATGCCATCTTCCATTTGTTTCACTTGTAAACCAAGAAAATAAATGAGCTCTCCCATCATGTTCATTTGGAACTTGCTTTTCATCAGATTGCAAATTTCTCACATAGCTTTTCATCTTCTGATCCAAAAATAATGGCATCAACATTGATTTGAACTAGTAAAGTGCTTGTACCATCTTCTAGCTTGAAGAGAGTCTTGTCAATGGTTCCTTTGCTGAATCCATTGTTGATTAAGAATGTGATAATGTTTCATACCAGGCTCTAGGTGCCTGTTTGAGTCCATATAGTGCCTTTTTGAGCTTGTACACTTTGTCTTTCTTGCCTTTGAGTTGGAAACCAGGGGGTTGTTCCACATATACTTCTTCTTCTAGAAGTCTATTCAAAAATGCACTTTTGACATCCATTTGATATACTTTGATATTCTTGTGTGCTGCAAAATCCAGAAAGAGTCTTATTGCTTCCAATCTTGTTACCGGTGCAAAGGTTTCATCATAGTCCATGCCTTCAGCTTGAGAGTATCCCTTTGCAACTAGTCTTGCTTTGTTTCTGACAACAGTTCCCTATTCATCCATTTGTTTCTGAATACCCATTTTGTTCCAATGATGTTTGCCATGTCTGGTCTATCAACAAGTTCCTCGACCTCATTTCTCCCAAATTCATTAAGCTCTTCTTGCATGGTTGTAATCCAATCAGCATCTTGAATTTCATCATCTATTGTCTTGGGTTCCACCTGTGATAGAAAACAAGTTAACATGCTCTCTAGTTGTCTTCTGGTTCTGACTCCTGTATGAACATCTTCAATGACTTGTTCTTCAGGGTGATCTCTCAGCCAATTCAAATCAGGATGAAGTTGTGTTGGTCCCAGAGAAGGGTGAAACTATAGTCAGAGAGGGGGGGGGGGGGTGAATGACAATAGTGGAGTTTCAAAAACTTTTCTTCTTCCAGTTAAAAGCTTTTGGGCAGCGGATAAGTCCCTTCTTATACTATATTGTTTTCAAATCGGTTTAGACAGTCACAGATGCAAATTAAGATGTATGCAAATTAAATGAATGCTGTAAAGTAAATTGCAGAAATTAAATTGACACAAGGCTTATAGTGGTTCGTGGTGGTGTAATCCCTTAATCCACTCTTCTCCCGTGATGATTGGAGGAATTCACTATTGTTTTCACAAATACAATAGTATGATTGTCCTTGGCTTCCCAAGCTTCACAATCTACAAGACTATCACTCCTTGACCGCAACAATGCCTTCGGTGATTCAGCTTCCTTCTCGTCGTTCCTTAAGATCAATATCCTTCAACAAACCTATCACAGATTCAACTCCTTCTCGCATTGCCTCGATTCGCTTGCTTCGCTTGATGTGAATGTGATTCACACACTTGCTTGATCAATCCTCACTTCTGAGTATGACTTTGTAGCTTTGAAGTCTGAGTTGATCACTAGATGTATCCTTGTAATTTCAGGGAGAAGGCTTTTCAAATTGATAGAGTTTCTGCTAGATTTTTCTTTCTTGATCGTTGTTTTCTTTTTCTGTCAATGCCTTCTATTTATAGCCTTGAATACCTTCGTTTTTGAAATTCCGTCCGTTGGCTATAATAATGAGGGAATAATCCTTGATTTTATTCTTGATTCCCCCTTAATTGTATTCTCCTTAATTTCAGTGATCGGATTCTTTCTTCAAACGTATAGCAGATAATCCGTCCTTGATTGATCCTTTAATGATTTGAGCATTTAATGCATGATCCTCTGAATCTTCATCGTTTATCAATTCTGGCCTTGTAAGTGTCTCTTCGCCGTTTCTAGAACGGTCGAGTGAGCCTACTGGCTTAGCCGTCACTTCTTCTTCGCTGTTTTGTTTTCTCTTTGCCGAAAGTCAGTTTACTCAGCCGCTTCACTGTTTCCTTCTTTGTTCTAGTATTTGGAGAGTCTTTGAACTTCACTGATCCTTGATTTGGGTGAGACCAGTGTACACAATATTTGAACATTGAGTTTTATCATTTAAAACATAACTTAGACTTATCCAAGGTCATCACAGACTTCCTTGGTTATAAGTCTGACCATAAAGTCTTCATTACTTCTCTGCTGGTGCTTGGCTGGCTTCACTCTGCCGAATATCTGTCTTTGCTTTGCCATCTTACCAACTAGTACAATACTTGTCTGACTTAACTTATACAACTTGTCAGATCCTAAGTAAAGACTTATACAGAGAATTCTAACTTATTTCAGGCTTGCTATAACAGCTAGTATGGCCATCATCAAAACATAGCAAAATGTTCCTAACAATTTCCCCCTTTTTGATGATGCCAAAACCCTCATAAGCCTGAACATAAGTAATCAAGATTTTCATAGTACACAACAGATAAAAAGTTCAATAATTTTACTCATTCATCATAGGGCAATAAGATATTGCATCTTTTTATTTAAAATGAACAAAGGCAAATGATAAGATAAATTGAATTGAATTAGGCAACAGGCAATTGGTTTACTTCTTCATTTCTTCAAACCTGATGCCCTTGCCTTTGCTGTCCTCGCCTTTGCTGCCCTTTCTCTTTCCACTGAAGCTTTCCACCTTTCCCTTCCCACTGGAGCTCTCAGGCTTTGAGTTACCTTCCCCCTTTGTGGCAGCATCAAAACGTGCCTCAAGGTCTGCAATTGCCGCATCAGACTCAGGGAGAGGGCCATACTTTCTCTCCAGTATTTTGTTGTTGGCCTCACCAACTTTGATGAGAAAGTCCAGTTGCTTGCCAGAATGTTCCATGATTTCCTCTATATGCTGAATTTTGGCTGTGTGAGCATTGAGGGTGTCTACCAATGGCTTGAGATTGTTGTCAACCGTCTCAGCATGGTATTCAAGATTGGTTTGGACATGGTGAGGGATGAGGTGTTGTAAGTTGCAAATTAAGTTTCCTTGTCTCTCCAAGACCTCATCTTGGATTTTGATATGGCTGATGAGGGCCTCAATCTTGTGATTGAAGGAGGTTGCTTCACTCCTGGCGCCTTCGATTTTGCCTCGCCGTAGTATTGCCTTTCTATGTCCACAATGAGGGGTTGAATGTCCAGATTGAACACTCTTTCTGGATCAATTTCTTCTGGTGCCATATGGGCATCTTCCTCACCCTCATCACTTTCATCCTCAGCATCTTCACCTTGCTTCTCCTCATTTTCTTCTTCAACTTCTTGCTCTTCCTTTTCCTCTTCTTCCTTTGTATCTTGTGCTTCTTCCTTTTCTTCCATCTGTTCTTGTTCTGCCTCATTAGACACAGGGTCATTTAGAGGTTGTTGTTGAGTGTGGACTGCTTCATCTACCACTGGTCCCCCTTGTGCAATTGTGGGGGAGTTGACAAGTTCGGCCGAGTGAGCTTTATCACCGGCTCACTTGGTCGGTTGTCAACTTTGCCTATGCTTTTGAAAAGCACTTCCCGGAGAGTCGCTCATCATCGAAATTTCCAAATCTTCTTGATTTGTTTCAGGATTTCCTCCTTCTGAGTGGTCATCTTCTGACTCATCTTTATCTTGTATCTCCTCCTCATCAGATGAGGTGAGTCTATATCCTTCTTCACCTTCTTCCAGGTAGGTGACTCCCTCTGGCTGCGTTTCTTCTTCTGTTGCTGTGTCATCACTGATGGTCACAGGCTCATCCAAATTGCTGGTGTCAGGCATATTGGCCTCCTCTTGTGTCTTTTGAGATCTGGTTCTCCGTCCCACTCCTGATCTACTGCCTTCAGGTTGCTTTCTTTTGCTCCTAGCTATGGGTTTGGGTTTTAGGGAAGCCTTGATGTAAGTAAACATCGTCCTGGATTTGTGTGGAGACTGCAAGTTTGTGGGTCGTACTTTCAATTGATTGAACAAATGTTGAAGAGGGAACCCATATGATTTCTTCTCCCAGAAATCACCCTTTTTCTGCAAACCCTTGCCTGGTGCAGTGATGGATAGATCGATTTCCTTTTGAATTTGATCCTTCATTCGATTGAACACAAATGTTGCCCACCAAATTTGATGCGATTGTAGATAATGGCCATCGCTTTAATTCGTACCTCGCGGGTTTTCCATTGACCCTTTTCTGCCTTCAATATTTTTGGTGATAACGGGTGCAAACTCAGCAAACGGAAGTTTGAGCGTTGATCTGGGTAGATTGTATGTTTTGCTGTTTTTCTTTGGACTTTTGGCTATCTCAGTCCAGAACTTTGCAATGTCAGTTGTGACAAGCTTGACATTAGCAGGTCCTTTCAATGGAAGGTGCAGGTAACGGTTGAGTGCACCTGGTGTGATGATTATTTCTCTTCCAAAGATTGAGCTTTGGATGCGATCAACTTCAGTCTTCTTTGTGCTAGGCACAAACTTGGCGTTTTTCCAAAACGCTATCAAATTCTCATAGCAGATTCCAGTTATTGGAGGATTTAGGAAAGTCATCAGCCCCAAATTCGAGCAGCAATCAACCAGACGTTGAGCTTTTGAGTCATTATCACAAAATGAGAGATAGTGCTCGTGTTTGAAAAACGAGCCGGTTATGATTGATTTTTCGTAGTATTTTTCGCAGCGTGATTTGGGAGGATGAAGCCATTGATAGGTAGAGGAGGATTAGAAGAGTATGTCTTGAGGTTTCAGTGAGAAAAAGTAGGGTTTGTAATTTGCAGAAGTATGTAAAGATTTCTGAAAATCTCTAAGTCTTGTTTTTATAGTGTGATTTGGGTAGTGTGAACGTGGTTTTGAATATGGAAGGATTTGTGGCATAATGGCATGATTTTGCGTATGAAAATCGCGATATTCGAGTGGAGTGGGGGTGTGGTTTGAGGCAAGTAATGATAGAGCCCGGGAATCGAGGAGTTTATAATTCGAAAAATAATGTAATTACCTCCATGATCATAAGTTGATCGCCACGTGTGTACATAATAATCCTCCATAATTTCCTTATTCTCCACGTGTAATCAGAATTGATTTTGTTCACACTCTTAATTTGTCCAAGTCTTTATTTCGGTGAAGTGCCTTCGCTGGCCACTTAGCCGTTCTATAGGTTCTTTACTTAGTCGCTCCATTTCACCGTTCCTAACAATCGCTTAAGTTACCTTCGCCGGATGCCGTTGCCTTACTTGCCGCATCTCCCGTAACGGCAAATGTCGTACCGCTAATGAAGTCACTTAGCCGATTATTCCGCTTAGCCGCTTTTTGATACTTATTCAATTTCAATCATTCATAACTCGCTTCTTAGCTTGCCGAATCTTTCATAACTGAGTGGTTTAGTGAAGATGTCAGCCAATTGATCTTCAGTGGGTATGTGTTTTAGGATGACATCCCCCTTTTCAACATGGTCTCTGATAAAATGATGTCTCACATCAATGTGCTTTGTTCTTGAATGCAATACTAGATTTTCTGTAATAGATATTGCACTTGTGTTATCACACATGATTGGAATTGTTTTCTCTTCTACTCCATAGTCCCTTAGCTGTTGTCTTATCCACAGTACTTGTGCACAACAGCTACCTGCTGCTATGTATTCTGCTTCAGCTATTGATGTAGATATGGAGTTTTGCTTTTTACTGAACCAAGAGACTAGTCTGGTTCCTAGCATTTGGCAAGTTCCAGAGGTGCTTTTTCTATCTATTTTGCATCCAGCATAGTCAGAGTCTGAATATGATATCAATGTAAATCCTCCATCTTTTGGACACCAAATACCAACATTTAAAGTGTTTTTCAAGTATTTGATTATCCTTTTAGCTGCTAGAAGATGCGATTCTTTTGGTTGAGCTTGAAATCTTGCACATACTCCTACTGCAAATGCTATGTCAGGTCTGCTTGCAGTTAAGTACAATAATGATCCAATAATTCCTCTATACAATTTTTGATCAACATCTTTTCCTCCTTCATCTTTTCCATGTATGACTCTGGCACACATTGGTGTGTCTCGTCGTGCCACTTGTATCCATCCCATACTTGTGTATCAAATCTCTTGTATACTTTGCTTGACTAATGAAAATGCCATCCTTCATTTGCTTTACTTGAAGGCCAAGGAAGTAGTTTAATTCTCCCATCATGCTCATCTGAAATTTGCTCTTCATCAGGTTTGCAAATTTCTCACATAGCTTTTTATCCTCTGATCCAAAGATTATATCATCAACATAGATTTGCACTAGCAATGTGCTTGCTCCTTCCTCCAAGCTTTAAATAGAGTCTTGTCAATAGTTCCTTTGCTTTGAATCCATTCTTGATCGAAACCGTGACAAGAGTTTCGTACTGTGCTCTGGTGCCCGTTTGAGTCCATAGAGGGCCTTCTTGAGTTTGTATACTTTGTCTTCTTTTCCTTTAATTTGAAATCCAGAGGTTGTTCTACATAAACTTCTTCTTCCAAGAGTCCATTTAGGAATGCACTCTTTACATCCATTTGATAGACTTTGAAGTCTTTGTGTGCATCAAATGCTAGAAAAAGTCTGATTGCTTCCAATCTTGCTACTGGAGCAAAAGTTTCATCATAATCTATTCCTTCAGCTTGGGAATAGCCTTTTGCAACTAGCCTTGCTTTGTTTCTGACAACAGTTCCTTGCTCATACATCTTGTTCCCGAATACCCATTTTGCACCAATGATGTTGGCCATTTTAGGTCTGTCAACGAGTTCCCAGACTTCATTTCTTTCAAATTCATTTAGTTCTTCTTGCATGGCTGTGATCCAATCTGCATCTTGGATTGCATCATCTATGGTCTTGGGTTCCACTTGTGATAGAAAGCAGGTTAGCATGTGCTCCGGTTGTCTTCTGGTTCTAACTCCTGTGTGAATGTCTCCAATGACTTGTTCTTCAGGATGGTCTCTTAGCCAATTTAGATCTGGTTGAAGTTGATCTTCACTTGGTGCTTCCATACCTTCATGCTGAACATGAACTTCAACTTGAGGAGCTTCATCTGGTGTATTGGTATGTGGCTCCTCTTGATCTTCAAAATGATGATTCAGGATAGTAGTTGGTATGGTTGCATTTGTATAGATTTCTCTTTGTGGTGCTTTCTCTTCTTGATCTTGAAGATCTTCACCATTTGTGTTTGGTTCATCAAAAACCACATGTATTGATTCTTCAATCACCAAAGTTCTTTTATTTAGTACTCTGAATGCTTTGCTGGTGTCTGAGTATCCCATGAAGATTGCTTCATCAGCCTTCTCATCAAAGGTATGCGCTTGATTCCTCGTTTAAGACAAAACATTTTGATCCAAACATGTGAAAATATGAGATATTGGGTTTTCTACCATTCCATATTTCATATGGAGTTTTTCCATGGTGTTTGTTGATGATTGATCTGTTTTGTGTATGGCATGCCGTGTTTGTCGTTCTTGACCCAAAATCTCTTTGGTAAACATGCTTCGCTATCATTGTCCCGATCGCTTCCTTGATGGTTCTCGTTTCTTCTTTCGCTACACCATTTTGTTGTGGAGTTCCCGCCGCAGATAGTTGATGTGATACTCCATTTTCTTCACAATAGGTTCGATAATTTCATTTAGAAATTCAAAGCCTCTATCCGATCCGATCTTGATAATCTTTAGTTCTTTCTCATTCTCGGAGTCTTCTCAATAAATCTGCGCTTCTTGAGTGTTTCTTTCTTCTTATTCATGAAGATGGTCCAGGTGTACTTTGAGAAGTCATCCACCACTACAAGAGTGTATTTCTTACCACTCACACTCACCGGTGTGACCGGTCCAAACAGTCCATGTGTAGCGTATGTAGAACTCTTGTTGTAGATTGATGAGGCTTTGACTTGAATGAGCTTTTTATTTGTTTTCCTTTCGACAAGCATCACATAGACTTTCTTTCTTGAATGTGATCTTCGGCAGGCCTTCAACTAACTTGCTCTTTGATAGTTTGTTGATGGTCTTGAAATTCGTGTGATTTAATCTTTTGTGCCGCATCCAAATTTTTGCCGATTGTTTATTCTTGACAAGTAGACATGTTTCTGCCTTGGCTGTTCTCCAATACACCACATACATGTTGTCTTGTCTTCTACCTGCAAGAACTATTGTGTTGGTTTGACTGTGAATCACTTTGCATCCTTCTTTGTTGAAGTGTACATTGTAGCCTTTGTCACAAAATTGACTGATGCTCATCAGATTGAAGTTAAGTCCCTTGACATATGCCACATTCTGAATCTTTAGATTGTTCTTGATTATTGTGCCTTCCCTCTTAATTTTGCCAGGGTTTTCTTTACCTCCAAATGTGACTTTGGGTCCATCAAAAGCTTTGAAGTCAGTGAGGCATCTCTTGTTTCTGTCATGTGTCCGGAACATCCACCGTCTATGTACCGACATCCTACAAAACAGATTAATTAAGTTTAGGTACCCAACACCGTTTGGGTCCATACCCGTTAGCAATCATGCCTCCCATACCAAGGGTGTATCCAAAAGGTCTTCTTTTTGGATAATTGAAGTCATCAACTTCATATGTATAAGGCATGGCAGAATAGCTTCTAGTATTTTTACTGAAGGTATTCTGATACTTTTCTCCACCTTTTGGTGCATTTGCATCCTTCTTTACTTTCCAAAATGCAGTAGGAAACCTTTCTTGCTTCATGTGTCTAGGAACAGATTAGTTTTTCTTAAACACATGATGTATTTTTTTGGAATGGTTTCTTCTTGTATTTTGCAGGAGCAACATTCCAATCATCCTCTGAAGGGTAAAGTCTTCCTTTTCCTTTCGATGGTTTTTGTTCTTGATTGACTGGAATGAGGATTTAGTTTGTCGTTTCACTACACTCGGGTTTTGACTTCACCGGAACAGATGATCTCGTTGGAGACATGGTTCGTCCCTTTCTAAATTTTGGTCCACTAGTGGTCCTCAATTTAGAATTGTGTTGACCATTATTCCTACGTTCATCCCGATCGTTGTAGCCAAGACCGTATCCGGATCCAAACCTTTTTGGGGGTTTGTAAGTCGGTGCTTTTAGTGGTGCAAAGGATACCTTCACCGGTGAGGAGATTTCCTTAATCGATCTCGTTAATAACGTATGTATGATCATCTCGCTTTTTGTTGATCATTTAAGTAGGTCTCCTTACTAGTTAATTCAAATTTTGCTTTATCCAGCTTCTTTCTTTAACCTCTTATTCTCTTTCCTTAGACCCTTGCATTCCTTTTCCGAATTTCATGATTCTTTTCAATTTCATCAAATTTAGTCATGAGATTTTGGACTAGGTCTACTGTATCTAATGGAAGACTAGAGGATTGTCCAGTGTTAGATGTGGATGCATTAGATGAAGAACAGGAACTAGATGTTACCTCAGTTTCATCTGATTCTTTAGCCATTAAACATAGGCTTGTTTCCTCAGTGTCTGAGCTATCACTTTTATCTTCATCCAATTCTTTGGTCATGAGACATAGACATGCTTTCTCATTTTCTGAACTGTCTTCTTCATCACTATCATCTGAGTCATTGTCAGATGATTCTTCATGCTTTTCATTGCTGGATTCTGCCTTAAGTGCCTTCTTGCTCCTTTTCTTTTCGTATGCTTTGTATTTCTTCTTTTCATCATCTTTGTCATTTTCTTCAGACAATCACCTTGAAGTGACCTTTCTTGTTGTAGTTGAAGCATCCGTATTCATCATCTTTCTTCTTCATGTCTCTCGGTTGAGCTTGACTTTTTGTTTGATGATGAATTTCCTTTGAATGGCTTCTTTTTAAACTCACAAAACGTTTAACTAATAAAGCTACCGTTCTTTTAGTTCTTGTGTCTCTTTGTCGATGCATTCAAGAAAGTTACTTTGTCAAAAGGTGCGCCTAATGCAAAGTGATTTTGTGTGTCTCTCGCCGGAGCAACATCTTCGCCGTTCAATTCGAATTCATGAGCTTTTAATTGGGACATCGGTGTCGAGTGTCGTTGCTCGCAAGATTTGTTGTTCCTCTCGATTACATCGATGTTATAATCTTCCATCTTTCGGTAGTCCTCTCAAGATCTTCGTGCATACTTCTTTTTGGGGATATGTGTGACCAAGTCATTGCGGTTCATCGATGATGCTTGAGAATCCGTTGTCCATCCGATCAATGGATTCACCGCCTTCATCTTGAAATTTTCAAACTTCTCGTTTTGCAACGATAGTTTATTTTCTTTGATCGCTTCGTATCCTTCATTGATTAGTGCCACTTGTCCCACATCTCCTTTCCCGTTTTGCAATCTTTTATTCTCATGAACATGTTGTCGTCTAGAGTCTTTAAGATCATATCTTTTGCTACAAAGTCTAGGTTTGCTCTTCTCCCGTCATCTTTGGTCCAATCTTTCTTGGGTTTGTCTATCTCCTTTCCTTGATCTCGCTCCCGTGCCTACCACGGTAGTGATCATGATTGGCCCGTCGTTGATTACATCCAAAGATCTCCTCATGAGTTGCCGCAAGATGAGATAACATTCTTATTTTATATTCATCAAAATTATTAACATTGAAAACGTATACTTTTGACAAGAAGTTTGAGGAATCCATCGTGGAATTGAAGATATAAATGACAAGAATGAAAAACTCGATTTGAAAACTACTTTGAAAATATGTGATCTCCTTGTTACCGTAAATTAGATCCGAACGTGTTCTCGATACTAGAACACTCGCTTCCGATACCAATTGTTGGTCCCGTAGAAAGGGTGAAACTATAGTCATAGGGGGGGGGGTGAATGACTATAGTGGAGTTTCAAAAACTTTTCTTCTTCCAAGTTAAAAGCTTTTGGGCAGCGGATAAGTCCCTTCTTATACTATATTGTTTTCAAATCGGTTTAGACAGTCACAGATGCAAATTAAGATGTATGCAAATTAAATGAATGCTGTAAAGTAAATTGCAGAAATTAAATTGACACAAGGCTTATAGTGGTTCAGGGTGGTGTAATCCCTTAATCCACTCTTCTCCTGTGATGATTGGAGGAATTCACTATTTTTTTCACAAATACAATAGTATGATTGTCCTTGGCTTCCCAAGCTTCACAATCTACAAGACTATCACTCCTTGACTGCAACATGTTCTTCGGTGATTCGCCTTTCCTTCTCGCCGTTCCTTAAGATCAATATCCTTCAACAACTATCACAGATTCAACTCCTTCTCAGATTGCCTCTGATTCAGTTGCTTCAGTTTGATGTGAATGTGATTCACACACTTGCTTGATCAATCCTCAGTTCTGAGTATGACTTTGTAGCTTTGAAGTCTGAGTTGATCACTAGATGTATCCTTGTAATTTCAGGGAGAAGGCTTTTCAAATTGACAGAGTTTCTGCTAGATTTTTCTTTCTTGATCGTTGTTTTCTTTTTCTGTCAATGCCTTTTATTTATAGCCTTGAATACCTTCGTTTTTGAAATTCCGTCCGTTGGCTATAATAATGAAGGAATAATCCTTGATTTTATTCTTGATTCCCCCTTAATTGTATTCTCCTTAATTTCAGTGATCGGATTCTTTCTTCAAACGTATAGCAGATAATCCGTCCTTGATTGATCCTTTAATGATTTGAGCATTTAATGCATGATCCTCTGAATCTTCATCGTTTATCAATTCTGGCCTTGTAAGTGTCTCTTCGCCGTTTCTAGAACGGTCGAGTCAGCCTACTGGCTTAGCCGTCACTTCTTCTTCGCTGTTTTGTTTTCTCTTTGCCAAAAGTCAGTTTACTCAGCCGCTTCACTGTTTCCTTCTTTGTTCTAGTATTTGGAGAGTCGTTGAACTTCACTGATCCTTGATTTGGGTGAGACCAGTGTACACCATATTTGAACATTGAGTTTTATCATTTAAAACATAAATTAGACTTATCCAAGGTCATCACAGACTTCCTTGGTTATAAGTCTGACCATAAAGTCTTCATTACTTCTCTGCTGGTGCTTGGCTGGCTTCACTCTGCCGAATATCTGTCTTTGCTTTGCCATCTTACCAACTAGTACAATACTTGTCTGACTTAACTTATACAACTTGTCAGATCCTAAGTAAAGACTTATACAGAGAATTCTAACTTATTTCAGGCTTGCTATAACAGCTAGTATGGCCATCATCAAAACATAACAAAATGTTCCTAACAAGTTGATCTTGATCTGGTTCTTCCACAACTCCAGCTTGTGCATCAACTTTATGATCTTGTGTTGGTGCTTTTGTTGTTGTATTGACTGGTACTTCATCTTGATCACCAAAGGTGTGGTTTAGAATAGTGGCTGGTACTGTTGTATTCATATAGACTTGTCTTTGTGCAGCTTCTTCTTCAAAGTTGTGTAAGCTTTCACCATTTGTGTTTGGTTCATCAAAAACTACATGAATTGACTCTTCAATCACCAAGGTTCTTTTGTTGAGAACTCTGAATGCTTTTCTTCTGTTTGAGTATCACATGAAGATTGCTTCATCAGCTTTTTCATCAAAAGTATGTAGTTGATTCCTGTTCAAAACAAAACATTTAGATCCAAACATATGCAAATGTGAAATGTTAGGTTTTCTTCCATTCCAAATTTCATATGGTGTTTTTCCATGGTGTTTGTTGATGATAGATCTGTTTTGAGTATAGCATGTTGTACTTACTGCTTCGGCCCAAAATCTCTTTGGTAAGCTTGCTTCTGCTATCATGGTTCTAATTGCTTCTTTGAGTGTTCTATTTCTTCTTTCTGCTACACCATTTTGTTGTGGAGTCCCTGCTGATGATGGTTGATGTAGTACACCATTTTCTTCACAATAAGATCTGATAACTTCATTTAAGAGTTCTGTTCCTCTGTCTGATCATATCTTGATGCTCTTCAATTCTTTTTCAATTTGTATTATTCGAAGCAAATTTGGTAGCTTCTTGAGTGTCTCTCTTTTCTTGTTCATGAATACAATCCATGTGAACTTGGAAAAGTCATCCACCACCACGAGAGTGTACTTTTTTTCACTTACACTTACTGGTGTGACTGGTCCAAAAAGATCCATATGCAACAGATGTAAGATCCTTATTGTTGATTGATGGGGTTTTGACTTGAAAGAGCTTTTAATCTGCTTCCCTTTCTGACATGCATCACAGAGACTTTCTTTCATGAATGTGATGTCTGGGAGGCCTTCAACTAGCTTGTTCGTTGATAGTTTGTTGATGGTCTTGAAGTTGAGATGATTCAGTCTTCTATGCCAAATCCAGCTGGTTGATTTATTATTCTTGACAAGCAGGCAGGTTTCTGATTTTGCTGTCTTCCAATCCACCACATACATGTTGTCTTCTCTCTTTCCTGCAAGAACAACTGTGATGGTCTGATTGTGAATCACTTTGCATACTTCTTTGTTGAAATGCACATTGTAGCCTTTGTCACAAAACTGACTGATGCTTAGGAGATTGAAGCTCAATCCCTTCACATAAACAACATTTTCGATCTTCAGAATGTTCTTGAACATAGTGCCTTCCCCCTTAATTTTGCCGGGGTTTTCTTTGCATCTAAATGTAACTTTGGGTCCATCAAAAGCTTTAAAGTTAGTCAACCATCCTTTGTTCCCTTTCACATGTCTGGAACATCCCCTGTCTATTTACCAGACATCCTACAAAACAAATTAACCAAGTTTGGTACCCAACACCGTTTGGGTCCATACCTGTTAGCAGTCATGCCTCATACTCCAAGTGTAAATCCAAAGGATTTTCTTCTTGGATGGTTGAAGTTATCAACCTCATAAGTATAAGGCATGGCAGAATACTTCTTGATAGAATTATTCTGATACAATTCTCTACCGTTAGGTGCATTTGCATCCTTTTTCACTCTCCAATATGCAGGAGGAAACTTATTTTCAAAATGCTTCTTGTGTCCAGGAATATGCCTGGGTTGGCTTTTCCTAAACACATGTTGCATGGCATGAAATGGTTTCTTTATGTATTTTGGGGTGCAACATTCCAATCGTCTTCTGAAGGGTAAAGTCTACCCTTACCTTTCAGTAAGCATTTTCCTTTACTAGGCTGGTAAGATGATTTACTATGCTGTTTCACTACACTGGGTTTTCACTTCACTGGTGCAGGATGAGTAGTTGAAACTATGCTCTGTCCTTTTCTGAATTTTGGACCAGTTTTGGTCCATGATTCAGAATTATGTTGTCCACTGTTTCATTTCTCATCTTGCAGTTGTAGCCAAGACTAGATCTGGATCCAAACTTTTTTGGGGTTTTGTAAGCTGGTGTATTGGGTGGTGCAGTGATGCTCTTAACTGGTAGGGAGGTTTTCTCAGCTGGTCTGTCCACATCAGATGAGTGATCATCTGCTGCTTGTTGATCAGTTGAGTGTACTTCCTTACTAGTTGACTCAGCTTTCAGTCCATCCAGTTCTTTCCTTATTCTTTTATTTTCCTCTCTCAGATTCTCACATTCTTGTTCCAGAATTTCATGATTTATTTGAATTTCTTCAAATTTACTCATGAGATATTGAATTAGGTTTGTAGAATCTAATGGGAGAATAGAAGATGTGCAGTGTCAGGTGTGGATGCATTTGATGAGTATGAACTAGATATTTCCTCTGTTTCTTCAATTTCTTTTGCCATCAAACACAAACATGCCTTTTCATTGTCTGAGCTGGTCTCTTCTTCATCAGCTGAGTCATTGTCAGAGGAATCTTCATCATTTTCACTACTGGTTTCAGCTTTTAGTGCCTTCTTGCTTCTTTTTGTATCTGAAGACTTGTATCTCTTCTTGTGTTCATATTTATCTTTCTCTTCAAGACAAACATCCTTGAAGTGTCCTTTCTTTTCGCAATTGAAACATATGTATTCATCATCTTTTTCTTGATGTCTTTTCATGAGCTTGACTTCTTATTTGATGATGAACTTTCATAGAACTGTTTCTTCTTACTAAACCTGTCAAAACGTTTAATCAGTAACGTGATTTGTTCTTTTAGCTCCTGTGTCTCTTTGCTGCTTGTGTCAGCCGTTTTGCTTTGCGGGGGTTGGTGGTCCCAGAGAAGGGTAAGACTATAGTCAGAGGGGAGGGGGGTGAATGAGTATAGTGGAGTTTCAAAAGCTTTTCTTATGTTCAAAAGCTTTTGCACAGCGAATAAGTCCCTTCTTTAAATGTTGGTTTCAAAGTAGATTATGCAACCACAGTTATAATATGCAATGAAATAAAGTGCTGTAAGTAAATTGCTGAAAGTAAATAGACACAAAGGTTTATAGTGGTTTAGGGTGGTGTAATCCCTTAATCCACTCTTCTCCTGTGATGATTGGAGGAATTCATTATTGTTTTCACAGATACAATAGTTAGATTGTCCTTGGCTACACAAGCCTCACAATCTCCAAGACTATCACTCCCTGGCGTCAAAAGCATCAGTGACTCAGTCTTCAACACTGCTCCTTAGGAACAAATCCTTCAGCAGCTACACAAAGGGTGCAATTCCTTCTCAGATGATCTGATTCAATTGCTGCAAACTGGTGTGAATAAGATTCACAAAGGGTGGATCAATCTCACTCCTTGATGTAGAATTGTAGATCTGAATTCCGAGTTTATCTTCTAGATATGTCTTTTAAGCTTAGAGAGAAGGCTTTTTGGATTTTGACAGAGTTTCTGCTTGTTCTTGTATATTCCCGATCGTTATTTTTCCAGTCTGTAAAAGCCTTCTATTTATAGCCTTGATAATCCTTGATTTGAAATTCCATCCGTTGGCTATTAATTGCTGAGAATAATCCTTGATTTAATTCTTTGATTCCTCCTTGGTTATATTCTCCTTGATTTGGGTGATTCGGATTTTATTCAAACGTCCATCATAAAATCCGTCCTTGATTGATTCTGCATTAATTGCTTGATTTGCTTATTTTGCACGTTCTGCAGACAGCATACTTGACTTTGCTATTTAAGCTGTTGCTTGACCGGCTTAGTGAATATTTTGCCTTTACTGTTGATATCTCATTCACTGTTTTTCTTTAGTCAGCCGGTGGAGCTTTTTCTTCGCCATTTTGCTATTTCCCTTCTTTCTTTGATTTTCTATGTATGCTTGTACTTCACTGATCCTCTATTTGTGTGAGATCAGTGTACACCATATTAATTGAAAATATTTCATTACTTGCAATATGTCTTAGACTTATCCAAGGTCATCACAGACTTCCCTGGTTATAAGTCAGTCCATATGTCTTCATGCTTCTCTACTGGTACTTGGCTGGCTTCACTCTGCCGAGTATCTATTCTTACTTAGCCGTCCTACCAACTAGTACAATACCTGTCTGACTCAACTTATACAACATGTCAGACTCTAAGTAAAGACTTATACATAGAATTCTAACTTATTTCTGGCTGGCTA
Organism: Gentiana straminea; assembly: GCA_036785695.1. Taxonomy (NCBI): domain Eukaryota; kingdom Viridiplantae; phylum Streptophyta; class Magnoliopsida; order Gentianales; family Gentianaceae; genus Gentiana; species Gentiana straminea. Next base: position 1,804,086 of record JAVUPR010000345.1, on the reverse strand, counting down.
TAACAGCAAGTATGGCCATCTTCAAAACATAATAAAATGTTCCTAACAGGGGTGCCACCAGTTCACTGGCCTTGTGTTCCTCTGCTAGTGCACTATCTTCATTGTTTAATTCAAATTCATGAGCTTTTAATTGATACATCAATGTCAAGTGTCAGTCGTTGCAAGATCTATTGTTCCCTAGAGTACTGATGTGATGATTCTTCATCTTTCCGGTAGACTTCTCAAGATTTTCAAGCAAACTTCTTTCTGAGGATATTTGTGACCAAGTTGGTGCAGTTCACTGATGATGCTTGAAAATCAGTTATCCATCTGATCAATGGATTCACCATTCTTCATTTTGAAGTTCTCAAATTTCTGTTTTGCAACAGATAATTTGTTTTCCCTGATTGCTTCTGATCCTTCATTGATGAGTGCCAGTGTGTCCCACATATCCTTTGCTATTTTGCAATCTTTGATTCTCATGAACATATTACTGTCCAGAGTCTTCAAGATGATATCTTTTGCAGCATAGTCAAGATTTCCTCTTCTTCTGTCATCCTTGGTCCAATCCTTTTTGATTCTTTCTATCTGATTTGGTCCATCATTGATAACATCCATCATTTCTTAATGAGGGGCTGCAAGGAGTGACAACATCCTTATTTTATATTCATCAAAATTATTAACATTGAACACAGGTACTTTAGACATGGAATTTGAAGAGTCCATAGTCACAGATAAGAGAAAAAGTATATTGATTTAAAAAGCACAGATTTAAAAACTACTTTGAAAATATGTGATCTCTTTGTTATCAGAAATTAGATCTGAACATGTTCTGATACTAGGAACACTGCTCTGATACCAATTTTTGGTCTAGATAAAGGTAAAAGTATAGTCAGAGGGGGGGGGGGGGAGGGGTGAATGACTATACTGGTGTTTCAAAAAACTTTTCTTATAATTAAAAGCTTTTGGGCCGCGGATAAGTCCTTTCTTAAAAACTGTGTCAAAGTAGATTATGCACACACAGAGTATGAATAATATGCATTAAGTAAGTGTTGTAAGGTAAAGTGCAATAAGTAAATGAACACAAAGGATTATAGTGGTTCAGGGTGGTGTAATTGATGACGGTTAAAATAGTCTATCCTACGGCATCAATATTCTATCCATTATGAGCTAAAAAAGTTGTTTCAACCTATAAATATGAACCATTTACGTTGAATTTCATATTTCGGGTTCGTGAGTCGAGAAATCTGCACTGAGCGTTTATTTCCCCTATTTCGATATTATTTCGTGTATTATTTGATGATTTTCAAGATACGAAGTATTGGGCTGAGCATCATGGACGAATCCGGAGTGGACTGAACGAAAGGAATAAGCCTAGGGTATTCCAGAAGCATCAAAGTTAAGTCGGCTGAAGAAAAAGGACAAAACTACCCTCGGTAACCCGGGAGGCGGTGCCGATTTACCGAGGCTCAAGATTCTTCCAAAACGCATTTTCTTGGATGAGGGGTCGAACTAGATGTTCCTAAGTCGGTTTAGATAGCTATAAATAAGAGGCTTCGCCTCAGAACTAAATGTAAAAATAGTACCATACAATTTGCAAGTATTATGCAATAAAAGTTCTTTGTTCTTTATTTTATTTATTTTATGAGTTCTGGTCGGAGAGACGACGGAGTCACCGTCTAGGGAGAGATCCGAAGGAGACCTACACTCGTCTTCGAGGGTATGATATTCTGTCTTTTCCAAGATGTTGATCTATCGTTGTTCTATTCGACTAGTATGTTTTAATTGCTTATTTAGTTTAATTTTGTAGTAGTTAGTTTATTTTACCCCACGTGTTATAGATCTGATTCGTGGAGAAGAAATCATGGAATAGTAGTTGCGTTCTTCAGATCTGTGACGGTCTTTATCTCTAGATCTGAATACCTAGTAAATTACTAATTCATGATAATCGGCTCCAGCTACGTTGATCGATAGATTTAATTTACATGTTTTTAGCCTGATCAACTATTTGCATGTTATCGTAAACTAGCATGAAATACGAATAGTGAAGTGCTATGTTTGGAAATTATCTAGAATGGACCATATGAACGTGCTGGTCAATGTCGACAGCTATCTAGGCGGGTTTGCGGTATGAGTTACGGACCAATATTGACAGCTCTAGTTCTTTATGCATATGGGATATTACGGACCAATTAAGCAGGGTAGCTTACGTATAGATTGTCTACTACCATTGTCGGAGTAGATAGGGTTAGGAGTTGTACCCGTGGCTGAACAATGAATCTGGAAAAGTTGCTTCCGATTTACCGAGGGTCTGCCTCGATAAACCGAGGGTCCCAGTTTCAACAGAATCATTTCTATCAGTTCAGAGTCGAGTCAGTAGTTAGAGTCTGTATTTTTTGAGTCTTCCAGGCGTGTGTAACAGCCGGCGAGGCAAGTGACTAACCTTTTTTATTTCTCTTTTTTTGTCTTGTAGTACGCTACACGAAGTTCAGCAGCCAGACTCGAGAGATTCATACCTGAGATTTAAAAGTTTGCTAGACAAAAGAGAAAGAAAACTCGAGAGAGATCTGTTAGGCTGGCGGACGACATAACTTCGCACGAAGGAGATCACAGTGAGAGAGAGTATAAGGACCAACATGGCACAGAACGGATAGAATGGACAGAGTGGACATAATGGAGCAGGAGTTGTGGTACAAGCAGATTGGAGAACTCTACAGAGTTATGCAATGCCGATGATCGAGCAATTTGTGCCTGCAATTGTTCAGCCTAAGGATGCAGCTGAGGTATTTCACCCGAAACCAAATGTGATCCAAATGGTGACTAATGTACATGTCACGAACTTTCTGGAGATAGTCAGCACGGTTAAGCCAGCAGGAGTTCCTGAAGATAATATCAAGTTAAAATTGTTTCCATTCACTCTGAAGGACAAAGCAAAGATATGGTTATTGTCTCGAGCACCTGTATCGATCAAAATTTGGACCGATTTGTTGTAGAAATTTATGAATAAGTACTGCCCACCTGGGAAGTCACTACAGATGAGACATGATATTATGAATTTCAAGCAGAAACCCATTGAAACGTTTGAAGAAGCATGGGAAAGATTTAAGGAAGCACATAGGAGATGCCATCACCATGATATCACTTTGCCCGTACGAATGCATAGATTTTATCAAGGATTGCGGCCAAGTGAACAAATGAGAGTTGATGCCTCAAGCAACGGATGTTTTGCATTGCTATCACCTGAAGAAGCCGAAGAGAAATTGGAGCAAATCGTGCTTACAAGTCAATGGGGAACACATCCAGTTGAAACCGTCAAAGTAGCTGAAGGCGTATTTGGAGAAGATACTTCTCAAAAGATCTTATACCAGCTAATGGCAATGATTGAGAAGATAGATGACATGGAAGATCGCATAGCCAAGGTTGAGAAAGTTCAGGATATTGAAGCAACCAACACTGAGGACGTGAACTTTATAGGGAGGCAAGGAAATCCTTATAGGGGCGGATATCGCCCAAGTTCTCATGACCACCCTAGATTTAGACTGAGTGACCCTACTGGGGGTTTTTGACAAAATGATTCTAATGGTGGAGAGAGACTGAGACAAACTTGTAGATTCATGCCTCAATTCAACAAGTGCGGTGGTTGGGAAGCAGCCATGGATAAAATGAGCTCAACTGTGACCGATATGGTCAATGAACTTACAAAATCCATGACTGAACTGAATACAAACTTCACCACTTATTGTCAGAAGAATGATACAAGACTGACCAATCAAGAAGCATTAGTGCAGAATCTGTCACACTAAGTGGGACAGATTGCAGAACAAGTGTAAGCCCATCCTCCTGGAGGATTGACAAGTAATACTGAGAAGAATCTGAAGGACGTGAATGCAATCATGACTAGAAGCGGAAAGGAACCGCTCGGACTCGTTATACCAACCGTCCGTGGAATCAAAAAGCGATCACAGCGAACGCCGCGTAACTGGAGAAAAAGAGGGGCCGGTAAACCGGGACACTACTCCGGTAAACCGGGAGTCTGAAAATTCAGTAGACAAACAGGCAGAGCAGTAGGAGTCAGCAGTAAGTCTTCACGAACTGTAACTATTAATCCTGGTACTTTACCCTATCCCCTAAGGAAATATAAGCCGAATAATGATGATGCACATTATAAGAAGTTCATAGTTATGTTTAAAAGTTGCAAGTGAATATACCTTTGGTAGAAGCTCTGGCCGGAATGCCAGAGTATGCAAAGTTCTTGAAAGAAGCAATCTCTACCAAAAGGAAGTTGTTAGACCTTGAGACTATATTCCTTAACGAGGAATGCTCGGCAGTTTTGCAACGCAAACTGACTCCTAAGTGTAAAGATCTTGGGAGCTTCCTCATACCATGCACAATTGAAAGAGTATGCCTAAACAAAGCATTGTGTGATCTTGGAGCCAGTGTCAATGTAATGCCACTCTCCATCTTTCATAAATTAGGTATGAAAGAGTTGAATAGACATCTTATAACCCTTCAATTAGCAGATAGGTCAATGAAGCAACCTTGTGGAGTGGTGGAGGATGTTTTGGTGAAAGTTGATAAGCTTGTATTCCCTGTAGACTTTGTGGTGCTAGACATGGAAGCTAACCATGATGTTCCATTGATCTTAGGAAGACCTTTTCTAGCTACGAGTAAAACATTGATAGATGTTCATAAGGGTGAGCTGATTCTGAGAGTGAATGAGGACAAAGTAGTGTTCAATGTGATGAATTCAATGAGATATGCTCAAGATGAAGGAGAAGCATGCTACATGCTAGATGCCATAGACGAACTTGTGTTGGAATTATATCAGCAAGTTGCACTAGACCCTGAAGTAGCTGAGACTTTACTCCTGAAGGAAGAAGAAAGCTATGAGGAAACCTGGCCTAGATGTGGTGAAGGTCAAGTGTGAGAAATAGAACCTATATCTTCTATGGATTTAGGAGGAACCATTCATAGACCTTCGTGGCTTAAGTTCTTTGACTTACAGTTGACTGGTAAGCTGTTATGATCATCGTTAGAAGAGCCACCAAACAACTTAACGTTGAAACCTTTGCCATCTCACCTGAAGTACGTGTACTTACAAGATGATACTCTCCCTTTATAATTTCAGCATAATTATCACCTTTAGAGGGGGAGAAACTTTTAAGAGTACTGAGAGAGCATAAGGGAGCGTTTGGGTGGACGATCGCAGATATTAGGGGAATACGCCCATCAGTGTGCATGCATAAGATCTCTGTAGACCATGAGAAGAAAGTGGTAGCACAACCTCAAATGAGGTTGACACCACAACTGAAGGATGTTGTTAAGGAATAGATCATAAAGATGTTAGAGATGAGAATCATTTTCCTAATTACAGACAATGAATGGGTAAGCCCGATTCATGTGGTGCCCAAGAAACTAGGATTCAGTGTCCAACCTAATGAGTTTGACAAGTTGATCCCTGTGAGACTAATTACTGGAAATCGAGTTTGCATTGACTTCAGGAAACTGAATGATGCAACTCGTAAAGATCATTTTCCCCTACCATTCATTTATCAAATGTTGGAAAGATTAAGCGGTCATGCGTTTTATTGTTTCCTAGATGGATATTCTGGTTATTATCAGATCCATATTGCCCTCGAGGACCGAGAGAAAACAACTTTCACATGTCCCTATAGAACTTTTACGTACAATCGCATGCCTTTTGGGTTATGTAATGCACCAGCAACTTTCCAAAGGTGCATGATGTCATTATTTTCGGACATGGTGGAGGATTTTCTAGATATTTTCATGGATGATTTCTTTGTATTTAGAGATAGCTTTGATAAATGCTTGGACAATTTGAGTAAAGTGTTGAAGAGATGTGAAGAGACCAACCTTGTACTTAACTGGGAAAAATGCCATTTCATGGTTACAGAAGGAATAGTGTTGGGTCATAGGATTTCAAAGAAAGGAATGGAAGTTGATAGAGCAAATATAGAGGTGATAGAGAATTTACCCCCTCCAACGAACTTGAAGACGTTGCGAGCATTTCTTGGCCACGCGGGATTTTATAGGAGGTATATTAAGGACTTCTCTAAAGTTTCTAAACCTTTGATGGAATTACTTGCAAAGGATGCTTTCATATTTGGGGAAGAGTGCAAGAAAGAATTCAACACATTGAAGCGAAGGCTTATAACCGCCCCAATCCTGGTAGCCCCAAATTGGAACAAACCTTTTGAGCTTATGTGTGATGCAAGCAACACGGCAGTCGGAGTAGCCCTGGGACAAAGGGAGGATAAAATCTTTAAGCCTATCTATTACGCCAGTCGTACCCTTAATAGTGCCCAGAGGAATTATGCGACTACAGAGAAGGAAATCTTAGCTGTCATGTTTGCGTTTGACAAGTTTCGACCTTACCTGATAGGATCGAAAGTCACTGTGTTCACTGACCACGCAGCTATGAAATACCTTTTAACCAAGCAAGACTCCAAGCCGAGATTATTAAGATGGATTTTACTCTTACAAGAGTTTAATGTGGAAATCAAAGATAAAAAGGGATCTGAGAACCAGGTGGCTGACCACCTGTCGATGTTAACTTTGCTAGAAGAAGAGCAACCGACTGAGATTTGGGAAAGCTTTCCTGATGAACAACTTTTTTCTGTCTTAGTGGTAGCTCAAGTTGAATCTCAGACCCGACAACATACATCAAGAGTGGGCAAGGTATACCCTTGGTTTTACCAATATTGTGAATTATCTAGCAGGAAGATACCTACCACCGGAATTCAATAATGCAGATAAGAAGTTTTTCACGTATCTGAAGTATTATCATTGGGACGACCCCTACCTATATAAATTGTGCCCTGATGCCATTCTTAGGAGATCTGCCACGATGATGAGATTCCAAGTATTTTGCACATGTGTCATTCTAGAGAAGCTGGAGGTCACTATGGGCAAGACAAGACAGCAGCAAAGGTACTGCAGTGTGGATTCTATTGGCCAACAATTAATAAATCTGCTTACGAGTTTACAAGATCCTGTCATTCTTGTCAAATGACCGGTAATATTTCTAAGCGGAATGAGATGCCATTGCAGAGTATTTTAGAAGTGGAGTAATTCGATGTATGGGGAATTGATTTTGTTGGGCCTTTCACGTCGTCAGAGTCAAATCGTTACATCCTGGTAGCAGTTGATTATGTTTCAAAATGGGTGGAAGCAGTAGAGCTTCACCTACTAATGATGCCAGGGTTGTCCTGAGATTTCTTAAGAAAAACATTTTGATGAGGTTTGGTGTGCCCAGAGCCATAATAAGTGACGGAGGGAGCCATTTCTGTAATCGGTTGTTTGAAAAGTTGATGATAAGATATGGGGTTAGACATAAGATTGCAGCAGCATATCACCCCCAGACGAGTGGACAAGTAGAAGTCATGAGTAGAGAGATTAAGAGGATCTTAGAGAAGACTGTGAATCCCATGAGGAAGGATTGGTCTTTGAAATTAGATAGTGTTTGGAAAAGCATGTCATTTACCGGTAGATTTCGAGCACCGAGCGCTGTAGGCTGCAAGATTTATGAACATGTATGAGGATTTAGCCGGTGAAAAGGGAATGCTAGAGTTGAATAGTTTGGAAGAATTTAGACTTCAAGCATATGAGAATGCAAAGATTTACAAGGAAAGAACGAAATGTCTGCACGATAAGAAAATTCTGCACCACACTTTTCAAGTGGGAGATAAAGTGCTGGTATACAACTCGCGTCTTCGTATTTTTCCTGGGAAGTTGAAGTCTAGGTGGTATGGACCACATGTAGTTACGAAAGACTTCAATTCGGGTGCATGTGAAGTTATACATGAATACTCTGGGCAAACTTTCACAGTAAACGGCCACAGGCTGAAACATTACCTAGAGCACAAGTATAACCCTGAATTGGAAATCTTTGCGTTAGAAGAGCTTGAATATGAATGAAGGAGCCCTATTTGTACAGTCGAGCTGACAACTATAAACTCAGAACTATTTCTAAAACCCTTATTTATTGCTTTTTTTTTAATTTTATTTTGAGTCAATAAAGTATCATGACAATCGCAAGGTTTTTTCATCACATATATCTTCAGTCACCTGGCTAGAGATATATGTGGTTTTTTCCTTCACGATTCTCATGTGATACCATCGTAAAAGTTTTCGCGTCCTGCTTAGGCCGATAACTGAATAAAGTGGCTTAAACTGCTTTTGCGCATTCCTCCGGTATGCACAATTACCGCCACCTTATTTTCTTATTGCCCTTCGCTTGATACTCACAGTTTTTGGAGGAATTTTGGACCGCAGGTAATAACTTGGAAGAGGAATGACCTAGGAGCTAAAGATTCTGCTCCGGGATTCGCTTTGACTCAGCCGATCAATTCCAGAGCTAAGTACCTTTTCTTCTTTATTATTAGTCATTGGGGACAATGTCTATAATAAGTGGGGGGTAGGCGTCTTAGCTGGGTAGTCGAAAAAAGGAATATTTTTGAATTAGCTGGGTAGTCGAAAAAGGGAATATTTTTGAGTTTTTAAACACTGTTTTTATCTTGCTTATTGCACGTTTTTTAGTAAGGAATCAGTAGAAAAGGAGCCCAAGTTCAATTTGAATTGAGCTATAGCATATTCAGTTTAATATGGAAGAATGAGCATATGTTATGTTGCGTGAAGTAGTAAATTAGTAATTATTATTCTATCATTGCAATCAATATTTGAGCACATAATCTGAGTGAGAAAAGTTTAAGATTAGATGATGAATTGGTTTAAAAGGGAATCATTATTTGTCTGTCTATATACTTCAACAATTGTTGTAAGACAAGGGAAGCAACTTGGATGACGAAAGGTGACCGGGACACACGGACTTGTGAGAGAAAGAGAAAAAAGTGAGGAAATCTGCCAGAAAAAAAGAGAAAAAAAAGAAAAATAAAATAGAGATGGAATAAAGGCAGTGAGGGAAGCGAACTCGTTTAAAAAGGGCACGACCCTCTCATAAAAAGAAACAAACGAGGACTTAAGAGCGATGCTCGGTCCCCAAGTCTGCCCAACCCAATTACGGTACCATGTTGTGTAACCAAGTTTGAAAGCAAGATGAGCGAGTGTATGCGCAAGCAAGTTAAGATTGTGTGGTTAATACAACTTGATTCTTCTCGCGAACGCACTATCACAACTGATTTATCACACGACACATTGATGCATGATAAGTAGTGATTAATGGGGAGCTTATGGATTGTGGCTTGATGTATTTTTCTGCCGGAAATCTTTATTTAATGTGTGGTAGTTGATGGAGATTGTGCCTGGAGGTACCTTCCGCCTTGATACTCTGCTCGCGGACGAGCAGAAGGCTAGTGGGGGGTAGTTGATGACGGTTAAAATAGTCTATCCTACGGCATCAATATTCTATCCATTATGAGCTAAAAATAGTTGTTTCGACCTATAAATATGAACCATTTACATTGAATATCATATGTCGGGTTTCGTGAGTCGAGAAATCTGCGCTTAGCGTTTATTTCCCTTATTTCGATATTATTTCGTGTATTATTTGATGATTTTCAGGATACGAAGTATTGGGCTGAGCATCATGGACTAATCTGGAGTGGACTGAACGAAAGGAATAGGCCTAGGGTATTCCAGAATCATCCAAGTTAAGTCGGCTGAAGCAAAAGGACGAAATTGCCCTCGGTAACCCGAGAGGCGGTGCCGACTTACCGAGGCTCGAGATCCTTCCGAAACACATTTTCTTGGACGAGGGGTCGAACAAGATGTTCCTAAGTCTGTTTAGAGAGCTATAATAAGAGGCTTTGCCTCAGAACTAAATGTAACAATAGTACCATACAATTTACAAGTATTATGCAATAAAAGTTCTTTCTTCTTTATTTTATTTATTTTACTAGTTCTGGTCGGAGAGACGACGGATTCGCCGCCTAGGGAGAGATCCGAAGGAGATCTACGCTCGTCTTCGAGGGTATGATTTTCTGTCTTTTCCAAGATGTAGATCTATCGTTGTTCTATTCGACTAGTATGTTTTAATTGCTTATTTAGTTTAATTATGTAGTAGTTAGTTTATTTTACCCCACGTGTTATAGATCTGATTCGTTGGTGAAGAAATCATGGAATAGTAGTTGCGTTCTTCAGATCTGCGACGGTCTATATTGCTATATCTGAATACCTAGTAAATTACTAATTCATGATAATCGGCGCCAGCTACATTGATCGATAGACTTAATTTACATGTTTTTAGCCTGATCAACTATTTTCATGTTATCGTAAACTAGCATGAAATATGAAAAGTGAAGTGCTATGTTTTGACATTATCTAGAATGGACCCTAGGAACGTGCTGGTCAACGTCGATAGCTGTCTAGGTGGGTTTGCGGTATGAGTTAGTGCTCAATATCGACAGCTCTAGTTCTTTATGCGTAGGGGCTATTACGGACCAATTAAGGAGGGTAGCTTGTGTATAGATTGTCTACTACCATCTCGTGGGATCGACCTTGATTTGCCAAGCACTCCTATGATCTTCTCTAGTAAGTGCCTTGCACGCGATCGATGATCCACTCTTCTCCGGAGATTGGAGAATTCACTATTGTATTTCACCAATACTATAGTAGGATTGTCCTCGGCTACACAAGATTCACAATCTCCAAGACTATCACTCCTTGGATACAAAAGCTTCAGCGACTCAGTCTTCAACACACTGCTCCTTGAGAACAAATCATTCAACAACTATCACAATGGATTGCAACTCCTTCTTAGATTTCTTTGATTCATTTGCTGCAAACTGGTGAGAATTGGATTCATAGATTTGTTGATCAATCTCAGTTCTTGATGTGGAATTGTTGCTCTGAGTTCTTAGTTGATCACTAGATGTGTTCTTTTAGATTCAGATAGAAGACTTAGGATTTTGTCAGAGTTTCTTCTTGTTCTTGTGTATTCAAATCATTTTTTTTGTCTGTCAATGCCTTCTCTTTATAGCCTTGATAATCCTTGATTTAAAAATCCATCCGTTGGCTATTTAATGTGGAGAATAATCCTTGATTTGATTCTTGATTTCTCATGATTTAATTCTCCTTGATTTCATTGATCGGATTTTCTTCAAACGTCTATCATAAAATCCGTCCTTGATTGATTTTACATTTAATGCTTGATCTTCTAATTATTCACATGTTCTGAATAAGTGTAGATGGTATATATCTTACTCAGCTGTTCTTTCATTTGACTATTGTGTCATCAGTTGAGTAGATCTTCTCACTTAGATGATGTCTTCTTTCTTCACTCGGTATTCCTTGCTCAGCCGATAGAGTGTTTACTTTGCCGGTTCACTTCTTTCTTTCTTTCTTTGATTTTCCAAGAGTACTTGTACTTCACTTGATCCTTGATTTGTGTGAGATCAGTGTACACCATATTTAAACAATGAATTTCATCACTTGTAATATAACTTAGACTTATCCAAGGTCATCACAGACTTCCCTGGTTATAAGTCAGTCCATATGTCTTCATGCTTCTCTGCTGGTACTTGGCATCCTTTGCTCTGCAAAATTTATGTTTTACTTAGCCATCCTACCAACTAGTACATTGTCTGACTGAACTTGTACAACATGTCAAACTCTAAGTAAAGACTTATACAGAGATTTCTAACTTATTTCAGGCTTGCTATAACGACTTGTATGACCATCATCAAAACATATAAAATGTTCACTTGGTATTTTGTTTTTGTTTGCCGAGGAGACTCCAAGGCCAAAGAAGATAGTCAAGCAAAATGAAAATATAAGGAAGCATGGAATGGAAAAGACTTGAGAGTCTTGAAGGAGCAGACATAGTAGGAAGAAAATGAACAAACTGCTTAAGATAGTGATGATGTGTCTAAGGTTGGTGATCAGACACAAGGGGAAAATGTTGTTGAGCAATTGGAGACATTTGGTATTAACATACCAGCATCAGCATGACAAAACCAAGCCGATCCCTATTGCCCACAAACCATCTATGCCATATGCTCTCAAGCCAAGAAAACCAAAAGAAGATCCAGCACTCAAGAAGATAATTGACTAAATGAATTGGAAGTTTGGATTTTACATCTAGCAGAAACAGCTTGGCAGATGAAATGATCAGATTTGAAGATTTGGTTTTTTTGATACATTGAAGGTTGATACTTTATTAGATGCAATAGATTATCCACCAATGGTTGATAGATTGTATCAGGCTGTTTTGGAAGATAGGAAGAAGGGAATCTTATCATTCAAAAATCCAACTTATAGAAAAGGTCTTGATGATGATTCTTCATTGGATGACGATTATGATGTTCCACCTACTTTTCCTTGAAACCAGTAAGGCTAGTCCGAGAGAGGAAAGCTAGCGAGAAAGAGAAAGACAAATTTGCTAAGAAAGAAAATGAGAAACCTGACAAGGACCCTGAGCAAGGACATATGGTCACCCGGCTACTGGAGATTTGTGGTTGTGTTTAGAAGATGATCTTGGAAGATGAAGAAGAAATTTTTGGACCTGCTGAAGATAAGTGTTTGGAAAATCCATATACCACTGACTATCAGAATGTTGAGTCTGATAAAACCATTTTGGGAGGTGCTACAATGGAGATTCTGATTAGTTGTGTGACGGCCGGCTCCCTACCTTTAGGGTCTACTAAGGGTCGTCGTGGGAGCGGCCTGCGAAGCTCACGCCGCGACATCAAAACACAACTAAAATCCGAAGTCATTTATATATAACCACCGCCATTTTACAATTGACCATTGATTAATGTCATTAAATGGATAACAACGGGTAAAAGACAAAACCTCTATCTAACTTAACAGACGCAACACGATCTAATCCTTAGTTGATGACATCATTCCTATCTCCTTCCTCTTCCCCGACCAAACACCTTGAAGCCACTCCCAATATCCAGCAATACCTGTCATACTGAAAAAGTTTTCACGAGAGGTGTGAGTTTTTAAACTCAGTGTGTGTGTGCTTAACATATTGTTTCACAAATATGATACTTTTAAAGTACACATAACATATATATAGTCATTGATACATAAAATATTAATATATATATCATTCAAGAAGGTACAATAACTGTAATAGTATCACATAAATAGTAGGGGAATGATGGAGAAAGACACAAACATTTCATCAATTAAAGAGAATGACAATCTTTTTGAAACTTTTGCATAAAGACAAAACTATTTATTTTTATTTTTTGGACGCTTTTTCCAAAAAAAAAAAAAAACTCAACACACTTTCTCTCTCATCCATCTTTTTTAAACATTCATATCTCCCAATCTAGAACTCCAAATTTGAAAATTATTTCACCAAATTTTATTTTTTCATGCTCTTTATTTTGAGACGACATTCAACATATTCTGACGAGATTTCAGAAAATCTGCTCGAAATACACTTTTGTTCGAAATTCACTGTCGATATTTGGGATTCACTGGGATATTCACTGAGTGAATTTCGACCGTGAATATCACAAAAAATGATGTAATTATATCGAACCAAGTCTCAAAACGAAGAGCATCAAAAAATAAAAAATTCAGTGAAATTTTTATCGCGTTTGGATATATATATATATATATATATATATATATATATATATATATATATATATATATATATATATATATCAAAAGATATGAGCGTTTCAAAATGGGGGAGGAAAGAGAAAAAAATAAAAATAAAAAAAGTTCCCAGGAAAAAAAGTAAGTACAAGGCGTGCGGATTTTTTTTTTAATTATTTTTTTTTTTTTGTCCTCCGGGTTATAAAAAATATAAAAGTTGTCTTTCTCCCTATAAAAAATGTTTATTTGTCCTGTTACTCAAAAATATTCCAAATACTGTCATTATCCCTAATTCTCCTTAAATAGTAACATCATAAGCACATAATTGACATTAGAACAAATTATATGTATCATAACGTACCAGAATAACTGTTAAAAGCACGTATTATAAGATACAAATTAATAGGAACCTCACAGTGATATTAAAGAATACTAGTCGTCTCCCTGTGTAACAATCGCCTCAAAATAATGACATTGGTTTGAAACTAATTCCCCGCTATTAATCGAACACCGACTCAGCCGTGTTGATTATGTAGAATAGGGATGATTTCATGTACGGCTCAATTAATCGAGAGTCGTGTAGATAACGTGTTATAAAATATATATAACTGTTAAAACTAAAAAATACTTTCGTAGTTTTAAAGTGAATTTGGAATAACCAAGTTGCACGCTACTGTATATATATATATATATATATATATATATATATATATATATATATATATATATATATATATTGTTGAGATTATTCTAGATACACAAAAACATAGAAATAAATCATTGTAATCAATCGCATTTATTGTGTATTATTTTATTTATTTTATGGCTATGTAGTATAAATAGCCTACTATTGTACTCAATCAAATCAATAGAAATTGCATTCCCTTAATTGTTGTTATGATATCGGAGCTCTCAGACTAATGTCTTTCGGTCCTGAGCGATCTCTACATAAAAATGTCATGGTGGCGGTTTGTAACATTAATATGATCGAACCATCACCCCTCGTGTTTCAATTTTACCTTTGTTGTTTTATTTTAATTTTAATTTTATGTCTTCTCTAATATTCTGAATAAATTTCTATTGGTGTCGTTACCTTCGCCGGCTATGAAAACTTATGTGTCTTGCTAATGGCCTTGATAAAGCTTTCAACTTTTCTACCGTCTCAAAATTTTTCCCTTTTGTAATCTTTCTGTCTAATTTTTTTTTTATTTTTCCTTTTTTTCCTCTTTCAATCTCTACTCGATCATCGTTGTTCTCCTATATTAAAATCATTTTTTTCGTTAGGGTACACCCCTCCCTGCTTTTTTTAACGTTTATTTCGTTAGGGTCCACCTCTCCATGCCTTTTCTTACGTTTATTTTTTTAGGGTGCACCTCCTTTCCTTCCATTTCTTTTGCTAGGTACAACCCTCCGTTCCTTTTCTTTTTTGTTTAGGGAATCAACTTTCGTCCACATATTTTTTTCATGACTCCTCCATGTTTTCGGGTCATCCAACAATCATATTTTTTAGGGTATATCTCTCCCACTATATTCTTCTCTCTATTCTTTATATTATGAGCTATCCTAGTTTTTTCCCCCTAGGGTATGTCATTCTTCCAGATATTTCATCCTCTCTATCGCAGGATTCCGGAAGTTTTAGGTTGATAAGTAGTAGATGCCGATTGATCCGGTGAAGTTATTGCAGACACCATGTGAAGGACATATTCATTCATTACAAGTCAATCTCCATGTTCATTGCATTACCATGAGATTGCGTGGGCGTGTTGAGAATATTCTAGATACACAAAATCATAGAAATAAATCATTGTAATCAATCGCATTTATTATGTATTATAACGTGTATATTATGGTATGTAGTATAAATAGCCTACTATTGTACTTAATCAAATCAATAGAAATTGACTTCCCTTAATTGTTATTATATATATATATATATATATATAGAGAGAGAGAGAGAGAGAGAGAGAGGGGTGCATGGGAGTCGGTTTAATATACTTAGCAACTAAGCTAAGAAAGTCGGCTAGAGATGAGTCACCACTCTTGAGGCCACATGCAAGTTACCAAATTATTACCCAAATCAAATGACTCATTTTGATATAGTTCATGTAAAAATTATAGCATGTGAGTTTCATTTACATATTATTTTATATGCTTATTATATTTTACCTATGAATATAATTTAAGGAGAATTAAGGACAATGACAGTTTTTAGAATATTTTTGATTAACATGACAACCCAATATTTTTTTATAGGAGAATGACAACTTCCATAATTTTTATAAGTATGAAGGACAAAACCCAAAAAAAAATATATAACAAAATCAGACGCGCGAACTGCTCTAGTTTTGTTTTTTTCTCTTTCCTCCCCGATTTTCAAGCACTCATATCTTTTGATCAAGATCTCCAAACGTGATAAAAATTTCACTGATTTTTATTTTTATTTTTTGATGCTCTTCGTTTTGAGACTTGGTTCGATATAATTACATCGTTTTTTGTGAGATTCACTGTTGAAATTCACTCAGTGAATCTCTCAAATGAATCCCAAAAATCAATGAATTTTGAACAATAGAGAATTTTGACAACGGATTTTCTGAAATCACGTCGGAATATTTTGAATGTGGTCTCAAAACAGAAGGGTATGAAAAAATAAAATATTTGGTGAATGAATTTTCAAATTGGTGTTCTAGATAGAGAGATATAAGTGTTTAAAAAAGATAAATGAGAGAGAAAGTGTGTTGTGTTTTTTTTTGGGAAAAATGCTTAAATATTAAAAACTAAAATAAAAAGTTTTGTCCTTTATGCAAAAGTTTGAAAAAGCTGTCATTCTCCTTAATTGATGAAATCAGGCCTGAGCACGGATCGGATATCCGATCCGAAACCCTTATTCGGATCGGATATCCGTATCCGAAAATTCACTTTTTAATTATTTGATATCCGATCCGAAATGTTCGGATATCCGAAAATTTGCTATCCGAAAATACCGGATCGGATACCAAATATATTTGATATCCGAAAATTGGCAGCTCCTTGTCCTTTCAGGCTTTCAGAGCCTTCAATTTAACAATACGAGAAGGGAACATTTGCGTTACATACGATATCCAAAATGTTTACAACACATAATAATACATAGAACATAAGAAAGTCAAATTACAAATTATAAAGTCCGAAGTTCTTAAAGTTTAACTTCAAATACTCGCTAAGAAAAGGCGATGTCCAAATGCAATGTCATCGTCAAAGTGCTCCATGTCCAAGCTTCAAGGCCATCTTCGGATCAAACCACTACCTTGCTCAAAACTTAATAGTACTCATCATCACAAACAGTTGATTCGTCCGATGCATCCGCAAGTTCTAGAAAATAGTGAGAATGTACTTTATAAGATACAAAATTATAAAAGAAGCGAATTCAATAAAAAAATTATAAAAGAAGCGAAAGAATGGTAAGCACCTTTGTCAAATTTCTCGACTTCTTCAACACACTCCTCGATTATGAGGGGACCATTTCCAGAGCGTAACCAATCTTGAGTGCACACTAACCCCTCCACAATTTTTGAGCTAAGACAACTACGAAATGGATCAAGTACCCTACCACCGGTGCTAAATGCAGATTCTGAAGCAACCGTAGTTACGGGAATAGCTAACACATCTCTAGCCATCAAAGCAAGGGTGGGATATACCTCCTCATGTTTCCTCCACCAATCTAAAACCTCAAATTTTTTAGAATTAACCTCCCTAGCATCCTCTAGATACTTATTGAGATCATTTTTTATGTCATTAACCACTTCACTACTAACATCTCTCTCAAACTGTGATTCTACAACATTCTGCCAATCATCCATGTTTTCACATTCATCCGGACTAACTTTTACTTCTGATGGCGGTGTCCGTAAAATAGGAGGTTGAGAGGATACGTAGTGAGCATACAAAGAAGCTAAAGTTTCCACAACAAGTGACTGTAACTCCTTAGATTTAAAAACATCAAACTGTTGATTAATTGCCCAGTTCACATATTGTAATTTTCTCCTAGGATCAAGAATGACAGCAATATATAACAATATGTTCACTTTATCAATATTACCCCAATACTTATCATGCTTTTTCTTCATTCTCTCAGCCATCAACCGCACACCAACATCCGCACTTTCACGTTTCTTATTTATCATCATACCAATACCAACAACCTCTTGCAAATACATATTAGTAGTTATGTATAACGAGGCAGAAAGTCTCAAAGTAGCATCATAAAATATCTTAAGGAAAGGCAGAAGAGTGGCAATACGTTCCCAATCTTTATCCTTAGGAACACCAAGAGTTTTATCCATCTCGGAAACAAATTTTCCATTATCAGAAGTTTCAAGTTTGTGAAAAGCTTTTCGATATATTAAAGAACTATCTGCCATCAAATAGGTGGCATTCCACCTAGTTTCAACATCCAAACAAAGATGACGACTAGACTCAATTTGTTCTTTTAGCACACAATTGTTAAACTTTTTTAACCTAGCGAGGAGAAGACCGAACAAACCGCACCGCATTACGAACTCTTATAATTGATTCATCAACCTCTTTTAAACCATCTTTCACAATAAGACTAAGAATATGGGCTGAACACCTCATTTGTAAAAACTTACCCCCAAAACGGACCCATTCCATGATTCAAGTCTACTCCTCAAGTACTCGACTCCGACATCATTTGCACTCGCATTATCAACAGTTATAGTGAGAATTTTTTGGGTAATTCCCCACTCAATCAAACAATTCTCAATACTTTTACCAATCACTTCACCACTATGACCAACAATAGGACAAAAGTTTATAATTTTTTTATGCAATTTCCAATCTTTGTCGATAAAGTGAGCTGTGAGAGACATATAACCCAAGTTTTGACAAGATATCCATGTGTCTGTGGTTAAACAAATGCGAGAAGACAGTTTGCCAAAGTAAGTCTTAAGGGCAAAATTTTCATCCAAGTACAATTTATGACAATCTCTAGCTATGGTCCAACGAGAAGGAATCGCAAATTGAGGACAACAAACAGACATGAACAATCGAAAACCATCATGTTCAACCATCCTAAATGGTCTCTCATCCATAATTACCATTTTACTAAGAGCAATTCTAGTGTCATTTTGATTAAACTTCCAAAACTCAAGTTTTCCCTTTCTCTCAAGCATATTATCAATGGTATTACCAATCATTTGAGAAGGTCCTTCATTATGCAAAACAATAAGTTGTTGATTCTTTTCAATGTTTGGAGGGTACAAAGGGCATCAACGCAAATGATTCAACATAGCACTTGTACCACTAGAAGAGTCACCACAAACATCCGTAGGACAATAATTGCATTTACCTCTTTTTTCTCCATTTTTCAAAAACAAAGTAAAATGATCCCATACTTCAGACCGTTTCCTACCCTTTCTCCTAACTTTGACAGCAGGTATGTCACTAGGACTATCAGACTCGGGGTCAATGGGTATGCATATAACAGGCCTTTTTGTACCTCTTTTTGGCTTAGGAGCAACATTATCATTATGTTCCACATGAGCCGCAACAGTTTCCACATCTGTATCACTTGAATCGATGGGAGTATTAACCCCACCTGAGTTCTGTTCCATTTAGTGAACAAACTGCCTGCAATCAAAAAAATAAAAACTTCAGCTCACTGAAAACTGTCTCGCACTTACTGTACATTGTTTTCTTGTTTGTTCTATGACCCCTTTGCAAATTGCAATTACTTCACCCAAAATTGATAATAGCATTCTATACCTAGATAACCTTAACAATCATAGAAACAGTAATAAAAAAACCATCGACTTCATTTCACTCAACTCAAAGCAAAAGATTGAATCTTTAAACCATTCCAAAACTTAACACTTAGAACCCAAAACCTGTAGACATATGCCTCCACTATAAAGAAACTTTTTTCATCAATTGAGCATCTAAATACACAACGATTAACAAAAATCCCATTTACATTACCAACAATAAGATCTGTACAAGATCTTCTCAACCAACCTAAAGAGCTAAAATATAAATCAAGTGTACAAAAAATCAACAAATCAACAAAAGACTTCGACTAACCTTACAACAAATCAATCGAAAATGAAGATGGAAAAGCACCGATCAGTTGGATGGAACCGATCGAGATGGAAAGGCATGAAGAACTAAACCACGAAGTCTACTCGCTTTCGATTGATTTGTATGAGAAGGGATTCGAGGGCTCCATATGACTATATGAGAAGTCAAACGCGAGAGAGAAGAAGAATGAGGATGGTGCGCTCGGTGGTTGAAGCAAAGCAACGAGAGGCGCGAGCTGCAGAGACGATGAAGATGAAGATAAGTGATTAGAGTCCGGGGTTAGAGTCGAAGATAAGGGATTCGAGGCTTACGATTTGTATAAGAAGGGATTTAGGGTTGCACTTGCGGCTGATTGCTGAAAAATGAAATCTAGGTTAAAGAATTGTGATATATATATACTACTAGCCTAGGGATTTAGATTTTTTCCTCTCTTCGGTTCGGATATCCGATATCCGATCCGATGTGTTATTCGGATATTTTCGGATAACGGATATCCGAATTTTAAATTATTAGTATTTGATATCCGATCCGATGTCTTATTCGGATATCGGATATCCGTATCCAAACTTATTTTCAGATCGGGTATCCAAAAAATTATACCGGATATCGGATATTATTTTCGGATTTTCGGATAGACAGATATTTTGCTCAGCCCTAGATGAAATGTTGGTGTCCTTTTCACTCATTCCCCCTATAATTTAATGATTGTAAAGTAAGTCTTATTAAATAAAGTAACATTTTAGATAATGATAAGTACATTATAACAAAGTAATATTTGAGATAATGATCAGTATATTAAAAAAAATGATAAGGAATCTAAGATTAAATTTAATTAGTATGATAGGAAGAATGGTGAAACCATATAATTTTTTTGTAGGGTTTTTTTAGATACAATTTTATTGTAGGTTGTAAAATGTTAAACATACAATTTAATCATTATAACTATCATTTCATTGTTTACTAAATTAGATTTTTATCATTTCTATTTAAATGATTAAATTGCAAAACCATGCATACCAATCCAACACATCTCCCTGCATAGTGAATGTGTTCATATTTAATGGAAGGATTATGCCGCCTGAAATTACTCTATCTTCAATCTTATCTGTCATACGTACTGTTGAAATAGTGTCCTAAACCCAATCGGGTTGGACCGGATCCGACCGGGTCGGATCATTTATACTATTTCTTTGTGTTTATACCTATATTAAATGGCTTTTCTGTTGTCATATATATGTTCTCTTAAAGAACCAATTATGAATTGTTATATGATAACGTCCTTGGTATTAAACTGTGGTAGATAAACCATGATAGGCGATTATGGTTGATGAGATCTCTAATCACTTTAATAAGTTTGATACTTAAATGTCTCTAGGTTGATGTACTATTAAACGGGGCATTGATAGTACAAACGAGTAGCACGTATTAGTTGTCTTCTCGTCTTTAAGGACAGGGATAGATCTCGTCTATCGACAAGTGTAGAGACACTTGGACCGTACGTGGACGTGTATTCGAGAATGCATACGTTAGACTGACCCACTTACATTAAGTGTCGCACTATGTGGAAGTTGTGTAATTATCCTTAAGACCGGAGTCTTCATGGCATCACGGTGTGGATTGTCATGCTTCGACACTATTGAGGTTTCTCCTAGCCATGGGGCGATCATGCAATAGTGATTGTGTGTGATACTAAAGCATGCGGAGTATACAAGTTAGCTCGTCTGGGAATCGTTTATCCTATGATTGGGATTGAATATCCAAAATGGTCTTCTTATAAAGAATGTCTAGCTCTCGTGAATCTTTGCAAAGTGGGAGTAAATGTGTTATTCCGAGAGAGCATGATGTCTAGATTATAAGATACGATCTTTAATGTATTGACACTCGAGATATGATCGTATGGATATTATTACAACGATAGGATTGTAAGTTACACGGTAACTGTTTCACATGAAAGGTAGTAGTCATTGCATTTGACTCTTCCGATGATTGGGGGTCACGGTGTGTTGCTAGACGCTATCCCGTGATCGTTAGGTATGAAGGACATTTTAGTAATTGGCACTTTGTGCCTGCGGCCAACATATTCGGAAGCCTATCGGGTCACACACATATGACATCAAGTCGGATTAAAATGTGGTTACAGTTGATAACCAAATAATGAAAGAATTTATCTCAATACTATAAAGGTTATAGTGGTAAATTAATATGTTGGTATTATTTATTATGAATAAATAAAATACACGATATTAATTATGTTGATTAATTAAATATATATATTATATATATGTGGCCATAATTTGTGTGTATGACACACGTGATTTTGGCTATAATGTGGCGCAAGTTTTTTTGTGTATTAGATACATTTGAATTGTGCAATTTAATTAATAAGA
The DNA here is from genome assembly GCA_036785695.1 of Gentiana straminea. Taxonomy (NCBI): domain Eukaryota; kingdom Viridiplantae; phylum Streptophyta; class Magnoliopsida; order Gentianales; family Gentianaceae; genus Gentiana; species Gentiana straminea. Next base: position 1,782,109 of record JAVUPR010000345.1, on the reverse strand, counting down.
TTACCATAATAAGATATTAATTGATTTTTGGAAAATAGATTTATGGTAATAAGATAAAGATATATTCTATATAAGATATTGTCAATATTTATATCTTGGAAATATATTTAATATAAGATATTGAATATTAATAAGATAAATCAATCAATTATATTTTCATTATTTTACTAGTAAAATGTTTTATTCCTCTCCACTCTACTAGATGGCGCCATATGCACTATAAATATAGTGTGAGTGTCAAGCTCTTTTGTATATCACAATTCCAAGAGACTAATAGTTTCTTGTGAAAAATAGAGAGCTTCTTAGAGAGAGTTTTGAGAGAGAGAAAATACCGGTCTAGCAACCAGATTTTTCTAATAGTAATCCAATGGTGGATTCCGGCGGGTTGTTCGTGTGGACTAGCGGTATAGGCCGAACGGTTGGGCGGCTTCGTGCATCGCTACTCTCCTTATACTGTCAAAGCGTCGATCTTTTAGATCAAGAAAAGTAACCACCGTCTTCTAGCCTTAAATGTTTATTGCTTAAACGAAGTCGATCCTGGTCAAAGGAAATAACTTTTTGAATTCCGCTGCGTTCCCGCGTAGATTTACTAACAGTGGTATTAGAGCGAGGTTTGAGCTTAAGCAATAAGCATGTTAATTTGCGTAGTTAATTTTATCGTTTAAATCACGTAATTAAAAGATGAAAGATTTTAGATTCGCAAAACGATACACAAAAAGAAAAAAAAAGGAGATCTGGTGGTGCTCGGCCGACTGGCGGCCGCACCACCACCAGCGGCTGGTCGGCGGCGGCAGGGCAACCTGCTGTCGGCATTGTTTGACTGGTCAAAGGGTTGTGGAACTCCAAATTTTTGTTTTTTTTGTATTTTGTGATTCAATATGGTTCATAGTTGTGATTGATAATATCTCTTTTATTTAGTTGTGTCATGTGGCTAACTAATGGTTCAAATAGTTTGGGCAATTAGGATGCCATATGGCATTAAAATAATAATAGCCTTTACAAACTTTGTTTGGAATAAGCCTAGGCCCTTTCTAAATATTTGTTTTGGGAAAAGTCCTAGGCCTAAGCCACTTTCAAAATTTTGATTTTGAAAAGTGGGCAGGCATATCAACCAAAATATTGGCCTTTCCAAATTTTGTTTGGAATAGGCCTAGGCCCTTTTTAAAATTTTGATTTTGGAAAGGGCCAAGCGAGATACCTTTTGGTTTAGGAAATTAAAGGCATCTCTTTTGATTAGGAATCAAAAGGAAAGAAACAAAAAAGACTAAATTTTAATTTTGATTTATTTTTGGAATAGTTCTAATTGATTAAAATTAAAATTGAAATCGTTTAAAATTAACCGTTAATTTTATTTCGATTAAAGTCAATTAATTAATTAAATGTTAATTAGTTAATTGATCAGATAAAATTATTTAATAGATTAAATGTTAATTGATATTAAGACGCAAATAGTTAAATTTTAATTTTATCTTTTTCATAAGATGTTATTGTACGGATTAGATATAGTAGATATAATATGATTATATGGACCCCGATTGATCATGGACTCGACCAATAGGATATATGTGGATGATTTAATTTTTCTGTTGGTTTAAAAATTGTCCTAGGCCGTTATGAAGAACGTGACCTAGTTTATTTTCTGCATTATCCCATTCCCTTTAGCTCACCCCATGTGCGGCGGGTGTATTTATTTTATTAGATAAAATTTATGTAACAAGAATGGAGCGGAAGATGAAGACCAAAGAAAGATGAAAATAAAGATCCCATTGGAGAATGGAGCATTAAAGATCCTATTGGCGGTTGCAGCTACCTTTAGATTGCGACCCGCGGTTTCGTCAGTTTGTATCCGAAACCGCACCTAGGAAAAAGTCCATGATCATTCCGGTTACTTTACGCATTTATTTATTTTGTGCTTGTATTTATTTTATATGATACGATAGATGCATGACTATGCACGATCTAGATAAATGTGTAGGATGTATGTCTATATGGATAGATATATTATTGATGAGACCATAATTAAAATTAATTAAGTGAATTAATTTGTATAATACTTCCACCTCAAAAAAATCAAGTCAAAATTGCCTCCCCATATTATAATGACGGTGAAGAGCCCTTGTTCGGATCCAACTCATCCGCCAAAGCAGGGGGTTGACCTATCTCGGGTATATCGTCATTATCGAGATATGATCGTATGAGATCTCATGAATATTAGGGTTATGACTTGACTAAGAATTCTCTCGGCCACCTGCCAAAGCGGGGTCGTTTGGATTTTAGAGGCAAGGGTCTGACTACTTCATAAAATGAAAATTGTCAAAGAGTTGACTAGTCAAAAAATATGTGTCGTATAAGATATGATTGACAAAGAGTTGTCTACCTATTAGACTATTTTTCGGCCCACCAACCAAAGCGGGGGTCGCGGTAGTTTAGTGGGATCTTGTCCACTAAAGAAATTAATAATTCTTGAAACTCAATTGGGAGTAGTTGACGGGTGAAAGAAAAATCATAAACCATAAGACCATTTTGATTTTGCGTGTATATACAACAACACTCTTTTATCTTTATTTTTATGTTGTAGTTTTAGCAAACTTTATGTTTATGTTTTTATTCTCGATAGTAAAACCAAATTATGACAATTACCTTTTGAGAGACGTTCTCAAATATGGTTAAGTAATTTTAATCCTTTTAAAATAAGCAGTGACACGAGCAATCCTGTTATAGTAGTTCGAGACAAGGAGACTACATATTTGATGGAGTACTCCAAGACTTTAATTATTAAAGAAAAATGAAAGCTCGTGATATTGGATACGATCCAATATGATAATTCAGTCATACGATGACAATTAATTTGAACGTTGGATAAGAATGACCAGACTGAATTTTGGAAAAGTTATTTTCATAATTGTAAGATTTAAGTATCGACTTAATTCTTTAATCATTGCTTAAAGGTTAATTAAATAGTCAATGTTTTGAATACGATTCAAAAGGTTAAGTGAACTATTTGATAAAGTTTAGATTTTCTTTATGAAAGGAAATTAAAGACAAAGCTTTTATAATTTTTCTTAAGTGTTATGAAGACTACACTAACAAATATTTACAAGTGTTTAAAGGATTAAAAAGGAAAGTTAGGGCAAGTGCTTAAATAGAGGACGTATTGAAGCCTCTGTCCTAAGCAAGCACGTTGAGACAAATCGGTCTAAACTCAAGTCAACTCTTGGATATATGATATCCTACGAGCGTGGTTAAATTAGAAAGATTAAGTACGGAATACACTGAGATACGGAAAGTGAAGCAAACGTTGCGACTTTTTCGATTTTGCGTTCTGAGTCTAGTAAACTGATAAGGGAACAACATAAATGTTATTATGTTCCGGTTCTTATGAAGAACACAAGTTTAGTTATTAGTTAGGATTTAGCAGACATATTCAATTGTAAGGAATAAATGTTATTCCGATAAAGTTGAAATGTCATTGAATCTAACATACTAGATTGATGTCACTATATACTTGATATAGGTGAAAAATCTCAACTAAGTATTTGTATGGCTATTATCCTTGATTTGTTGCTGTTCTAGGCACAGTCTCTATGGAAGGGAAGCGTGTAACCAAACGTCATTCTGATGATGCTAAACCATATGATTATGACTCATGTGGGTTATACATATCTTATCCAAAGAGGACTAAAATACCTTTTTAAGAAAAGGTTATGAAACGTAGAAGATTGACTAGAGCCTAAACAAATTGATGTTTGTTGGCTTATGACAATTTATACCATAAACAATTGTTTATCTCTCTCTTGGTCTATTTTTAAAAATAGTTGAATGTACTTATTGAAGTACGAAAATTCGGAAAGCTCAAAAAGTTCGAGCTAGTACGAATATGAGATTGATGAGCTACTTAGGAATTAATCTTCAATTGGATTGAAGTAATTAACACTTGAAGGGTGTTTTCAGAAGTCGTCTGAAATAGAATCAGATTATCCTTGAAGGATACCATCTTTGGGTTACGTAATTAGATTGTGTTCCTAAAATGGAAATAGCACTTTATATGATAAAGGTGTGACGTAAGCCATGCGAAGTATCCCTTACCCGTTTCAGGATAGTGCCCGTATACTTAACCGAGTTCCAAAGAATAAAGGTTGAATATAAATTCCATATTAGATATGGAATGCGATAATGTCGAATCTATCTTAACCGATGATTTGAAGTTGTCATAGGCAAATTCAGAAAGGCTTGGAGCCTAGTACGACATATGCAACTTTGTGGAATATCTTAGCAAGTGCACTAGATAATGTTTACTTACCCGCGGAGCAAAACTGTTTTTCTCCAAACATGCTGTATTCTAGAGGAAGTGTTTCTTCCAAAAGAAATAGTGGGAGTAAATAAGATCTCAAAGGATTTTGAGAACCACAAAGATATATTCAACCATTGAAACGTGAGCAGACGCCACATAATGATGAGGTGTAGAACATTGCTGAGTGCACACCAAAGTTCTATAAGTCTGAGGATAACCTCAAGCCTGAGAAGGATGCTGGTATGTTCATTTTGAAGAATGAATATCTCACGACTTATGAAGGAATGTTTTAAATGCAAGATTGAGAGATATGGCCAGGAGCCATAATATCTGAATTAGATTCCATCAGTGACAACCAGGTTATGAACCTAGTCTGTCTTACCCAGATGAATGTCCCTGAAAGGCTGACATGGATAGAAATATGATTACCATAAGGCTATAGTGACGGCTAAAGGGTACGGGGTGTAAACCTTGTAGTTATCTTTATGCTACCAGCTGAGCCCAGTTCTATTCAGACTATGCTTGTTATACCTTCGTATCATGGCTATATGATAGTGTTGAAGACGTTGGGCAAATAGCTTAATGTTCATAGATGATAACATGATATGTATGCCCATGAGATCCATTTATTGACTCAAACAAGTTGCTCTAGACGATTTCTTTGTTTGATAATCAAAGGATTTTGATTTAGTCAAAAAACAAAATAGATATGCCCAATGTGCAAGATGGATAGTGGGAGTGTGTTATGATTTTTGAGTAAGGTATTGGATATCTCTCATGAGAATTATCACCCCATGTCACAGTCAATTAATGTTTGGTAGTTCAAGGTCTTTACGAAAGAACTTGGATTAGCAGTTCTTATTTTTAGAAATAAGAATCTATAGTGATACATTTAACGGCTGTTGGTTTATAGTTTGCCTATATAGATGTGATGCTAAAAGAGTTTAGCATAGATCGCGGCAGGAGATACTGCTAGCCGGTGTTCTCAAGATCTATCTATGTTAGGACGTTAGTCCTAAAAATAAGGTGAAAGATGATGCTTATGGAAGGTTTCCTTTCTTACTGCGATAGGAACCATCATAAAGGTAATGCCAGATGTTCATAGTCCATTAATAGTCATGAGTAAGTATGAAAGTAAATCTGGTGAATGTCGAGAATATCCTTAAACAAGTTAAGGAAATATTCCTAGTTTATTGAAACTTGGAATTAAATACACGTAGATATATAGACGTATATCCTGAGTCTTATGAAGACGAGTGGGAGCTACTGCCTGGGTTTGCAGTCACTTTGATTAAGTGATACAATGACCTGGAAATGTTCTTGGCTATGGGTCACTGTAAATTCTACAATTAGGCCAAAACACATTAGTGCCTTGGAGGCGCAGCGGGAGCAGTACATGAGTCTGTGAGGTTCATTTCTGAACCTTGTATGGTTCTTCCACCTTTTCTATGTAGCTGATATAGTAAGTGGATTCATTGCTTGAAGCAAAGACCAAGGTCTCGTCAGAGATTCGTGTGTGTGTTGAGGCGGTTCATTTGACTTGATCATTTGGAGCATGATATGAAGATAGTCTGAGTCTCCACGGATAGCGATCTATTCACGGCTAGGGCTGGTTGCGAGTATTGCATGAGATTCTTGTGTTTCAACTTGGTCATATGTATGTGAGTGATTGGTTTTAGGCCAAGTGGGAGATTGTTGGAATAGTGTCCTAAATCCAATCGGGTTGGACTGGATCCGACCGGGTCGGATCATTTATACTATTTCTTCGTGTTTATACATATATTAAATGGCATTTCTGTTGTCATATATATGTTCTTTTAAAGAACCAATTATGAATTGTGATATGATAACGTCCTTAGTATTAAACTGTGGTAGAGAAACCATGATAGGCGATTATGGTTGATGAGATCTCTATTCACTTTAATAAGTTTGATACTTAAATGTCTCTAGGCTGATGTACTATTAAACAGGGCATTGATAGTACAAGCAGGCTAGCACGTATTAGATGTCTTCTGTCTTTAAGGGTAGGGATAGATCTCGTCTACCAAAGTGTAGAGACACTTGGACTGTATGTGGATGTGTATTAGAGAATACGTACGTTATACTGACCCACTTACATTAAGTGTCGCACTATGTGGCAGTTGTGTAATTATCCTTAAGCCGGAGTCTTCATGGCATCACATTGTGGATTGTCATGCTTTGACACTATTGAGGTTTCTCCTAGCCATGGGGCGATCGTGCAATAGTGATTAGGTGTGATACGGAAGCATGCGGAGTATACATGTTAGCTCGTCCGGGAATCGCATATCCTATGATTGGGATTGAATATCCGAAATGGCCTTCTTAGAAGGAATGTCTAGCTCTCGTGAATCTTTGCAAAGTGGGATTAAATGTGTTATTCCGATAGAGCATGATGTCCAGATTATAAGATACGATTGTTAATGTATTGACACTCGAGATACGATCGTATGGATATTATTACAGCGATAGGATTGTAAGTTACACGGTAACTGTTTCACATGAAAGGTAATAGTCATTGCATTTGACTTTTCCGATGATTGGGGGTCACGGTGTGTTGCTAGACGCTATCCCATGATCGTTAGGTATGAAGGGCATTTTATTAATTTGTACTTTATGCCTGCGGCCAACATATTCGGAAGCCTATCGGGTCACACACATATGAACATCAAGTCGGATTAAAATGTGGTTATAGTTGATAACCAAATAAGGAAAGAATTTATCTCAATACTATAAAGGTTATAGTGGTAAATTAATATGGTGTTATTTATTTATTATGAATAAATATAATACAAGATATTAATTATGTTGATTAACTAAATATATATATATATATATATATATATATATATATATATATATATATATATATATATATATATGTGGCCAAAATTTGTGTGTATGACACACGTGATTTTGGCTATAACGTGGCGCAAGTTTTTTTGTGTATTGGATACATTTGAATTGTGCAATTTAATTAATAAGATTACCATAATATTAATATTAGATATTAATTGATTTTTGGAAAATAGATTTATGGTAATAAGATAAAGATATATTCAATATAAGATATTGTCAATATATATATCTTGGAAATATATTTAATATTAGATATTGAATATTAATGAGATAAATCAATCAATTATATTTTCTTATTTTACAAGTAAAAGGTTTTCTTCCTCTCCACTCTACTAGATGGCACCACATGCATTATAAATATAGTGTGGGTGTCAAGCTCTTTTGTACATCACAATTCTAAGAGACTAATAGTTTTTTGTGAAAAATAGAGAGTTTTGAGAGAGAGAAAAGGCCGGTCTAGCAACCAGGTTTTTTTAATAGCAATCCAATGGTGGATTCCGGTGGGTTGTTCGTGTGGACTAGCGGTAGAGGCCGAACACTTAGGCAGCTCCGTGCATCGCTACTCTCCTTAGACGGTCAAATCATCGATCTTTTAGATCAAGCAAGGTAACCATCGTCTACTAGCCTTAAATGTTTATTGCTTAAACGAAGTCGATCCTGGTCAAAGGAAATAAAATTTTGAATTCCGCTGCGTTCCCGCGTAGATTTCCTAACACGTACTTTCTTAGGATTAGACATGATGAACTCATCCTAATTATTCTCATTCTCAAAATATCATTCCGTTTATCACTCAGACAATGAATTCGTCGATATACTACTTTATATGATTCATATGCAAAGCCCTCCCGTGGATGAATCAAACAAATTAAACAATACCTCAAATCTATGAAAAAATGTACTTAAATAGTCTCTAATTATCTTCATGTTGTGAAAACTAAAGCTGATGAATTTGTCCATGAATCCAGATGATTTTGGGAAACTTATTTCGGACAATATGAGAGATGACTATGAAGAGTTGGCTAGGGTTGTTCAAACATGTGACACCTCTATTGATTTTGAAGAGCTCGTGAAAAGCTACTTAATTATGAGATTCTCCCATAAAAATTACAGCCAATCGCTTTTGCCGGTCTTGCTACAGCTCATTTAGGCGTATGACATCCTTCTCAGAGTGTTGATTCATTTTCACGTCTTAATATTCCTAATTCTTGGAAACAGACACAAAATACTTTCTCGCATGCAGTATGCCCGATTGTTTTGCCCGATTAAACCTTACTTGGGTATTTTCAGTGTGAAAATTGCAAGGACATTCAGTGAAATTGTGCGAATCTTACCAAGTTCAAACTATTACAACTTTTTTTCATTTGGTCCAGCCCTTCAACATTCCATCCTCTTAAGCACCTTTGGATGCTCCGTAATTTGGCATTACACACGCTTTATTCTAGCAATGAAGACATCATGGCTAGTGATGGAAATAATCTTGCCATCACACACACAAGTTCTATTTTCTCCTCCTTCGAAATTGTTTACATGGAATGATGCTTGACGATGTTTGAAATCGTTCGGGTTATAATTGAGTTGATATACGGGTAAGTAGACCTCCTAGTGATGATCCAAATTGAAGAGAATGTAACCGTCGCTTAAGGTCGAGGATGACATATATTGGATTGAGCATAAATGGCCGCGGTGACCTACACAACGTCGGCAATAAGAGAATGTATGCGTCTTGTATCTTACCGGTTATGAGGGACAGAAGGCGACATGCACCATGTCGGACAGAGGACGACATGCATCATATCGGTTGAAGATATTACGGCGGCAAGCGCTGTACTAAATATGGACATTGCTAGTTGATGCCCGATATCGAGTTGATCCCATGTCGGCCCAAATGTTGATTTGACCTTTATCACTCTATGTTAGTCTTAGGAGTACCACATGTACAGTTACCGATCTGACTCATTTCAATGTTCGTAGTGTTCTTATCGGTCTCGTAATTTTTATCTATCTTTTAGATTTGTCAATCCCATAATGTTTCTTTTGAATTCTTACCCTTTAAATTTCATTGAGGGATCTTCAAACCAGTACTCATATGAGTCAATGAACGTTAAAAATGGATTGAATGAATGACCAAACTGTTAGGAAATCTACGCGGTAAAGCAGCGGAATTTAAATTTATTTCCTATTGACCCAAGATCGACTTCGTTTAAGCAATAAACAAATAAGCTAAAGACGGTGGTTACCTTGCTTGATCTAAAAGATCGATGCTTTGACCGTCTAAGGTGAGTAGTTCTGCATAGAGCCGCCCAAGTGTTCGGCCTCTACCGGTGATCCACACGAACAGCCCGCCGAAATTCCATCATGGATTACTACCAGAAAAATTCGTTTGCTAGACCGACTTTTTCACAATAGAGCTAGCTAAGCCTCCAATATATAGAGCATTGGGGCGCCCCATCTTATTCCCAAACTGATTGGGATTAGCTTCTAAAAGATTGATGTGAGAGAAAACATTTTTCTAATAAAATAAGGAAAATCCCTTAGATTGATTTATCTCATTTAATTTAATATCCTATATTAAATATTCCAAGATATTATCAATATCTAATATTGACTATCTTTATCTTATTACCATAAATCTATTTTTTCAAAATCAATTAATATCCAATATTAATATTATGGTAATCTTATGAATTAAATTGCACAAATCAAATGTATCCTATACAAAAGATGTATGGCGCCACATTACATGCAATTCACGTGGCCATATATATATATATATATATATATATATATATATATATATATATATATATATAATTAATGTAATTAATATCTTGTATTATATTTATTCATAATAAATAAATACCACCATATTAATTTACCACTATAACCTTTATAGTACAAGATAAATTCTATCCTTATTTGGTTATCAACTATAACCGCATTTTAATCCGACTTGATGTTCATATGTGTGTGACCCGATAGGCTTCCGAATATGTTGGCCATAGACACAAAGTGCAAATTACGAAAATGTCCTTCATGCCTAACGATCACGGGATAGCTTCTAGGAACACACCGTGACCCCCAATCATCGGAAGAGTCAAATGCAATGACTACTACCTTTCATGTGAAACAGTTACCGTGTAACATACAATCCTATTGCTGTAATAATATCCATACGGTCGTACGTCGAGTGTCAAACATTAACGACCGTATCTTATAACTAGATATCATGCTCTCTCGAAGTAACTCATTTACTTCCACTTTGCAAAGATTCATGAGAGTAAGACATTCCTTATAAGAAGGCCCTTTCGGATATTCACCCAACTGATAGGGTACGCGATTCCCAGACGACCAAACATGTATACTCCGCATGTTTCAGTATCACACCTAATCACAACCGCATGATCGCCCCATGGCTAGGGGAAACCTCAATAGTGTCAAAGCATGACAATCCACACCGTGATGCCATGTAGACTCCGGTCCTAAGGATAATTACACAACCGTCACATAGTTTGACACTTATCCGTGTAAGTGGGTCAGTCTAACGTACATATTCACGTCCACATACAGTCCAAGTGTCTCTACACTTTGATAGACGAGATCTATCCCTGCCCTTAAAGACAAAAGACATCTAATACGTGCTAGCCTGTTCATACTATCAATGCCCTGTTTAATAGTACATCAGCCTAGTTAAGTATCAAACTTATTAAAGTGATTAGAGATCTCATCAACCATAATCGTCTATCATGGTTTCTCTATCACAGTTTAATACTAAGGACGTTATCATATAACAATTCATAAATGGTTCACTAAAAGAACATAAATATTGTTAGGTGTAGTGCCCGAAAGACAATTATCTAATTGTTTTAAGCCAGATTTAATAATTCATCTTATTATATGCATTCATGATTATAATTAAGACACTACTGAAAACCCTAAGTACCTCGTTTATGTAATCACATAACTCAGTGTATGGCTATACACAAGAGGATTGAGTTAGTGAGATGTACTTAAAATTAACTTAGTCCGTAGCGTTTATTAATCTGAGTATGGGCCTCATGATTAGATTGCTATTAATGCGCCTAGAACACTTTAGATGTGACAGTCTTATCCGGACTGTATGCAATAGGGTACCTAAAGGGGCATTTATATATGATGATATTCATAGAGGGCTGGACCGATTTGATTTGAGTTCTCGATATAATTCCATGATCGAGAAGTCTTATCGAATCACAAGATGATCATATATGGATTAATATCAATCCTGAGGTGATCACAGACAACTGCTTAGACTAGGGTAGAATCTGATGTGTTAGTAAGGATCTCTTCGTAGTATGTGGTCCAACACTTCTTGTTGGCTCTATTCTGGGATGAGTGAGTAGTCTGTGCTATCACAGATATGGAATCCATTCCTTCACTGGGGAAGTAAACAGGCAGTTCCCTTATTTGTTAATCCTAGAAACCGATCGATCCGCGGAGTTCATATTATATTAGTTATGAACTAATAGATCACTAGGGGTTAATGGTAAATAAGGATAAGAGGTTTCGAGAAGGGTTTACGGAAATATCTCGAATCGAAATGAACAGTCTATGGAGGATTTATCCGTATGTAATGATTATCTCAGTGGACGCTTATCAACTCATGGTTGAGTATAAGTTATCTATATTCGGCAGAGTTCAGTTTCGGGTTTATGGTGGTGTAATCCTGGAATTAATAGATTGAATATTATTGTTCGGTCTTACGGATAATATTATTTAATTTATTGTAGCTACTGAATATGGGTCCATGGTCCCCGACGTGGCTCCTAACACAGCATATGTTTTCTCGTCGCTTCACCTTAATTATAATATTAAATAGTTGGATTGGATTATTTAATTGATATGTGGATTAATTGTTTAGTTGGACTAGATAATTAAATTTTTTCGTGGACTCGGCCCAATTTAATGGAAGAATGCGTGTGACCTATTTTCTAATAAGTTTGGCCGCATTTTCCTTATTATTATTATTAGGAAATTTGTTTTCTTGATAATTATAATATATGTGATTAAATTATTTATTTGTTAAATAATTTAAGGAAAAGAAAATCTTTTGTATATCCTAATTAATTTAGGAATATTCTGGATTTATCTTTTTAAGGAAAATGATTAATTTAATTGATTTTGTATTAATTAATTAAATCCTTAGAGGACAAGGATTTCTCTCATATATAAAGAGAGTACTGCCAAGCCTCATATCACATATAATACATGACATATTGGGAGGAAAATAGCTTAAAAATTTCGGCTATTTTTCCTTGGGTTCGAGTTTTAGAAAACTTCGGGTTTTCTAAGGTAGCATATCTAGGAGGTCCGGCAGCTTGAAACACCATCCACCTAGTGGTGCTTGGAGAAACACGTTGGAAGACTTTGGCTTCTCAACTAGCATCTCAACTAGCTTGGATTGACCTTTCGTTCTTGGCGTTTTTGCACCATAAAAAAGTTGGTAATCTAAATCCCCTCGTAGGTTTAGATCTATTATTTTATGTATTTTGGTTGACTAGATCTAGATCTTATTTTTTCCGCTGCGTAATCGGGTGGATCTATGATCCATCCGGTGATATTACATCCTACAAGTGGTATCGGAGCCTTTGATCTATCAATCAAAGTATGTGAATTTTAGATTTAGGAGTGGAAAAAGCATGTTTAGATTGTTTTCTGTTTTTCGTTTGCTTTTCTATATGCATCGAAATTTATTCATGTATGTTGCCTTGTGATTGTCGTGGTTGAAGAGATGGATTGTGGTTGGTATTGTTTACTCGTTAGATCTATTGTAAACTCATATAAATTCGTTTATATGAGTATAGGAAATTTTGTACTTTTAGTTTCCTAGAAGTAGATCTGTTTTGTTTCTGTTCGGTTTTTTATTTATTCCCGGAGATTGAGCCGTTGAAACGACAATCCCTCCTGTCAGAATGAATACTTAAAGTTGAAGAACAGGCCCTCAAAATTTCATGACGATCGGAGTCCATCTCGATATCCAATCGTTACAATAAAGATGCTGCTGTGTCGTAAAAGCACTGCAGCCCCAGCTGTCAGTCCGTCGAATTTCTGGAAGAGATTGGACCGTTGTAACGAAGATCCAACCGTTCAGATTGAAGTAGGAGGAGTGAAGAACAGGTCCATAAAGTTTCGTTACGATCAGAGTTCGTTTGGATGTCCGATAGTCGATAAAACGCGGCAGCAGCAGATTAGAAAATAGTAAACCCTAGTTAGGGTTTGTGTTTTTTTTAATAGGTTAGATACGGGGGTACCAACGATCCATCTCGGTGTTTATTTTTTCCGTTATTTTTTGTGTATGATCGAAATTACGTGATAGAAACCGGAAAATTGCCATGACATGCATCATATCATGATTCCACTCCAATGCATATATGTAGCTAGTTTATTTGGAATAAATTAGGCATGTATAACTCGTATAATTAGTTAAAATCTTTTTAATTAATATGTGGTAGTTAATTAATTAAGTAACTAATTATTAAAACCGAGGAACCGGGTTTTGTCAATCGTTACGATTTTAGTGATGGATTCTCGGTGAATCCCACTTAGATAAATCGTTGAGTTTTCGGTGAACCTACCTTAAACAGAAACGAGATTACGCTTTGGTTGACAACATAGAAATCGGAAAATCGTAGTACATGGGTTCGGAAATGGTCTAACCATGGTTGGGCGAGGTCAACTGAGCTACGGCTCGATTGACTCCCCTCCACGTGTGACGTTTACACGGGGGTTCGACAAGACTTAGCATATCCGATAAGCTTTCGGGCTAAACGGGGCTTCTCTTGCCGGATCCGACCGACAGTCACATATGTTCCAACGAATAAGACGGCGTAGGCTTGCCTACTTAACCGACCCTGTTCGGAGTACTTTGATTTATTGTTTCTTATTGTCAAGACCGAAACCGTAATTAGTAAACCCACCACTTTTTCAAATTATTGAGTGGGAGCGGGGAAGCCGACAGCCAACCCCACGGCCTCTACTATAGATGCAAGCATGTGAGAGAAGGGTGACGCCTCGTGCCACTTTGATTCCGGCCCCCTAAGGATGGTGTTCACCCCTATCAAAATTCAAGGCTTGGTCTCCGAAAGGATAGGATTTTGGGTACTCGTTGGGTTCACTATCCGACCCTAAAGGCGGCATACTCGGGGCGTACTTTGACATCTGATATAGTAGGTCACACTCTTTATGGATATTTTCGAAATATCTAGGCTAGAAAAAGGAAGGTAATCAATGATTAAGGCCCGGGATGTCTGATCCCCGTGAGATGTTCGATTCTCGAAGCTTAATCATTGAGAGAGATTGTCTCAGTTTAACCGTCATCGTGCTGATACGGACCCTAAAGGCGGCAGTACGATGCGAGGTTAAATCCTTGGAATGGTAGGATAGACTTTATATAAGTTTATAATTCCTACAATAAAAATCTAGTAGTGAAAATTTATTTCTTGAATTTAACTTTCTGTCATATTTTTTACAACTAAATCTCTAGGCTACTAAACTGTTAGTAATAGGACTTCATTAAAAATGTGGAAAGTAACAAGTACGTTGTGAATTATCAATAAATGCAGTTAATTTTTTGGAAGAGATTTTCCCTTGAGCCTTTTAAAAATTTAATGACATAGTATAGGTATGTCACGGATGTCGCTCGTGTAAAACGAGGAACGACCGTACTTAGTTTACAAAAGATGATTTAGGACTATATATAAAATTCATTTAGTGAATTTTAAAAGTGTAATTACACATCAAATTTCTAATTGAAAAATCGGAAAATCATACATAAGGCGTTGCTAGTTAGACGGTATTTGGAACCGATAAACTAGTGGGAGCCTTAGTCTTATGATTTGTTGTTTTTCTGAATCATTAGAAATGTGTAATAGACTGCACAGGAGTTTTTCCATTCATTGGAAAAACAAGAATGAAGCGTTACTAGTTAGACAATATTTGGAACTGATAAACTAGTGGGAGCTTAGTTCTGGAGATTTTATAATCTTTGAAACATCATGAACACGAAGATTGCTAGTTAGACGGTATTTGGAACTGATAAAGTAGTGGGAGCTTAGTTCTAGGTGATGTTCTAATCTTTGAAAAATCATAAATACAAAGTGTTGCTAGTTAGACGGTATTTGGAACCGATAAACTAGTGGGAGCTTTGGTCTTATGATTTGATGATTAGAAAAATCGATAGTCCAAGCCAGTAACACTGAACATCCAACAGTTCAAGAGTAGTGTCTACTCAAATGAACTGCTAGTTCAAGACTGTTCCCATTTAAGTAAAGTCGAGAATGGGAAAGAATGTTTATACGTGTTAGTCATCTAAACTAAGTAGTTTTAAGGCTAAACCGGAAAATTAATAAATTGGAAATTAGAGGATAAGGAAAGTGATTTCGGATCACTGACCAATGCATCCTTAGAAATTTTCTCCAAAGCTAAAGTTCTTTGGAAGAACTAGGTAGCTTTGCATTAAATGATAAATAAAATAGACAACGGGCAGTTATTTCAGATAGACTAGTGGGAGTGTTATAAGGAAATGAATCTCGGATTCAATTCTTGAGTATCACAGAAAATTCATTTTCTGTTTTCGGATTCGTTGGAACGAAAGTATTCATTTTCAATAGGATAATTTGTTTGTCTTATTGACGATGAATATAACATTCGTAGTACGAACCCAAGACTCGGAATTTTGTTTGATAAAGTCAGAACCACTAAGAAATGATGAATAGATATATGTAACACATCTTAAACAATATAAACGCAAATGGTTTCTGTATTTAGATAAACACTTCTTTATATTATATTAATTAGTGCATATTCCCTAAAGACAAGATCTGAAGACTGGCTTAGGGTGATTCCTATCTCCCAGTCAAAGGAACATTGTCTCAAAGGAACAATGACTAAGTTTCCTTTCAATCAGGAAAGGGTAGTAGATTTAAAGAAGTAACATAGCTTGTTCATAACAACCTTCAGGGTCATATGAAAGGTACAAGCTAGTAGGAGCTTTTGAAGTAGTGACATCTTGTCTGACAACTATTCGAGACTCCGGTAAGTTTATCCAAAATATTTGGAGGAAATCTCTGATTTCACCAGAGATAGAGTATTCCATACTCAGAAATAGGTTATTGCATAGTCTTCGGGACTGATGCTCGGCCTTCCTCCCAGTGAAATGTTTTCGCTAAGGGATACACCAGAAATTTGCCTTATATAGTTATTAATGTGCTACGAAACGCTGCTGAACTCATTTAAGATATTGATTGCAAAATAACGGTTTACGTTGTAATGAAAAACCGAGAAGTCTACCTAAAAGATGCCTACGCATTTGTGGATAAAGAGTGAATTCGGTTCACCCCACTTCGGTAAATAGAGGCATTTAGCACCAAGTTCTTGAAGGTAGGACTGGAAATTTTGCATACACGTTCAGATCGTGAAATATCTTGATGCATTGAGTAAAGGTTGGTTATAAAACTCGTAAAATCAGAGAATGACGGTTATACTGTCAAACTCGGTCTGATAGAGTCTATAAATATCAACCTTAGATCTTGAAGTATTTGTACTCAAGATGTTACTAACTGATTTGTTCAGTCCACATCCAACACCGGCAGTTGGTGATAACACTAATAAAAACTACTAAACTAGATCAGTATATCGATCCACCCCGAATGTAGTGGGAGTATGGTTTGTCCATTACCCATTGCAGGACCTTACGGTCTATAGGGTAGATTGATGACCTATAGCCCTTTGTGGGCTGTGTAGGATCCTGATCATAGAGGTTGGTTTAAAAGCCATAACCCTATGAATGGAGTTTGATACTCCAGTTTTGTTGAAACTCTTGTAGAACCACCTGAGTATCTCAGGCCCAGTGGGAGTAATTGGAACTACATGGAGAAGAGTCGAATGAATAGGAAAGTTTAACTTTCAACGAAAAACTGAGAAAAATTTAGGGCTGATTCCTTAAACGGTAGAGAGTTAACCAGACCGTGATCTCTCTTACCTCTCAGTCTTGCTTGATTTCGTCAGAAAGCAGGAAATAGGGGTGATTCCCTAAGAATTCCTTGCCGAACAACGGAATCTGAATTTATTTAGAACTGAAGGGTTTTAGCTGAGAACAAATGACGGATTTGTTACAAAGCAGAAAATAGGGGTGATTCCCTAAGACCTTTTTGCTAGACTAACGGTATCTTAATTTATTCAGAAAGAACTTTTTGCATGATGCTTGCCATAGCTTATATCCTTTGGGAATTAAAGAAAACCTCTAGGTCATTTCAAAGTCATATATTTTAATATGTGGACTTGACTAGAATGTTGATAAGTCTTTCGTAGACTGGGCATCAATATTAGTAAAGTAGTATGCAGATTAGTGTTTGTGAATGGTAACACTGAAACAGTTGGAAACAACATGGTGTGTTATCTAAAGTCAGAGTCTGACATGCCATCGGGATTCATTCTAAAGGATTTGATTCGCTCAAATTCTCGAGAATCGATCATTGGCAATCCCATCCATTCACCTGGTTAAGATATTCTTGCATTTATGCAACATTCAACGATGTAGTCTACCCTACCTCTCAGGAATGATTATCTAAACCTGCGGATGAATACTAAATGGGATGTTTAGTCAATCCTCAAGTCTCTTCGGGAGAATGAGGAATAATATGCTAGTATATTCAGGTGCAAACTAGAATATAAGTGATGACACTGATTCTGACTTTATGACGGATTAAGGATGATCGTTAAGTCGATCTTGTCCTCAGTGTTGACTCAAAGGCATATTGAAAGTGTACCACCGGATTAGATGGAAAGGCGACGTTTCGACCCCAAAGATTGAATCAAGCCGCCAACCTACCTGATCAGTGTACCGAGTCACATGGTATTCGGATTCTAAATATGCGCCGGGTCACTGACCTACCCTGCGGCGGCACACTCCGGTCGTGCTTGGAAGGATGAATTACTAAGATGCGCTTGGAGGGTATGATTCTTGGGGATATGTCTCACTTGTTTTGAGCAAGTGGGAGAATGTTGTAGATATATATATAAAGGGTGTGCTCTAAAACAATTAATCCACTTGTCTTTCGTGCAAGTGGGAGATTGTAAGGTGTAGTGCCCAAAAGACAATTATCTAATTATTTGAAGACAGATTTAAGAATTCATCTTATTATATGCATGTATGCTTATAATTAAGACACTACTGAAAATCCTAATTACCTCGTTTATGTAATCACATAACTCAGTGTATGGCTATACACAAGAGGATTGAGTTAGTGGGATGTACTTAAAATTAACTTAGTCCGTAGCGTTTATTAATCTGAGTACGGGTCTCATGATTAATTTGCTAATAATGCACCCATAGCACTTTAGGTGTGACAGTCTTATCCGGACTGTCGGTAATAGGGTACCAAGTGGGGCATTTATATATGATGATAATCATATAGGGCTGGATCGATTTGATTTGAGTTCTCGATATAATTCCGTGATCGAGAAGTCTTATCGAATCAGAAGATGATCATAGATGGATTAATCTCAATCCTGAGGTGATCACAGACAACTGCTTAGACTAGGGTAGAGTTTGATGTGTTAGTAAGGTTCACTTCGCAGTATGTGGTCCAACACTTCTCGTTGGCTCTATTCTGGGATGAGTGAGTAGTCTGTGCTATCACAGATATGGAATCCATTCCTTCCCTCGGGAAGTAGACAGACAGTTCCCTTATTTGTTAATCCAAGAAGCTGATCGATCCGCGGAGTTCATATTATATTAGTTATGAACTAATTGATAACTAGGGGGTTAATGGTAAATAAGGATAAGAGGTTTCGAGAAGGGTTTACGGAGATATCCCGAATCGAAATGAACAGTCTATGGAGGATTTATCTGTATGTAATGATTATATCAGTGGACACCTTATCAACTCATGGTTGAGTGTAAGTTATCTATATTCGGCAGAGTTCAATTTCGGGTTTATGGTGCTGTAATCCCGGAATTAATAGATTGAATATAATTGTTAGGTCTGACGAATAATTTTATTTAATTTATTGTAGCTACTGAATATGGGTCCATGGTCCCCGACGTGGCTCCTAACATAGCATATGTTTTCTCGTCGTTTCACCTCAAATATAATTAAATAGTTGGATTGGACTATTTAATTGATATGTGGATTAATTGTTTAATTGGACTAGATAATTAAATACATGGAAAAGAAATTTTTCGTGGACTCGGCCCATTGTGGTGTAATATGCGTGTGACCTAATTATTTAGGGTGGGGCGCATATTTTGTTTATTATTTGTTGGGAAATTAGTTTTCTTAATAAATAATAAGACATGTGATTAAATTATTTATTTGTTAAATAATTTAAGGAAAAGAAAATCTTTTTATTTATCCTAATTAGTTTAGGAATATTCTGGATTTATCTTTTTAGGAAAAGGATTATTTTAATTGATTTTGTATTAATTAAATAAATCCTTGGAGGACAAGGATTACTCTCCTATATAAAGAGATTTCTCCCAAGCCTAAAATCACAACACAATTTTCGAAATTGAGGAAGTACTAAGGCTTAGAATTTTCGGCCTTAAGTACTTGGGTTCGAGTTTTAGAAAACTTCGGGTTTTCTAAGGTAGCATATCGAGGAGGTCCGGCGGCTTGAAACACCATCCACCTGGTGGTGCTTGGAGATACACGTTGGCAGACTTTGGCTTCTCAACTAGGATTTCAACTAGCTCGGATTGCATTGAATATTGTTCTTAGAGTTTATTCACCATAAACCGGTAAGCAAACTAACCCCTCGTAGGTTTAGATCTATTATTTTATGTGCTTTGATTGTTTAGATCTAGATCTTGTTTATTCCGCTGCGTAATCGGTTGGATCTTTGATCCATCCGGTGATATTACATCCTATAATAATATGAGAGTATATTCAGGTGCAAACTAGAATATAAGTGATAACACTGATTCTGGCTTTAGGTGGGATTAAGGATGATCGTTAAGTCGATCTTGTCCTCAGTGTTGACTCAAAGGCATATTGAAAGTGTACCACCGGATTAGATGGAAAGGCGACGTTTCGATCCCAAAGATTGACTCTAACCGCCAACCTACCTGATCAGTGTACCAAGTCACATGGTATTCGGATTCTAAGTACGTGCCGGGTCACTGACCTACCCTGCGGCGGCACACTCCGGTCGTGCTTGGAAAGATGAGTTACTAAGATGCGCTTGGAGGGTATAGATTTGAGGGATACAACTCACTTGTTTTGAGCAAGTGGGAGAATGTTGTAAATATAGATGTAAAGGGTGTGCTCTAAAACAATTAATCCAGTAGCCTTTCGTGCAAGTGGGAGATTGTTAGGTGTAGTGCCCGAAAGACAATTATCTAATTGTTTTAAGACAGATTTAATAATTCATCTTATTATATGCATTCATGCTTATAATTAAGACACTATTGAAAACCCTAAGTACCTCATTTATGTAATCACATAACTCAGTGTATGGCTATACACAAGAGGATTGAGTTAGTGAGATGTACTTAAAATTAACTTAGTCCGTAGCATTTATTAATCTAAGTACGGGCCTCATGATTAATTTGCTATTAATGCGCCCAGAACACATTAGGTGTGACAGTCTTATCCGGACTGTCGGTAATAGGGTACCTAATGGGGCATTTATATATGATGATAATCATATAGGGCTGGACCGATTTGATTTGAGTTCTCGATATAATTCCGTGATCGAGAAGTCTTATCGAATCACAAGATGATCATATATGGATTAATCTCAATCCTGAGGTGATCACAGACAACTGCTTAGACTAGGGTAGAGTTTGATGTGTTAGTAAGGATCACTTCGCAGTATGTGGTCCAACACTTCTCGTTGGCTCTATTCTGGGATGAGTGAGTTTTCTGTGCTATCGCAGATATGGAATCCATTCTTTCCCTCGGGAAGTAGACAGACAGTTCCCTTATTTGTTAATCCTAGAAACTGATCGATCTGCGGAGTTCATATTATATTAGTTTTGAACTAATAGATCACTAGGGAGTTTAATGGTAAATAAGGATAAGAGGTTTCGAGAAGGGTTTACGGAAATACCCCGAATCGAAATGAACAGTCTATGGAGGATTTATCCGTATGTAATGATTATATCAGTGGACGCTTATCAACTCATGGTTGAGTATAAGTTATCTATATTCGGTAGAGTTCAGTTTCGGGTTTATGGTGGTGTAATCCCGGAATTAATAGATTGAATATTATTGTTCGGTCTGACGGATAATATTATTTAATTTATTGTAGCTACTGAATATGGGTCCATGGTCCCCGACGTGGCTCCTAACATAGCATATGTTTTCTCGTCGCTTCACCTCAATTATAATATTAAATCGTTGTATTGGACTATTTAATTGATATGTGGATTAATTGTTTAGTTGGACTAGATAATTAAATTTTTTCGTGGACTTGGGCCAATTTAATGGGAATGCGTGTGACCTATTTTCTAATAGGTTTGGCCGCATTTTCCTTATTATTATTATTAGGAAATTTGTTTTCTTGATAATTATAATATATGTGATTAAATTATTTATTTGTTTAATAATTTAAGGAAAACAAAATCTTTTGTATATCCTAATTAATTTAGGAATATTCTGGATTTATCTTTTTAAGGAAAATTATTAATTTAATTGATTTTGTATTAATTAATTAAATCCTTGGAGGACAAGTATTTCTCTCCTATATAAAGAGAGTACTGCCAAGCCTCATATCACATATAATACACGACATAATGGGAGGAAAATAGCTTAGAAATTTCGGCTATTTTTCCTTGGGTTCGAGTTTTAGAAAACTTCAGGTTTTCTAAGGTAGCATATCGAGGAGGTCCGGCGGCTTGAAACACTATCCACCTGGTGGTGCTTGGAGACACACGTTGGAAGACTTTGGCTTCTCAACTAGGATCTGATGCGAAACCGCCCGGAGGAAAGCTTCGGATCTAATGAATACTTAGGATCGTGGATTGAAAGTATTTGTAGACGGTCCTCGACACAACCACAACCTGTGTGGAAGCACCTTGGAATAATAAGCTCCGCGACACAATCACAACTTGTGTGAAGGCACCTTGGAATAAACCTCAACACTTAGAAAACCTGTTTCTAAGCACCTTGGTATATGGATAACCACAAGGATTGCTCAAGTCCTTGATAATCCGAGATTTGAATTCCGTTTCCAGAGAAACTCACACAACACTTTTCCAAGTGAAGAATAAAATATAATTTATATTAATGATTCAAAAAGCTGAATTACAAGTTACAAGTAGTAGGCTATTTATAGGCCACAAGAATACATTTTAGGATGCAAGATACATGCTAGAAAAACACTTAAAATTCTAGATACATTCACTTCAAAATTCGTCCATGCAAGCCTCGTTCTAGGTTCATTGAATCTAGATTCAATGTATCTTGATTAATGCTTGCAAGTTTCCAAGTATTCTTTGTGCATGAACTTGATTCTTCCAAAAATTGTCTTCTTGACTTCTAGACATGAATATGGCGCCACCATCTCTTCAAATTCAGCAAATACTTGTTATTTATTTAGGTAATATCACACAATATAATATATAGTAATATATAGTATAATACTTATATACATGCACTTGATTTCATGTATTCTTGAACTTCAAAATGGCGCCACCTTTTATCCAAAATCAGCCATGTACTTGTCTTGTTGATTATTTAATATTGCATAATAATATATATATTAAGTAGTATAATAATAGCCAAAATGTTAGGTTTTTATTCAGCAAGCCCATAAGCAAATATAATGGATGTAATGGATCCACGTTGTCAATTGTGCTAATTTATCCAAAACCTCGAGCCTCTTTTTGTGTTGCATTTGAGTTTTAGGCCCAGCCCGAAATATAAGAGGATCGTGAGAAGGACTTGGACTCAGATTCATATCAGGATCTCAACTAGCGTGGATTGACCTTTCGTTCTTGGCGTTTTTGCACCATAAAAAGGTTGGTAATCTAAACCCCCTCGTAGGTTCAGATCTATTATTTTAGGTATTTTGGTTGACTAGATCTAGATCTCATTCTTTCCGTTGCGTACAAACTCCCCCTTTCCAGCTTTTCACAGTGAATAAAATATCAAAATGTGCTTGGCATCATCATCTTGGTCACACAGCTACCCGCATTTTCAAGATATTTTTTGTCAAAATGATCTAAGTGTTGCCACCACGTCTGTTTATTTCCATTGTTTTACTTGTTTAAAGAATAAAAATCACAAACTTTGTTTTGCTAGTTCAATTTTATGTTATTCCCCTCCCGTAAAGGTTAAGTTCACCGACGTTTGGACATTACCGATTGTGTCGTGTGATGGTTTTAAATATTACATTTTTTTACCAAGTATACATGGTTCAGTCCATGAATTTGTATATATATGATGTGATTGGTGTTTTATGCTTTTAAAGGCTCTTGTTAAAAAATTCTTTGACACTACAATTAAAATTATATTGATAGTGAGGATTTGATGTTGCCTAACATGCGGGCAATGAAATCTCCCATTGTTTCAACATGCCATATACTATTGGGAGGTGGATGCGATTTTACAGACCCCAATTGTTGGTGCTTCTCATCAGGATAATCGCATTTGGCATAATGATCGTAAGGGGGTGCTATACGGTCAAGCCAGGGTATATATTGTCTCTAACCACGCGTCGAGAGATGCATTCGATAGCCCATGTATCGTATTCTTCAGGGCCAAATAGAGTGCGGTGGGGTGTTTGAAAAGTTGATGTGCCGCCGCGAATCCAACATTTCCTCTGGCGGTGTTTGCATGAATGCTTACCAATTAGAGAGAATCTTCTTAAGCGCCACATCGGTGATGGACTTTGTTTGGCATGTTGTAGGGGAGAGAGTTCATGTTTCACGTTTTGTTTGATTGTGACTATGCCCGGGCAATATGGAGAGCCTCGCCTTTCGGAGGTCATCCTCCCTAGCAGGCGTTGAGTTATAAGGAGTATTTTGGTGGGCTGTTGGAATGGCATACGGGGGAGGATGTGCTTACAATTTCTTTTCTACTATGGAACCTTTGGAAAGCGTAGTGTGAGTTTTTTATGATGCCCCATCTACGTTACCCGTATTCTTACCGCATCGATAGTGGGGGAGTTAGAGTATCTCCAAGAAATGAGTACTTTACCCTTAGAGAGTGAGGGGATCTCTCATCCTGTGTCCTGGGGTCCACCTCCTCTGGGCTTCTAGAAGCGTAATACGAATTCTGTAGTGATGAGTATGGGCCCGGGGGTCGGTTTTATTTTTAGGGATTGTTGGGTCCGTTGGGTCCATTGTGGAGCTTTCTCCTTCATTTTGACCTAGGTGATAGCCCAAAGATTTTAGAGATGCGCGTGATTCTATTGGATCTAGAGGAGGCTACTCGCTTAGGTCTTTCATCGGTAATTTTTGAAAGCGACTGCTAGTCGTGTATTCATGCATTGTCTTGGCCCTTAGAGGATTTGTCTGTGTTAGGCAGTCTTGCTCGTGATTGTATGGTTGCTTCGTCTTCTTTTCTTTCGTGTCATTTCTCGTTCTTTAAACGCACAGGAAATGTGTCTGCGCATCTTCTGGCTAGGCATGATGTTGCGGCTCTAGGACATGTTTGGGGTGTTAGTTCACCAATGATTTAATATCTGCTTCGTTGGCAAATTTGCCTTAGTAAAATCTGTTGGTATTCAAAAAACAATAATTTTTATATTTAAGGAGAAAATTAATTAGGGATAAACACTTTTTGAGGGAAATATTTAGGGAAGAAATTCAGTTACACTTCTATTATTTTTCTATTTCTAAAATTTGGTTAATGATCAACACAATAATAATCTATGTTATTTAATACCTACATTATTATATTTAATGATATAAAATAACCGGGAAAAATACTTTTTAGCTTATATGAGATTTTTTTATATTGCAAGGTTTATTCTTCTTATGTTTTTATCATGTCCTGTTGATTTTTTAGATGTACTTTTCTTACGCATATCATTAGATTAGAATGAGAGATGAGTATATCCTTTTATTTTACGTTTAATGTAAATTTTAATTTTAATTTTTAATTTTTTTTATTTTTTTAAAGCAACTTTATTTATATTGAGTGAAATAAAGATCTACAAAGGTCATTGCCATATCCCGGCCCGCCCCAAATTTACGTGATAGAGTGCATAGCATGGCCTCCTTAAACCTTATGTGTGGCAAACCCAGAGTAGGAAAATCCATCACATAGGGAAGAGTACTCGCTCATGCACTCCCAATAAAGCCCCCCCCCATAAATAATTACATCGGTGGAAATCAAAGTGGAAAAGATCTTTGTAAATCGTCTTACGCCTTGTGTATACGATCTAAGGAAAAAAAGCCGAAGATCTCTTTGCACCCTCGTCGAACTTGCTTGAGCAATAGAGAATTGTGGTTGAAAATTCGACATGACCGGTCCGTAAAGTGAGCAGCAACATCCATGTCAGAAGCTGAACCAAGAATATAAAGGGGTATATCAAGTACTAGAAAAAGTATGAGCACATCTTTTGACAGCAAAAGTAACAAAAACACCTGGATTGCACCCCTAGCAATGCGGTAGGGGTGCGTCCAAAGGTAGGCACGATCCTGTAGGCCATGTCCATAACTAAACGTCAGGCAAACAGCACGGTTATAATCTGCATGGAGCTTCATCGACCACTCAGCATAGGTAGGGTCACTGCCTGTAATGTGATGAACAATGCAGTAAATAAATATTATATACTAATATGAATATTCTTCTTATGTTTATTGTTAGTTAGATAGATAGATGATATGTATTTTTCTACTTCATATAATATGATTATTCTTCTTACGCTTGTAGTTACACTTTTTCATTTTCATTTGATGTTTGCTTTTGTTATATAGAGAAATCATTATAATATTTTTTTAAGTTTATCATTTTGTTTTATTTTTTAAAGGTAAGTAATTTATATCTTTTTGAGTTGATTTGGGTAATCTTTTGATGTCGGCTTATTACATTCACTTTCACGTAAGACTTTTTTAGTAAAATAATAATGGATGATAGATGTGTAGATGATTATATTTATTATTAGATTAGATTAGATATATTGTTTTTTATAGAGTTTAACATGCATTTTATTTTAAACAAATATAATTTTTTTCTTTGAATACTCATTCAAATTAGATAGATCACATCTTTGTCAAAGTTTATCACCTTATTTTATATTTTAATTCTATGCTTATATTTTTTGATTTGATACGGTTAATTTTGTGTGTGGCTTTTTTATGTTCAGTTTGACGTAATAATTTTTTTATATATGAATGATAAAAATAATAATAGATGATTATGAATATGATTAGATTAGATAAATGATTGGTATTTTTTTTTATAGGATTTGACGATTGATAAACGATGATGGATTTAACATTAGATTGACGATTGATTTTTTTAAGTGGTTATTAGTTATAAGGCCGTCGTTAGAGACTTAATGATCATTTAGGACACTCAAAAAACTTATTCGGTTATAAGGACATTCTAATTTTTATTCTTCTTTGTCGAGTGTTTCTTCAACTGCGTAGATCTACCAAATGCGTTGCTTGATCTGTTTAATCTCTTATTTTATAGCTTTACATCCGCCGTTGAATGCTTGCACGGCCATGGCTGCCGGGATAGCTACCTTCCAGATGCTTTTGCTTCTGTTGCTGCGGCTTCACCTACTGATGGGGTTTAATTATTATTTTTTTTTTGGGGAAGGGGTTTAATCTTTAAGTTCATGTGAAGTGAAGCAGCAGAAAACAATGGCTATGGTTCCAGCAGCCCGCCATCTTCTTACCCACTCCATCACTTCCACTTTCCGCCCAAAATTATCAATTCCACTACTCTATAAGCTCACTTATGTATTCTCTTCCTTCTCCACATCTTCCTCTGCTCTATGCGTCGCACCCAACGCTCAAAAAGGTCTTTTCTTTTCCTTGCTTTTTTTGATTTCCCCTTTTATTAATAAAAAAATTCTACCCAATTGCGTAAAAGGAACATCTTCACCTGTTCAAAGTTGGTTTTATGAAACGAACGCATTCGCATTCTTTCGAAGTGAATTTAATCAAGTAACTATTTTTTTCCCTTCAGTTATTGCAGGCTCTGCGCTTGTGTTGCATACAGATGAGTGGGAGTTGAATCCTGGTGGCAGCTGATTGTGGTTGGATTGTGGAGGTATGATAGGCGATGAGATCTATGCTTAATTCTTCATTTTGTTTGGGTTGCTTAGTTGTAGAATTTCAGCTTGGTGCTGTTGGGAAATTGTTGTTTGTTGGTTCAAGCTGGCATTGGACTTTGGCTCTGTTATATTGTATTTTTTGTGGTATTTACGTGGTTACTCGAGGCTGATTTTATGTTGGTGTAGAGTCGGGTTGGGTTGTTGATTATGGCACTCAATGTTTGGTGTTGTTGGTTACAAGCCTAATGCTTCTGTTGTATGCTCTTTTTGCCTCAAAATGGCCTATTTCTTGACTCATTTGAGTCTGTTAGGTTGGTTTTGAGGTTGCTGTTGTTGCCCCATGCCTTTGCTTTGCCCTCTTTTATGTGGTCATTTATCTTTTAATACAGTATACTGTGTCTTTGTTTACCATTGATTTGTGTATCTGTTCCTGAATTAATATTTTGTTGAATCAATTTGTTTGTGAAGGTCAAGGCAGTGAGAGAGACTATGAATCAGATGGTGGAGGTGTGGAAGGACATTCCTTATTCATTTGATGAGGCCTCTGTATCCCCTGCTCCACAATCTTATTCTAATGTTATCATCAACCCCAAGCCCAACCCCGACTTCCTCTTTTGCTTTCTTTCATTATGATTACAGAAAGGAGATGCAGTGACATTGATGTCTGAAGCAGTGACATTGATAACTTATGCAGTGACATTGATTTCTGAAGTAGTGACATTGATGACTTATGCAGTGGCATTGATGTCCGGTGCAGTGACATTGATGAATGATGCAGGGACATTAAGCTAAACATTCAAGATCGTGTTAAAGAATTGAGGGATTCCACAATGAATCCAATTATTAGAAGGCACAAACAACGTGTGGCCATTACAAGAGTCATAGTGAAGAGTCTTTGTAGTTTCACCAAACTTGTACTTCTATCCATATTAAAAGCTCCACATTTGGAGAAATGCAAAACAAGAGCGAGGTGCCGCGATGCGATTGTTAGGTTTTATGCAGTGACATTGACGATTTATGCGGTGACATTGACGACTTATGACATTGAAGTCTGATGCAGGGACATTGACGACTTTTGCAGTGACATTGATGTCTGAAGTAGTGACATTGATGTCTGAAGCAGTGACATTGATGACTGTATTTACAATTAGATAACTGATGTAATGATATTGATGTCACCGCATATACAACTTGATACACACATTTGATAACTTTGTAAAGTAACTTTATTTCTTTGTTATCTTTAAATATTTGATTGATGTTGGTTTATTTGATTAATGTTTGTTTAAATTTTCGATAACTTTGTAAATAACTGTATTTCTTTTGTTTTTTTTGGTTTAAATGCATATTTTTACAACCAAAGGTATGCATAAATTGTTACAATAACACGTCACTGCATAAATCGTTACAATAACACGTCACTGCATAATTCGATACAATAAGACATCATTGCTTAGATCGCTACAATAAGAAGTCACTGCATAAATCGCTACAATGAGACGTCATTGCATAAATCGCTACAATGAGATGTCACTGATCAAGGTTGCCAATGGATCGCGGCGGTCAATACATCATGGTTGCCAATGAATCGCGGCGGTGAATGCATCGGGGTGGTTAATGGATCCCGGTGGTCAATGCATCCGGGTAGGTGGTCAATGCATGACGCTGATCAATACGTCACGTCGATTTTTATGAAGAAAAAAATTGATTTTATGAAATTTATTCGGAAAAATATCAAATTTGATTTTAGAATAAAGAAGACGAAAAAAATATGAATTTTAGTGAAAAAATTATGATGATCCGAGTTTTAGATCAAAATATATGACATTTAGAATATGGTAAATTAAAATAAAAAAAAAAAGTGCGTGAACGTTGGGTTGATTTTTTTTATTAATTTTTTTTTCTTTCTCCCCCCCTTTGAGCGCTTCTTTTTTTTTTATTTTTCCTTTGTTTCCTTTTTTTCCTTCTTCCTCTTTATCCACTTAAAATTAGAATCTCCTTATAACTAAATAAGATTTCGGAGTGTCCTATTACCCCTAATAAGTTGAAAATCAGTCCTTTTAAATAATTGGCCCTTTTTTTAATAAGATTTACATTTATAATTTAATAATTACTTAATTATTATATTCATTATTGAAATAAATTAATGTGTTGATTGAAATTTTTAAATAAGGTTAAAATTTAAACACCTGGGATATTAACGTGAAATAAGAGGATAAGGTTTTAGATGTATGTAACGTGTTAACTACATTTATAATTGTGACAAAAAAATACATTTATAATTAATGTGTTTTTTATAATCATTCCTTTTATGGTTAGGTTTAAAATTGATTGGATATATATATATGGAATTTAATTAAGGCTTATGATTAGTTGGATGTATATATGTAATAATAAATTAAATTTATAACAATTTTTAAGGGGGAAACACTTGACGGGGAAACACACATTAGATTGACGATTGATTTTTGTAATAAGATATAAATTTACAATTTAATAATTACTTAATTATTATATTCATTATTGAAATAAATTAATGTGTTGATTGAAATTTTTAAATAAGGTTAAAATTTGAACACCCGTGTTATTAACGTGAAATAAGAGGATAAGGTTTTAAACTTACCAAAATACCCTTTTATACTAATTATTAAATACATTCCCTGATTACCGTTTAAATCTTTATGCATTTAATACGCTAGTTTTATATATGCGATGTCGGTTACGATCCATTATCATCTCCCTTTTTCAATGCTATTATCTCAAAGAGAGACAAAAAAATCACAACCTACCAGATTCTACAAATCAATCTGATTTTCAAATTATTAATGAAAAAAGGGGGATAAAACACCTATTTTTAATCAGTACGTTTTTATCCAAAGAAATGAAAAAATCAATGTGGTTTCTAGGGATTGTTGAAATGATTCTACCAATCAACGCTTAAATGCATTTAATGCTTCTTCATCGTTTATTATCACCGCCAATCAATTCTTCATAATTTAAGCATCAATTATCACTACACATTTTTTTTTATTCTAATGTATAACAAAATATTCACTTTATCTACAAATTTGATGCAAAATTACTCCACCTATTCTACTCGATCCATATCAGTGTTACTACATTATATCTATTTTAAATGTTACAACATGTTTTACATTAGTCTATATTTTATTGATGTTACTACATGTTTTGGCTGTAACTACATGTTTGGGCTATAACTTTTCATATCTTAGTACATGTTTTGGCTGTAACTATATCTATTTTATTGATTGTTACTACTTGTTTTTCGAGTGTTGCTACATCTTTTTGGTTGTAACTTTATTTTATTTGTTGCAACTAGTTCTTTTCATATGTTACAACATTTTTTTTATTGTTACTACTTGTTACTACATTATATCTATTTTTCAATGTTACTACATGTTTTGGCTGTAACTATATCTATTTTATGGATTGTTACTACTCGTTTTTCGAGTGTTGCTACATCTTTTGGTTGTAACTTTATTTTACTATATTTTTTAGGCTGTAAGTACACTTTTATGTGTAATTACATTTTTTATGTAACTACATCTTTTTATTAGTGTTATTCTTATTTCAATTGTTTTTTTCTTTACATTTTACACTGGGGAGTGAATTAGTCAAAGAATATTAACGAGTGAGAAAGAAATTATGGCTGAATTATCTCATTTAATGTTTCATTCAAAAGTTCACTAAATCCAATTCAAGATTGCACGGCACTTACTCCAAATTGCCAAAAAGGAAAATAAAAAAAGGTATTTCGGTCCATCTATTATTAATTTGTCCTTTTTAATTAGCAAAAATGGAAAATGTCCTTCCATCCCCAATTATGACAATTGTTGTCCTTCCAGCCCTCTAAGGTTAGATGTAAGTAACGTTTTAATTACTATAGACATTAAAAAAATGTTACATGTCATATTTGTCCAAGAAAATTAAATTATTTGATATTTTATCCTATTAAATAAAATGTGATAATATCAAAATGTATTTCTTATTATCCTATAAAATTAAAAAGCAAAGGATAATTAAATGAAATATTATTCCTAAATTAAATTATTGAGGATAATATCAAAAAGTGTTCATTAATTATCTTTTAAGAAAATAAATATAAAAGATAATTAAAGTATTACTTATCTCTTTAAATAAAATAAAAGAGATAATAGTAAATTGAATTTATAATTATCTTTTCAATAAAAATGTATAATATAAATAAGAAATTAAAATGATAAAAGCTTAAAATGATTATCTTATTGAATTAAACAAATAAAAGATAATCATTACTTGCTAATCCTTTGGCTACTCCACGCCTTGGTCATTTGTAAATCATCAAATAAATCATCAAGAAAAAGATTAAGAAAAGTTGGTGAAAAGAAACAAGGAACTTGGTAGAAGAAGAACGCCAAGAGCTCTACAACAACACCAAAAAGCAATGAATATCTTTCAAGAAAAGGAGGAAGATTGCTGAGCGTCAGCAACGCCGGAAGAAGTTGTCTTCAAAGTTCTTCAAGAAGATGAAGAAGATCGCAGGTTCTGTTGGTCCCTTGAAAAGACTTTGGTTAAGTTTAGAGGGGGGGGGGGGGGGGGTGAATAAACTTAACACTTAAAGCTTTTGGAGTTAACAAACTCAGCAACTTCGACGGCCTGGCGATAGCTCGATAACTGCCGACACTCGGGAGTCCGCGACTACGACTTTACTGAATTTGCTGCAGCGGAATATATTTAAATTAAGCCTTATTACTTGTTGTTAAAGTATGATACCAAGTATTAGATACTCAGTAGTGTATGTGTGTGATTCAGTTGCTAGTTTTCAGTAGTTTGACGTGCTAAATATACTATATGCAAAATATAAATGCAGAAAGTAAGTAGGCAAATTTTATAGTGGTTCCAGGTGGTGTAATCCTGTCAGTCCACTCTTCTCCTATGATGTTGGAGGTAATTCACTAGAGATCCTTGAGGTAGCAGTTACAAAAATCCCTAAGTTGTTTGTCCTTCACCAATAACTATGGCTTCACAAACTGAACACTTGGAACATGTAGAATTGCTGCTCCAAAGTCTTCCACTGGTCCTTGAAGGGTAGGATTGCCTCTTCACCAGCTCCACCATAAACAACAGTCCTTGACACCCAAAGATACTTCACTGTCTTCAGTAGATTTCTTATAAAAGAAAGTTTGAATCAAGTAAGTGATTCAGCTTTCAGCATCTTGATCAGGATGATATGATCAACAGCTTGAAATCTTCAAGTGTGTAAACTTGATGTAGCTTGATAACAGATTACACTTGAAGAAGTTTACTGGATCAGTAGCTTTAAGCTCAGTAGGGTCAGCAGGGTGTTTAATATATTGAAATCTGATAGCTCAAGATAGATCCTTAATTTTCATCACTTGTATCTGAATTAGGAGTCCTCTATTTATAGGTGAGAATCCTTGTGACTTATATTTGAAATTCAAACATAGTCGTTTCAGATTTGTCCCATCTTGACTTGCTTTCTGTCCCTGTACATAGTACTGACACTATCAAAATGCTTTTTGACAGTTTTCAGTCTGTCCACCCTTTGACTTGTATCCATTGGGTAAACCTCTGTTTCTTTCCAACGTCCCTTTAATATTAACCATTGATTTGTTTGATAAAATCAGAGGTTATTATATGTCCTTATCCTTGTATTCTTCCAATGTAACCTTTGAATAATTCGAAATATATATCAGCAGTTTCCTGTGGGTATTAGTCTGTTGAAATACATATCAGTCAGCTGTCCCAAGGTTGCTGTGTTTATTAAAACACTTCAGCTGACTTCTCTTATATCTAACTTTTTATTATTAAGTTTGATTACACCATTTTAATCATAACCAAGTTCCAATCACCATTTATCTTGTGGAACTTAGACCTTGTACACAAGGTATATGTAATCAGTTTAGGTCATCACAGACTTCCCTAAATTCTGATTCCATATCCTTGACTTTAAATACTAAGTTTGATCCCTTAGCCTTCAATAACGAGTTTGAGCCCCCGACCTTCGGTCTTCAACGGGTTCCTAAACTAGTCTACGACTCGGGTACCGATCTTGATCTAGACAAGTCTGTGATGAAAGTCAGCTGACCTTTTACAGTGCTTGTTTGATTAAACCTATACAAGATCAAACTCTAATAAGCCTATACATTTGATCTAGACTCTTTTTGCCTTTGCTCTATAACAGCTAGTCTGGCACTTATCACTAAAACATAAAATAAGTCCAACAATTTCCCCCTTTTTGGTGATGATGCCAATACCCTCCTTACAGCAAAGAAATAAAGATTAAAAAAACTGAACAAATATAGTCATTTCTCATTATAATCAATTGTTCAAAATTATTACAAACTAGATTCAGCCAAGATAAATTGCAAATGTAATTATGCTGATCTAATTTCTTCTTTCTCTTTCTTGCCTCTCCTTCTCTTGCTGCTCTTGATATTCTCTTATTTCTCTAACCATTTGTCTCATCCATTCATTTTCAATAAGAGAAAAATCAATGTGGGGATTTACTTCATTCTACCATTTCCATGCTTCAGGCAGAGTTAGGTTGATCTGATGTACTCTAAAACCCAACCGCATGTATAATTCCTTGAATTCATTTAGTGAATCTTTAGCAGATGTAGTAGGTAGACTCCTTCCACCTCTACCACCTTTTCCACCTCTGTGTAGATCTAAGAGCTTTAACCATTGCTTCCCAAAACTTAAGTCCCAGAAAGGAATTTAGTCCCTCATGGAAACCCTTGTCATGGTAAGGTCTTCTTTTGTTGTAGTAAAGCCTCTTGTATTCTTTAAACAGATCATCAGTCAGTGGAAGTCGGCCAGGTGCAGGTTCTCTGTAAGCATTGGTGTCAGCTTCCCATTTCTTCTGTGCAAAAATTCTAGCAGCCTCTTTTGCTACTGCTGTTTGGCTTTCTTCCCCCTTATTGACATCATCAACAAAACGGGACAGCAGGCCATGAACACTCTCATGTGTGATAACTAGATTATTCAGTTGACATTCCATTATTTCAGTTCTAGTGTCAACTGCAGTAATCCTTTCTTGCATTGTTTGCTCCAGTAGATTGATCCTCTCAGTAAGCTTAGGATCCAATCCAGCAGGTTGAAGTGTTCCAGCAGGCTCAGCCACAGCAGGCTTGGGTGCCTCAGCAAGCTTGTCAAGTTTCTGGTGAATAGATTCAAATTGGTCTTTCAGAAACTTCTCCTTCATTGTGTTGCCTTGTCTAATCCCCTTTACATCTAGAGCAAGGTCAGCAAGAGCATACTGAGTGGAAGTGATATTGGAAGCAACAGTCTCAGTGGTTCTCCATCTATTTTCCACTAGATTCATCAAATCTTCAAACCTCTGCTCTTTCCTGTCAAGTTGAGTTCTTAATCTTGTGATGTCACTTCTGACAGCCCTCAACTTATCCACAATCTGTGCTGGTACTCCACCAGCCATTCCTCCAGCCATATATCCAGCAGCTTCATCAGCAGGTTCTTCTACATTATACCGTGCCCTCTGTCTGCTGATAACCATGGCTCTACTCATGTCCCTTCCAGCAGGGGCAGGTCCTTCTTCAACCATAGCACCAAGAATATCTTCTATAATAGGATCTTGTGCAAGTTCCTCAAAAATAGGTACAAATGCCTGTTGAGGTTCAGCATCTATAGGTTCTTCCTCAGGCACTTGAAACTCCTCATCACTGTAGTCGTAGTCCAGCAGCTGTTCATCCTCATCAATAACAACAGTTTGCTGACTATCCTTGCCCTCGGTGACCTTTACTCCAGCAGGCTCCACTACAGCAGCCTGTTCTCCAACAACAGAAGGGGTTTCCTCCAAACCCAAAGAGAGATCCAACCTTTGTCCAAGTGCTGTTTGGTCCTCAGCGACCTGTACCACCAGTTCCGACCTTTGTTCAGGTGCTGCCTGATCCTCAGCAGCCTGAACCTCCTCAACAAGTAATGGTGATCCCTCAAATCCCATCACCATGTCAAATCTCTGAGCTATCACTGTTTGTTCCTCAGTGATCAACACTCTTTGTACAAGAATTGCAGGGTATTTAGCCATATTTTCTTTTTGAAACTCCCTAACATCAGCAATCCTTCATAGAGTATTAGCAGTTTTGAACAGAGTGTCCTGAGTAACAATCCATTCTTGATATTGAGCTGAATCCTCAGAACTGATATCAGGCTCACTATGATCAGCAACCTTATCCTCATCCAAATCTACAGTATGGTGATCTTTAGTATGTTTAGCAGATTCTTCAACAAAGAAAGTATCTGATACACCAACCAACCTGTTTCCTCCAAGATTTATGCCTTCATTGATTGGGCTTCCAAATCATCTATGGTGAGATCTTCCAGATCCTCATCAATTTGACCAGTCTGCTGGCCCTCAGCAGACTTGCTAGCTTCAGTGGATTGTTCTACTCTTGGTTCATTTATCAAAGCAGTCCCACTGACTTCTCATGGATCAGAGGGATGATCATCACCAGAGTCAGATGATGATGAATCATCACTATCTGATCCATCTCTAGGATCTCTGAACTTGATACCCTCTTCATTCTTTTTCTCATCAATGAGATCCATCAATCTCAATTCCAACAAGGAAGTATCAACCAAATCCAACAAATTCTCCACTCCTAACCTCTCAAAAGCCCACTCCTCAAAGTCTGTCATAGGCTCAGCTGCTGATTTCTGTTTCTTGTAATACCCAAACTTCCATTGAAAACAGTTAGCAACCAGCAGGAGCTTAGGATCAACATACCCTTCCTTCTTTTTCTTCTCTTTCCTTTCAAAGGGCATGGTTGGCTTTCTAGGAGCTGATTGTGCACCTTCCTGACCTCCAAAGGTCTCAACAAGCAGATTTAAAGTTTCTTCAACAGATGCTTCTAGGTCAGAAGGTTCTTCAGGTTGTGCATTTGTACCTACCACCTCCATCTGCTCCACACTTGCTTCCCCCTGACTTACATGCTCATCGGCGGGTTCAAGAACAGTTGCTCTTCACCCCGAACTATTGCAGAACTAGCAGGGTCTTGTACCAATGTACCAACTTCCACAGCAGGTGCGGACTCGGTGTCTGCTCGTGGTTCTTCGAGAGGTTCAATAGGTTGCTCAATAACAACCTCTCCACCCTCAATAGGCATAACAATCTTTAAGGTTTCAGCCTCAATAGCCTCTTGTTCTTCTCCTTCCCTTTGTTCTTCAAGGACTCTCAATTCCTTACCTTTTCCATGCTTCTTTTTCTTTGCTATTTCTTTCATTCTCTTGGAAAGTTGCTCTGATTCAGCTTCAGCCACTTTCCTCTTCCTTGTAATTTCAGCTAGATCAATGATTTCAACTTCAACTGGATCCTTAGTTGACTTAGCAGTCTCTGCTGTCTGCTTCCTTGTTTTCCTAGGCTGTAACATCTCTGTGATTTTTCTGGTGTCAGCGGCCTTCCTTTTCTCAGCATTTTTCTTGGGTGCAACAGATTTAACAACTTTCTTAACCTGCTCACCACCAGGATCACCATCTCCATCATTATCACTCCCTGTTGCTTCCTCATCCACATCATCATCATCCAAACTAGGGATGGGATTGTCAATTTCTTTCTTGTATCTGGACTTGTTAATTTTCTCTGGTGAAACATCAACAATCCCCAAATGATTCAGCAGGGCCTGAACCATCAAACCCAAAGGTAGGGCCTTGGACTTCCTTGTCCATTCTCTCTCCTCAGTTATCACTTTCTTCATATATTGGACAAAGAATCCAGCCCAATCAAACTTCATACTTTTGCAGATGATGATTAGCAGTTCTATTTTGGGTCCTGATAAAGTATCTAGGCTACCACTGAGTCCCAAGATATTCTTTGCTATTATCTTGCTCGGTAGATTGTATTCCATCCCAATGTGCTTCACATTGATTCCCAGAGATGATTTGACAGCATTATTTGTCTTTATTCTGTCAACAAACTCCAATTTCGACAGTCCCATATCTTCAGGATTAGTTGGATCATTATTTCCAGGTCCAAATCCAAAGACTTCCCTCAGCAGGTTTGAGGAAATTTCATCTCCTGGGCATTCACTGTCGTAGTAAATCTCTCTCTACCTTCTCTTATCACAATGTTTTTCCAGAAGTTAACAACATTCGTGTAACATATTCTTTCCAGTCTTATATTCAGGACATCTTCCATCCTTCAAATCTTCTTATTCTTCGACCAATATTGATTGCTAACTCTGTTTTGTTAGCATCAACAACAAAACCTCTGACACTTTGGCTTGTTCCAATTTGAACATCATCCTTATCCGCCATTATAATTTTGAGAAAGATGAAAAAGATGAAGAAGATGGCTTTCAAATCTATGTTCACACGAGATATTTGCAGAGAAAATCAATCTGAAATTTTGTAAGTATCTTCTGTGTATGTGTCTGTATATATATCAGAGAGTAGGAGTAGAAACTGTCAGAGCACGTACTGTAGCATTAACCACGATTAAAACTTGAATGAATGCTATCTTGCCACGTGTCCCATGACTGACTCATAATGGATTGTAACCGTTCGATCGTGTAACTGCGGTTATAAAGATAGAATAAATATTCCGCTATTTTGCTTTTTGACTTTTGTAAGTTTGACTGAGTAACGTTTCCTTCAGTAGCCTTGTCATTAGTAGACTTGGCTCAGCAGCCTGCTGACATAATGTCTCAGCAGCCTGCTGATAGAGTTACTCTGCTGATATTCAATTCTTCTAGTTTTGTCCAACTGATAATACAAGATGAAGTTTAATACCAATGAATGATCTGTCAAGTGAGCTCACCCAATCATGACAAAGACCAATCCCCTTGGCAACTTCATTTGCTCAATTCTCCAATCATAAATAAGTAAATGGAATTGTTGATACCAATGACTAATTTGCTAAGTGAGGTCACCCAACATAGCAAAGACTAATCCCCTTGGTGAATTCCAGTACACTGTTGATCAAAGATGTATCAGTCAACTTTTATAATTCCAAGTTCAGTCCTTTACTTAGCAAATCTTTCACTATCCAATGGGTTTGTAAAAATATCAGCAAGTTGATCTTCAGTAGGGATGTAAAGAACCACCACATCTTTCTTTTCAACATGATCTCGTATAAAATGATGTCTCACATCAATATGCTTGGTTCTTGAGTGCAAAACAGGATTTTCTGTGATTGCAATTGCACTTGTGTTGTCACACATTATAGGAATTTCTCTTTCTTCTATTCCATAATCCCTTAATTGTTGTCTTAACCATAGTACTTGTGCACAGCAAATTCCAGCAGCAATATATTCAGCTTCAGCCGTGGAAGTTGATATAGAATTCTGTTTCTTACTGAACCAGGAAACCAGTCTATTTCCCATCAACTGACAGGTTCCTGTGGTGTTTTTTCTATCAATCTTGCATCCGGCATAGTCGAATTTGAGTAGGATATAACCTTGAAGCTTCCATCTTTTGAATACCATATTCCTACATCCAAAGTCTCTTTTAGATACTTGAGAACTCTTTTGACTGCAGCTAAGTGACTTTCCTTGGATTTTGATTGAAACCTTGCACAAACACCTACAGCAAAGGATATATCAGGTCTGCTGGCAGTAAGGTACAGCAGACTGCCTATCATCCTTCTGTATAAAGTCTGATCAACATCTTTGCCTTCTTTGTTTTCATCCAATCTAATATTTGTTCTCATAGGAGTTGATACCTTGGTGCTGTTTTCCATACCAAACTTCTTCAGCAACTCCATGGTATACTTGGTTTAATGAATGAAGATTCCATCTTTCATCTGTTTGACTTGCAATCCTAAAAAGTAGTTCATTTCTCCCATCATACTCATTTGGAATTTTCTTTTCATCAGATTAGCAAACTTCTCACATAGCAATTCATTTTCAGAACGAAAAATTATGTCATCAACATAAATCTGTATCAGCAGGGTGCTGTCTCCTTCATTGATTCTGAAAAGAGTCTTGTCAATGGTACCTTTGGTAAAACCATTGTCCACCAAGAATTGAGATAAGGTCCCAAACCATGCTCTTGGTGCTTGTTTCAAGCCATAAAGTGCTTTGTTGAGTCTGTACACTTTATCTTCTTGATCTTTAACTTCAAAACCAGGAGGTTGCTGAACATAGACCTCCTCTTCCAGAATGCACTATTGACATCCATCTGATATACAAAGACTTCCCTCAACAGGTTTGAGGAAATTTCATCTCCTGTCCATTCAAAAATGCACTATTGACATCCATTTGATATACTTTGAAGTTTTTGTAAGCAGCATATGCCTTGAATAATATTATAGCTTCCAATCTTGCAACAGGGGCATATGTTTCATCAAAATCTATTCTTTCTGCTTGAGAATAGCCTTTTGCTTCTAGTCTGGCCTTATTCCTCACAATGGTACCAGATTCATCCAATTTGTTTCTGTATACCCATTTTGTACCAATTATATTTGCATGATTAGGCCTTTCCACTAGTGTCCAAACATGATTTCTTTTAAATTCATTAAATTCTTCTTGCATAGCAACTATCCAATCTGGATCTGATATTGCTTCTTCAACAACTTTAGGTTCCATTTGAGATAGGAAACAAGTGAACATTGCTTCTAATTGTCTTCTAGTCCTTACACCTTGCTATATGTTGCCAATAACTTGTTCAGCAGGGTGATCCCTTAACCATTATGGATTTTGGTTAGATTGATTCTCAGGAACATCATCTTCAGTAGGGTCTGCTATTTCTTCAACAAGGGGTTTCAGTAGATCCTTGAATTGCTTCAGTTGTTGCATTAGTAGTGTTACCACCAGGGTGTCCAGCAGGGGCAGAGTCAGAGATCTTTAAGTCATTAATTCTTTCCAAAACATCAACACATTCTGGATCAGTGACTTGTTGATTCTCAGCTGGTTCTGAAGCTTCATCTTCCATTCCAGTGAACTTAGGTTCATCAAACAAAACATGTATTGTTTCTTCATGTTTCAATGTCCTTTTGTTCAGTACCCTGAATGCCTTGCTGACAGAAGAGTATCCCAAGAAAATTCCTTCATCTGATTTTGATTGGAATGTCTTCAATTGCTCCTTATGATTTAAAATAAAACATTTGCTTCCTATGATTTAAAATAAAACATTTGCTTCCAAATGGATGGAAATAAGATATATTAGGTTTCCTTCCATTCCAAATCTCATAAGGTGTCTTCAGCAGCTTTTTGTTCATTGAGGTCCTGTTTTGTGTATACCATGCTGTATTTACTGCTTCAGCCCAATATCTTTCAGGTAATAATGCTTCACAGATCATAGTTCTTCCTGCTTCTTTTAAAGTTCTCGTTTCTTCTCTCAAGAACCCCATTTTTTGAGGTGTACCAATGACGCCGATTGATGTAGTACACCATTCTGTTCACAATATTCTCTTATAACTTTATTGAGAAATTTAGTACCCTTGTCTGATATGATCTTTACTACTGTCAAACTTTTCTCATTTTGCAATCTCTTCAAAAGTTCAAGCATCTTTTGAAGTGTTTCACTTTTCTTGTTCATGAATACTACCCAAGTGTATCTTGAAAATCATCCACAACTACTAAAGTGTACTTCTTTCCTGTTACACTTGTTGGTGTTACTGGTCCAAAAAAGTCCATGTGCATCAGCTCCAAAACTCTCTTTGTTGATTGTTTTGTCTTTGACTTGAAGCTTGATTTTGTTTGTTTACCTTGCTGACAGGCATCACATATAGCATCCTTTTTGAATGTGATCTCAGGTAAACCAATCACCAGTTTCTTCTTCACCAACTGATTAATATAATAAAAATTTAGATGATTCAACTTCTATGCCATAACCAATTGAGTTCTGACTTGGTATGCACAATCAGGCAAGTTTCTGGAACAGCAGTAGACCAATCCACAACATACATGTTTTGTTGTCTTCTTCTTCAGCCAACACAACTTGATCACCTCTTTCACTAATGACAATGCATGTGTTTTTGTCAAAAGTGACCTTGTAGCCCATGTCACAAAACTGTCCAGTGCTCAGTAGGTTGTAGTCCAGTCCTTCCACAAATGCAACATTCCTGATTGTTAATCCATTTCTCACAAGTGTGCCATATCCTCTTGTGTATCCTGGTGTATTTTT
The DNA here is from genome assembly GCA_036785695.1 of Gentiana straminea. Lineage (NCBI taxonomy): Eukaryota > Viridiplantae > Streptophyta > Magnoliopsida > Gentianales > Gentianaceae > Gentiana > Gentiana straminea. Next base: position 1,740,621 of record JAVUPR010000345.1, on the reverse strand, counting down.
GTTGCCAAAATTCACTCTTGGACCATCCTTTGCCACAAAATTTGACAAACAGTGCTTATTCTTTGTCATATGTCTTGAACATCCACTGTTAAAGTACCAGACACCCTACAAAACAAAGTTAATGTATTTTAGGTACCCAAAACTGTTTGGGTCCATGATGGTCAGTGGTAAGCATGACCATTGGCAAGATTCCGTAAGGTCTTCTTTGAAAGGTGTCATACTTTTGTTCATACATGTATTCTACACATCCATAGGGTCTAACATTTGGTTGTGTAGGATTCACATATGCTTTCTGGCCTTTTGGTATGTAATGCTGTTTGAAGTGATTTCTTTTGTTAGAAACACTAGCATAACCATTAGTTTGCTGTCTATTAGGAACAGCCCTGTAGTATGGAGTCTGCTGAGGTCTCTGTTGAGGTCTTATATAAGTCCTCTGCTGAGTCCATTGCTGAGGTTTTACCCTAGCAGTATGGTTATATCTGTTGTTTCTAGCAGTAGAAATATGAATATTCCAATCATCATCAGTAGGGAACAGTCTACCTTTCCCCCTAAGATAAGTATCCCTTGAATGATTGACATTCTTAGGTTTAGGATTATTATCCTTGGAATATTTATGATTTTCATCAGCAGACCTGTAGGGTACATGAGTCAGTAGACTAGTTTAGGAACCTGCTGAAGACTGAAGGCTGAGGGTTCAAACTCAGTTATTGAAGGCTAAGGGATCAAACTTAGTATTTAAAGTCAAGGATATGGAATCAGAATTTAGGGAAGTCTGTGATGACCTAAACTGATTACATATACCTTGTGTACAAGGTCTAAGTTCCACAAGTTAAGTGGTGATTGGAACATAGTTATATTTAAAATGGTGTAATCTAACTTAATAATAAAAAGTTAGATATAAGAGAAGTCAGCTGAAGTGTTTTTATAAAAACAACAACTTGGATTAGCTGACTTATATGTACTTCAGCAGACTTACAATCACAGGAACCTGCTGATATATATTCCGAATTATTCAAAGGTTACATTGGAAGAGTATAAAGAAAATGACAACTGACAACCTCTGATTTTATCAAACAAATAATGGTTAGGATTAAATGGACATTGGAAAGAGACAGAGCATTATCCAATGGACACAAGTCAAAGGATAGACAGATTGTAAACTATCAAAAAGCATTCTGACAGTGTCAGTACTATGAACAGTGACAGAAATGAAGTCAAGATGGGACAAATCTGAAACGGCTATGTTTGAATTTCAAACATAAGTTAGAAGGATTCTCACCTATAAATAGAGGACTCCTAATTCAGATACAGGTGATGATTTTTGATGAAAATTAAGGATCTATCTTGAGCTATCAGATTTCAATCGATCTAAACACCCTGCTGACCCTACTAAGCATAAAGCTACAGATCCAGTAAACTTCTTCAAGTGCAATCTACTTTCAAGCTACATCAAGTTTACACACTTGAAGTCTTCAAGCTGCTGATCATATCATCCTGATCAAGCTGCTGAAAGCTGAATCACTTACTTGATTCAAACTTTCTTTTACAAGAAATCTACTGAAGACAGTGAAGCACATTTGTGTGTCAAGGACTGTTGTTTGTGGTGGAGCTGGTGAAGAGTCAATCCTACCCTTCAAGGACCAGTGGAAGACTTTGGAGCAGCAATCCTACCTGTTTCAAGTGTTCAGTTTGTGAAGCCATAGTTATTGGTGAAGGACAAACATCTTAGTGATTTTTGTAATACCTACCTCAAGAGTCTCTAGTGAATTACCTCCAACATCACATGAGAAGAGTGGACTGACAGGATTACACCACCTGGAACAACTATAAAAATTGCCTACATACTTTCTGCATTTATCTTCTGCATTAATATATTTAGCACATCAACCTACTAAACTTGCAAATGAATCACACACATACACTACTGAGTATCTAATACTTGGTATCATATTTTAACAACAAGTTATAAGGCTTAATTTAAATATATTCCGCTGCAACAAATTCAGTAAAGTCAATAGTTAGCAGACTACCGAGTATCGGCAGACTACTGAGCTATCAGCAGGTCGCTGAAGTTGCTGAGTTTGTTAACTCCAAAAGTTTTAAGTGTTAAGTTTATTCACCCCCCCTCTAAACTTAACCAAAGCCCTTTCAAGGGACCAACAATTGGTATCGGAGCAGTGCTTCTGTTCTGAAGTAATCCTACTTGGTGTGCTTGTGAAAATACTTTGAAAACTTTTTCAAGTTTCTAATTTTCAAAGCTTTGCATGATGGTTAACAACCAGTATGCTAGAACAATGTTTATGTGTTCTATAGATCGTTTTGATGAGTATAGACGTCGTATGCAGGCTTTTCTAGCTGCAACATATGATGAGATGATGGATGTGCTGACTGATGGACCACTGGAAATCACAAAAGCTATAACTGTGGATAATGACACTCAGTACATTTCAAAGCCAAAAAGAGAATGGACTGCTGAAGATAGAAAAAGAGCAAACCTCAACAACATTGCTATTGATATCATATACAGAACTTTGGATAGCAATAGGTACATGAAAGTGAAAGATTGCAAGACTGCAAAAGAACTTTGGGATAAGGTGCAATTAATTTGTGAAGGCACTGATGCAATCAAAAAGAACAAGATCAGTGTGGCAAAGAAGAAGTTCCTGGAGTTCAAAATGAAACCAAATGAAACCATTGAAAAAATGGAGTCAAGATTCAATGCAATCATGGATGAACTCACCCTACTGAGTGTGAAGTACTCACAAGAAGAAGTAAATTCAAAAATCTTGGAAGCACTACCTGCAAAAGAAGTTTGGGAGATGAAGGTGACTTCCATAGAAGAAATGAGAAGTTTACATGAAGAGGACACCTTCAAACTGTTTTCAGATCTCAAGGCATATGAATTCAGTAAGAAACATGTACGCGAGACAGAAAAAGAAGAACCAAAAACTACTGCATTGGCTGCTGCACATCAAGAAGAAACATCAGGAGCTCAAGATGAATTACTGGATGAGATGCAGGAGCAAATTGCCCTACTGAGCATGAAAATCAGAATGATGAAAACTGGAAAGGGATCTCCTAGGAATTTCACAAAGAAATTCACTGAAAAGAAGAAGGAGGAATCCAAGAAAGACAATGATTACCTGTGCTAACATTACATGAAACCAGGACACTTCAAACCTGACTGTCCTGAACTAAAACAGATGTAGGAACCTGATTGTCTTTGCTTCAATTGCAAGAAACCTAGACATTTCAGACCTGATTGTCCAGACCTACCGAAGAGCAAAAGTCAACAAAGAAGATCTGGCAAGAAAGCTATGGTTGCTGAAGATGAATTAGGATATGAAGTAGAATCAGAAAAAGGAAATTAATCTGATGATACTGCACTTGTTGCTGATATGGAAGATTAGCTTTAATGGCAAATATGGATGAAACAGAGGAGGTATACAATTCTATATCTATTAACACTCCTGCTGGAAGTGATTGTGAATCAACTTGTGGTTTAAATCCTTAAAATTATGACATTGAAGAAACTTTGGATGCCATCCTTAATCAACTAAGGATAATACAATCTGGCTATGAGATTGTGAAGGCTGAAAAAGAAGCTCTTCAAATAGAAGTTGAAAGGTTAAAAGCTGAATTAAGAATTCTCAAGGGTAAGGAAAAAGAAGTTGGACAGAATCAGCATAAGCCTGCTGAACATTCAATAGCTGTTCAATCTGCTGAACAAACTTGTTCCTCCACTGCATTTAAATCTAGAATGTATTATGGTGATAGAACAGGGCTTGGATTTGGAACTCAACAATCTATTAAGAGTGGATCCAGTAAGGTTACTGAACCTAGTGCCAGAATTGGTCCTAAGTTTGTACCTGCACAAGATCCAACTCCAAAAAGGGTTGCTGAGGCAGTGAAGCCTACTGAGAAAGCTTCAAGAAAGCAAAATCAGAAGTCAAAAAAGTCAACAGCACCTAACAAAAAGAACAAATCTAAAGGTAGGGCTGCTGTACCTTCTAGACCTACTGAAAGCAGACCTGCTACCAAGTCTGCTGGACCACAAAGAGGCAAAAATCTGAAATATTCCAAGGATAAGAATCCTAAACCTAAAAATGTCAATCATTCAAGGGATACTTATCTCAGGGGGGAAAGGTAGACTATTCCCTACTGATGATGATTGGAATATTCCTGCACCTACTGCTAGAAACAACAGGTATAACCATGCTGCTAGGGTAAAATCTAAGCAATGGAATCAGCAGAGGACTCAGCAGAGGACTTATACAAGACCTCGGCGGGGACCTCGGCGGACTCCATACTACAGGCATGTTCCTAACAGACAGCAAACTAATGGTTATGCTAGTGCTTCTAACAAAAGAAATCACTCTAAACAGCATTATATACCAAAAGGACAGAAAGCATATGTGAATCCTACACAACCAATTGTTAGACCTTATGGGTGTGTAGAATACATGTATGAACCAAAGTATGATACCTTTCAAAGAAGACCTTATGGAATTTTGCCAAGGGTCATGCTTGCCACTGACCACTATGGACCCAAACAGTTTTGGGTACCTAAAATGCATTAACTTTGTTTTGGAGTGTGTCTGGTACTTTGACAGTGGATGTTCCAGACATATGACAAATAATAAGCACTGTTTGTCAAATTTTGTGGCAAAGGATGGTCCAAGAGTGAATTTAGGCAACAAGAACACACCAGGATACACAAGAGGATATGGGACACTTGTGAGAAATGGATTAACAATCAGGAATGTTGCATTTGTGGAAGGACTGGACTACAACCTACTGAGCACTGGACAGTTTTGTGACATGGTTTACAAGGTCAGTTTTGGCAAAAACACATGTATTGTCATCAGTGAAAGAGGTGATCAAGTTGTGTTGGCTGGAAAAAGACAACAAAACATGTATGTTGTGGATTGGTCTACTGCTGTTCCGGAAACCTGCCTGATTGTGCATACCAAGTCAGAACTTAATTGGTTATGGGATAAAAAGTTGAATCATCTAAACTTTGATGATATCAATCAGTTGGTGAAGAAGAAACTGGTGATTGGTTTACCTGAGATCACATTCAAGTAGGATGCTATATGTGATGCTTGTCAGCAAGGTAAACAAACAAAATCAAGCTTCAAGTCAAAGACTAAACAATCAACAAAAAGATTTTTGGAGCTGATGCACATGGATCTTTTTGGACCAGTAACACCAACAAGTGTAACAGGAAAGAAGTACACTTTAGTAGTTGTGGATGATTATTCAAGATACACTTGGGTAGTATTCATGAACAAGAAAAGTGAAACACTTCAAAAGATGCCTGAACTTTTGAAGAGATTGCAAAATGAGAAAAGTGTGACAGTATTGAAGATCAGATCAGAAAAGGGTACTGAATGTCTCAAGAAAGTTATAAGAGAATATTGTGAGCATAATGGTTTACTACATCAACTGGCTGCTTCTGGTACACCTCAGCAAAATGGGGTTGCTGAAAGAAGAAATAGGAATTTGAAAGAAGCAGGAAGGACAATGATTTGTGAAGCATTATTACCTGAAAGATATTGGGCTGAAGCAGTTAATACATCATGCTATACACAAAATAGGACCTCAGTGAACAAGAAGCTGCTGAAGACACCTTATGAGATTTGTAATGGAAGGAAACCTAATATATCTTATTTCCATCCATTTGGAAGCAAATGTTTTATCTTGAATCATAAGGAGCAATTGAAAACATTCCAACCAAAGTCAGATGAAAGAATCTTCTTGGGATACTCTTCAGTCAGCAAGGCTTTCAGGGTACTGAACAAAAAGACACTGAAACATGAGGAAACAATACATGTTGTATTTGATGAACCTAAGTTCACTAGAATGGAAGATGAAGCTTCAGAACCTGCTGAGAATCAACAAGTCACTGATCATGAATGTGTTGATGTTTTGGAAAGGTTCAATGACTTAAAGATTTCTGACTCTGCCCCTGCTGAACACCCTACTGGTAACACTACTGATGCAACAACTGAGGCAGTTCAAGGATCTGCTGAACCCCCTGTTGAAGAAACAATAGACCCTACTGAAGATGATGTTCCTGAAATCAATCTAACCAGAATCCACCCTGCTGAACAAGTTATTGGCCACATATTGCAAGGTGTGAGGACTAGAAGACAATTAGAAGCAATGTTTACATGTTTTCTATCTCAAATGGAACCTAAAGTTGTTGAAGAAGCAATATCAGATCTAGATTGGATAATTGCCATGCAAGAAGAATTGAATGAATTTGAAAGAAATCAAGTTTGGACACTAGTGGAGAGGCCTAATCATGCAAACATTATTGGAACAAAATGGGTATACAGAAACAAATTGGATGAATCTGGTACCATTGTAAGAAATAAGGCCAGACTAGTTGCAAAAGGCTATTCTCAAGCGAAGGAATAGATTTTGATGAGACATATGCACCTGTTGCAAGATTGGAAGCTATAAGATTATTCTTGGCATATGCTGCATATAAAAACTTCAAAGTATATCAGATGGATGTCAAGAGTGCATTTTTGAATGGCATTCTGGAAGAGGAGGTCTATGTTCAGCAACCTCCTGGCTTTGAAGTTAAAGATCAAGAAGATAAAGTGTATAGACACAATAAAGCACTTTATGGTTTGAAACAAGCACCAAGAGCATGGTATGAGACCTTATCTCAATTCTTGGTGGACAATGGATTTACCAAAGGTACCATTGACAAGACTCTTTTCAGAATCAGTGAAGGAGGCAGCACCCTGCTGGTACAAATTTATGTTGATGACATAATATTTGGTTCTAAAAATGAATTGCTTTGTGAAAAGTTTGCAAATCTGATGAAAAGTAAATTCCAAATGAGTATAATGGGAGAAATGAACTACTTTTTGGGTTTACAAGTCAAACAAATGAAAGATGGAATCTTCATTCATCAAACCAAGTACACCAAGGAGCTGCTGAAGAAGTTTGGTATGGAAAACAACACCAAGGCAAAGATGTTGATCAGACTTTATACAGAAGGATGATAGGCAGTTTGTTGTACCTTACTGCTAGCAGACCTGATATATTCTTTGCTGTAGGTGTTTGTGCAAGATTTCAATCTAAACCAAAGGAAAGTCATTTAGCTGCAGTCAAAAGAATTCTCAAGTATCTAAAAGAGACCTTGGATGTAGGAATTTGGTATTCAAAAGATGGAAGCATCAAGGTTATATCCTACTCAGATTCTGATTATGCTGGATGAAAGATTGATAGAAAAAGCACCACAGGAACCTATCAGTTGATGGGAAATAGACTGGTTTCCTGGTTCAGTAAGAAACATAATTCTATCTCAACTTCCACTGCTGAAGCTGAATATATTGCTTCTAGAAGTTGCTGTGCACAAATACTTTGGCTAAGACAACAATTAAGGGATTATGGAATTGAAGAAAGATAAATTCCTATAATGTGTGACAACACAAGTGCAATTGCAATCACAAAAAAATCCTGTTTTGCACTCAAGAATGAAGCACATTGATGTGAGACATCACTTTATAAGAGATCATATTGAAAAGAAAGATGTGGTGGTTCTGTATATCCCTACTGCAGATACACTTGTTGATATTTTCACTAAACCACTGGATAGTGAAAGATTTTCTAAACTAAGGACTGAACTTGGAATTATAAAAGTTGACTGATACATCTTTGATCAGCAATGTACTGGAATTCACCATGGGGATTAGTCTTTTCTATGTTGGGTGAGCTCACGTAGCAGATTAGTCATTGGTATCAACAATTCCATGTACTTATTTTTGTTTGGACAATTGAGCAAATGAAGTTGCCAAGGGGATTGGTCTTTGTCCTGTTAGGTGAGCTCACTTGACAGATCAGTCATTGGTATTAAACTTCATCTTGTATTATCAGTTGAACAAAAGAAAAAAGAATTGAAGATCAGCAAAGTTACTCTGTCAGCAGGCTGTTGAGACATATTGTCAGCAGGCTGAGCCAAGTCTACTGAAGACAAGGGTGCTGAAATAAACGTTACTCAGTCAAACTTTACCAAAGTTATTTTATCTTTATAACCGCAGTTACACGATCGAACGGTTACAATCCGTTGTGGGTCTGTCATGGGACACATGGCACGATGACATTCACTCAAAATTTAATCGTGGTTAATGCTACAGTACGTGTCTGACAGTTTTCTACCCACTACTCTCTGCTTTATATACAGACATATACACAGAGGATACATGCAACTCTCAGATTGCTATTTCTCTGAAATTACCTTGTGTGAAGACAGATTCGAAAGTTTTCTTCTTCATCTTTCTCATTTACAATGGCAAACAAGGATGATGTTCATATTGGCACCAGTCAAAGTGTAAGAGGTTAGTTAATGACTGTCACTCTACTGAACTAGCCATTAACACAGGACGAAGAATCAGACAGATTGCTGGTTTGGAGAATGTTATCAATAGAAGACCGGAGAGAATTTCATATGTCAATGTATTGGAATTCTGGAGGAATATTGTTATACATGAAGGTAGAGAGGCCTTCACTACGGCAGTTAATGGAAGAGAGATTGAAATATCATCAGATCTTCTGAGAGAAGTATTTCATTTTGGACCTGGAAATAATGCTCCCATCAATCCAGAAGCAATGAATTTGCCAAGGATGAAGTTTGTGGATACAATAAAGACAAATGAGAAGATATCTTCCTCGCTAAGCATTAATGTGAAGCGCATTGGATATGAGTATAATCTACTGAGCAAATTAATTGCCAAAACCATTTTGGGATTCATTAGGAGTCTAGATACACTGTCTGGACCTAAAATAGACCTGTTGATCATCATCTCCAGAAGCATGAAGTTTGATTGGGCTGGATTCTTTATACACTACATGAAGAATGTGTTTACTGAAGATAGAGATGGTATAAGGAAGTCCAAGACCAATCCCCTAGGTCTACTGATTAAGACCTTGTTGAATCATTTTAAGATACCTGATATTTCATCTGAAAAGATTAACAAATCTAGATACAAGCCAGAAGTTGCTACTCCTATTCCTGGTTTGGATGATGATGAAGATGTGGATGATGAAGCCACTGAGAGTGATGATGGAGGAGATGATGATGCTGGTGGTGAGCAGGTTAAGCAAGCTGCTAAGTCTGTTGCACCTAAGAAGGTTGTTGAGAAGAGAAAGGCTGCTGATACAAGAAAGATCACAGAGATGTTAAAGCCTAGGAAGACAAGGAAGCAAACAACAGAGACTGCTGAGTCAACTGAGGGTCCAGTTGAAGTTGAAATTATTGATATTGCTGAAATTACAAGGAAGAGGAAAGCTGCTGAAGCTGAATCAGAGCAACTTTCCAAGAGAATGAAGGAAATTGCCAAGAAAAAGAAACATGGCAAAGGAAAACAGTTAAGGATTCTAGAGGCTCAGAGGGAATAAGAGGAAGAAGAGTCTATTGAAGCTGGGCCCTTAACAATTATCAAGCCTACAGAGAAAGAACATGTTGTTGAGCAACCTACTAGAGAAACACAGCAGACTGCTGAACCTGAGCCTTCTGAAGAAGTTGTTGAATCCTCCCCTATAACGGCTGCTGAACCTACTGAAGCTGCACAAGTTGTTTTTGAGCAACTTGTTGAAGAACCACATCGACTGCGAGTCCGCACTTTCTTTGTGGAAGTTGATACATTGGTACAAGACCCTGCAAATTCTTGCAAGAAGTCCGGGGGAAGAGCAAGTTGTTGCTAACCCTGCTGATGAGCATATAAGTCAGGGGGAACAAAGTGTGGAACAGTTGAGGTAGTAGGAACAAACATACAATCTGAGCAACCTACTGACCTAGAGGCATCTGTGGAAGAAACTCTGACACTGCTTGTTGGGACCTTTGGAGGTCTGCAGAGTGGACACACAGCTCCTAGAAAGCCTACCATGCCATTTGAAAGGAAGGAGAAGAAGAAGAAAGAAGGATATGTTGATCCTAAACTCCTACTGGTTGCAAACTACTTTCAATGGAAGTTTGGGTTTTATAAAAGACAAAAGCCAGCTGCAGAACCAATGACAGATTTTGAGGAGTGGGCTTTTGAGAGATTAGGAGTGGAAAACCTGCTGGATTTGGTTGATACCTCTTTGTTGGAAGCAAGATTAATGGATCTCTTTGATCAGCAAAAGAAGGAAGAGGGTATCAAGTTCAGAGATCCTAGAGATGAATCAGATAATGATGACTCTTCATCATCTGATTCTGATGATGATCATCCCTCTGGTCCAGGAGGAGTCAGTGGGACTGCATTATTAAATGAACCAAGTATACAACAGTCCACTGATACTGGTAGGTCTGCTGAGGGCCAGCAGACTAGTCAAATGGAGGAAGATCTGGAGGATCTTACCATGGATGATCTAGAGGCACAAATCAATGAGGGTATACATATTAGTGTAAATAGGCTGTTTGGTGTGTCTGATGCTTTATTCGTTGTTGAATCTGTTGAACATCCTGAGGATCAGCAGAATGTAGATTTGGATGAAGAAAGGGTTACTGATCTTAGTCAACCTGATGTCAATTCTGAGGATTCAGTTCAATATCAAGACTGGATTGACACCGAGGGCACCTTATCCAAAACTGCTAATACTCTAAGAAGGATTGCTCATGCTAGAGGGTTTCAATAAGAAAATAGGGCTGAATTCCCTGCAATCCTTGTACAGAGAGTATTGATCACTGAGGAACTGTCAGTGATAGCTCAGAGGTTAGACATGGTGATGGGATTTGAAGGATCACCGTTGTTGATTGAGGAGGTACAGGTTGCTGAGGAACAGACAGCACCTGGACAAAGGTTGGAACATGAGGTACATGCTGCTGAGGTACAAATAGCACCTGGACATAGGTTGGAACTATCTATGGGTTTGGAGGAAACCCCTGCTATTATTGTTGAACAGGCTGCTGTAGTAGAGCCTACTGGAGGAAAGTCCACTGTAGGGAAAGATGGTCAGCAAACTGCTGTTATTGATGAGGATGAGCAGCTGCTGGACTATGACTACAATGATGAGGAGTTTCAAGTTCCTGAAGAAGAACATATTGCTGATGAACCACAACAGGCATTTGTACCCATTTTTTAGGAACCTGCCCTAGATCCTATACTAAAGGAGTTCCAGGGTCCTAACCCTGCTAGGAGAGATATGATCTAGGCCATGGTTGTCAGCAGATATAGGGCACAATACAATGTTGAAGAGCCTGCTGATGAAGCTGCTAGACATATGGCTGGAGGAATGGCTGGTGGGGTACCAGCAGAGATTTTGGTTGAGTTGGGGACTATCAGAAATGACATAACAAGGTTAAGAACTCAACTTGACAGGCAAGACCAGAGGTTTGAAGATTTGATAAATCTGGTGGAAAATAGAGGGAGGACTACAGAAACAGTTGCCTCCAATATTCTTTCCACTCAGTATGCTCTTGTTGACCTTGCCCAAGATGTGAGAGGGATTAAGCAAGGTAATACACTGAAGGACAAGTTTCTGAAAGACCAATTTGAATCTATTCACCAGAAACTTGACAAGCTTGCTGAGGCACCTAAGCCTGCTGTGGCTGAGCCTGATGGAACACTTCAACCTGCTGGATTGGATCCTAAGTTCACTGAGAGGATCAATCTACTGGAGCAAACAATGCAAGAATGGATTACTGCAGATGATACTAGAACTGAAATTATGGGAGGACAAGTAAGTAATCTAGTCATCACACATGCGAGTGTTCATGGCCTGCTGTCCCATGTTGTTGATGATGTCAATAAGGGGGAAGAGAGCCAGACAGCAGTAGCAAAAGAGGCTGCTATGATCTTTGCACAGAAAAGATGGGAGGCTGATACAAATGCTTATAGAGAGCCTACACCTGGCAGACTACAACTTACTGATAATCTTTTCAAGGAGTACAAGAAAATGTACTATAATAAGAGGAGACCATATCATGACAAGGGCTTTCATAAAGGGCTGAATTCCTTTTTGAGTTTGAAGTTTTGGGAAGCAAGAGTCAAATCCATGAGATCCAAAGGTGGCAGAGGTGGAAGAGGTGGTAGAGGTGGAAGGAGTTTACCTACCATATCAGCAAAGGATTCACTGAATGAATTCAAGGAAGTATACATGCGCTTAGGCTTTAGAGTACATCAGATCAACCTTACTCTACCTGAGGCATGGAAATGGTGGAAAGAAGTGAATCCTCACATTGATTTCTCTCTTATTGAAAAGGAAAGACAGCAAGAGAAGGAAAGACAAGAAAGGGAAAGAAGACACTAGATCATCATACTTACATCTATTTTTTATCTTTGCTGAATCTAGCTTGTAATACTTTTGAACAATATGATTATAATGAGAAATGACAGGAATTTGTTCTGTTTTTGTTTTTAATCTTTTTGCTTTGCTGTAAGTAGGGTATTGGCATCATCACCAAAAAGGGGGAAATTGTTGGACTTATTTTTGAGTTTTAGTGATGAGTGCCAGACCAGCTGTTATAGAGCAAAGACAAAAAGATGTCTAGATCAAATGTATAGGCTTATTAGAGTTTGATCTTGTATAGGTTTGATCAAACAAGCACTGTAAAAGGTCGGTGACTTTCATCGACGGACTTTGTCTAGATCGAGGGGGTACACGAGTCGGTAGACTAGTTTAGGAACCTGCTGAAGACTGAAGGCTGAGGGTTCAAACTCAGTTATTGAAGGCTAAGGGATCAAACTTAGTATTTAAAGTCAAGGATATGGAATCAGAATTTAGGGAAGTCTGTGATGACCTAAACTGATTACATATACCTTGTGTACAATGTCTAAGTTCCACAAGTTAAGTGGTGATTGGAACTTAGTTATATTTACATTGGTGTAATCTAACTTAATAATAAAAAGTTAGATATAAGAGAAGTCAGTTGAAGTGTTTATATAAACACAGTAACTTGGATTAGCTGACTTATATGTACTTCAGCAGACTTACAATCACAGGAACCTGCTGATATATATTCCGAATTATTCAAAGGTTACATTGGAAGAGTACAAAAGGACAGCTAACAACCTCTGATTTTATCAAACAAATCAATGGTTAAGATTAAATGGACGTTGGAAAGAGACAGAGCATTATCCAATGGACATAAGTCAAAGGGTGGACAGACTGTAAACTGTCAAAAAACATTCTGACAGTGTCAGTACTATGAACAATGACAGAAAGCAAGTCAAGATGGGACAAATCTGAAACGGCTATGTTTGAATTTCAAACATAAGTCACAAGGATTCTCACCTATAAATAGAGGACTCCTAATTTAGATACATGTGATGAATTTTGATGAAAATTAAGGATCTATCTTGAGCTATCAGATTTCAATCGATCTAAACACCCTGCTGACCCTACTGAGCATAAAGCTACTGATCCAGTAAACTTCTTCAAGTGTAATCTGCTTTCAAGCTACATCAAGTTTACACACTTGAAGTCTTCAAGCTGCTGATCATATCATCCTGATCAAGCTTCTGAAAGCTGAATCACTTACTTGATTCAAACTTTCTTTTATAAGAAATCTACTGAAGACAGTGAAGCACATTTGTGTGTCAAGGATTGTTGTTTGTGGTGGAGCTGGTGAAGAGGCAATCCTACCCTTAAAGGACCAGTGGAAGACTTTGGAGCAGCAATCCTACCTGTTTCAAGTGTTCAATTTGTGAAGCCATAGTTATTGGTGAAGGACAAACATCTTAGGGATTTTTGTAACAACTACCTCAAGAGTCTCTAGTGAATTACCTCCAACATCACAGGAGAAGAGTGGACTGACAGGATTACACCACCTGGAACCACTATAAAAATTGCCTACTTACTTTCTGCATTTATATTCTGCATTAATATATTTAGCACATCAACCTACTGAACTAGCAACTGAATCACACACATAGACTACTGAGTATCTAATACTTGGTATCATATTTTAACAACAAGTTATAAGGCTTAATTTAAATATATTCCGCTACAACAAATTCAGTAAAGTCAATAGTCGGCGACTGCGAGCTATCGACGACTGCGAGTATCGAGCGGACTATTGAGCTATCAGCAGGCTGCTTTGAAGTTGCTGAGTTTGTTAACTCCAAAAGTTTTAAGTGTTAAGTTTATTCACCCCCCTCTAAACTTAACCAAAGCCTTTTCAAGGGACCAACATCTTGCAATTGAAGCAAAGATAATCAGGTTCCTTCTTCTATTTAGTTCAGGACAGTCTGGTTTGCAGTGTCCTGGTTTCTTGCATTGATAGCACAAGTAATCATTATCTTTCTTGGATTCCTCCTTCTTCTTTTCACTAAATTTCTTCGTGAAATTCCTTGGAGAACCCTTTCCAGTTTTCATCATTCTGATTTTCTTGCTCAGTAGGGCAATTTACTCTTGCATCTCATCCAGTAGATCATCTTGAGCTCCCGATGTTTCTTCTTGATGTGCAGCAGCCAATGCAGTGGTCTTAGGTTCTTCCTTTTCTGTTTCAGGCACAAGTTTCTTACTGAATTCATATGCCTTGAGATCTGAGAACAATTTGAAGGTGTCTTCTTTATGTAAGCTTCTCATTTCTTCTATGGCAGCACCTTCATCTCCCAAACTTCTTTTGCAGGTAAAGCTTCCAAGATTTTTGAATTGATTTCTTCTTGTGAGTACTTCACACTCAGTAGGGTGAGTCCATCCATGATTGCTTTGAATTTTGACTCCATTTGTTCAATAGTTTCATTGGGTTTCATTTTGAATTCCTAGAACTTTTTCGTTGCTAAACTGATTTTGTTCTTCTTGATTGCATCAGTGCCTTCACAGATTAACTGCAACTTATCCCAAAGTTCTTTTGCAGTCTTGCAATCTTTCACTTTCATGTACATATTGCTATCCAAAGTTCTGTATATGATATCAATAGCAATGTTGTTGAGGTTTGCTCTTTTTCTATCTTCAGTAGTCCATTCTCTTTTTGGCTTTGGAATATACTGAGTTTCATTATCCACAGTTTCCGCTTTTGTGATTTCCAGTGGTCCATCAGTCAGCACATCCATCATCTCATCATGTGTTGCAGCTATTTAAGCCTGCATACGACGTTTATACTCATCAAAACGATCTAAGAACACATCAACATTTTTCTAGCATACTGTTTGTTATCCATGATGCAAAGCTTTGAAAATCAGAGACTTGAAAAATTTTTCAAAGTATTTTCACAAGCACAACAAGTAGGATTACTTCGAACAGAAGCACTGCTCCGATACCAATTGTTGGTCCCTTGAAAAGGCTTTGGTTAAGTTTAGAGAGGGGGGGTGAATAAACTTAACACTTAAAGCTTTTGGAGTTAACAAACTCAGCAACTTCAGCCGCCTGCTGATAGCTCAATAGCTCGTCGACACTCGCAGTCCGCGACTACCGACTTTCTTTAATTTGTCTTTGCGGCGGAATATATTTAAATTAAGCCTTATTACTTGTTGTTAAAGTATGATACCAAGTATTAGATACTCAGTAGTGTATGTGTGTGATTCAGTTGCTAGTTTTCAGTAGGTTGACGTGCTAAATATACTATATGCAAAATATAAATGCAGAAAGTAAGTAGGCAAATTTTATAGTGGTTCCAGGTGGTGTAATCATGTCAGTCCACTCTTCTCCTATGATGTTGGAGGTAATTCACTAGGGATCCTTGAGGTAGCAGTTACAAAAATCCCTAAGTTGTTTATCCTTCACCAATAACTATGGCTTCACAAACTAAACACTTGGAACAGGTAGAATTGCTGCTCCAAAGTCTTCCACTGGTCCTTGAAGGGTAGGATTTCCTCATCACCAGCTCCACCACAAACAACAGTCCTTGACACCCAAAGATACTTCACTGTCTTCAGTAGATTTCTTATAAAAGAAAGTTTGAATCAAGTAAGTGATTCAGCTTCCAGCAGCTTGATCAGGATGATATGATCAACAGCTTGAATTCTTCAAGTGTGTAAACTTGATGTAGCTTGATAAAAGATTACACTTGAAGAAGTTTACTGGATTAGTAGCTTTAAGCTCAGTAGGGTCAGCATGGTGTTTAATAGATTGAAATCTGATAGCTCAAGATAGATCCTTAATTTTCATCACTTGTATCTGAATTAGGAGTCCTCCATTTATAGGTGAGAATCCTTGTGACTTATGTTTGAAATTCAAACATAGCCGTTTCAGATTTGTCCCATCTTGACTTGCTTTCTGTCCCTGTACATAGTACTGACACTGTCAGAATGTTTTTTGACAGTTTTCAGTCTGTCCACCCTTTAACTTGTATCCATTGGGTAAACCTCTGTTTCTTTCCAACGTCCCTTTAATCTTAACCATTGATTTGTTTAATAAAATCAGAGGTTATTATCTGTCCTTATCCTTGTATTCTTCGAATGTAACCTTTGAATAATTCGAAATATATATCAGCAGTTTCATGTGGGTATTAGTCTGCTAAAATACATATCAGTCAGCTGTTCCAAGGTTGCTGTGTTTATTAAAACACTTCAGCTGACTTCTCTTATATCTAACTTTTTATTATTAAGTTAGATTACACCATTTTAATTATAACCAAGTTCCAATCACCATTTATCTTGTGGAACTTAGAGGATGTACTCAAGGTATATGTAATCAGTTTAGGTCATCACAGACTTCCCTAAATTCTGATTCCATATCCTTGACTTTAAATACTAAGTTGATCTCTTAGCCTTCAATAACTGAGTTTGAGCCCTCAGCCTTCAGTCATCAGCAGGTTCCTAAACTAGTCTACTGACTTAGGTACCCTCCTGATCTAGACAGGTCTGCTGATGAAAGTCAGCTGACCTTTTACAGTGCTTGTTTGATTAAACCTATACAAGATCAAACTCTAATAAGCCTATACATTTGATCTAGACATCTTTTTGCCTGTGCTCTATAACAGCT
Organism: Gentiana straminea; assembly: GCA_036785695.1. Lineage (NCBI taxonomy): Eukaryota > Viridiplantae > Streptophyta > Magnoliopsida > Gentianales > Gentianaceae > Gentiana > Gentiana straminea. The sequence goes on along the minus strand of JAVUPR010000345.1, from coordinate 1,723,752 downwards.
AGTCTGGCACTCATCACTAAAACATAAATAAGTCCAACAGGTTCAAAACATCAAGAAAGGCCGTCTTCAACAATCGAAGATCTTCTGAAGAGTCGTAGTTGTTCAACTAGGAGATCGAAGGTAATACAAAGTATTCCTTCAAATCTTCATCAAAGTCAAAGCTTTTCCGCCATTTACGGGAGTTCAACAACAACACAACCACAACAATTGGTGAAGAAGATGGGGAGAAAACATCAAGCCCTCTATTCAACCTCCACTGAGAAGATTGAAAGGAGTAACAAAGAAGTCTCCAAGTCATCTCCAAAAACATTCGAAGATCATCCGCAAAATCCAGAGGTCTTCAACAAAAAGAAGATCTAAGAAGCAACAAATAATGCCTTCAAGTTCTTTAAAAACATTCGAAGATCACCCAAAACATCCGGCGTTCTTCAACAATATTCAAAGATCATCCACAAAATTCAGCGTTCTTCAACAAATCGAAGATCATCCTCCATGTTCAGTGTTCTTCAATCAACAACAGATGATCATCCGCCATAGCCGGAGTTCTTCGACAAAACAAAGGTCATCTTCCCAACAAATAAGTGAGTACCGCTAAAGTCCGAGACTAAGTCACCGCGACCCTCGGAGAAATCAAGGAGAAGATCAAGGAAACACGAAAGCATCCCAGTCATCTCCAACAAATGAAGATTATCCTCCATATCCGTAGATCTTCCATAAATCCAATGTTCTTTCAAACAAATCGGGAGAGTATCGACAAAGTCCGAGAACAACTAACCGCGACCGTCGGAGAAATAAAAGGAAAAGATCAAGGAAGCATGAAAGCATCCTTGTCATCTCCAACTAATGAAGATTATCCGCCATAACCGGAGTTCTTCCACACAACAAAAGTGTTCTTCCCATAAACCGGAGGAGTTCCAAAAGGTCCAAGAACAAGTCCCCGCGACCCTCGGAGAAACCAAAGGAGAATCAAGGCAATCCCGTAGAAATAGAATTTTGCTAGAGATTGTACCCACTCAAACTTTGAAATTAATAAAATTATATTTGTTCCGATTTTCTTGTCTTTCTTTTTAATTTAATTGCAAGACAAATGAAATTTGCGTTACAACTACATTTAGAATTGTGACAAAAAAAATTACATTTATAATTAATGTGTTTTTTTTTATAATCATTCATTTTATGGTTAGGTTTAAAATTGATTGGGTAGATATATATATGCAATTTAGTTATGGCTTATGATTGGTTGGATGTATATATGGAATACTAAATTAAATTTATAACAATTTTTATAAAAATTTACACCGGCTCTTTTATAACAGTAGTAGTAGTAATAATACTAATAATAATAATAATAATAATAATAATAATAATAATAATAATGTTTCAAGGAGGGCAACACTTGATGGGGGAAACACACCGGCTCTTTTATAATAGTAATGATACATATATATGTAAATATAAATATATGTGTGTTAATAATAAATAACACCACTATCGAAAGAATTTTGAACCTTTAACAAAAGTCTTAAAAATCGGGATATCACAACTTGATTGCAAATGAAGAACTAATTTTAAGATATGATTGATACAGAAGGAACACTGGAAGGAACCATAAATTAGTTGCGGATTGTGGCAGTTCAAGGAGTTGTTTTAGAGGAGAACACTTTGGTGTTTCTTCAGATTGTTGCAGCACAAGTTGGAGCTTTGGGTGTAGTTGCACTTGTTGGACCTATTACTCCAGTAGTTGTAATTCCTGACACACTATTACGTATAGATGTGCAAATCCTTGCTATGATTGAACCTGCTGCCGCTGGAACTCAAAATGAAAATATTATTACCATAGCAATTGTACAGAATGATGAAGTGTTGGTTCAGTCAGCTGAGGATTAAACAGCTGCTGAACAAAGGGGTTGTTGAAGAAGGGTTGGTTCAGCAAGCTGGGATACAGACAACTACTGAAAACATGTCGGATATTGTTGTATCTCCTAATATAGTTCAATCTGCTGAGGATCAGACATCAGTTGAACAAGTTGTGGTTGGACTAGCATGTATGAGTACAAATGAAGTTACTACTGAAGGGGAAACACAGTTGTGTGGTAAGAATAATCCACGTTTTCCTAATGGGGTTATCTTACCAAAAATTACATCACTGGATTCTGCTGAGTCATTCCCTGAACTGTCTGAAAGATATAATGTTCCTGAAGAAGTTGTTGAGAGTTTAGATACCAAGTCTGTACATAATGAACCTGCACCAAAAGGAGAGAATATTTAGGAAGTTAAGAATCGACCACAACCATTGAATTGGGATCCAATGACCGCTCGTAGTGAGACAACCAAGACTTGAGGATGCATACATGCCTTGGAACATTGCTGCTCATATTACTGAAGTTAGAAATGAGATGGCTAGCTTAAGGGGCCAGCTTTGAGTAGTGGACATGAAGGATAATTTGATCAATCTTATGGAAAACAGAGGAAGAGTAGCTGCTACAACAGACGGAAGATTGGATAATCTTGTGCACACAACATGGACATGCTTGACAGTTATGTGAGAAATGAAGATATTAGTGTGAAGAGAAACATCGGTATTCTGAAAATTGACACTTCATATGACCACAAACGATACAAAGATGGATGTACTGCAAAGAAAGAAGATCAACTGAGTGGAAATTTGCTAAATTATGTAAACTCCAATGACACTAAGCTTGAGGTGATTGGATCAGTTGAATTCCAATGTTACAGGCCAAAATGGTATTTATGCAATACTTTCTTGATTTATTGATAATGTCAATAAGGGGAAATTGATACAACAGAAGCAAAGGAAGCATAGTGATGTTTGGATATAAGAAGTATGAAGCTGACCTTGCTGAGATAAGGAACCCAACACCTGGTAGAAGACCATATTATGGAAAGACATTTCTGTAAGGCCTGAAGCTATTTTTGAAACTAGACTGATTTATGAGAGAGTTAGATCAAGGAGAGATCAATTAGATCCAAAGAAGAAACGACAAGCACGACAGATATTGAAGTTATTGTCACCTGATGATTCACTCATGGAATTCAGGGATCATTATGTTAGGGGTGGTTTTGTTTTCCAAGGATTTGAAATGAATCTAGCTGAAGCATGGAACTACTAGAAGAATTTTAACTTTCGGATATATTTTTCATCAGTTGAGAATAGATGGTTAGCTGAAGTGCAAGAAGAAATCAACACCAGAAGACTTCTGAGAGAACAACAGAGACAAAAACATGGACAAGACTAGTTTAGCAAACAACATCATTTACTTTCTGCTGAATAATAGTTGTAATAATTTTTGAACAAACTATGCTATCAATGAAATATATCTGAAGTTTGTCTTGTTTTATATTTTCTCTTTGCTTTGTAAAGAGAGTATCGACATTATCGTTAAAAAGGAGGAAATTGTTAGGAGTAATTTATGTTTTAATTATGAGTACCAAATTAGCTATTATAAGGCAAGCAAAAAGATGTCTAGAGTAAATGTATAGGTTTATTAGAGTTTGATCCTTGTATAGGGTTGATCAAACAAGCACTGTATGTGGTCGGCTGATAGGATCAACAGACCAATTAAGGTTTAGAGCTCAGTAGAGTGTCTAGGACCTGTTGTGTTGAAGGCTGAGGGTTCAAACTCAGTAATGAAGGCCGAGGTTTCAAACTCAGTAGAGAGAGATAGAAGGCTGAAGGTTCAAACTCAGTTATTGAATATTCAAAGCCAAGGATATAAGGTCAGGCTTTAGGTTAGTCTGTGATGGCCTAAACTGATCCTATATACCTTGTATTGAAGGTCTAAGTTCCCCAAAAGAAATGTAATGAATGAGACTTTGTTAAGATTTAAAATGGTGTACTCTAACCTCACAAATAAATGTTAGATGTGAAGTAGTCAGCTGAAGTGTCCGGTTAAGAAAATCAAGAATACAACAGATCTAAAATTCAGCTGACGTGCTGTACATCTCAGCAGATCCAATGCATACTGCACTGCTGAGATAGTACAAATGATTTAATCCAATTCAATAAAGAATACAAGGATTATTCTGGAAGGTTTGGAAGATAATAATGGATATCAGACATTGGATCATCAAGTCAATCAATGATGTAATTTAAATAGCTATTATACGGATTTTAGAGCCAAATCTATTTGAAGGTTTCTATTGGCTGACAACCTGTCATGTTAGAGGGACACTAACACTGACACATGATGTACAACAACAAATTTCAGTGGAATAATCAGAAAATTCCAACAACGGCTAAATTCAAAATTCAAATTAGAACGTTGGAATTTCACCTATAAAAAGAGGACTCTTGCAACCAGAAGAACACACGAATTATCAAGCAATCTAAGCAAGTTATTCTGCTGAATTATCTTTACACCCTGCTGAGCATAACCTGGTTGATCCAAAAATTTCTTCAAGTGTTCTTGCATTCAAGTTCAATCCAAATCTAAACTTGAAGAAACTGAGCTGCTGATCTTACCATTCAGATCAAAGGCGTGTTAAAGCAGAATCACTTTCTTGATTCAACCACTTTGTTTTACAAAGGAATCTAAAGAAAGAGAAGCACAGCTAAAATGTCAAGGACTGTTGTTTTGTGGGTGGAGCTGGTGAAAAGTCAATCATACCCTTCAAGGACCAGCGGAATACAAGAGAAGCAACAATCTACCCGTTATCTTGGTATTCATATTGTGAAACCATAGTTATTGGTCAAGGACAATCAACTCAGGGCATTTGTAACTGTACCTCAAAGTGCTTCTAGTGAATTACCTTCAACATCACAGGAGAAGAGTGAACCGACATGATTATACCACATGGAACCACTATAATCCTTGCTCTCTTTATTTCTACATTTACTTACTGCATTTATATTTATATCTGCTAAATCACATCAACAAGTAACTTACATCTACTGAAAACACACTGCACGGTTGAGTGTCTAACAAATATATTCATCAAGTTTTGAACAAGAAGTAAAGACTATAGATCAACTGAGTTGCTATACTCAGAAAAAAAAATTTAAGTGAAAAGTTTACTCAATCCCCTCTAGAATTTGTCCAAAATCTTTCAAGGGACCAACAATTTGTAGAATAATTCTGTTGCAATCCTATGGCTGCAATGCAATGTATATCTAGCAAGACTCTGTACTCCCTAATTGATTGAATGGAAATTACAAATGCATTCATAACAATGTGCTTTCTAACTTAAGTCAAGAAGCAATAATTTATGAAGAGTAAGTAAGATCGATGACATTATGAGCTATCAACATGCTCAATTTGCGACAACAGACAATGTCAGAAGAACTCCGTCAAACACCTTTGACGCATCAAAAATTTGAAGGGTTGAACGATCGAGTTTCGGGTTGGGTGGTTGCAATATTAGATATAAAGAAAATTTATGTTATTTAATTGAAACTCAACAGGAACAAAACTAGCTCTTTAATGGAAATCTGAAGAAGAAATATTTTGAGGAGATACGCATTTTTCATAACCGATCGACTCATCGATTTTATAATACTATCATAAATATGTCGATCGCTTGTGCTTTATTAGTAAGTTGAGATAAGATGTAATGAAAAAGTTTATTAACAATCTTGCGCCCATAACAAATCATCTATAGAGAGTTGATCTATATTATTTGTACAACATTAAATGCATGAGATATTATATAAAGTAGTTTTTTTTTAGGAAAAAAACATATATAATTAAATCATGCCAAATCCACAGCCATGGCAGAGAGTACATCAAAGGGGGGATGGACACCCCAATCAACAAAACCGGACACCAATAATGCATATCTTGCTAAAAGATGCACTGATAAATTGCCAAAACGCTTAACAAATGAGAACTGAAGAGAAGTAAAACACTACAGATGAGATTGGCACTCTCGAACTAAACAACCCCGCACCGATAAGTCATCAGAAGTGAAAGACAACGCTTGAATGCAGGATAATCAAATCACTCTAAAAAACCACTGCCAAACAACCCCTGCGTACGGTCTCCTCTTGAGCCAGCAAGATCGCCCAGATCTCTAGAAGCTCCGGGTTATCCCTGGGTCACAATAGAATGAGAAAGCTGCAACAATTGACCCCACACTATCTCTATAGATCACCCCAATGCCTGTCATCTCATCCGTGACATACGCATCCGTATTGCATTTCAAAGAACTAGAAGGCGGTGGGCTCCACGAAACAGGACGATGAGACACCAAGGATCCCGTCTGAAACACCTCTAAAGGGGATGAGACACCAAGGATCCCATGAAAGGGGATGTCCGAAGGCGTGAGACATGAATAGGAGAATCATCAAACACCGCACTACACCCCGCACCTTCCAAAGATTCCATAGCAAGAGTCAAAACACCGCCACCTCCTCAGCCGTAAACCATTCGAATAACTGAGCAAGATAATCTCTAAAATTTGATGCAGCCCGAGGCAGACGCTCGCGAAATGGCGACGCCGACTAGATGGCCTTGGCATATCCACACTCAAATAGCACATGCCGTATAAACTCCCGTTCCTTACCACAAGCCAGGCAAAGGCCATCTCCAAAATTACGCTTTTCAAGGCCATCGCCAAATTGTAGGCAGTCCTGGAGGCACCGCCATATGATGTGATAACCCGTGGTGGCACATCAATTCGCCAAACATCCTTCCAGATTTTTTCCGGCCCGAAGGAAGACGACACCCAAAAGGAAGTGTGGAGCTCACCATATAAACTCAACGCCAAAAAATAACATGACTTAACATAATTATCGCCCCTTACGGTCATAGTGCCAAATCAACCTATCCGGGGTGCGAACAACTAGCGATAGGTGTCCAAGTAGTTTCTTCCACCTCCCATGAATGAAAATATTGCGCAAGCAACGGCTGGTTCCACTGCCGAGTGCCTGGTAAAATCAAATCTTGCACTTTACTATTCATAGGAAACTGGAGGGACGCATGGGCAATGCGAAAAGAGGGCGGCAACGAGACCCAAGAATCATGGAAAACAAAGATCGAGCTCCCGTCCTTTATACGCCACCACAAACCCATCAACAAAATGTCTCTACGCTCTAATAGACTCCGCCAAATAAAAGAAGGTATGCACCCCTCAAACCTTACGCAATCACGAAATCCCCGGATGATACTTGGTATAAGAACTTGACTGGAAAGGGCGGTCGGACAAGTAAGAAAATGCCAAGATTGTTTCGCTAGTAGAGCCAAGTTAAAGCACTCTAAAATCTACAATCCCAAGCCCCCTAATTTCTTTGGCAAGCGACAAGTCTCCCAATTCGGTCAATAAATCTTCATTTTCACCTCCGTATCCCCCCCCAAAAAACCCCGAATGCAACGCTCAATTTCCTTCACCAGTGTAGAGGGATTTTAAAACATTGCATGACAAATGTGGAGATGGCCTGCAGTCCTGATTTAATCATCACCTCCTTCCCAGCTCATGAGATGAGCTTATCCTTCCATCCAGATAGCTTATTCCAAATACGCTCCATAAAAAAGTCAAACATCTGGCACTTTTTGTGATCTGTTACAAAGGGCATGCCTAAATACTTGCCCGTGCCATCCTGATGACGGAAAAATTCACTATTATTATTATAACATTTCACCCCACTTCTGATACCATTTTGAGCACTTATATATCATTTCGAGTCATTAATTCATTAGATTTATCTAAATGCATAAGTAGTAAGTATTATATAAAATATTATGTTTTCACTAGTTTTTGTGCCGGTTTAGTAGCCGGAATGTCATGTAGAATTTACGTTTAGTTTTTATCTATGTTTATTTATCAAAAACAAATATATATATATATATATATATATATATATATATATATATATATATATATATATATATCGGTAAAAAAATGTATCCACGGTACAAATATTGTACTTGTTAAAAATTATGTTTTCGATTTACTCGCGGTTCATTTCTTTGTGTTCGGGTAAAAAAGATAAGATTTACTTGCGGAAACGGAACTAAAGACCGAATCACGAGACGAGAATTTTGCCATCGAAGAAAGCTCGATTCGAATCAAGAATGGGCTGATTCGAATCGACCCCCAAACTTGGAGTTCAAGGTTTTCAAAATATCCCACGTAACAATATGTTTTGAGGCTTAAAAGATGGATTTTGAGGAAAAGAAGAAGATGCCACGAATTTACGAGATCAACGGATAATTTTTCCAACGCATTTCTACCGTAACCAGTTTTCGACGGACATTTGACCCGACTTAGAGGCATTTTCAGGGGAAGAGTTTCATGAAAGTTGCAGATACTAAAATGAGGTTTCCAACGCATTTTTAATCACGTAAATCGGAGGTCTACAACTCAAGTTATGAATTTTTTTTTTACCGAACAGCTGAAATTTGGACGAATTGGAGATATCTTGGTTGAAATCCATGCATGTTACTTGCAATGATTCCTTGTAACAAATTTTTGCATGACTCATCACCTTCACATGCAAACTCATTATTACATCCAAGCCTCCCTAACAAACTATTGGTGATTCACCACCCCTTCCCCAAATACTACCTCCCTTATACACTCTTAGATATATATATATATATAGATATATCTCCATATATGAGACTCACCTCCCAATTTACATCACAAGGGAGAAAGAGAGGGAGAGGACCCTACTTACATCTCCATCTCCACCCATAATGGAAGCCCCTTTCTTCATGTAATTCTTCACTTTTTATCTCTTTTCTTGTTGAAGATTTGAAGTTGTGTGTATGCATATATACATATATGTCTATGTATATCTCTATGTAAGCATACATGCAAGCTTCTTTCTTCATCTTTTTCTTATTTTGAGCTCAAGTATGTATACATATGTCTATGTATGTATATGTATATGATTGTATGTATAAATAAAGTTGTAATAAAACGATGATGAGAAGCTAAAGCACGTGGAACAAGCCTTGTGAAGCCGATTCTTAGCAATATCTCGATTTCGAATTTGGATTATCTTGTGAGTTGTAATAAAAGTTGTATCTTTCCTGTGTTTTATTGTTGTTATCATTAGATATATAGTTAGATATATATATATATATATATATATATATATATATATATATATATATATATATATATATATATATATATATATATATATATATATATATATATATATATATATATACGTGTATATATATAAATATAAGTATCTATAGTAGTATATATATATATATGAGAATCGGCAATTGATTGGATTAAGGTTTTAATTTGGTTTTAATAGAATTCTGGCATAAATTTTGTATCATATATACAACAATTTATTGACAGAAGGATATTATGTAAAACTTCCCGCCGTTTGTAATCCATGACATTTTGACGGAGTCTGATATCTATATATATTAACCATAATGAGTAGCTAAATCTTTTCGGTATTTTTATTGTTGTTATGCAATTTATATCGATGGATTGTTGCTATTTGATGTTTAACGGTTGACGAGAGTCGTTGTTAAACTTTAGATCACCATAGTAAAGATTGGATTTTTAATATAATTAACGAGAGTTGTTAGGTTGAATATCTAGATTGCGAAATTGAGAGATTTCACACCTTTGTTATGAAAGCGTTAATCTTTAAAATCGAAAGATAAAAGATTGATAGGTGAACTTTTCTAAGAGATTAGGAGTTCATACCTTCGATAGGTGAATCACAATTTTCGTTAAATCACCACAAGATAATCTAGAGTCGAAATTGAGGGTTGCGGAATCGGTGGATCATTGCTTGTTCGTTGTTAAATTAATTGAGAAAAATCGTTTGTGCTGTTTTGCTTCGTTTTCATCGTAGTAACCGTAGTAAGTTTATTGTAGTTTTAGTTATAAAATAGGTACAACTTAGTTAGCTCGGTTCGTAATTATCTTTCCTGGCTTTAGATCTTTGATCTTCTTGTCGATTTACTTTTGTTGTTTTCGTTTTTAGTTTTGTTAAGTGTTAGACGTTTTTATTTTCTTAAAATTTTAGTTATAATAGTAGTCGTGACAATTTAGAAAAAAATTAATAAGAACTAGATAAACCTCGATTCCCTGTGGATCGACTCCGGTTTTTAATCGCTATACTACGATCCCTGCACTTGGGGTAAACCGGATTTATTTTATTACTTGTTATATTTTGCTTTGCATAAAATCCGAGACAAGTTTTTGGCGCCGTTGCCGGGGACTTCGGTACGGTTGTCTAGTTTTTGTTAATTAAATTTTTTTTTCTTAAGTTTGTGCCCTTAGTGTTTCTGTTTTCTTTCCTTAAAAATTTTTTTTTTAAAAATTATTGGTTTATGCAAACTCGGAGTCAGAAAGGCCCACTGCTTTACACCCCTAACCTCGAACGAACCATAGTCAGACCATACAGGCGAAGAGTCCGTCCTTCGGGTCTTCCTGACGAAGAGAACACGGCCAATCTAGATTTCGAACGAAATCTAGCAGAGGAGATTGAAGAGGTCGTCATCATGGCTGCAAATGATAGACGCACGTTGGCTGACTACGCCATGCCTGGTGAAGTCAGAGTCAACCCAGCTGTCATTTTACCAGCTATTACTGCTGCAACCTTTGAACTCAAACCAGGTCTTATTCAAATGATGCAACACGCATCTATCTTTCACGGTTTTCAATCTGAGAATCCTCACACTCACGTACACACATTTTTAGAAATATGTGGTACAACTCGCATACAAGGGGTTAATGAGGATGCAATTAAATTGAAATTGTTCTGTTTTCCTTGAGAGGGAAGCGAAAGAGTGGTACAACTCTCTGCCCGCCGAGTCGATAACAACTGGGCCGAACTCGAGCATGAGTTCCTGAGTCAATATTTCCCACCATCCAAAACAGCCCAGTGCTTGAGTGAAATCTTCACATTTTTCCAAAAGGAAAATGAATCTTTCTTTGACTCTTGGAAGAGATTTAAGGCTCTCCTACGAAAATGCCCTCATCATGGTTTAGACTTGCAGAGGCAAGTCAACACTTTCTTCAGTTGATTGACCAAACTCACCAAGGGCATGGTCAATAGTTTATCAGGAGGGGCATTTTTAAGAAAAACGCATGAAGAGGAATGGCAATTATTTGAAGATATTTCCAAGTACAACTATGCCCCCTCCTCTCATGCTATTCAGACACCTCCTCCACCCAGGATTGAGGAGGTGAATATGCAAAATCAGATCACCATGCTGCAACAGCAGGTGGCAGCTCTCAAAATATCCTCCAATCCTTTGAGTCGAATCGGTCATTCTCTCGGAACTCTCAAGTTACGTTCGTGAAAGTTGTTGTCAACCCGGCCATGTGGTTGGCCGGTGTCGGTTATTTCCCCTCCTACCTATCAAGTCAATACGTCCCGAATCGGGTACGGTTCGGTCCGATCACGTGTCGGACATGTGATAATGTGGGGCATACCGCTCGTTTACGTCCTATGGGTGGACGAACGGCGAAATTAATGCTTTCAACGGCCAGCAAAATCAAAGATTCAACAATCAGTTCTCTGGCCAAAGCAATTTTCAAAACCAGGGTTTTAATCAAAATCCGAACTTCAATCAGAACCATGATATGAATTTTCCTAATCAAAATCAGAGGTTCAACCAGAACTGGCCGAACAATCCAAATCCTATGTTTCAAAGTCGGTATATCCAATCTTTTCCACAAAACTTTCAGAATTCTCAAGGCCCCTCTCAATCTAGTAATCTTGACACTAAATTGGATTCCTATCAGAAGGAGCAGAATAATAATTTCCAATTCCTTCTCAGTACAATCAAGAATCTTGAGAGGCAGCTCGGGCAAGTAGCTGACCAAAAAGCTTCTAGACCCTCGGGGCAGTTACCCAGCTTCACTGAGAAGAACCCCAAAGGTGGTCAAGTGGCTCAGACCGAGTTAAATCAACGTCAATGCACTGATCTAGTTCCCACAATTCCCTATGGTAGAGAGGAGGCCAGTGCTATGAATTTAAGATCGGGCACTCAACTTAGTGGTCTCCCGAACCAGGGAAACCACTAACCCCTCCTGCCAATGATGAGGGAGGAGGGGAAGTCGTACATCCATGCCCCCATGTTCGGATGATAGTACTCGGTGGCCGATCCCCGAGAAATAAAGAGTTTGAAAGTACTCGGTGGGTGATTCCCCGAGAAATAAGGAATTTAGTGGAAGTCGGGTGGCCGATCCCCGACCGGCAAGAAAGGTGAAAAAGTGGTGAGGTGGAAAGATTTGGAAGATAAAGTGTTAGTTCATCCTCAAAGCAAGTGTTTTCGAGAATGATTTAAAGAAACTTCCATTTCCACCCGAAAAAATAACATCTCCTTGCATGAAGACAAAAAGTATGAGAAAGTGCTTAATCTTCTTAAGAATACTCGGTAAATCTTCCATTGTCGATGTTTTAGTTGAGATGCCTAAGTATACAAAGTTCATCAAGGATGTTGTGTCCTCCAAAAAGAAGCTCGAAGACATGGATCGGTTAATTGGTGAGAACTGCTCTGTGATTGGTTATGATGAGTTGCCAATCAAGAGGGGTGACCCTGGGAAATTTGTGCTCACATTGTTGATGGGAGGCTTAGTCTTTCCAAATTCTTTATGTGACCTAGGTGCATCCATTAGTCTGATGCCATTGTCGTTTGTAAACAGCTCTGTTTAGATAATCTTTTAGAACCCACAACCATGAATCTTCAATTCGCTGATAGATCTTCCAAGAAAGCTGCTGGGATATTAAAGGATGTTTTAGTTCAAATTGATAGATTCACATTCCCAGTTGACTGGTACGTCCTAGACATCGAGAATGATGAGAATATTCCTTTAATACTCGGAAGACCTTTTCTTTCTACAGCCAGGGCCCTCGTTGATTGTGATGGTGGCAAAGTGACTATACGAGTTGGTGATCAGGAGGTGAGCTACAGCGTCTCTAGAGCTATTCAGAGACCCTCTGATTATCCAACCGGCTTTTCCATTGAAGACATGTCTGATGACTTTAACGACTATATAGAAAAGCAAGTCATGGCTGTTGAGACTGAGTATGAGCGATTAGTGGAGAATCTGAATAATCATGGTTGGGTGAATCTAGAACAATTAGGAGCTGATGAAGGTTCGTTGAATGGTGAAGCTTTGGCAGTGGGACCACTGAGTAAACTCAGTGATGTTGAGTTGAAAAGTGGGGAGCTTAAATCTAGTTTAGAAAAACCACCTGCGGATTTGGTACTGAAGCCTTTGCCTCAGCACCTGAAATACGTTTTCTTGAGAGAAGGTGACAAGCTTCCTTTAATTATCTCTGCCAAGTTATCCCGGTTAGAAGAAATGAAGTTGTTGAATGTGTTAAGGAAGAATGAAAAGGCTTTTGGATGGCAAGTGTGAGACATTAGAGGGATATCTCCTGACATATGCATGCACAAGATCAAAACTGAAGAGGGTGCTAAGTGTGTTACACAGCCCCAGAGGAGGCTCAACCCTCACATGCAGGAGGTGGTTAAGAAAGAGATTATCAAGCTTTTGGACATGGGTATTATTTTTGCAATTGCTGAAAGTGAATGGGTGTCCCCTACTCAAGTAGTTCCTAAAAAATGAGGAATTACTATAGAAAAGAATGAAAAGGGTGAAGAAATAGCATTGAGACTAGTAACTGGTTATAGAGTCTGTATTGACTACAGAAAACTTAATGAAGTCACGATGAAAGATCATTTCCCCTTCCTTTCATTGACCAGATGCTTGAGCGTCTGGCAGGACATGCATTCTACTGTTTCCTTGATGGATATTCTGGATACTTCCAGATACCCATAGACCCAGTCGACCAAGAAAAGACCACTTTCACTTGCCCTTATGGTACATTCGCTTATAGGCGAATGCCATTCGGTCTTTGCAATTCCCCAGCTACATTCCAAAGATGCATGCTGGCAATCTTTGATGGGCTTGTTGAAAAGTGTATGGAGATATTCATGGATGATTTCTCAGTCTTTGGTCAATCCTTTGATCACTGTCTTGACAATCTTGATCAAGTTTTATCCCGCTGTGTGGAAAAGAACTTAGTCCTAAACTGGGAAAAATGCCATTTTATGGTAGACGAAGGAATAGTTCTTGGCCACAAGATATCAGAAAGAGGAATGGAAGTAGATAGGGAAAAAGTTGAGGCTATAGAGAAGATGAAATTCCCTAAAAATGTGCGTGAAGTAAGAGGTTTCCTTGGACACGTTGGTTTTTATATAGAGGTTCATTAAGGATTTTTCTAAGATAGCTAAGCCCCTTTCCACTTTACTCAGAGAAGATGTTGTTTTCAATTTTGATGATAGTTGCAAGCATGCGTTTGATGAGCTTAAAAGTCAATTGATTTCCGCCCCGATCCTTATCTCTCCTGACTGGAACCTACCCTTTGAACTCATGTGTGATGCATCCAACTACGCTTGTTGGTGCGGTCTTAGGTCGGCGAATTAAGGGAAAATTCCAGCCCATCTCTTACGCCGCCACACACCGAACCCCACACAAGTGAACTACACAACCACCGAAAAGGAATTATTGGCCGTAGTCTTTGCTATGGACAAATTTCATAGTTACTTGTTGGGCGCCTCGATCACTTTTGGACCGACCACGCCGCTCGCGCTATCTTATGACAAAGAAAGATGCTAAACCGCGCTTACTACGTTGGATACTGATCCTGCAAGAATTCGATGTTCAAATTAAGGATAAAAAGGGCAGTGAAAACGTAGTAGCAGATCATGTTTCTAGAATGCAGAATGATGAAAAGAAAGAACCTGAAGAGATAGATCGACCTTTACTTTCCTCTCGAGCATGTTATGCATATAGACGAGTGCACTCCAGATGTTCCATGGTTTGCCTCTATCGTCAACTACCTGCATTCCCAGTATTTAAATCCAGAATTTTCATATCAGGAGAAGAAGAAATTTTTCTCTGATTTGAAAACCTTCGTGTGGGATGAACCTTACCTCTTTAAAATCTGTAAAGATGGATTGTTGAGAAGATGTGTCCCCGAATCAGAGCAACGTGATATCATTGAACAATGCCACAGTGGACCTACTGGTGGCCACTTTGGTCCCTGGAAAACCGTTGCTAAAATTTTTCAGTCCGGTTTCTATTGGCCCACGATCTTCAAGGATTCAGAAGCCTTCTGCAAGGCTTGTGATTGGTGCCAACGAACCGGTGCTCTAACTAGGCGTTTTGACATGCCATTAAAGCCCATTTTAGAATGCGAGAGGTCTTTGATGTATGGGGTATTGATTTTATGGGCCCGTTTCCATCTTCCCGTGGAAACAAATACATCTTAGTCGCGTTGACTACGTATCAAAATGGGTGGAGGCTCAAGCCACTTCTCGCAATGACCACAAAACGGTCATGAACTTTCTCAAGAAAAATATCTTCGTGAGATTTGGATGTCCCCGTGCCTTAATTAGTGATGAGGGAACGCACTTCGCAACGAGCCACTAGAAAAAGTCCTTGAGAAATATGGTGTCCGGCACAAAATTGGCATACCATATCACCCTATGACTAGTGGCCGGGTCGAGAGAAGTAATCAGAGTTTGAAAAGGATCCTGGAAAAAGTTGTAAACAATCATAAAAAGGATTGGAGCCTCAAACTGGATGATGTACTATGGGCATACCGTACTGCCTATAAAACCCCCATGGGTACTATCAGATGGTGTATGGCAAACCCTGCCACTTGCCAGTCGAATTAGAGCATAAAGCATATTGGGCCATTAAGTTCTTGAACTTTAATGCCCAGTCATGTGGTGAACATCGACTGATGCAGTTGAATGAATTGGATGAGTTTAGACTCCGGGCCTACGAGAGTGCCGGGATTAGCAAGGACAGAATGAAACTCCTTCATGATGCTAAAATCAAGAAGCGAGAATTTCAAGTTGGGGAGCAAGTCTTACTTTATAATTCCGGTTGCATCCGTTTCCTGGAAAGTTGAGGACGCGTTGGTCCGGCCCCTTTGAAATTCGCAATTCATTCCTGGAGGTGTTTTAGAACTAAGAGGTCATGGTGACCACCGTTCGAGTGAATGGTCAAAGGTGCAAGCATTATATAGGACAAACCAAAGAGAAACCTTTGATTGTTCATTTCCTCGACATCCTCGGGTGTGGTATGACCGAAGTCACCGAGTTTGATGAATTTTCACCCGACTTGTTTTCGAGAATGACGGCAGTGGTTCATTAGAGGAAGTTATGGCTGGTAGTTGGGATATGGAAGAACTCAAAGGGAGGCACAATTAAAGAGAAAGCTGAAAAAGAAGAAGTCTACAATGGGGAGGATTAAAAGTGTTTGGAAAGCAATCAGAAACTTGACCTCATGTGTTAGATGCTGTTTCTGCAGCCACACCAATGATCAGAGCTTACACGATGTAGTGGCTGGAAGGAAGGTGAAGTGGCCTGATCCAGGCTGAGAATAGATTTGTCGAGCAAACGACGTTAACCAAAAGCGCTACCGGGAGGCAGCCCGTAAAAATATTAAGTTTTTTTTAAAAATAAAATAAAAAAAAAAAATAAAAAAACGCAACTAAGTCCCAGGATGAATGTTTGAATATCATTAAAAAGGGAACGATTAGGTGGTTATCCGAAAATCCCAAGGGAGATTAAAGAAAACATTCAAATACATCATTTCTTGGACTTAGGTTGTTAGAATGATTTAACCCTTGAGGATCTGGGTATAAAAGACTCAATACTCTTTCACACATTTCATTTTATGATCTACTCTGTTTCCAACATGAATTTATGACTTGACTATGATGTTTGCTCATGTGATACTCTCTATGATACATATATGCTTAGATGTTCTGTGCTTTACCCGTGTGGGTTATTTTTCCATCTAAAGCTTTTATGAGATTGACTATATATATATATATTGGCTATCGAATTTTCTGACGTGACAGGGCCATTTACTTATTATTCCCATATCCCTATTCGATGTCTTGGCACGAGAACCATGTCCCGTGTTTGCTTTGTTTTGGTTGTTTTTGTTTTGGTATAGGGATTCGGTTCGTGTTTTTTCATGGCTGTTACGGGATTCGATAGCACCTTTCTGCCAGGTTTATAAGCTAAGTCTTCCTCTCTATCTCATTCACATGTTGAGGGTAATGCAAAATCGTAAGTGGGAGGTAGAGTCGATGATGGTCTAGCAATGGCATTAAGTGTTTATTTTGTATCACGAAAAAAAAAACCCTTAGTTTCTGATCTTTTTCGTGCATTAATAAGTTGATTAAAATGAACTTTGTAAGGTATATTTTTCATGTGTTTGAAGATGTAATGATCAATTTGGATATATATAACCAATGTGATCCGTAAGTGCATTTTAACCCCAAATTCATTTGTGTAACATGAATTCCTTCACGTAAGCCTTTGACATTGAAGCAAAAATTTTAAACTGTATCCATTCAGTATCCTAGTGGTTTATCCTATAATAGCAGTAACTTAGTACCTAATTTTTGAACGTGTACTGTGAATATCTGAAGGTTTGAATGTGATAGGAAGGATAATAGTTAAGTTCTTTGGGAAATTGGAATGAAAAGAAAAATACCAAATTAAGATGAGCTAATTATATTTGGATGTAGCTATCAATGATTTGAGTGCAATAGGGCGTTATCACGAAACGTCTTATATCACTATGAGGTTTAAAAGCTCCCGACTGCCTGATGATAGTAGTCCAGCTAGGGTGTTATCACGAAACATTCTATTGCTGGGAATGAAGGCATATGCTACACATGTGAAATTAAGTCCAGCTAGGGTGTTATCACGAAACATCCTATTGCTGGGAATGAATTAAGCATGGTTGAAAACTTAGTTATCTTCTGACTATCCCCAGTATAAACTGAATGATATGCATTAGGGATTATCCTAATAAGTACACGGGAGGACGTTGTGTGGAACTGTTACTGCCTATACCTAGGAAAATCATTAGGACTGGCTGAATGGATATTTGTGCGTTTGCTTGAATTATTCAAGAGAGGATAGTGGAAATTGAAAAGGCTTGTCACCCACTCACTCTGTTATACATTTATATTAAAGTTAACGTGTAGTTATGATTCGATTGGTTGCATCATCTGATTGTCCCTTATATCTTGTATCTTCATGAATTTTTCCTCATTCATTTTATTTTATCGCCTGTTTTGCTCGAGGACGACCAAAAGCTAAGTGGGGGGTTTGTGATGACGGAAAAATTCACTATTATTATTATAACATTTCACCCCACTTCGGATACCATTTTGAGCACTTATATATCATTTCGAGTCATTAATTCATTAGATTTATCTAAATGCATAAGTAGTAAGTATTATATAAAATATTATGTTTTCAATAGTTTTTGTGCCGGTTTAGTAGCCGGAATGTCATGTAGAATTTACGTTTAGTTTTTATCTATGTTTATTTATCAAAAACAAATATATATATATATATATATATATATATATATATATATATATATATATCAAAAAAAATGTATCCACAGTACAAATACTGTACTGTTAAAACTTTTGTTTTCAGATTTACTCGCGGTTCGTTTCTTTGTGTTCAGGTAAAAAAGATAAGATTTACCGCGGAAACGGAACTAAAGGCTGAATCATGAGACGAGAATTTTGCCTGACTGAAGAAAGCTCGATTCGAATCAAGAATGGGCTGATTCAAATCGACCCCCAAACTTGGAGTTCAAGGTTTTCAAAATATCCCACGTAACAATATGTTTTGAGGCTTAAAAGATGGATTTTGAGGAAAAGAAGAAGATGCCACGAATTTACGAGATCAACGGATAATTTTTCCAACGCACTTCTACCGTAACCAGTTTTCGACGGACATTTGACCCGACTTAGAGGCATTTTCAGGGGAAGAGTTCTTCATGAAAGTTGTAGATACTAAAATGAGCTTTCCAACGCATTTTTAATCACGTAAATCGGAGGTCTACAACTCAAGTAATGAATTTTTTTTTACCGAACAGCTGAAATTTGGACGAATTGGAGATATCTTGGTTGAAATCCATGCATGTTACTTGCAATGATTCCTTGTAACAAATTTTTGCATGACTCATCACCTTCACATGCAAACTCATGATTACATCCAAGCCTCCCTAACAAACTATTGGTGATTCACCACCCCTTCCCCAAATACTACCTCCCTTATACACTCTTAGATATATATATATAGATATATCTCCATATATGAGACTCACCTCCCAATTTACATCACAAGGGAGAAAGAGAGGGAGAGGCCCCTCCTTACATCTCCATCTCCACCCATAATGGAAGCCCCTTTCTTCATGTAATTCTCCACTTTTTATCTCTTTTCTTGTTGAAGATTTGAAGTTGTGTGTATGCATATATACATATATGTCTATGTATATCTCTATGTAAGCATATATGCAAGCTTCTTTCTTCATCATTTTCTTATTTTGAGCTCAAGTATGTATACATATGTCTATGTATGTATATGTATATGATTGTATGTATAAATAAAGTTGTAATAAAACGATGATGAGAAGCTAAAGCACGTGGAACAAGCCTTGTGAAGCCGATTCTTAGCAATATCTCGATTTCGAATTTGGATTATCTTGTGAGTTTTAATAAAAGTTGTATCTTTCCTGTGTTTTATTGTTGTTATCATTAGATATATAGTTAGATCTATATATATATATATATATATATATATATATATATATATATATATATATATATATATATATATATATATATATATATATGTATATATATAAATATAAGTATCTATAGTAGTATATATATATATATATGAGAATTTGGCAATTGATTGGATTAAGGTTTTAATTTGGTTTTAATAGAATTCTGGCATAAATTTTGTATCATATATACAACAATTTATTGACAGAAGGATATTATGTAAAACTTCCCGCCGTTTGTAATCCATGACATTTTGACGGAGTCTGATATCTATATATGTTAACCATAATGAGTAGCTAAATCTTTTCGGTATTTTTATTGTTGTTATGCAATTTATATCGATGGATTGTTGCTATTTGATGTTTAACGGTTGACGAGAGTCGTTGTTAAACTTTAGATCACCATAGTAAAGATTGGATTTTTAATCTAATTAACGAGAGTTGTTAGGTTGAATATCTAGATTGCGAAATTGAGAGATTTCACACCTTTGTTATGAAAGCGTTAATCTTTAAAATCGAAAGATAAAAGATTGATAGGCGAACTTTTCTAAGAGATTAGGAGTTCATACCTTCGATAGGTGAATCACAATTTTCGTTAAATCACCACAAGATAATCTAGAGTCGAAATTGAGGGTTGCGGGAATCGGTGGATCATTGCTTGTTCGTTGTTAAATTAATTGAGAAAAATCGTTTGTCTTTGTTTGCTTCGTTTTCATCGTAGTAACCGTAGTAAGTTTATTGTAGTTTTAGTTATAAAATAGGTACAACTTAGTTAGCTCGGTTCGTAATTATCTTTCCTGGCTTTAGATCTTTGATCTTCTGATCCAGTTTACTTTTGTTGTTTTCGTTTTTAGTTTTGTTAAGTGTTAGACGTTTTTATTTTCTTAAAATTTTAGTTATAATAGTAGTCGTGACAATTTAGAAAAAAATTAATAAGAACTAGATAAACCTCGATTCCCTGTGGATCGACTCCGGTTTTTAATCGCTATACTACGATCCCTGCACTTGGGGTAAACCGGATTTATTTTATTACTTGTTATATTTTGCTTTGCATAAAATCCGAGACACATCCCCAATAGGTTTCTGTAAAACATCTGAGATGTGCTTCCTATCCTCTTCCCACAAATGCTTATTGAAATACATGCTAGACATGTTATAATTAATAGCCTGGCCTGAAAGAGCCTCATACTGGATAAACAGGTCTAACAACGTTTCCAACACACCCTCTCAAAAAAAGCATACTGTCATCCGCGAACACAAGATGAAAAAAATTTCACATACGCCTACCTACCTGATAAAGTTTATAGAATTATAAACTGAAAGTAAAATGCAGAATTATTATTGATGAACTGAAAATTACAAGTTGGATTACAATGTGGCTGATCATAAGGTAGTTATAACTTCATACATCTCATGAATCAGTTAGAAGCAAGTTACAAGTGGTTACAACAAACTATAACTGAATAACCGCTTTCTAAATCAAGCTACACTAGATTACTCACCAGGCTGCTATGTCATACTATCGACGGGTTCTTTGTGTTTTCATACAATCGCGAGTGTATCGGTGATCGCACTCGGCATTCCCTTCGACCTCTATCTTTGTAACACCCCCTCAAGCTGATAGTAGTACATGAACAACTTGTACTCAGCATTCTCTTTAGCTACTGGAACTTTGAAATATCTTTGAAATTCCAGTTTGTCTATCAGATAAGAGAAAATGGGTGCATCCAAGGCTTTGGTGAGAATGTCAGCTATTTGTTCTTTCGTGTTGAGTAGAAGTAGTTTGACAAGTCTAGATTTTACTTTCTCTCTTACAACTTGACATTCTATCTCTATGTGTTTGGTTCTTTCGTGGAAGACATGATTATAGGCAATGTGCAAGGCACTAGTACTATCACAAAACAAGACAATGGGTAGTTGAACTAGAATTTTCAGATCTTGAAGAATGTAAATGACCCATTGAATTTGACAAACTGCATTTGCCATTGCCCTATATTTAGCCTCTGAAGAATTTCTTGCTATAATAGTTTGTTTCTTTGCCTTTCAAGAGATTGGTGCATCTTCTAGGAACATCATGTATCCTAATATTGATTTTCTTGTTTCAGGACAAACAAGCCAATCACTGTCTGTAACTCCTTTGAGTAAAAATCATTGTTTACAGGAAACAAGATTCTTTGTCCAGGGTTGGCTTTCAGATACCTCAGCAGTCTGTGTGCTACCTTCAAATGATTTTCAGTAGAAGTATCAAGAAATTTCACACAACTAGTGGACTGCAAAGGAAATGTCTCTGTATGGTAAAGCTAAGATAGATAAGTTTGCCTATCAATGATTTGTCAGCAGTGTTATCTTCCAAAAGTGGTGAATCACCATGCTGTAAATTTTGCCCGGACTCCATAGGTGTCTTGGCAAGTTTTGCTCATAAAAATTCATATTCTTCTTAGACATTAAGAGTGTATTTTCTTTGAGAAATGGATATGCCAGTATGGGTTCTAGCAGCTTCAAAGCCTATGAAATATCTTAGTTTTCCAAGATCTTTGATAGTAAATTGCTTTGTAGGGCATCTTTACCTGCTGAATCAACTGCTCATTGGGGCTTGCTGCTATGATGTCATCTACATTAACCATCAAAGCAATGAAACATTGGCCTGATCCTTTGGTGAATAAATTGTGGTCATTCTTAGGCTGAAGGAATCCTTGAGATTTCAAAGATTCAGTTAACTTGTAGTTCCACTGTCTGCTGGCTTGCTTGGAACCATACAGTTATTTGGTTAATCTGTAAACTTGATTTGGATTAGTTGCTGCACAACCTGGTGGCAACATATATACTTCTTCATACAAATCTCCATGTAAGAAGGCAGTGTTGACATCCATCTGATGTAAATGCCAATTATTAGCTGCTGCTACTATAAGTAGTTCATGGGAACCAACTTTACTGTACATTTCTGTACAGTTTAACCCACGGTTATCATATTTCTAGCATGGTTCGAGTGAGTTTAGACCCTATATTGAGTGTTAATGAGGTTTTCGATGCACGGCGAGTAACTGTCGGTTGTTCCGTAAACTCAGCCTACTTTTAGCATGTTATACTCATTTCCCGAGCACCCGTAGTTTGCGGGGTTATGCGTTTGCTTGTTGTTTCTATGTTTGTGCAGGATTTGGGTGAGTCGAGAGCCCGGAAAGCGATGATTTGTGAGTTTAGACGTGTCCGATGCAAGAAACGAAAGCTAAGTATGGAAAAAAATGAAGTTTTGGAAGTTAAGGCACCTATCCGTACGGACAAACCTCTGTCCGTACGGACCTCCCTCAGCCTGGATCAAAATGTTGAACTGAGAATTAGCCGTACGGATACTCACCTTATCCGTACGGACAGAATGAAGAAGCAGATGGACATCCGGACGGATAGTAATATGTCCGTACGGACAGGCACTGGGAACATAAAACAGAAGGTTTGATCGGAGATGTATCCGTACGGACAACCTTCCAGCCGTACGGACAACCTGGAGACTCAAGAACCATCCGTACGGATAGACTGTTATCCGTACGGATGAGATGAATTTTGCCCTAGCCTGTAAAAGGGCAGCTCAAACGTTCTATTTAGCAGACCTTTACGATTTTAGCTAGTTGTAGCCTTTTCTGGGCGATTTCCTTCGTTCGGAAGCGTAGAATTGAGTTCCATATACCGTTGTTCTCGTCCTTCGATTCTCTTTTACACTAAATACATTACATTATCAATATGTTACGTCTCGATTGTCAAGATTTGATTTTTTTTGTGAGCACACTTTGGTAATTCATCAATCTTCAATAAAGTGGGTATGATTTCTTGTTCTTTTATGTCATGAATTCCTTTATCAATTATTGTTTCAATCCGATAATGAATAGCTAAATCATTTGTACGGCCGAATTATGTGAAAGCGGATGAAATGCCATTAGGGAGATGAACCGGGAGGTAGTGTAGCACGTAATGAAACGTTTTAATCGATAATTCATATCACGAAACCTGTTTTAATCGTAATAGATGCTAGCTTGATCACCTAGTCATTCATCATCACACACACCTAGCTTATAAATGTATGTTGCGGCAAAGTGTGGGAACCGGGGTTTCGGGACCGTAAATGTTTTGGCTTAAAAGGTAGTTTGACACCTACCTGTGCACTAGTTTGACACTCCAGTCATTAAGTCCATTCCAATACAGGGTTTTTATCGTTTAGACAAGGAAGGTAGAGCACACTCCCGGGGTAGTTTGTTTGAGGGTAGAGAATTCCGCTGGATCGTAGTTCGGCTGTACCTCTTTTAATCGTTAAGAAATCCGATTAGTATAATTTTTAATTTATGCATTAGTATAAACTTTTCACCAACTTGGTTGACCTGAACTGAGTGCTAAGTCAAAAGTGGTACTCAAAGCCAATCTCTGTGGGTTCGACCTCGGACTCCTCAAGCACTACCTACAATCAATCCGGTCCACTGCCGGTTAGAAAGTAGATTTTGCTAAGGTTTCGAGTTTTTACTTGATTAACCGAGTTGCAAAACTCTCTTATCAAGTTGGCGCCGTTGCCGGGGATTGGCAATATTTTGATATCACAATAGTTGACCGAAAGCTTGGGCTTAGGTCGTTTTTACGTTTTTGTGTTGTTTCATTGTTGTTTTGCAGTGTATGAACACAAGGAGGTCTCGACAACAACCTCTTGAGCCATACCAGCCAGAGATAGAATCGTTCGCCAGACAGAGGAACGGTTTAAGAAGAAGACTACAATTTGATCTTACTCCGGAAACTGTAGACGGACACGGAACGTCAGACTTCTCTTCAGAGGAAGAAGAAATGACAACCAACGGTAGGGATCAGTTGAATGGTGATGGGACCTCTCAAATGGGGGGTTTGGGTATTCTAAATAATCCACCTCCACGCGAGAGGAATCCCCTGGACCCTCCTATGGCTGCAAGGACAGATGGAAGGAATTTATTTGACCCCACTCTAGAAAGGGGAGATGGAAGAAACAGACAGGGACCAACAAAATGATGTGTTAAATGGTCGATTCTGACAACGACCACTGGTCAGGACAATTTGCAATTGCAGATGTATCAGTTGATTCAACAACATGCGGCACAGATTCAGCTTCTGCAAGCAAATCAGAACAACCAGAATCAGCAACAGCAGAACAACCCACAGGAAAATCAGGGGTTTGTATCAGCAAGGGATTACGTGGTTACCCCGTATCAAGGGACCGGACACAATCCGATCAGAATCCCAGCCATCCATGCCAACAACATGGAACCGAAGCAGAATGTCATCAACCTGATCAGCGAGAATGCAGTTTTCTACGGTCAGCGGAATGAGGACCCGAATGAATTCCTAGACAACTATCTACAGATAATCTCGACATTGAAGTATAACGGAGTGAGCGAGGAGGCGCTCAAGTTGATGATGTTCCAGTTTGCATTAAGGGGAGCCGCAAGTGGGCCGAAGTGGGCCGAAGTGGCCGATGTGTTTCTGAAGAAATATTTTCCACCAGCAAAGATTGAGGATTTAAAGCGGGAAATACACAATTTTAGTGGGCGAAAGGGGGAAACCATGAAAGAAACAGTTGAAAGGTTCAGGGCATTGCTAAAGAAGTGCCCTCCACACAATTTGAGCACAGTCGAGCAGGTGATAAAGATTTATAGAGCTTTGGATAAGCCAGACAGGAATCTCTTAGATGCTACTAGTGGAAACGGTTTGACGAGGATTGATCCCGAGTTAGCAATGCAACATATTAATGATGCTTTCGAGAGGGATGATGAATGGGTTTCCAGTTCTGGGACAGAGAACCTGACAGAGCCACAACAAACTATTAAGGCTCTTGAAGAGCAGTTGGATAAAGAGACGGCCGCACATAATGAGTTGTTGGCACTTCAGACAGAAATGAAGAAACTGAAAGAGGCACAACCAGTATGTCAGTTGTGTGGCAGTAATCACTCAGCTCAGTTCTGTACGAACCCGAGCAGAACGGTTTATCCTCAACAAGTACTACCACAACAGATACCACAGCCGACCCAACAACAACCTGTAGCAAATGTATCTCAGCAGCAACCAGTGGCAGTTATGGAAGATCTCGTTGCAGCGCTTAACAGTTTGGGAACAGGGAGTTCAAATAGCGGTAATCAGCAGGTTTTCGGGAGGAACCCGCAATTTGGTCAGCAACAAAATTCGGGGGTACAATGGAACCAGAATAATCCATGGGGTAACAACCCAAATTGGCAAGCTCCACCGAACTACCAAGATTACGAGCCAACGATGGGTTGTGGCATGGAAGAAGATTTTCAATAGAACGATGTGAACTATGTCGGAAATAATTCTGGGGGAAATTGGAATCAAGGCAATAACAGTCAGGGAAGCTGGAACAACAACAATTCTGGGAACAATCCGAGGAACCAGAATTCGGGGAATAATTGGAACAATAACCAGCAAGGCCAGAACTGGAACGAAGGAAACCAGCAAGGAAATCAGAGTGGCCAGGGAAATTGGGACCGAGGCAACAACCAGAACAATCAGTGGTCCCGGCAAAATTCCAACAATCAGGGCCAAGGCAACCGCGGTTGGAATCAGAATCGCGATCAAAGGAGTTCTCAAAATTCCCAAGGAAATTTGAGAGAGAATAACCAAGGTAGTTGGAATAGACAAAATCAAAATTCCAACAACCAAGGTTACGAAAATCAGAATCAAGGTTCAGGGAACCAAAGTTGGGTCCATAATCGACAAGGCCAGTGGGGTAACAATTAGAACCGGGATCACGGGAATAGAGAGCAAGGACAGCAATCCGGCAACCAACAGAATAACCAACAAGGTGGAAATCAGAATTCTGAAACTTATCAACACCCGAATGCTCATAGGCAGAATAACTCCTACAATCAACAAGGGAGTGGTTCGGGGAACCAAAAGAAACCCTCTGATGAAAGCTTGGATCAGTGGAACAAGTTTATGATTGAACACAAGGCGGCCATGCGTAACTTGGAGATTCAGATGGGGCAGTTGACCGAGAACCGAGCTCAACCACCGTTGAATACGGGGCTTCCTAGTAACACTGAGAGGAACCATAAAGATTCAAAAGACATTTGTGCAGTAGTTACCCGAAGTGGTAAAGAGGTGGGACAAGCGAGCCGGGAACTTGAGAAGGTGGTACCAAATTCTGAGAAAGAAAAATTATCCGACTATAAAGGGCCTTTGGAAGAGCAAGAAGGGTTTGACGAAGATGTTGAAAAAAGGGCAGAAAAGGAGAGGATCTCTAGATTGGAAAGGGAAGTGGAGGAGTACAAGAGAAAGTGGGAAGAAGCGACAAGGCCAAAGCCGGACACGGTGATTATTGACGTAAAGGAAGAAGAGCCATCGCCACCACTCAAGCCGAAAGGTAATAAAGGTAAAATTCCCCCTCCTCCCCCGGGTTTTGATGTGGCTACTTTACCATTTCCTCCTAAACCAGCCAAAAAGGAGGTCTTGACCCAATGTCAAGCCAAAATTTTGGAAATGTTGAGGAAATTTGAAGTGACCATGCAAATGTTGGATATCATTGCCAACATCCCATCAGATTTCAAATTTTTAAAGAGTATGCTCTCGAGTAAGGAGAAAATGCAGCAAATGGTGCAATTGGGCTATGAGTGTTCTGCTATCTTTGAGAACAAGATACCTCCCAAAATCCAAGATAGGGGCAGTTTTACCATCCCTATAACCATAGGAGAGACTGTTTTCAAAAATGTGCTTTGTGATCTGGGGGCGTCCGTTAGTTTGATACCAAAGTCTGTGTATGATAAACTAGGTTTAGGGAGATTAGAACCAACTAGCATGACATTGCAAATGGCGGATAGGTCGGTTAGGACACCGCTAGGAGTAGCTGAGGATGTGTTGGTTCAAGTTGATAGATTTGTGTTCCCGGTTGATTTTGTGGTTCTGGATATGGACACTGACTCTAGGACACCTTTTTTATTAGGTCGGCCTTTCCTAAACACTGGGGAGACCTTGATAGATGTTAAGAAGGGGGACATAATTTTACGTGTCGGTCAAGAGAGTGTGACTATAAATGTGTATAAAACCATGGAACACCCGGAAGAAGAGGTAAACGACTGTTTTGATGTGGATGTTATCCACCCTTGTATTGTCGCCAATATGAATTTGCAGGGTTATAAAGAGCCGTTGGAGAGGTGCCTGATGCAGTCGTGTAAGATTGATGATGAAAGCAAACTGATGCAAGCTCAAGTTATACACCTCGAGGCAGGTGAATTGGTTGATGCAAAGTGGATCGAGAAGCTAGACTTGGATCCCCCGATGAGATGCCGAAGCCATCCATTGAGGAACCACCAACAGACTTGGAATTGAAGCCGCTGCCTTCTCATTTAAAGTATGTATACCTTGAGGATAATGATTTACTTCCTGTAATTGTTTCTGCCACGCTAACCGCTTTGCAGGAAGTGAAACTGGTCCAAGTACTTAAAAAGAGGAAGAGAGCATTTGGGTGGAAAATGGTGGACATAAAGGGATTAGTGCGGACATTTGTAAGCACAAAATCATCCTTGAGGATGGGGCAAGTCCGAGGCGTCAACCGCAGAGGAGACTGAATCCGCACTTACTGGAAGTGGTAAGGAAAGATGTGGTGAAGATGCTGATTTTGGGCATAATCTATCCTATCTCGGATAGTGAGTGGGTGAGCCCCACACATGTGGTGCCAAAGAAAGGGGGTATTACCGTGCTGACAAATGAAGAAGGTGAGTCTTTTTCTGTACGTCATGTTACCGGTCATCGAGTCTGCATCGATTTCCGCTTGTTGAATGAAAAGACTAGGAAGGATCATTTCCCCCTCCCGTTTATTGATCAAGAGTTAGATAAACTTGCTGGTCATGCATTCTATTGTTTTCTAGACGGATTCAGTGGTTATTACCAAATCCATATTGATGTTAATGATTAAGATAAGACCACTTTTACGTGTCCCTATGGCACCTTTGCATTTCGAAGAATGCCGTTCGGGCTGTGTAACCCACCCGCGACATTTCAGCGATGCATGGTTGCCATTTTTGCTGATATGATAGATCAATGCATGGCTGTGTTTATGGATGATTTTACTGTTTTTGGGGATAGTTTTGATGCATGCTTACTTAATATAGATAGGGTGCTTGCTAGGTGTGAGGAGACCGATCTGATCTTGAACAGGGAGAAGTGTCACTTTATGGTGACTGAGGGGATTGTACTAGGTCATAAGGTATCAGCTAAGGGGATAGAGGTTGATAGGGCTAAGGTAGACGCTATTTCTAGGTTGCCTATGCCTTCTAATTTGAAGACGTTAAGGTCTTTTCTGGGACATGCGGGGTTCTATCGTAGATTTATTCCTAAGTTCGCCCAAAAGGCCAGACCCCTCACCTCTAGGGTGAAGAAAGGAGTAAACGTGACTTTCGATGAGGAGTGCGTAGAGGCCTTCCATGACATTAAAAAGCTGTTGACTGAGGCTCCTATTCTGATAGCCGGGAGCAAGGTTTTGAAATTATGTGTGATGCGAGCGATCTAGCTGTAGGAGCTGTGTTAGGGCAGAAGGTCGATAAGCTGTTTCGACCCATTTATTATGCCAGTCATACCCTCAACCCAGCCCAACAGAAGTATACCACGACCGAGAAAGAGTTTCTGGCGGTGGTCTTCCCTTTTGATGAGTTTAGGTCCTATCTGGTGGGGTCTAAGGTGATCGTACATACGGATCACTCCGCTTTGCAATACCTGTTTGCAAAGAAGGATGCCAAACCGCGCTTGTTGAGATGGATTCTGCTCCTTCAGGAGTTCGACGTAGAGATTAGAAACCGTAAGGGTTGCGAGAATGTCGTAGCCGATCATCTTAGTCGTATAGAGCCGGTTAAGGATGATGAATCTAAGAGGGTGGAGATAAATGACTCGTTTCCGGATGAGCAACTATTCGTGGTGGACACTATGTTGCCGGAAAAGCGAGGGAATTTTCTGCGTAAAGGAAAAGAGGGTGCACCGTGGTTTGCCCCGATTGTAAACTACCTTGAGAGTGGGTTTGTAGATCCAGAGTTGGATGAAAATCAGAAGAAGAAGCTCATGAGTGAGGCTAAGTACTTTGTTTAGGAGGATCCCTATTTGTTCCGGTTGTGTGCCGACGGTATTCTGAGGAGGTGTATAACCGAGGGTGAGCGGCTGAGCGTGTTATCTTTTTGTCATGATAAAGAGGCCGGGGGCCATTTCTCGGGGCAGAGAACAGCGTTGAAAGTCTTACAAAGTGGGTTGTATTGGCCCACGATCTTTAAGGATGCAGATGCTTATGTCAAAACTTGTGACACGTGTCAACGTTTGGGCCGAATCTCAAGAAGGAACGAAATGCCTCAACAGCCTATTATTGTGTGTGAAGTTTTCGATGTTTGGGGCATCGATTTCATGGGACCATATCCTCCTTCCTTTGGGAACAAGTTCATTCTAGTAGCTTGTGATTATGTCTCAAAGTGGGTGGAGGCGATCGCCTCCCCCACTAATGACAGACATGTAGTCATCAAGTTTTTGAAAAAGTTCATTCTGACACGATTTGGTGTACCAAGGGCGATAATTTCCGATAATGGCACTCATTTTGCCAATAGAGATTTGGATAAGCTGCTTCTAAAGTATAGGGTAACTCACAAGTTAGGGACGGCTTACCATCCTCAGACGAGTGGCCAGGTGGAGGTTTCCAATCGTGGTATTAAGAGAATTCTAGAAAGAACTGTTGATAAGAATAGTAAGAGTTGGTCCACGAAATTAGATGATGCGCTGTGGGCTCACAGAACAGCGTTTAAGACTCCGATTGGTATGTCGCCATACATGATCGTGTTTGGGAAAACTTGTCATTTACCAGTGGAGGTTGAGCATAGAGCGCATTGGGCCATTAAGGAGCTAAATATGAACGAGACTCTTACTGGAGAAAGGAGGATGGCTTAGCTAGTTGAGTTCGAGGAGTTTCGCCTGCGAGCTTATGATTGCTCGGCTAGATATAAGGAGAAAACTAAGCTCCTCCATGATCAACTGATCAAACCGAAGTTGTTTAAGGTGGGAGATGAGGTTCTACTGTATGATACGCGATTACATCTCTTCCCGGGGAAGCTGAAGTCCCGATGGTCGGGGCCTTACACCGTTGTAAAGATGTTCGACTCGGGAGCGGTAGAGATAAACCATCCAAAGTACGGGACCTCAGTTACCAATGGTCTTCGTCTGAAGAGATATGAGAAGTTGCCGTTTGATGAGGCTCTTGAGGTCGTGATTTTGGAAGACCCGAAGTTGGAGGAAGTAAGTTGTTTAGTCCCGTCATGGACCCCAATGCATGACGTCCCATTCTTTTAATTCACCATCCGTCATCTCTCTATTCCTCGTTTTCCTCGCCCGTGCCGGTAGTATAATTTGAAAGAACCGGCACAGTTCAAGTCATTTCGTCGAGCCAACGACATTAAACAAAGGCGCTCGGTGGGAGGCAACCCACCACCTTCTGTGTTTTGTGTGTTCATGAGTCCCACGTGATGTGTTTTGGGTGTCTTGGTTGTGTTCGGATGTTCACGAGGGGGTTTTTCTATCCAAAAAAAAAATAAAAAAATTGGTTTTCACTTTTCCTGCTTATATCCGTACGGATAACTCTGCCATCCAGACGGATAAATCACAGTATCAAAAATTTCAGTTTCAGTCTGTCATCCGTACGGACAGAATTTCATCCGTCCGGACAGTTCATTCCCTCAGATTATCCGTACGGACATGATAGTATCCGTCCGGGTAGGCCTGCCTCTATATATATCTCCACCCCCAACCTCCATTCACATCGTTTCTCCAAATTTCCCTCTCCCCCGACTTTTCCGCCCTCAATCACCCAAAAATCTTCAATTATTCACCGTTTTCAGTAATTTTAGCTGCTATAAACACC
The DNA here is from genome assembly GCA_036785695.1 of Gentiana straminea. Classification (NCBI taxonomy): domain Eukaryota; kingdom Viridiplantae; phylum Streptophyta; class Magnoliopsida; order Gentianales; family Gentianaceae; genus Gentiana; species Gentiana straminea. The sequence goes on along the minus strand of JAVUPR010000345.1, from coordinate 1,692,272 downwards.
TATCCACCTCCTCTCTTACAATCTTCAAACAAAATCCAACAACAAACAACGAGCGAGGAGAATCAAGCTTTTCTTGGGCCGATTTTCGTAAGAGAAAAATTCAATCTTTGGCTTCTCCTTTGATCGTCTAGGGATTTCGTCAACTCCGTTGCACTCCTAGCGTCCTGATTGGTAAGTCGGGGTCGGTTAATTCAATCTTTTTTCAGTTTAATTACAATTTTTCTCGGGGTCGGTTTTCGAATCGAACCCCGATCGAACCTTTAACTGATTAGGTTGTCTTTTCTTGTTTTTCTTGTTCTGTTGTTGCTTGTGATGGGGTGTGATGGTTTGGGGACGTCTGCATGGATGTTTTGGTTATTGTGTGGTGATTTCTAGTGGATTATTGGTGTTACGGTGGATTGATGGGGTGTTGATTTTTTGTTTTGGCTTATGGGGTGTTTGTGATCAGTTTTAGTAATGGGTCCTAAGAAGCGAGCCGCAGAGGGGGGTTCTAAGTCAGTACAAGGGAAAGGAAAGGGCAAGGCTATTGCCGCCAGTAAGAAGAAACCTAGGGTTGAGGAGATTCCGGTGGAAACTTTGAACAAACCGTTGATCATAGGGAGTGATAGGACTGATAGACCGGTGAGGGAAGTTAGGAAAAAGCCAGTCTATGGTCAACTTGCGGACGAATCGGGGACAGATATGGATGAGGACGAAGAACCGTTAGTCGACCCTCGGAAGGCAAAGAAAGCGAGTACTGAGGCAGCCCCGGGAGGGCAAGCAGGGACTTCCGAGAGGGTTGGAATTTCTGAGGTGAGAACACAAGCTCCGAGGGCACCCGAGGGTACTTTTCCATTCAAGGATAGGTTTATCAACGAGAAGGCCGAGAAAGCGTTTTTAACGAGATTCAAAGGTAGGGAAATTCTAGAAAGAGCGGTTGATATGGAAAAGATTGAGAAAAGCTTCTTAGATAATCTGAAGAAGAGAAAGTGGGGTGAGTTCGTTAAGGTGCCGGATTTCAAGGCAAGGAGGCCAAATTTGACTTTGGCATGGGAATTTTTGGCAAATTTGAGCGAGGCGGATCTGTCTTCGGGTGTGGTGAATGTCCGGGGAATTGATGTACCTTTTACACCAGAGGCCATTACGGACTTCTACAAGCTACCGGCCGTCTCGTCGGATTATTTGGATGCCATAAAGGAGAGGCAGGATAAGGGGGAGGACCCTTTTGAGGAGTTACGTTTAGCCATCGATCCTGACATCCCTTGGACGATGAAGAAAACCGGGGTGGCTAGTGTGAGAGACATGCTCAAGACCACTCGGTTCTCCCGGGATTGGAAGGTAAAAGCCCGTTTTGTTCAGAACCGCCTTCTAGCCAAGGACAATTTCCACAAGTTCATCATGCTCGATTTGGCTATGCTCTACGCTCTTCACTTTGACATTCCGATAGATGTGGGGAGGGTGTTGTATAATGAGATTACAAGGAACCGGAAAGACCAGAGGGCCAAACTTGTTTGTATCCATCTACTTAATGGGTTATGTTTGAAGGCGGGGGTGAAGGAGTATGATTTGGATGAGCGGCACACGAAAAAGCCGATTTTGTTGAGTCTGCAATCCGAGACGGGACCGGGTGGACCACCTGTCGAGGGGGATGTTGAGCACGAGGCTGAGGGTGATCAAGAGCAAGGTGATCAGGGTCCTGAGAAAGAGCCAGTTGCTGAGCAGTCGTCTGAGTTTATCCGTACAGTTCCCTTGCCGACACGCACCCGGTATTTGATGATGGATGGGCTGCGGAATATGCTGGATAGGCAGCGGATCCAACTGAACACATTAGCCGAAGGGTTGCAGGTCATCGGAAGGAACATCCCGGGCATGCCTGAGCTTAAGGTAGATGACGAGGCTTACCGGTTCACGTCTTTCATCGAGGAAGCCATCGAGTTATGCATAGAGGAGGATGTAGCCGAGGGACGTTTTAGAGCTGCCGCGAGCGCTTCTGGAGATGGTGCTGGTACCTCTCAGGCTGCTCCCACTGCTGCTACTGCTACTACTTCTGCTACTGAGCCCACACCACCTCCCCCCGAGGACCAGACTGGAGTTTAGAGTCAATGATGTTCCTTTAGAGTCGGTCCTCAGTTTTGTGTCTAGACTTGGCTAGGAATTTTGTTTTGTGAACACTCTTGTGCTACCTTTATTTTTTTATTTTTTTTTGGTTTGTAAGCCATAAGGCACCACTACTTTTGCCTTCTTGACTTGTTTCTGGATTCTTTTTGTATGGATGATGGTTTTGGATGTTTTATATATCATGTTTGATGCTTCGTCCACATAGTACTATTATTCAAGTTTTCTGACGTAACGAGGTCGAATATTTTGATTATCCCCGGATTTCCCCCTTATTACCGGCTCTGGCACGAGGACCATGTCTCGTGCATGTATGTCTTGGATATGTTTTTTTTTCTTTATACAGGGATTCAGGACGCTTTACCTCACGACCGTTATGGGACTTGAACACGCTGTTTTGCCGGGCTACTAAGCTAAGTCTCTTTTTCTTTTTCGTTTACACACCGAGGACAGTGTTTCACTAAAGTGGGGGGTGGGACGACTTAGCTTATTCGCATGTTTGCATAGTTTACAATGCCGTTATGTGATGAGCTTAGTTTTTACTCGGTTTCGAGTTGATTTCTAGGCACTTTCAAATCTTCCCAGGGTTTTAACACCGCGATATATGCATGTTTTTCACGGTTGAGTTAGTAAACGGTTTTTAGCCCTGTGAATGTTTCACAATGAGTCCATTTATCACGATACAGAACACTTTTAGTACACGTCTGACGACGATTATACTTAGTACGATTGCTTTACACACCTGTACCCCTAGTTTTGAGGCGAAATAGAAAGGATTCACCCTGGGTAGTTTCGGGATGACGGGAAAGTAGTTTCTTTGAAGCGACCAGAGCCAAAAGCCAACATCCCAACATTATCCCTCTAAACCCTCCTAAGCCTTGATAGGAACGGTCTGTCCACCATCCGAATTTGAGCCGTTTTTGGTTACTTAGCCCATAATTCCTAGCCCTGAGCCGTTATTTTGGTCATGTTTCTTTTGACTACCCTACGAGTGGACTTAGTCGTTCCTTTAGACACACTTGCCAAGGCAAGTGTGGGGTGGGAGAGAGAAGTTGAGAATACTTACGAGGAGGGAACTGTGAGCTAACATCTAGAAGGGGAGGAGCTCGAGGAATTCTTTATAAGGCCTTCGGTTCAAGGAAAGTGAAGAAAAAAAAAATAAAAAATAAAAAAAAATCAAAAATTTGAATAAGAAATTGAATAAGAGTTTGAACTGAAGAAAGCCGGAAAAAGGGATGTGCTTACTAACCTAGTATGATGTTGAGGTTGGACTATGAGTTTAAATGAAATTTGAAGGAGTCTGGTGGTGTTTATATGTTCGAGATTGTGGGAGTACATGCAATGATTAGGTCCACTCGTACCTTCTTTTCTCCAGTCCCAAATTATCTTTCGATAACCCCCGTCCGAGCCTAACGTTATAACCTTTCAAGTCCTACCTGACCGGATCTCTGGCCCTGGTGAACCTCGATTAGTGGAGACTCTAGGAAGGGCAGGATTGTGTGCAGTCGTTTGTCCGGTATTCCAAGCCGGTAACCATATTGAGTATAAGTTGTCGTCATTCAATCACACACTCACTCCGTTTCGTGACATTGTGAAGTCAAGGTATTACATTCACTTGTCTAAGCTCCTTTTACTTTGATATTTTGAAACACATGCATGTACCGTAAAGTTGATTCCTTGGCATTGTTTGATCGCCTGATTTACTCGAGGGCGAGTAAAGGCTAAGTGTGGGGTGGTGATGGGAACCAACTTTACTGTACATTTCTGTACAGTTTAACCCACGGTTATCATATTTCTAGCATGGTTCGAGTGAGTTTAGACCCTATATTGAGTGTTAATGAGGTTTTCGTTGCACGGCGAGTAACTGTCGGTTGTTCCGTAAACTCAGCCTACTTTTAGCATGTTATACTCATTTCCCGAGCACCCGTAGTTTGCGGGGTTATGCGTTTGCTTGTTGTTTCTATGTTTGTGCAGGATTTGGGTGAGTCGAGAGCCCGGAAAGCGATGATTTGTGAGTTTAGACGTGTCCGATGCAAGAAACGAAAGCTAAGTATGGAAAAAAATGAAGTTTTGGAAGTTAAGGCACCTATCCGTACGGACAAACCTCTGTCCGTACGGACCTCCCTCAGCCTGGATCAAAATGTTGAACTGAGAATTAGCCGGACGGATACTCACCTTATCCGTATGGACAGAATGAAGAAGCAAATGGACATCCGGACGAATAGTAATATGTCCGTATGGACAGGCACTGGGAACATAAAACAGAAGGTTTGATCGGAGATGTATCCGTACGGACAACCTTCCAGCCGTACGGACAACCTGGAGACTCAAGAACCATCCGTACGGATAGACTGTTATCCGTACGGATGAGATGAATTTTGCCCTAGCCTATAAAAGGGCAGCTCAAACGTTCTATTTAGCAGACTTTTACGATTTTAGCTAGTTGTAGCCTTTTCTGGGCAATTTCCTTCGTCCGGAAGCGTAGAATTGAGTTCCATATACCGTTGTTCTCGTCCTTCGATTCTCTTTTACACTAAATACATTACAATATCAATCAGTTACGTCTCGATTGTCAAGATTTGATTTTTTTGTGAGCACACTTTGGTAATTCATCAATCTTCAATAAAGTGGGTATGATTTCTTGTTCTTTTATCTTTTATGTCATGAATTCCTTTATCAATTATTGTTTCAATCCGATAATGAATAGCTAAATCATTTGTACGGCCGAATTATGTGAAAGCGGATGAAATGCCATTAGGGAGATGAATCGGGAGGTAGTTGAAGATGCAGAAATCGTCACAATGGCGTAGCGGCGTTGGTGGTGTGGATATCTGGCTTATTTGTGAGTAGCTTATTTATAAGTTGGCCGGAGACAGGTAGTGATGAGAGGAGGGCGGTGAGATAAGCATGTTCTTGCAGAGCTTTGGCCTGTTAATTTGGTCTTTTTTCTTATATATCTTTATTAGGTTACACAAGACTTCCTTTTATAGGGAGATAAAACTTAGGGATAAAGCAAAGACTGGCGGTGCGGAAGCAGCTTAGTCACTAGTCTTAATAGCTAAGCAAATGCTAAATATCAGACATCAAGTGGGTATAATATCTAGTAGCAAGTGGATGTAATATCCTGGCGACGACAATTAGAGGTCGCCCAGGTCGCCAGCTTCATCGCCTGGCCTTCGCCCCCTGTTTCCTCTCAAGTCTTGTGCGGCTTCCTTAGAGAGCCTTATCTCTCATCGCCCACCGACCACCTAGCTCTGGCGAGGCACTAGGAAGGGTTGTTGGCGACGGCCTTGATCTCAACACCTGTTGGCGTCGCCATAGATGTAGTCGCAGCTTCCTTGGTGTGGCCCAACTGATGGCGATATAATTTGTATCATCAATGGCCCCCTACTCCATATCTTGATCATTCTTCGTGAAGATATCGAGTGTGGAGTAGTGAACTTTTGGACGAAGTATGTGCGACCCTGTCGTCTGATGCGACTCGTTCACTAAGGGCTGTGCTTTCAAAGCAAGCGGCCTTCGAAGCAACTCTGGGCCTGTTTTTGCGACCTCGTCGTCTGATGCGACTTGTTCACTAAGGGCCGTGCTTTCGAAGCAAGCGGCCTTCGAAGCAACTCCGGGCCTGTTTTTGCGACCTCATCGTCTGATGCGACTTGTTCACTAAGGGCCGTGCTTTCAAAGCAAGCGGCCTTCGAAGCAACTCCGGGCCTGTTTTTGCGACCTCGTCGTCTGATGCGACTTGTTCACTAAGGGCCGTGCTTTCAAAGCAAGCGGCCTTCGAAGCAACTCGGGCTGTTTTTGCGACCTCGTCGTCCGATGCGACTTGTTCACTAAGGGCCGTGCTTTCAAAGCAAGCGGCCTTCGAAGCAACTCTGGGCCTGTTTTTGCGACCTCGTCGTCTGATGTGACTTGTTCACTAAGGGCCATGCTTTCAAAGCAAGCGGCCTTCGAAGCAACTCGGGCTGTTTTTGCGACCTCGTCGTCGATGCGACTTGTTCACTAAGGGCCGTGCTTTCAAAGCAAGCGGCCTTCGAAGCAACTCTGGGCCTGTTTTTGCGACCTCGTCTTCTACGAGGCCATCCGTTAAGCTTCAATAGGGCAGTTAGTCAGATCGTGGTTGACGTCGCCCCCTTGATAACCGCAATTACGTGGGTAGTAATGCCCTTGGCAACGCCCAAGCATGTACGTGGACATTGATTGGCCTCCATAATGATTGCGGTTTTCGAATTTCGGAATTTGAATCGACCGCGCAATCCCCAACCGTTGGATGGTTTAACTCCTAGCCCCACGATCACCACTTGCTTGCCTATATAAGGCTAGCCTCCTCAACACTTCCTCACTTTCCACTCCTCTACTTTCCCACAATTTTTCTCCGAGTTCTCTCCTCTTTCTAGGATTAGCAAAAACTTCCGGCGGAGGCTAACAGTAAGGTTTGGCGGTGGTGGAAGTGGGTTTCGAGGCTTTCCGGCAGGAGTTTGAAGATTCCGACGTGCTCTTGAGGCTGCTCCTTCTACTTTTCCCAGAAAAATAGGTAAATTCTTCTCCCTTATCCCTTTTTTCTTGTTTTCCTTTTGCTTTTCGAGCCCTTTCCTGGTATTTGATCCAATGTTTGGGCAATGTGTTTGGATGTAAGATGTTTTTCCTGAGAAAAGTTGAGGTTTTTTGGGTTGGTGTTTCTATTGTGGTTCTTCCTGGGTGGAACCATTGCGCCCAGAAAACTCTACTTATTATGCTTGCTTTGGAGTCTGTATTTCCCTTTCTGGCAATTTGCTTTCCGTTTCTCCTGTAAAAACGGAGGGCGTCGAGATGGGTGCGATTACCTTCCTGGTTTAATTTCCATTATCCCAGGTCTGAAAGCTCCACATTTTCCTCTTGTTTTTGCAGGATGTCGGATGGAGAGCATTCTGTCAGAGGTGACTCAGACGAGGAGCAGGAGGTTTACGATTACGCTCATGAGGAAGAGGGTGATGACCCCTCTAGTCCTGAGAAGTCCGCCGGGGACGACCCTGTTGAAGAGATAACCGGCGCCGAGGCCGCCATTCGAACAAGTAGCGATCCCTTTGAACTAGATTCTCTGTTTCCTGACCCTGTCCAGCGACGCAGGAAAAGTCGTAAGGAAATGGCACGAGCTCAAGGGACGAGCACCAGCGAGGCCGGTGAGAGAGGGATGTCGGACGTTGAAGAACATGTTTCCGAACCGAGTCCCAGTGGCGCCACTGATCATAACGAGGCATATATTGAGGACGCCGCTCTTCACGAGCTAATGGGGTCGAGTGAGGACGAAAATGCCCCCTGCCTCGCCAGATTGTTTGGGAGCTCCCTAAAAAACCAAAAAAGAAGAAAGATCCCAAAATCACTGTTGGGGAGGCCGCCGCTAAAGCGAAGAAACCCGTGCCCAATAATCCCGAGGCGATGAGAGAGTTCGCTATCCTGGCGGAGTACGAAAAGGCGCTGGAGAAGAAGTGGGCGCAACTTTGTGATAGCAGAGACCTTAACCAATTTATCCATCGTCGATTTAAAATTGACACGAGCGTGTATCGATTTTCCCTGCTTGATTATTCGAAGGAGGAGGATAAGTTTAAACCTGGGGATCGCCAGGATTACGTGTGTGCCCGCCGCTCAGACGACGCCCTGATTCTGCACTTTGATCATTTTTACGCGGGGCTCCGACCTCCATTCGATCCTTTCTTTGTGAGAATTTGCGAACTGATGGGAGCTCTTCCTTCCGATTTTTCCATTGGGACCGTTATTCAAATCATGGCCTTCATTGTGATGTGTCGAATGATGAAGATAGAACCTTCGCTGACCTTACTGGGCCACTTTCACTGGTTTTGTGGGACGAGCATCGCGGGGCAAATATCTTTAAGGTCCAAGACGCCCCGCCTACTATTCTTGTTACCAAATAAGATTCACGATGGCGAAGCGGATCCTCGAGGTGGAATCCAAGGTTGGCTGGCCGTTTCCTAGAGCCGCAAAACGCACGGGGAAATCTACCCTCCCGATCGACGAGCCTCCTATACCAGAACGGCGTTTTGTCAAAGGGCTCATGACCCTCCTTCAATCTGATGGGGTCGAGGCCTCCTTAAGGAACATTGCTTGGGTCGATCTCCTGGATCTGGCCCTTCCATTTGCGCGTATGGCGGGTCTCGCGGGCCCGGGTAAGGCGGGGCCAGTGGTTGCCATGGTTCCTGAGGAGAGCGACCCCGACTGGATAGGGGATTGTCATATAGGGCAACGCTTTCCGTCTGAGTGTCCTGTATGCGGAGGCGATCCGGAAAGAAGGCCGCCCTGTAAATTTCCTTGCATTTATTAGATCTTTAAAGAGCTCAAGGTGTAACTTTCATGCGTTGTTCTTTCTTTCGAATCTGTTTTTAATGAACCCTTTCTGCAGGTATGGATGCTAATGAACGCCGTGCTCAAAGGCAGAGGCTGGCTGAGGAGCAGGCCAAGGCTCGGCAAACGACCTTGAAACAAATCCTTGGGAAAGTTCCCCGTACTGTGGACGCCACTATCATTGACGAGGCGTATGATCCTACGAAGGTCGCAGCGGCGCCCCCAGGTGCGAGCTCCAGTCAGACCATTACCCAAAAAAGGTCGCAAGTTGATGAACCCGCAAAAGAGTCAGGGCCAGAAACGACCAAGAGTTGAGAAGACAAAAACAGCTGGCGCTGGTAAAGCATCTGATCGTGCGGATAAGCGAGCTGCTGATAAGGACTTTGTACGGCCTGAGGCCATTGTTGAGTAGATCCCTGTGGGGATGGAGCCGTTGCCGGCTGGGACACTGCCCCGCGGCTACAAGGGGAAAGAGGCGGTGTGGCTGGACCCCAACTTCACTCAAAACCTTGACATGAACAAGGCGGGCCAGATAAGAGAGGCCATCGCTGATGTTATCCCCTTGGGTCGCCTGGCATGGGACTCGCCGCACGGGGTTCAGCTGGAGATCAGAAGGGGGTTTACATCTCGCGTCGTGATTCAAGAAGATGCCCCCGCTGGAGATGAGGTCGCCGAACTTAAAGACCTTTCAGGCCAATTCGGAATCGCCGCTTCAATGGTAAGCTTGTTAATCTTGTATTTTTTCCTTTCGTATTTTGCGCTTTCCTCAGGCTTATCATTTCCTCTTTTTCAGCTTGGGACTCGTATAAATAAGGCGATTGAAGCCGCAGAGAAGCGCAAAGCTGAGCTTAAGAAAGTAACGGCGGCCCTTGGAGCCTCGGAGAAAGCCAGGATCGCTTCTGAAAACAAAGGCTCGCAGGCGGCAGCTGAGGTTGAGCGGATGAAGAAACTCATGGCGGAGAGCGCTAAACTGGATGCGGAGCTGCAGGAGAAGGTGCAAGCCCTGAAGGATGAAGCCCGCAATTCCGCTGAAGGGCTAGCGGCCGCACGTGAGGAGGTCGCAAATTTGAAGGAGAAACTTGCCGCTGCAGAGAAGGCCGCAGAGATGGCGGGTCCAGCCGCGGTGGAAGCCTTCAAGCTTTCTGATGAGTTCGGTGATTTCCAGGAGGCTAGCTTCGATCAAGGTTTTAATCACCTCGCTCGTTGTCTTTGGGCTTATCATGGCCGGGAGAGCATTACCTTGGAGGAAATGCTCCGTTGGGTTAACATGTCCCAGCGATCTCCCGACTTGTTGGCCATTCACCCGGATATCCCTTATGCAGCAGATCATATCGTCGCCATTCAAACCAACCAGATAGAGCGCGGCGACCCAGTGTGGGATCCTCCTCCAGTCAATCCTGTTAACTTTGCGATCTTGAAGAATCCTCCGGCAAGCGATCAACCTGGTGATGAGTACATTGACACTCCCCCGGCTCCGTTTAAATGCCTTGTGCTTTTGTTTTCTATATTTCTGTGGCTTTGTAATAATAACTTTGGCTCTGTCGCTTTTTTGAACTATTTGGCGTCCTCATTTGATGATTGTAATAACTTAAAACCTTTTTACTTTCTGTATTGACATTGTGGCCGTTTTGGGCCCTCTTGGTTTATCTATTGTGCTTGTTTTTCTGATTTATTTCCTGCTATCTTGTCTCGTATGTGTGCGGCCCCCTTTATTTTGGCGAGATTTGTTGAGCTCGCTAAAATAACTGAGGTTGAATCAGCTGAGAAGATTGAGAAATTCCTGTTGTGCTTTAATATTTTCCCGTCCCCCCTGTTTTGATCGAGGTGCGTGGAGACTTGAGCAAAATAGATCGTCGCCGCAATTCATTATAGCTTGTCTTTGCGGACTTGTTGCAAGTAATGAGGGTCTATATTTTGCAAAGCTTGTTTTTCTGCGGCCCCCTAGTTTCGAGGCGGAGTGAATGCTTGCCGGCAATTTAGGAGCTGAGTTGATTTGACTGAACTAGCCTCTCGACTGTCGTGCTTGCCGGGAATCCAGGGATCTGGATTGATTTGACAGCTCACTGGCAGTGTATGTGTGTTCAAAACGGCCTAAAATCTCGGGCTAGTAACTGTGCATGAATATGGCCAAGAATCGTGCGTATAACCGATAGGCATTAAATGCGTCCTTTGAATTTCAAAATTCAGATAAACCGCGGTATGCCCGGCCATAGGATCTGATTGATCGTGGCCGTTCCTTTTGCTAACCTCTGCTATAAAAGGAAGAGGCATACTAACCTTATTTTCACTCTTTTTCTTGCGTAGATTTTTGTTGCGAGAACCATGTCTCTTCCATCTGGAGAGGGTAGAGTGCGAGTTTTTAAAGCCCGTCCTACTCGTGATGTATCCCCTTTCTTCTTTACTGCCTCTGACGTTGCTAAAGATCATTTCTGGCGCTATTTTGAGTGGGTTGAGCCTGCGAAGGAGAGGGGTTTAAACCAGAGCAAGGTCGAGGGTGACGGCTCTCTTCTACGCGTACGTTTCTCTGGGTGGGCAGATTTTGTTGCACCACCTTCATCAATACTTCCCAATCTTACAATAGTGAGGGAGTTCTATTCCATCTTGTCTGAAGCTGCATCTGAGGGGACTGCCAGCTGTATTACCCCTCGTGGCGTCGCGGTCATTTTTACTCCGGAATCTATCAATGCCTGCCTTGGGTATACCCGCTATCGACCCCTCATCCCATTATGAGCGCGTCCGGAACCTTGCCGATGAGTTAAGTAGACAAACTTGCTTACAACGAGCCCTCCGCGAGCTCTTTCCCCGCTTACGAGCGACCTCGTGTACCGGGACCTCGCGTCCGATCTTTCTCGCAGCAATCGTGAGTGGAAGAGGTTCATCAACTCGCGCGCCCTTTTGTCCACAGATAACGAGGCTGTTAGTGAGGCCGAAGCTTTGCTTTTGCATGCTATTCGCGATCATCATGTTGACATTGATTGGGGAATCTTGATTCATCGTGAAGCGATTAATTTCACGGTTTATATGGACCGACATCGTCGCTTCCCTTTTGCTTCACTAATAACGAAGCTATGCAGCTTAGCGAGGGTGCCGAAGCATTCACTGGATCGTTATAGGTACACTCATTGATAGAGTGTACCCCTTTTTTTTTTTTTAGATCGAAGGGCATGGTAGGCCGTAGATTTGCTGGAAACAATTGTATCTCTTAATAAATGAAGATGCCCCTTTTATTTTGATTTCCCTCTCCACATGCTCGCTCGTACGCGGCGTACGTACGCTTTACATATAATATTTTTTCAGATTATCTGCATGCCAAGGTCGGTTGTACTCGCGACCTTAGTTATCACTTAGTACGTAAGTTCCTTTCTTGACTATCCGAGCGATCCTCTCTGGGCCCTCCCAATTCTCCGATAACTTCCCTTTCTTGGCTTCGTGGCCGGTGGCCTACCTCTTTCGCAAAACATAATCCCCAATGGCGAAGTGATGACCCCGAACGCGCTTGTCATGATGTCGTTTGGCGGTCTGTTTGCAATTGAGCAAACGTCCATATGATTCAATCCGCCGCTCCTCTGCTAAATCGAGATCGAGCTTCCTTTTGAGCGGGTTATCTATTTCACTGAAATGTGCGACCCTTAAACTTGGTAGGGCCATCTCCACCGGAGCCACAACTTCGGATCCGTAGGTTAAGGCGAAGGGAGTCTCCCCTGTGGTAGTTTTTCGCGACGTTCTAAGTGCCCATAAAGCCGCAGGGAGGTGATCAGGCCATTTACCCGCTTTTTCGCCCAGACTCTTTTTTAGCACGCTGAGTACTTGTTTGTTTGCGTTCTCAGCCTGACCATTCCCTTGTCGATAGCAATCTGACGATTGCCAATGTTTGACATTGTTCTCTTCGCAGAATGTGTCGAACTCCTCCCTGAATTGTGGCCCGTGATCTGACACTATTACTCTGGGGACGCCAAATCTGGTCCATATTTGGTCGAGCAGAAAATAAGTTATGTCCTTGGTACTGATTTTTACCAAGGCTTTGGCCTCGATCCACTTGGTGAAATAATCCACTGCGACCACCACATACTCGCATCCTGAGCGCCCCTTTTTTAATGGCCCGATGAGAACGATGGCCCACATGTCGAAGGGCCATGCGGCTATGAAAATGCTTTGTTCTACTGATGGTAGCCTGGGAATATCCGCGAATTTTTGACACACGTCGCATGCTTTAGTATATTTCTTGGCGTCTTCTGCGAGTTTCGGCCAGTAGTATCTTGCTAATAAGACTTTCTGAGCGAGGGTGCGGCTAGCTGGATGGCCGCCACATACCCCTTCATGCAACTCAAAGCGGATACCATCGACCTCCTCAGGTCGCACGCACCTTAGTAGTGGTTTAGAGAATGATCGTCGGTACAAAACGTTGTTTAGGATGGTGTATCTGGCAGCTTTTCTGATCAGGGTTTTTGCCTCGTTCGGCTCTTCGGGAAGTTTTCCATAATCGATGTAGTCCCTTATGAAATCAATCCAGCAAGGGTTGGTGGATTGCAAGTCCATCACCTCGATCCTGTCGATGGTGGGTCCTGACAGATATTCTACAATAATCGAGGGGTTGCTTACCTCGTCCTCGCTGGTTAGCTTGGATAAATAATCGTATCCGTGATTGTCCTCTCGGGGAATGTTGGTAAATTTGCGATTCGAAGTCGCTCTCCAAACCTTCTTGACGAGGTTAATATATTTTTGCAAAATTTCGCAAAGTGGATGCCGAACGACCCGGTTATTTGATTGACGACCAATTGGGAATCGCAGAAGACCTGCACATTTTCAACCTTCATGGCTCTTGCGAGCTCAAGTCCCGCGATGACTGCTTCATACTCTGCCTGATTGTTTGACGCAATGAAATTAAATCTCAAAGCTTTTTCGATTTATTCTAAAGTTCCAGGCTCGAGTAAGATGATCCCCGCACTGCAACCTTTCAGATTGGCGGCGCCATCGACGTAGAGTTGCCAACAGTGACTTGGCCGCTTAGGCTCGTCCGCTGTGTTAGCTCTGTCGGGACTACACCTTATACTGGTTTGCGGCGGGTTATCCTTGTTGAAGCTTGTCTCGGCGATGAAATCGGGCAAAGCTTGAGCTTTGATGGCCTTCCGAGGCTTGTATCGGATATCAAATTCAGTGAGCTCGATGGCCCAGCGTAGCAAACGACCCGACAAGTCCGGCTTGTGGAGGACCTGCCGTAGCGGCGCGTCTGACAGTACTATTATTGAATGTGATGAAAAGTAAGCCCTTAATTTTCGGGCGGCGATAACAACGCAGTAGGCTAACTTTTCGATATTAAAATAACGACTTTCTACAGGCTTAAAGCCTTAGAAACATAATAGACAAGTTTTTGCAAGGTACCCTCTTCTTTGATAAGTGCTGCGGCGACGGCCCTGTCTGAGGCGGCCAGATATAACAGCAAGACGTCTCCGATCACAGGACTGGTAAGCAGAGGCGGGCTTGACAGATAAGCTTTGAGCTCTTCGAAAGCCTGAGAGCATTCTTCTGTCCACAAAAAGGTTTTATTTCCTTTTAGAATTTTGAAGAAGGGTAAGCTTTTCTCGGCGGATTTTGATATAAACCTTCCCAGTGCTATCACTCTTCCATTCAGCCTTTGTACCTCCTTAACGTTGGTTGGCTCGCTCATATTTATTAGCGCCTCGATTTTTTCTGGATTCACCTCGATTCCCCTCTGACTAACCATGAAGCCCAAAAATTTACCCGCCTGGACCCCAAAAGTGCATTTTGCGGGGTTTAACTTCATCGAGTGTCTTTTCACGTTTGTCGTGGTCTCGCGAAGGTCTTGCGTATGATCCCGTCAACTTGATTTCACGACCATATCGTCGATGTAAGCCTCCATATTTCTGCCTATTTGTGTACTAAGAACTTTGTTCACCATCCTTTGATATGTCGAACCCGCGTTCTTTAGACCAAACGGCATCATCTCGTAGTAATATAGTCCACCGGCGGCCCTGAAAGCCGTTAGCTCCTTGTCCTAGTCAGCCATTTTGACCTGGTGGTAGCCTGAATAAGCGTCAAGAAAACTCAGCGTTTCAAAACCTGCGATCCCGTCGACCATCTTGTCTATTCGGGGCAATGCGTAAGGATCCTTGGGGCAAGCTTTATTTAGGTCGGTGAAGTCGACGCACATCCGCCACTTGCCGTTATGCTTTTTTACCATTACCACGTTTGCCAACCATGTAGGGTATTGCAGCTCCTTGATAATGCCAGCTGTTATAAGTTTTCCGACCTCATTCTTTATTGCGACCTCCTTTTCTGTAGAGAATTGGCGCGCTCTTTGTTGGATCGGCCTGAAGTTGGGATCGACATTTAGGTGGTGCAAAGCGATTTCCGACTCCACTCCACTCATATCTGTCACTTCCCAGGCGAAGGCGTCCAAGTTTGCTTTCAGAAGCCCGATCAGGTCCTCCCTTTCTTTCTCGTCGGCCTGCGACCCTACCTTGATCTTCTGGTCAGGGTGCTCGTCATTTATAATGACCTCGACCAATTCGTCCTCGGCGATGAAGTCCGGCTCGTCACGGATTTTTAACGTTTCAACCTCTACTGTTTCTTCTGCAATCTCCTTGATCGCGGCGATCTGATTTGTGATATTAAAACCCTCTACTCTGGGTTGCTTGGAATCGACTCTATTCTTGGTCATGTATTCGAGGAAGAATCCGGGTCGGCTTAAGGCGACCCCAATTTCATCCCCTATGTTGAATTTGACCCTTTGGTGAGGAACAGATGCCACCATTTGAAATTTCCTCATAGCTGGGATCCCCAAAATCATGTTGTAGTATGAGGGGAGATCGATAACTAGGAAAGTGACCACCTCCGTTCGACATGGTTCGTAATCGCCGAGGGTGATGCTGAGGTCGATGGTGCCTTTGACCCGTACCGTATCATTGGTGAAGCCTTCGAGTACCCCGAGGTAAGGCTTCAACTTGGCCTCTCCAAATTCGATCTGTTTTAAACAAATCCGAAATAGATGACGTCGCGGCCAGCCCCAGTGTCGACCATTACCCTGTTGACGCCGTGCTTATCGTTCACCCCGACTTTGAGGATGAGGGGTATTTCCATGGGACCGTCGACTGTGGTCAGCTCACTTTTAGTGAATAGAATTCCCTTCTCGTTTTCCCCCAACACTATTTGTTTTTCAAAACCGCGCGTATTGATTTGATGTATTTGTGATTTCAGCTGATTGTTGCTGGGAATATTCCCATGGATAACTTGAACTTCCCTCTGATAGACGCGGGGTTGGCGACCTTGTCCCGGACCAGTATTCCCATCTAGCTTATACTTAGTCGCCGGTCCCTCACGGATCAGCCTCTCTATCTCTCGCCTTAATGTGAAGCATTCATCTGTGATGTGACCGTGATCTTTGTGATAGTCGCAGTATTTCGATTTATCGCGACCGTCGGGATCGCCCCTCATAGGCTTGGGTTTGTCGAAATGTTCGCGAATCTCGAATAAAATCTGGGATGCTTTCGTGTTAAGCGGGGTAAAGTTATCCTCGCTGAATTTGTAAGGTTTCTTTACCTCACGATCACGGCTAGCATCCTGTCCTTTTTCCCTCTTACGATCCTCTGTGCGATCCTCTTTGTGTGAATGTTGCTCTGCTTTTGTTTTGGTTTTCCCAGGGGATGGCGCTTCGCTGACTCCCATCATCCGAGCCCTTTCTAGCATCTCCCTGAGACCCGCTTTTGGGGGTTGCAGGTTAAACTCTGTTTTCATTGGACCCTTAGCAATCCCTGTGAGGAAACACGTTATAACTGCGTCATCTGGAATGTTTCTTGTCTGGTCGTACACTCGGATGAAACGCTCATAGTATTCTTTTCCAGACTCATGCCCTCCCATGCGAACCTCATAAAGGTCCTCTATGGTTTTCTTAGGTCTACTTGCCGATTCAAATTCTCTGACGAATTTTTCCGATAGGTCCTCCCAACTTTTAACTGATTCGCGGGGAAGCCCGCGTATCCAGGACGCTGCCCTGTCCTGCATGCTACCGACCAGAGCGATGCACCAGGCGGACTTGTTCTGAGTTGCTAAGGTTATGCGGCCTTGGAAAGCGATGAGCCAGTCGTTCGGACAAGAGTTGCCATTATAGTAATTATAGCTAGGGTAGCTAACCTTTTCATTACTGGTAGGTAATGTCTCTATGATTCTTCTAGCGAGCACGTCGATTCCTGAGACCGGAGCGGCCCTTTCGACAGGCCTTGATTTCTTTAGCTCTACGAGCTCATTTTTCATTATCTCCATTTGCTCTGCCAAAGCAGAGTCGAATCTGGGTCGAGACAGTGCCTGCCTATCAGCCCGCTCCTGCCTGCGCTCTGATTCCTCATAGTCCTGCGATCCCTCCTGGCGAGCTCTTTTCTCCCTTATTATTATCCGAGCGTCTTGTGCGCTCTTATCTGGTCGTGGGGGTATTCCCCCTCCTGGAAGGCTGAGACGACTTGGGGCCGAGGCCTTGTCCTTCTCACCTAACCTCTTGAAAGCTGATCCTTTTTCGAGTGTCTTTCCTCTTTGGTGATCGCGATCTGGGGGTGCTGAGTTTTGTGCGATTTCTCTCCCCAATCCTTTGCGACCCGACGAATGCACACTCTCCTCTATCTCGATTTCTTGGATCTGACTTTGGTGGGTTTTATTTAAGTTCACGGGAGCAGTTTCATTTCTAGCAGGATTCGGGGGTCGTATCGCCATTGGGGCCTGGCCCTTTGCTACCAGGCGAGAGTTAGTCAAGTACATAGTTTCCGCATACTTCGCATATTCTCTCATTTCCGCAATCTCAGGATCCTCCCGGGAGCCTGGTCTTGTCTCGGGGGTCGAATTTTGACTCTGTTGCGACCTTGCTCTCTCTTTGCGAGCCTCATCTAGCGCAACAGCGTTGGCCTCTTTTGACTTGGCTTTTTGGTTAATGACATTCCTGGCGTCGCTAGGCGATAGGACTCCTCGTTGCGACCCTTCTCCTTCTGCGGGAAAGTTGTCAAGTGTTTCTCCCACTCCCTCTCCACGAGCCTGATGTTGCATGGCCCCCTTTGCCGGGGTCTTGGGATTCAGATGCCCTTTACTTCCTGTCATTTTTCTGAAGTGTTTCGTTTAAATGGGGGTTTTGAAGGCTTTTCTTTGCAAGATTACCTCTTTCTTGGACGCGACTTTGGACGACTGAAACTGGCCGGATGCTCTTGGCTGGCGGAGGTGAGCTTCCTTCGATCCGCCGTGTGTTATTGTTCTTTGATGATTTTCACGCCTGGAACTGAGCAAGTTGCAGCGTTGGTTTCCCGGTAACGGAGCCAACTGACGATGCAGAAATCGTCACGATGGCGTAGCGGCGTTGGTGGTGTGGATATTTGGCTTATTTGTGAGTAGCTTATTTATAAGTTGGCCGGAGACAGGTAGTGATGAGAGGAGGGCGGTGAGATAAGCTTGTTCTTGCAGAGCTTTGGCCTGTTAATTTGGTCTTTTTTCTTATATATCTTTATTAGGTTACACAAGACTTCCTTTTATAGGGAGATAAAACTTAGGGATGAAGCAAAGACTGGTGGTGCGGAAGCAGCTTAGTCACTAGTCTTAATAGCTAAGAAAATGCTAAATATCAGACATCAAGTGGGTATAATATCTAGTAGCAAGTGGATGTAATATCCCGGCGACGACAATTAGAGGTCGCCCAGGTCGCCAGCTTCATCGCCTGGCCTTCGCCCCCCGTTTCCTCTCAAGTCTTGTGCGGCTTCCTTAGAGAGCCTTATCTCTCATCGCCCACCGACCACCTAGCTCTGGCGAGGCGCTAGGAAGGGTTGTTGGCGAAGGCCTTGATCTCAACACCTGTTGGCGTCGCCATAGATGTAGTCGCAGCTTCCTTGATGTGGCCCAACTGATGGCGATATAATTTGTATCATCAGTAGTGTAGCACGTAATGAAATGTTTTAATCGATAATTCATATCAGGAAACCTGTTTTAATCGTAATCAATGCTAGCTTGATCACCTAGTCATTCATCATCACACACTCCTAGCTTATAAATGTATGTTGCGGCAAAGTGTGGGAACCGGGGTTTCGGGACCGTAAACGTTTTGGCTTAAAAGGTAGTTTGACACCTACCTGTGCACTAGATTGACACTCCAAATCATTAAGTCCATTCCAATACAGGGGTTTTTATCGTTTAGACAAGGAAGGTAGAGCACACTCCCGGGGTAGTTTGTTTGAGGGTAGAGAATTCCGCTGGATCGTAGTTCGGCTGTACCTCTTTTAATCGTTAAGAAATCCGATTAGTATAATTTTTAATTTATGCATTAGTATAAACTTTTCACCAACTTGGTTGACCTGAACTGAGTGCTAAGTCAAAAGTGGTACTCAAAGCCAATCTCTGTGGGTTCGACCTCGGACTCCTCAAGCACTACCTACAATCGATCCGGTCCACTGCCTTTTAGAAAGTAGATTTTGCTAAGGTTTCGAGTTTTTACTTGATTAACCGAGTTGCAAAACTCTCTTATCAGTAGTGTTCTGACAGTAGTAATCTTGAGAACAGGAGAAATTTTTTTTTGATAATCAATCCCATATGTTTCAGTGTATCCTTTTGCTACTAGTCTAACTTTATATCTTTGTACTGAACCATCAGGGCTGTATTTGATTATGTATACCCATTTCCACCCAATGGGTTTCTTGTCTGGGGGCAGATCAACTATCTCTCATGTATGAGTCTTTTGTAGAGCTTCAATATCTTTTTGCATTGATTCTTTCCATTCATCATGCTTGATGGCTTGATTGTAAGTTTTAGGCTCTTTAATGGCATCAATAGCATTAATGAATCTGACATAATCTGCTAAGAGATTGTCCAGGCTTATGACTTCACTCAGCATGTGTGGGGTCTGCTGAACAGTATGAGCACCTCCTTGATATAGGTTGGTGATATCCTTCTTCTTGTGGACCTTCTTAATTGTGTGGGATCAGGTGCCTGATTAACTGGTGCATTCTCTTCATTAGATGCCTCAGCTGCAGTTGACCATGTGTCTGGCTGGTCTGCTTACTCATTCAACAGATCATAAAAAATATCCATTACTAGTAAGGAATGGGCATGTCAGCAAGAAATCTAGCATTTCCCAATACCTGTTGAAATAGAGGAAAATAAGACTCATGGAATGAAGTATTTCTAGCAACAAAGATATCTTCCTTGTGACATGCTCAGTGGTTGTTTTCCGAATCTCAAGCAGAGTGGTTTGACAGTTGTCATTCACAGTGTCCATCTTCTTTTCAAGCTTGGTTCGTTCATCTTGACTGGCTTCTAAGGATTTTAAAACTTTTCCGAATAAGCTTTTGTCATTCTTTTGAATTCTGAATATCTCATTGTGATAAAACCTAATGAGATCAACTTGAGTAGGAACATCTTATGAATTTCCTCCTTGTTGTTCTTTTCCTTTGCTTGTCCCAGCCTCAGTTGGTTTAGGTGAGGGAACAACTTGCTTCAGTTTTTCTCTAAATTCAGCTGATTGTCTTTTTTCTTCAGACTGTTTCTCAGCTTCTTCCAATCTTGATGAATCAGTAACTTTTGTGGGTGACAGATGTACTCCAAGTTCATCATCCGATTCTTCTCCGTATGTCCGCCAAAGTTCTTGCTATTTCAAGTGTGGATTTATCGATGGGAGATTGGTTGCCTCCTTCTGCTTCTTTGTCCAGCTGTGTTTTGGATAAACTTTCAGAACTTGAACTTCCACTGCTTTCACCAGAACTACTAGAGTCTTCATCAATATTTAGTTCTGTTCCAGTTTCCTTTTCTTGTATAGAGGCAAGAATCCCTTTTTGTTGGTCAGGATCTTCCTCAAAATCATCATCAACATTCTTCTTAGAGCTTCCACTGGCTATGGCTTCCTTCCAATAGTTATTTCTGATCAGCGCATATCCTTGATCTAGGAATTCGTCGGTATTGATTATCTCCATTAAACTTGTAATGTTGTAAAGATCGAATACCCATTACTCAATAATCTCCATTTCTGCACGCTGACTTCTTTGATTATCTATAGAACTGAACTTCCAAGTTCTATATCTTTGCAATCGCTCATAATCAGCTTTCATAAGTTCTGTATGATCAGATGGGGATTTGAATGGTGTGAGGGTGTCCTATGATTCTCGTGTGATCTCATGATCTTCTTATTGAGTAGGAACTTCAATTTGCATGGGATCATCAGTTTGTATAAGATTGGTTCTGCTGGTTTCTCCCTCAGCAGTGTTTGGGACAACTGATGTTTCTTTTTCAATATCAGGAACTGAGATTATTGGCTCGCCTTGCAAACCTTTTTCACTTGCATCTTCTTCAACGGCTTGTCTTTCACTTTGCTCGTGTTCCAATTCAACAACCGGAACTTCTTTCGTTGTGTGTTCGATGGGTTCAACTTCATGAACTTGTTCATCCAACTCGAATAATCTTGGTTGATTCTGTTTCTGCTTCAGCTACCTTTTCTTCAGCTTGAGGAGCTGAAAATTCTTTAGCAGTTTCCTCTTGTTCCAAACTCGGGTACATTTCTTGAGGAGTGGTCTTGGATTTTGAAAGCAACATAAGCATGTTCAATGTTGTTTCATCAATCGCTTTCATCACAATCGGATTCTTCATCATCGTGCTCGCTTCTCGTGTCCGTTCCCCCGAGTTACGCTTCTTTTCTTCGCAAGTCGGTTTCAACAGTCTGTTCTCTGTTGACAACTTCAGTTTCTTTCATTATCTCCATTTCCTGTGAATGCATAGCAGCTTCTTGAGTTGGTAAAACCTCAGTTACCGAAACTGGAATAGATTCGGTGAGATTAACTTCAATTTGCACTTCTGGTGCTGATCCGTCAGCAACTTCGGTTCTGATTTCTTGAGTTGATGACATTTCTACTGGTTTCTCAGTAACTAGATCAGTTGAGCCTTTTTCTGTTTCTTCCACCTATTTTCTTCTTTTCTTTAAGTCTTCAATTTGTGCCAACACTTCATCTCCAGTTGCAGGTTCTTTCGATTTCCTACTTTTCTTCTTCTTGGGTTCATTCTCAGATTTCTCAGCTTTCCTTTTTCTTGCTTTTTCTTCCTTAATGGCAATCTTTCCGTTAGCAATTGGTGTTTCTTTTCTCATAGCAACTCCAAAATGATTGAGTATCCTCTGGACTACTAACGCAAGAGTCTTCTTGTGATAGAATCGTCCTTTCTTCACATCGGTCTTCTTTTTGGGTACATCAATTGACTGTGCTATCAATTGATCAAATAGATACCTTGCCCAATTGAAATCTTTTTCAAACCAAATCACATATAGCAAATCTAGTTTTGCTCCAGATAGATTGCTGAAGTTTCCAGCATTCCCAATTATGCAATTTGCCAACATCTTTGAAAGAAAATTAAATTTTGGCTTGAGCAAGGTTGTGCTCCTTGTTTGTAAGATGGCAGATTCTCCAATAATTGCTATATCTTTCCATAACTTCTCCTTCTGTTCCTTAGTCAACTTAATGGCTGCTGCTCCTCCGGATTTGTCAAACCCAAAGATTTCTACAATTAAATCTTCAGTGACTTTGATTTCCTTATCACTGACAGTGGTGATATAGGTTTGTGTGTCTTCTCCTTCTACAGTTGTTCTACCAAATTGATAGAAGTCTCCAATGCTTTCTAAACAGACACTTTTTAGATCGATGTTGAATGCAGCTTCCAATCCTTTAATTTTCCGGATTTTTGTTGCAATAGAATTGACTAGAGTTTGATCAACATACTTTGCAATTTATTGATCAAGAGAAACGATCATTCCAGGTTCAACAAGAGTGAAGGTCATTTTTCTGGATTTGATTGAAAATTTGAAAATTTGAAATTCAGAGAGAAGATTCAGAATTCAAGCGTAAAGAATTTATAAAAGAAAATTTTGGGTATTTATAATTTGGAGTGGGGGTAGTTAAGAATTGAGTGGGACTTAAAACGTCTTGTCATAAATGTTTTGAGATTGCGAAAAGGTGGGTGAGTGGAAATTATGAACGGTTTAGATTGAGAAGGACCACGTCTTTTCTTGATAACCGTAGCTAGATAAAAGTGAATAAAGAAGGTACGGTGTATCAAAAGCTGTATACGCTCAGTTTTGTCCTTATGCTGAATTCAAAAACTCAGTTTTGAATACAACTCAGTTTTGTGAATTGCATTTCTCAGTTCTCAGCTAGTGGTGTTTCTCCTGCAAAACAAAGTGAGAAATTTTTGGTACCCATATCTTTTTGGGTCCTAACTAATTAGTTCTTGATGATACAACTTTATTTTTAACTTTATACCTCTGTTGACATTTTGACTGAGTGAAGTCAGTTTTCACAAACTTTTCCTGTTTTGTCATAACAGTTTTAAATTTGTCTTAGTTTGTGAAACTGAAGTGATGGTCTATTCCGATCTTCATCAGTGGGAAATAGTCTTCCTTTCCCTCTGAGTCTATTATTCCATGAATGATCTTCATTCTTAGATGGATATGACTTGAAGATTTTTCTTACTGATTTCGGATCAGTTTTACTGTTTTTAGCCTTCTGTGTCTTTCTGTAAAATCTGTTGGCTTGGTGAATTTTACCACCGATTTTTCGCCTTTATCGCTTGTGCGTTTGGTCGTGCTTTGAGTATCTATCGCTTCTAATAACTTTATCAGTTTTCTGAGTTCTTGACTGTTGAGTAGTCACAAATTTTATTAAAACTGATCTTGGTCTAAACTTAGAATTATACTGATTATCAAACCCTAAACCAGATCTATCTCCAAATGGTTTTCCTAGTTTGAATTGAACTTTGGAAATTGGATCAATTGATGATTCACTGATGTTTATAACTTCTGTTGGTTCATCAGTTGGTCGAATTACCTTGATTCCATTATTAGTCTTGATTAGATTGATTTCGGCATTCAATCTCGAAATTTCAGTTTTCAATAACTTTTTCTCCTTTTTGACATTCTCATAATTCTTTTGAATAATCTCTAATTGCTTTATGAGTATGTCCAAGGTTTCATTGAAATCTTCATTTCTTTGAGTGTGAGTTCTGGATGTAGATGCACTTACCTCCTGATGTTTGATAGATAAACCTTCTGTTGAGGAATCATTACTGATTAGAACTTGTTTTCCTTTATCAATAGCATTCGCTTGTGTAGCTCCTAGCTGTATGATTTCTTCATCACATTCTCCTACATGGTTTGTAGGTAGAGTTTCATCAATATCTGTGACTTTTGCATTGGATGGATCTCTGGTTAGCTTTTCTTCTATAGAATCAGCTACTCATAGTAACTCTCTTTCTTCTTCTTCTGAAAGATCGCTTAAGGATGGAAATCTTCCGGATTCATCATCTACATTCGCATTGAACTCAATGCCTTCATCATATCTGAATTGATGTTCTGGATTTGTGTGAGAGCTTGTAGTACTGAATCTTTCGAATACTTGATCCTGGAAATCATAGGCAACATTCTGCAAATAGTCAGTCAGGGGGTTATTTAGCCAATTTCTAATTCTAGATGTATCCATTATAGATACTTTTAAGGCAGATGCAGTAAGGGGTTTTCAACAACTGGTTGCTCCTGAACAAATAACTGATGGACAGTTACTCAAGCAAGCAAATAGTTATTGGATCACCTTCAAAAGAAGATTTGCTCCGATACCAATTGTTGGTCCCTTGGAAAGGCTAACACAAGTTTAGAGGGGGGGTGAATAAACTTGTCACCAAAAACTAATCCTAAGCTGGAAAAGCCCCAGAACTGAGCTTCTCTGAAACTCAAACTGATCTTCACTTCAGTTTTGTTCCTGTCCCTTAACTTGTGCGGAGTTCAGTTAGCTCAACTGAATATAAGTCAATGCTGACTTATATTTAGTCTTATTAACTGGCAGTGGATAAATATTAGCCTTTAATAACTAGTTAATCTAGTTTCGGTATGAAAACCACGTAAGTAAAGCTATAATGAAATAAGTGAATGCATAAAGTAAATAGACAAGAATTATAGAGGTTCCAGGTGGTGTAATCCTGTCAATCCTCTCTTCCCCTGTGATGCGGAGGAAAATTCCACTAGAACTTCTTTGAGATGGCCCGGTTACAAAAAGTTCTAAACTGATAGTCCTTGACTAATCCCTAGCTTCACTATCTAAACACTTGTAGAACATGTAGGATTGCTGCTCTTCAACTGTTTGAACCACTGGTCCTTGGAGGGTAGAATTGCCTCTTCACCAGCTCATCACAAACACAGTCTTCCTGACTGCACTCAACTGTCCTTCACACCTTCTTGGTGTTTCACAGTCTAAACCTTTGATAAAATCAAAGTTGAGACTTTGAATCAATAACTATGATTCAACTGTGATTTGAGCTTTTCATCTGGATGATTAATTTAAGCACGGCTCTGTATTTCTTCAAATGTTAGATCTTGAATCTGCTTGAATATGCTTGAACACTTTGAAGAAATTCTCTTGATCTTGCAATTAAGTACTTAGCAGGTATTCTTTTGGATTTGGCTTTCCCCCTCAATTTGATCTTTCTTAACTAGATAGATTCCTTTTAATTTTCTTGCTTTATTATCATATACCTGCACACTTTTGTTGTTGTAGAGGTAGTCTATTTATAGGAGTTCATTCAACGTTCATCCTGCTTGTAACGGCTCTATTTTCTGACCGTTCTGCTGTGTCAGTACTTCATCCAATGAAACTGCTTTCTTTACAACGTTCGACTGTACTTTCAGTTTGTTGGATGGCTGACTTATAAAACTGAGTTTCCTTATCAGTTTTATGCTGAGTTTTACATTTATCAGTTTCCTAACTGGCTTGGAGCATTAACTGACATTTTACTCTTCTTCAAATATCAGTATTCCAGTTTTCATCTGATTATCATTGACTTAATCAGAGTACACCATGATTCATTATCATCTAAGAATTCATTGTCCTTATGATTCTTAGGTCTTCATACAAGAACCATAAAGTCAGTTCAGGTCACCACAATCTTGCCTGAAGTCCAACTTTACAAGCCTCGACTTGTAATCTTCATAACGAGTTTGAATCCTCGCTTCTTCATTCTTCAATAACCGAGTCCGTGTCCCTCGCTTCTTCGCCTCTCTAGATAAGCCAACCGAGTGTGTTTCCCTCGGTGAACTTATCTTCTTCAATCTTCTCGTTGGTGTGCTCTATTGTCGGTTTCTTGTAGAATCTCAACTAGATTAAATCTCAGTTTCTTCATTTCTCGCCCAAACCTAGAACTATTACAGTGCTTGTCTGATTTAACTTATACAATTATCAGACTCTAATAAATCATATACATTGATATCTAGACTTCTTTTTGCTTTGCACTATAACAGTTAGTTATGACACCTCATCAATGGGGTTAAGAACAATTAATAAATAAGTGATGAATCATCATCAAAACATAAATTTTATTTCCAACATTAACAGATTTAATGATCCTACAATGTGATCTGTGGCACCAGGGTCCAAGATCCATTGAATAGATCTTACTAAATTCAAATCACTTGTCTCTGTTGCCGGTGAGTAGTGTGTAACAATCTCAGCAGGTTGTCCACTGGAAAATCCTGCATGTCTAGGTGAATCAGAACTCATCAGAGCCATCAACTTGTCAAATTGTTGTGTAGTAAAATTTGGAAACCCTGGTCTAGTACACCTATTTGGGGCAAGATCTTCTTCTGCTGATTGTTCCTTCTCTACCAAATTAGCCCTTTTTGACTTGAAACCAGGAGGATACCCATGTTTCTTGTAACAAGTCTCCTTATTGTGACCATTTAATCCACAAAACTACATTGAACCTTTTTGAGATTCTTAGGTCTAACATTTGCAGCAGTCCCTGAGTTCAGTTTTCGACTGTTTGATTTTTCCCCTATCCATTTTTCCAAGACAAGAGAATCATAGAATCTTGATTCATGGCCCTGCTAGCTACATATAATTTATGTCTTTCAAATATAATGGCCATTGCAAAGGCATCATGAATTTCGGGGAAAGGCACCATCAGCATTGACTATGAAACCATTGGCTCAAAATCATCCCTTAAACCTTTGAGGAATTTTATAACATGTTCAGCCTTCATATGATCAATTAGTGTGCTGATTGCATTGCAGTGACATTGAGGATCACAAGAACAAACTGAAACATGCCTGATAGTCTTGATTTCTTCCTGTAGAACCATCAATTTTGTGAAATACTGATTAACAGAATCAGTACCTTACTTCAGTAGATGCATCTCTTCAAGAAGATCTGAAAGCCTCAAGGCATCAACATTAGAAAATCTAGCTGCAAGATTCTTCCAAACTGCATATGCACCCTTAAAGTACATCAAACTCTAGGCAATGGTGTTCTCTACGAATTCATGCCGATGTAGGGAATCTTTGACTTGCTGAATCAAATGCTCATTTGGGCATGCTTGCTGCTATGATGTTATCTAAATAAACCAGAAAAGCAACAAAAAGATTGTCCTAACCCTTTTATGAATAAATTTTGGTCATTCTTCGATTGAATAAAACCTTGAGCTTCCAAGGACATAGTTAATTTGCGATTTCATTGTCTGTTGGATTGTTTAGGCCATACAATGATTTAGTGATTCTGCAAACTTGATTTGGTTTTGTAGCTGCATGCAAATCTCCATGTAGAAAGGTAGTGTTGACATCCATCTAATGTAGAAGCCAATTAATGGTTGCTGCTGCTGCAAGTAAAACTCTAACTGTAGTAATCTTGGCAACAAGAGAAAAGGTTTTTTGATAATCAATGCCATATGTTTGAGTGTATCCTTTTGCTACTAGTTTTGCTTTGTATCTTTCTACACAACCATCAGAATTATATTTGATTCTGTATACCCACTTTAACCCTATGGTTTCTTCCCTGGGGGTAGATCAATTATTTCCCATTTGTATAAGTCTTTTGTAGTGCTTCAATTTCTTTTTTCATTTCTTCTTTCCACTCATCATGCTTGATGGCTTGATTGTATGTCTCAGGCTATTTAATGGAATCAATGGCATTGATGAATTTGACATATTCTGGTGAAAGGTTTTCCAGATTCATGACTTCACTCAACATGCGTGAACTCTGCTGAACTGTATGAGCACCTCATTCATAAAAGGTTGGTGCTTTTCTAACCATTGTGGATCTTCTTAATTGTGTTTGTCCAGGTGCTTGGCTGATAGTAGCATGCTCTTTATGAGATGCCTAAGCTAAAACTGATCTTGTGTTTGACTGGGTTGCTGACTCATTCAGCTAGATCATCAAAACTATCCATTACTGGTAAAGGAACTGGCATATCATCAAGATATCTATCCTTACCTAATACCTGTTGAAATAGAGGAAAATAAGTCTCATGAATTTGAGTATTTTTAACAACAAAAATATCTTTGTTTGTAATGTCCAATAGGATAGCACCCTTAGTGGTGTTTGAATGTCCAAGATAGACACAAGTCCTACATCTTGAATTAAACTTAGTTTTGTATTGTTGAAGTGTACAAGAGAAAACCAAGCATCTAAAGACTTTAAACACAGAATAATCTGGTTTGGTGGCATAAAGCATCTCATGTGGGGTGCTTTTCTTCAGCAGTGGTAGGTGTGGCATTAATTAATTTTACATCATGTAAAAGACAAAAGCCCCAATACCCAATGGGAAAATTACTCTAGAACCTCAAACTCCTGGCAACATTCAAGATGTTGATGTTTCCTTTCAACAATGCCATTATGTTCTGGTGTGCTGACACGGGATGTTTGATGGATAATACCTTACTGAGCATACAAATTAGTGAGCTGAAACTCAGCTCCATTGTCAGATCTAATTACTTTAATAATTTTATGAAATTGAGTAGAGACAAATTTAACAAATGATTTAACAAGATCAGAAGCCTCGAGATTTATGCCTTATAAGGAAACCCAAGTAAACCTAGAAAAGTCATCTACTACAAGCAAAAAATATTGTTGGCCATTGACAATATGTTGTCTTAAAGAAACCCAAATATCTATGTGAACAATATCAAATATAGCATTCACAATAGTAGTACTCAAAGGAAAGGATTTTTTTCTTTAGTTTTCCATAGGACAAACATAACAAATGGTCATGATTACAAAACTTGACATCAACAGACTGTGAACTAATAACTTGCAATCTCTTATCTGACAAGTGTCCTAGTATGTAATGCCATAAAAGATCATCATCTAATCTATCAGATATTATGTGATTTTCTACAACATTGGCAACATAAAGACTTATTGGTTGATCCATGACATATAGTCCTTTGTGTAACTCAACCGAACCAATCACTTTCTTTTTCTTGTCCTGCAAAACACATTTGTTAGTAGAAAAAATAGCCACACCTTTTGTATGATTAATAAAGGACGGCAAGGACAAAAGATTATACTTAAAACCATGAATGTAAAATACACCATGTAGGACCACCTGAGGGTTGACCCTGACATTTCCTATATGTGTGACAGAAACATTATTTCCATTTGGTAATCCCATTTTTATACCAGATGAAGGTTTGGGATTACTTAATAGGTCTATTGATCCTATAATATGATCTGTGCCACTAGAGTCCAAGATCCATTAT
The DNA here is from genome assembly GCA_036785695.1 of Gentiana straminea. Classification (NCBI taxonomy): domain Eukaryota; kingdom Viridiplantae; phylum Streptophyta; class Magnoliopsida; order Gentianales; family Gentianaceae; genus Gentiana; species Gentiana straminea. The sequence goes on along the minus strand of JAVUPR010000345.1, from coordinate 1,663,315 downwards.
ATTGATCATAGTAAATTTAGATCACCTATTCTTGTAGCAGGTGAGTAATGTGTGACAATCTCAATAGGTTGGCCAACAGCAAATCTTGCATGTCTAGGAGGATCAGCACTCAGCAGAGCCATCAAATTATCAAGTTGTTGTGCAGTAAGATTTGGGAACCCTGGTCTAAGTAGATCTATTGTGGTTCTGATCTTCTCTACGCTAACTGTTCTTCCTCTACCAAATTAGCCCTTTTTGACTTGAAACCAGGAGGATAGCCATGTTTCTTGTAACAAGTCTCTTATGTATGACCATTGAATCCACAAAAACTACATTGAACCTTTTTGAAGTTCTTAGGTCTAGCATTTGCAGCAGTCCCCGAATTTAAAATCTGCAGACTGTTTGATTTTGCCCCTGTCCATTTTTTCGAGACAAGAGAATCATAGAATCTTTATTCTTGGCCATATTAGCTACATATAACTTATGTCTTTCAAATTTAATGGCCATTGCAAAGGCATCATGAATTTCTGGGAAATGCACCATCGGCATTGCCTGTGAAACCATTGGCTCAAAATATCCCTAAAACCTTTGAGGAATTTCATAACATATTCAGCCTCCATATGATCCATTAGTGCGTTGATTGCATTGAAGTGACATTGAGGATCACAAGAACAAACGATACAAGCCTGATAGTCTTGATTTCTTCCCACAGAACCATCAATTTTGTGAAATATTGATTGACGAGTCGATACCTTGCTTCGACGGAGATGCATCCCCTCAAGAAGATCTGAATGCCTCAAGGCATCAACGTTAGAAAATCTAGCTGCAAGATTCTTCCAATCTGCATATCCACTCTTGAAGTACATCAAACTCTAGGCAATGGTATTCTCTACTGAATTCAAGATCCATGGTCTTACTATTGTATCACATTGTCTCAATGCATGAAAATCTGTTGAATTTGCTTCTAGCCATTTGATAGTGCCGTCTACAAAGCCAATTTTATTCTTGGTGATTAACACCATCTTCATATAGATTTTCCATGGATTATAGTTGTTGCCATTCATCAACGGATGAACAAGAACCAAAGACGTATTCTCATTAGGATGAACATAGAATGGACTGGAGGGCTTAGCACTTTTTCTTTTGCTGCCATGACTACCAAGAACTCCACAAATGATCACAAATCAACAATGAATGTGATGTTACAGAAAAAACGATCAAGAAATGATCAGAAAACTCAAAAAACTATGACAGTTTACTCTCAAAAACTAAAATCACAGAAAAGATGAGGAACACTCTTATGATTCTTCAAAGATTAAGGAAAAAATGCACGAAAGCATTCAGAAATTCTCAAATTTCTGCTCAGATACCATGATGAAGTTTGTAATATTACAAACATAAAATAAAATGCGGAATTATTATTGATGAACTAAAAGTTACAAGTAAAGTTTATAATACAGCTGATCATGGGAAATTTATAGCCTCATACACCTCATTGATCAGTTAGAAGTAAGTTACAAGCGGTTACAACAAACAATAACTGAATAAACGCTTTCTACATTACACTACACTAGGTTACTCAGCAGGCTGTTATGTCTTCATACTGTCAGTAGGCTGCTGTGTCTTGATAATATCAGCAGAGTGTATCACTTCACTCAGCATTCCCTTCAGCGGCTATACTGTAACACAGCTCGATCCTAGCAATGCAGTTAGGCCTTCCGCACAAATAATGAAGAGATATGGAGAGAGTGGGCCCCCTTGACGGATCCCACGGGTGGGGATAATTTGTTTACCAAGTCACCTATTAACAAAGAACATGGTAGGTCACCAAAGTAACACAACCTTAGCAAATCTATAACTGCCGCCGGAAACCGCATTTGATGCATAACCCCCAAAGATATCTTCATTCCACCCGGTCAAAAGCCTTCGCCATGTACAACTTGATAGCCGCATGGTTATGACACCCCTGCATCCCAGCTTTCATAGAGTGGAATGCCTCAAAAGCGATAATCGTATTATCCGTGATAAGTCTACCCGAGACAAAAGCACTATGATTCCCTAGATACCATCATTGATCACCAGCTTGAGCCTTTTCATAATTACCCTTGATAACAACTTATAGACGGAATTACACAACGCTATAGGCCGAAGATCCGTAATGCGTGTGAGAGAGGCTACTTTTGGGATGAGTGATATGTAAGTAGCATTAATCTGGTTCGGATCTAAACCATCATTTATGAAGATAAAAATAACCTGCAAAACGTCAGAGCCTATGATATGCCAAAACTTCTGCATAAAAATAACATTCATACCATCCGTGCCAGGGGCCTTCCACCCCAGGAGCTGCTTCAGCGCCCAAAGAACCTTATCTTCCGTGTAAGGAACACTCAGACGAAGAACATGAGGATCTAATAATATCGAGAACTGCATCCCCTCAAAGTCAAATACCTGTGGCTACAAATAAGTATAAATGCCAGTAAAGAATCTAGAAACTACCCTTTCTAGCTCCTCTTGCTCTCTCACGGCCTCCCCATTCTCATCAAAAAAAGATCAATAGTGATATGCCACATCCGGACACGGCCGGCCGGACCACAATCAGACCCATCTCAAAGGTCACCTCTCAGCCTCTGACCTCCATTGCCACCATCCCGACTGGTAGTAAGCAGGCAAGGTCATCGAGTCCGCACGATCTTAACAGCGCTCCGGCTGGGGGCCGAGCGCGTTGCTCCCAGTCCGCTATGCCGATCAGCCGGATCATGCCCTTAGCACAGATGGCAGGCACGCTCACACTTAGCGTTAGCCGGGACAAGACCACGCGTGCACAAAGAGATCAGATAGCGACCAGCGAACCCGTTGATAAGCTCCTCATTGTTACTTAACCCCGTAATTGTACTTAATTATGTCTTTCACAATTAGCCTAACCGCCATTAGAGATAGCCTATAAATAGAGGCATCATGTAACCCACAAAGGGATCCATGAATAAAAAACAAACAGATATACTCTGCCAATTTGTCGACCCCGTGTACTCTTCCTTATTGCGTTGAGCTCGCCGGCGGAGCACCGCCGTGTGTTCATCACAACCACCACTTTTTCCTTCAAAATATCGTCTCTTTCAGCTAGATATCCACCATGAAAACACCATAACACCCACCGTGATATTTCCAACAATATCAAATAATAATCTTGGATAGTCGGCTAGATGCCTTATGAAAGTAGCTCGTGTTCCTATCCATAAGCTTCAACCAATCACTTTGCCCCTTTGTTTCCAATACTCCTCCTCCAAAGTATATAAGTGATCCAACTCCTGCAAACGAGCCCGCTCATCATCAAAATTTTAACTAGCAGATTCACGAAACAAGCGAAGCTCCTCCTCTTTCGTAGCAATATTCTTTCCAATATTTCCATTCTTCTGCTGGCTCCAGCACATTAGGCCACGGCCCAAGGAAGTAATACGACGAAACAGAGAGGCCGAGTTTAGTGATGAAATTTGCTGCCTACCCCGTTGAAGTTTGGTCTCAAACTCTCCTTCTCGATAAATAAACTAGTTCTATAAGTGAAAGGGTAATCCCAAATTTATATTAGTGTTAGAACAAGATTAATAAGTTGACCATTTCTAAAGCCAAAAAAGGATATACATATACGTATATAAGTATGTGTGCACCGAGTCAATGAGCATGAATTGCAACTACTATAAAATGGAAACAAACTAAGAAATAGTTTCAACATCTCTCATTTTTGTAGCTCATAAAAAACAGTTTTCATTAATTTAAGATCTTAGAGACAACTTGTCAACATATATGGGTGTAACAAAAGTAGAGACAATGCTCTTTTCAGGCATCATGCTGCTGCTGTTGTTTGGGCTTGCTTTACTCCCAGAAGCACACCGCCCAGCAGAAATGGTTTCAATACATTTAAAACATGGTACGTCGTAATTAAATTGTTGAAAAATAGTATAATTAAATTATTTATAATATATAATCACGATTCGTCACATTAATCTTCATTTATATGACTCACAATATATACCCATCTGCATCCCCACGGGCTATGTATGTGTATATAAACATAGACATGTATGTATGTACCATTGCAAAATAAGAACAACCTTTTGTCCATCATAGTTTAATATGATAAATAATTACTTTCTTTTCAAACCCTGAATATGTACATATGCATAGAAGGGGCGGCTCTAGTAAGTGCAAAATGGGTCAACTGACCCCTTAAACAAAAAATAAATAAAAAAAATTCTATGTATTTTAAAATTATTTAAAATATTTATAGATAAATATCTACTAACCTACCCTTTAATTTTTTGAAATATTGACTCTTGACCCATAAACATACTTGGGTTTTTAAAAAGTAATGTTTATAAACTTAGAACTTGATGTACAGTTTTCGACCCTTGATCCATTTTCCAAATATCTTCCGCCCCTGATGCAGAGGCGAATGATCTTTATCTAGTGAAAACAACTAGGCATCTCTCGCAACAAGATTGTGGGGCCAACGTTTGCTCGACGTAGTGATATTCGGCGGAGGGTGATTTGCAGGGAGCCTTGCAGGTGTCCGGCTAATGAGGATCCTTGTCATGATTCTGAGGTAGAAGAAAACTGGGAATCTGATTGCAGGTGCTATTTGTTTGAGGATGAAGGATATCAGTCCAATTAATTGATTGCAGGGAGAGGAGTTACAAAGAAGGATGCTTCTTTTCGTCGTCAAGAATAAATCTTACAATTATATATATATGTCCTTAATGATGTTCATGGTGAACATTTACTGAATTAAAGGCACGTGAATTTGTCCACTTCTCTGTGTGATTTTTTTTCCAGTTGTTTTTGGAATAACCATGAAAATCTATATCCATCTATATATATTTGAAAGGGTAATTTAACCCAATTACCCGTAAAACCGATCCGAACCCGCTATTGACCCGAAAGATAACGTGCTTTGCCTTTTTTTCTTTTTTTGGTTTTTTTTTTTTTTAGCCGAAAGATAACAGGCTTTGATTTTTTTCACACTCAATTACCAGCTAATTTCTTTTAACCTAGCTCTTCTCTCTCAAACCGTTCTTACTACTGCGCCTCTCACACCATTCTTGCTCCATGCCTTCTTTCATACCGATGTTGCTCCGCCGCTCCTCTACCGGTATGCTCTGTAACATATATTCATTCGCAAGGATGTCGATTTTTTTACTACATTATTTCCGTTGAGAAAATCTACGTGGTCATCGACGATGACGACAGAGTTTGGATATCGGCTGATTTTAACAAACGCTATCATGGTAATGTATTGATCGTGCATGAACGATAATCAATTTTGATGTGTAACGATGATATCGCTGTCAATTTTGAATCGTATCGTTGGTTTCATTGTCAATTTTTATGTGGTGTCGTTCTTCGGGCAAGAACATTTCGTATCCCAATCTTCAGCTCTGACTATATGATCTTTGGTGCTTGGTTGTTATATTGATCATTGTGACCTTTCTTTTGCAGACCTGTGCGGCAATTCACAGTCACTTAACTGCATTATTTTACTGCCACGAGTAAATTGCTATCGCATTCCCAACTCACACCCCCGTTGGCAAAGTTAGCGACCTATTTTAACGTCAAACAGTTTCATGAGGTTGATCTACTAATAGGATGATCAGAACTTATTCATTTCCCGGTTATTTTCCTTAGGTTAAGTTAATTATCTTCTGTTAATACTATTACTTTACTGACAATGACAGATGCAGCTTGCATGTGAGTGGGCTTTCGGCTGGACTTCTCTATTGGTACAATATGTGCGATCGATCAAGATGAATAGGAGGTGAATGCTTCGTGAGATTTGAAGGTTATCTATGGTTCATTTGTTTGTCTGTTTTTGTTTTTTTGAGTGTAAAACAGGGGCTGAATTGATTTGAACCATCTTATTGCTTTTCCATTGTTCATTTTCTGGTTTTTTTAATTCCAATGCATATTTTGTACGGATTCTGATCAATTTTTTTTTTTGGTGTACTTGAAATCAAAACATTTATCTTTTGAAAAATTATTCCGTCATGGTTGCATGTTTTTTTAATCTTTTATTAGGATATGCAAGGTACAATATTTCATTCTTCTTTTCTAATGTTGTTTCTTTCTTTGTAGTGTGATCGAAAAGCTACTGTCAAAGTTGCTTTGCTACCTGCTATCCGTGAGCAACTATAATAACTAAGAGACATTCAACAACACTTCAAGAATAGGTGAACAGGGTAAGGAAGTATGTTCAACAACATTTAGAATATAGGTGACATGATGAGGAGGTATGTGATTGTTTGATTGCATTGTTGGTGGTATGGGGTAAGTTTGTTCCTATGTAGGTTCCTTGCCCAATGTCTTTGTCATATGTTATTTGGCTTTTCGATGCTTGATCCCAATGAATTTTCTGAAAAGTGTCATTTTGGTGGTGATTAAAGACTAAAGGGTATGAAAATGTTGTTTATTGACGACATACACTTGGTCATTGGTTTATAGATTAATACTTTGATGTTTTCCTTGAAATATAGTCTAATTGAATTTGTTGTGTTTTGGGTTATTGTATTTTTTTTTCCTTTTTTTTTTCCAAGTGAAATACGAGTGGATGACATAGTGATTTTTCCCCATTTTTCAAATTTGTGGTTCTGTATTCAACGATTGTTGGAAATTTCAAGAGTTCCCCACCTCTTTTTGTTTGATTAATTCAAGGCTCTGCAATATTGGTTTCTGGTATGTATTGTGTTTTCGGGGAATGCATGAAGCAATACATAAAGATTGTGTTAATGACCAATTTTGTTTTGATGCCATGTGTATCATTTCTCCTAAACAGGTTAGCTATTTATCCAAACTTGAAAGTAAGGTTTCTTGATGAAATTAAACCAAGTTCAGCAGCTTTTTTCTCAATTTTTTGTTTTAAGTATGCATATGGATACATAGTGAAGCTTCTATCAAGCAAACAAATCCATAATTGTCGTAAGATGTTTCAAGCAACCCACCTTAAAAATCATTTTCTTGGGAATTCTCTTTTTGTTAATTCTGTTTATTCTTGAGTTTCAAAAGTGGGCATAATGTGGGAGTGACAATAAGCTAGCGTATTCTCTTTTTGTTTATTTCACGTGTGCTTGAAGTACAGATTCTTCAGTTTGAGCACTGAAAAAGAGTGTTGTCGTACCAAACCACTCCAATGGTCCAGGAAGCCTTATATCTGTTGCATTGAAGACGGGAAGGGTGACATAGCTAGATGGTGTATTTACCTGGTTTTATACACTAAATATTGCTTTCATTAAAGGCTTTTTTTATGGTGAAATGATGAGGTCAGTATGTAATGTATGAGTTTTTATGTGGATTTTGAAATTTTCTTCATTTGTTTTGTGTTTTGAGTTAGTTGCACTTAATCTACTTTATTTTCCTCTACAGTTGTACTCTTAAATGCATTGAAACCCAATTGATTTTGTTTTCCAATGATAATTATTTTCTTTTTCTTAATGGCTTATAGCATTAAATTAAAGTACCAAGCTTATTCAAGTATTTGTGGAGTTGGCATCCTTTTAAACTTTTTTTTTCCGATGTCATTGAAGCACCTGATTTTTCAAGGAGATCGTCTTCATTAAAGGATGTTGTTTCGAAGCTGATCGATTGCCACCGAATTTGAATGTGTTGTGAAAGAAGCTGGAAGTCGTCTATGGTATTTTTCTATATTTCTTAGTTATGGTGCAACTGTGAATTTTATGGATCAAGGCTTATAACTTTGGATGCAATTTTGTGATGTTGTTTTTGCAAAAAGGTTTCTGTTGTATACTCTTTATTTTTTCTTCAGCTGTTGTACACTCCTTTGACTAATCAACAATTGTGTTATATTTTATGGACTTTGAAGATAGGATGAAACCATTTGGACTGACACTCTCTCAAAAGTTGTATCAGTTGAGATCCATTTCAGATCATTTGTTGGTATTCTATTCGTGTTGCACTTAAGAATTCATAGAGCATAGTCAATGGTAGATGTGGTTGCAGCCAAATGGAAACACAGGTATGTGTGGGATTATGCGTTGATGCAACCTTCCCTTATCGAATTGATGTTTAAATGTTTGTTTTTTAGTTATACATGATGGATTTTACTACTCGAATTGAATCTACCTTTTTCGCCTAATATAACATTTTTTGTGCAGTATAACTTATCTCTTTTTTAGGGTGGAGAGGGTTATGGCCGTCTGTGGTGTGGGGGTGGAAACAATAACTTATGGTTATTTAGTTTTTATTATTCAATGATATTGATTATCATTCAATCAATTGTACACTCTTATTTATTATTTGTTCACATTTTCAGTTTCATTTATATACTTCTATTGTTCCGTGCATTATCACCAATGTTTTGTAAGATCAATTATGTTATTTATGTACAAGACAAAAATTTTGAATTTTCTCTTTGCTTACTGATTACAGTGGAGCACATGTTTCTTTATGATCGTATCAAAGACGTCCAATTGTCCCGTGCATTGCACGGGCTTTTGGCTAGTCTATATATATTTGAAAGCACAATTTAACCCGATTACCCGATTGACCCGCTCCATTTCCGGGAAAAAAATAAGGCATCACCAAAAAAAAAAAAAATAAATGTGTATCCTGCATAATCTACAAAAATAACAACTATTCTACAAAATCTCTCAACAAATATTTTATATTGATTTTTTTAAGAGTTAAAAAAACTACTTTTCATCCTGATTTGCTCCTTTTCTTCTCAAAATTATATAAAACAAATTGATTTACCAAATTTGTAAGAGTTTAAAAAGAAAAATAGTTTGCTTCCTGTTTCGTGCCCTTTCTTTGCGATATTAGAAAATAAAAAAATGATTTACCAAAGAAAAGAGTTTAAAAAAGAATACATTCCTAATTTTGCGACCTTGATTATTGAAAAGAAAAATATTTTCCTTCCTGATTTTTTTTCCCTTCTTTACGAAATTATATATAAAAAAAATTGATTTACCATCTGTAAGAGGTTTTAAAAAAAAACTTTCCTGATTTTGCGACCTTGATAACAGATATTGCGGCCATTCTTTTCGAAATTATATCTTTAATTAGTTATCCTTGTGTAATCTTCTTTTCTCTGCCATCGCTGCCTTTTATAGTTCGTAGATGCATATAATTGTTTGGCATAATGTTTTTTTAATTCAATTCCAAAAATTGTTGGAAATCAACATTATGTTGTTTTTAATTTCAATTCTGGATTTACCACCGTGGATTCAATATTTTATTGTTCTATTTTCGATTCTTGATATTCAACATTAAATTTTTTTTTTTCATTTTATCTGTATTTGTGTAGGGTTTCCATAGACGCGAAGATGATCGAGAGATGCCTATAGGGTTAAGGTTAGTTTTTTTAATTCTTCTTCTTCTCTTCACAACAGCAGGTTTTATTTTCTTTTATTTATTTATTTTTATTTTTTGGGCTCAAATCAATGAGTGGTTATTTTTTTTTTTAATATACCTAGGTTGTAGTTGATTCTAATCGACCATTCTTATTTCGAAACCCGTCATAAAGCTATCGAAGAACAATGTGGGTGGATTTTTGTTCTTATGAAAAGATTGTTAATGAGGACCGTTGCTAATTTTGGAGGACCTAGACAGAGACCGTTGCTAATTAAGGAGGACCAGGACAGACAAATTCATATCTATGGAGATTGTGAGTATATGTTTGATTTTATTATTTGGAATTGGCACTCATGTGTTACATGTTGTTTGTCATGGTTGGGTGGATGAGAAATTTTATAGTGTAATGCAATTGCAAACAAGATGTCAAAAGAAGAAACGTTAATGTCAAAGGAAGATCCTTTAATTCAGCCCAAGTGAATCCGATGGTTGAAGAGGAAGGCAATAGTCAATCATAACTCAGTTACATAAACTACAGTTCAATGAGAGAATGTATTCGCCACACTTAAACTCAAGTCATGGTAACGTACCATGTGCTTTAGGTTTAATGTTCTGCTTTGGTTTATTACAATTTACAAGTGCTAATTTTGTTTATTTTTCTAAAATTATGCAGATTTTAAGGACTGCTTTAGTTCATTACAAGTGCTAATCTGAATTTGCGACCTTGATTACGTACATTGCACCCACAATTTAACCCGATTACCCGAAAATTACACCCAAGATATCTTCTTTATTTTTCAAAATGCTTGCAGATTGCAAGTTCATCTTCGCCCGAATTGCTCCGGCCTCCTGAACAGAGAGTGAGAGAGTAAAAGGATATGATGTTTGCTTTTGTGTTTCAATTGTCAAATATGTAATATTGGATTTTTATATTGGAGGTGGAAAAGATTCATCGTCGTGTTTAGGTAGCATATTCATGGTGTTTGCTCTTTATTTTCTGATTTTTTTTTTAATTTCTTGATTATGCATTCCTATGGCTCTTTGAATAAATGAATATTTCGTTTTCAGATTGGGGAGGACATTTATCTATGCCGGATTTCTTGGTTTGAACGAAGTCAAATTTGACCGGAAGTGAGAAAATGATGGCTAAGCCAAATCACAATTTTCATTAGAACTAATAACTTTCTACGCACACACCGATCTAATGGATACGATTATTTTGTAAAATGTACATCTCAGCTGAGTGATCATTTGCTGCCAATTGTGAAGTAATACAAGTCGGGTGATCGCTATATCCTATTTGAGATATTTTACGAGTTTCAATTTATGTAACGTTTTAATATTTTTATTTATCTGCAAGCCTAATTTGTGACAACGGGGAGGTTATTGGAAGCCGACGAGTACATAGAAGTGGATTGGTAAAGAACCTGGGATTAAGAAGGTGATGTTGTTCTACTCTATCGATTTTTTTTTTGTCTCTTTTGTGTCGGCTGTTCTATTTTTTTCTTTCTTCACTCTTTCTTTCATTCAGTCCCAAGGAATATATACGCTTTGTGTGTATGCGTGTTTTTTATTTTATTTTATATGCTTTGTGTGTTTTGGGTATGAAGCTTGATATTTTCTTATAGATCATGTATGTTTCAGTTAATTTTTTTTATTAGTTGTCAGTTAGTTTAGTTTTGTTATTTTTTTAATGCTTTGATGAAAGTGTTGCGTAAAATTTGTTATCTTCTTATATGAGCTATTTGAAACTGTGAATCTTCTAATTGTCTACATGTTATCACATGTTTTACTGGATTTATCTTAGACATTTATATTATCATGAAGAAACTTCAAAACGATAAACACTATTGTTACATTTGTTTATTTCATTTTTAAAGGTGCCTTTTATGTTAATTTTTTTTGTGGGGTGCGATCGTGTTTGAATAACTATTGATGATGTGTCAATTGTATTGAGTGTTATTTTGATGATGTATTGTTATGTTGATAGATTTTTCAAGCCCCGACTACAAACACTACTACAGGATGACGCCATATTGCATTAGTTACTTGCCTACAGCTGCCACAGTTAACTCCTTAAAGGCACTGTGATCCGAGCGACGATGCTAATATATAATATCAACGTAGACGTGCATGGGAATTTATGGCTCACATGATGGAACTCACTTTTATTTTGGACATCTTTATTTTCATCTCAACGATTCTACCGGTACACTTTATTACATGTACATCGTACTGAATTAACCTTTAACAGTTGGTTTTGAAGTTATAAACTGACTTTTCTAAAGTGGATCATCAGATTTGACTGATTGAAGGTCGATTCGTTTGGCGAAAATAAATGCTCCATGTTTTAGATGTCTCCAAGGGACGGAACTCATTTTGCTCATTACACGATGCAAAACTATTCAAACTCTGTTTTTATGTATGTATGTTTAAAAAAAAGATTTGTTTGATGAAAATGGATTAAGATGGAGCTCTCACTATTGATGTAGAATTTAAATATTGAATCGTGATGGAAGACCTGGTAAATGCGGTTAAGAAAATTACACTGCATCTTATTTCATTATTGTGACGCACGTTTTTTCTTTTATATTAATAAAGTAAAAATGTATGACCAATGTTATATATCATCAACTGTACACTTAACTTAACCTTCCATTGGTATCTTATTTCCTCTTATTGATTACAATGGAATACACGTATTTACATTGAAGTTTTATTTATGATTCACTATTAACTAAATTCATAATAATTTTTTATCGTTTCATGTGTGTAAAATTGTATATTTGTAATATAAATCCACACATTTATAATCTCTTTCGCCGTGCATCGCACGGGTAAAAGGCTAGTTATGTAATATAATCATTTGTGAAATCATCAATATTATGAACTTGTGTTTGAATTGGTTTTTCTTTCTTTTTTTCTTTTTGTTTTATTGAAATGATTGATACATACATGCTCTAACTTGTGACATGCATTAATAGATCAATGTGAGAATTCGAAGAAAACAGATATAAAGATTTTAATCACGTCTCTAAAAAAAAAAAAAAAAAATAAAAAATTTTTAATCACGACATAAATAATGTAGATTTGCTTCACAACTTATGTAGGAGTAACACATGCCTTGTTTTATTAATTACTATTGTTGTATTGACTGATTGACAGGTTGGGCAAGGCACGATGGTTTACACATTTGTGTTATTGTAATATTCTGATTTTCGAGAAAAGGCAGACGTGTCATTTTACGAAAACAGAATATTGGGTTCGGTTCCTTTTATTCGGAGTTTAAATATTTTGTTAAATATATGTATATTTTCGAGAAATATATATGTATTTTAAGGAAAAGAAAATCTGATTAGTAAGGGTAATTAAGGAAAATAAGGATTAGGTTAATTATTTGGATTTTCCTATTTAAGGAAAATAAACCCAATCAGTTTTCCCTAACATTTTGAATCAGATTTTCCACCTCCTAAATTTATTTTCCTGCGTGTGAAGAGCAAGAGTTAGGGCTGCGAGTTTTCGATCAATTTCTAAGTCAATTCTTAACGGTTTTCAGATCAGAGTAGAGCATCGGAATCGTCGTGAAGAGAGCGTCGATTCAATACCAGAAAGTTGGAGCTTTTCTCAAGGAAATTAATTCGACCTATCTGAGTTCTTGGTTGAGTTTTGAGGATCAAAACTCATATCTTTCGTAGTTTATTGTTTGGAAGCGTGTGATCGAATCTAATCTATGTTTGAATTTATCACACATGTTTTTCTGCAGAAAGAGGACCAGTTTTTGCTGCGTTTTTTTGAGTTTGGAGTTGGAATTAGCTTGCTAAAAGGTAAGAAGCTCTTCCTACAATCTAATTATGGTTTGGAGTAACTAGATCATGATTTTTAAGCGTTTCCATACCAAGGTTTTATTTAGATGTTTTTTTTTATAGATTAGGGGATGTTAGGATCTGAGAAAGTTGTGTTTTAGGGTTGTTTTTCTGATGTAATTCATGTATAATACGTTTGGATTCGAGTAGAGATCGTAAAGAGATGAAAATCAGGTTATTAGGGTTTTTCTGCGCTGAATGAGTACGCATTCACAGGAATGCGCATGCATTCCTGTGACAGGCTTGCCTAGGTTAGTTCCAGCAGGATCAATGCATATGCATTCAAGGGAATGCGCACGCATTGTTGGTTCAGAGTTGATCAGGATGCTCCCAGCATGAACAATGCGCACGCATTGGTTGGGTAGAGTCTTTCAGCTTAGGTTCTGGTCAGGGAATGCGTACGCATTGACAACAATGCGTACGCATTGACAACAATGCGTACGCATTGACAACAATGCGCACGCATTGTTTGAACAGAGAGTTGTAGCAGATTTTTTTAGCAGGGAATGCGTACGCATTCCATAAGGATGTGCACGCATTGCCCCAGTTTTAGATAAATCTTGTTTAAGCTATGTCTTGGAATTTTAAATGTTATAACATGATCAAACAACACTAATTAAACATGAACAAGCCCCGATTGAGTTTTTGATGCGTTTGGTTCCGGCACCGGACGTACTCTTAAAGAGAGTTGAAGTTCGGGACCGTTGGAAGGGAATGAAAGGGTTTGTGCTTTGATGAACTAGAGTTCATCAATGTCTGTGTAATTGATAGGATGTGAAGTCTAGTTGTCTAAGTGAGTGAGTAGAGTTGATAAGGTGAGTTTTATTCTGAAAAGACTTAGGTGGCTAGTTAAAACACAATAATAATTACATAAGTGTAGTAAAAGCTAAAACGTCACTTATTCTCGGTTAGGCACTGACTCATATCGGCGATGTGATACGTTCATAAAAGGTGGACAACGCTACTAGCTCAAAAGGCTGAAGGGTAGTGGAGGAAATCCATCGAACGTATATGCATACCGGGGAGACCCCGGGACTATTGGTGCTAATCACCGTAGTTGGCAAGTATATCTCGTGGTGGAATTTTCATCATGCATTGTGTCCTTGAGTAATTATGTAACCAAGATAAGCTAAGCTAGAAACGTACAGTCATGACATGTCGATGGGCATGAAGTGAACCCTAAATCGAGTCGGTCTCATTAAGATAATCTTTTAATTATAAACCTTAATTAAATTGTAGCTTCTACTTCTTACTTTGTACAATGTAATTACCTCAAATGCATGTTTATTTATGTGTTTGAGGGAGAGAAGACGAACAGGTAAATTCAGAGTTCGAGGAGGACTTCGATGATGACGTTTAAGGATGCCGAAGTTGAAGAGTTTCATTATTTATGTTTTATTTATTTCTTCGACTTGGAAGTCGTTGAGATCCTCGTAATTTACTCTTAGTTTGAGGATTCGTACTTTTAGTTTTCGTTGATTCTTTTTCCAATGTAATAATGTTACATTTCTGCCCCTAGATTATGTATTTCTATTCTTGGTTGTTTGTAAAAAAATTACCCGAGTCTTTTTGCTTCCGTTTGCTTTATTTTGATATGACGTAGTAGAGGCTTATGTATAAAGTGAATTTATTTTATTTTATACGTGCCGAACGTTCCTTTTCCGGATAAGGACTCGGTGTCCGGGAATGGGGCGTTACAGGTGGTATAAGAGAGAAGCGTCTTTTAGGCTTCCTTTCTTTTAAGATAAGTTTTCTTTAGATCTCTTAGTAACGTTCTGGTTTTCTTTGATCATTAGGATGGTGCTCACTAGAACCGGAGTGGGTGTAGAAGCGTCAGGATTACGTCGTGAGAGTCTGACCCCGGTAGTAGGAGGCGGCTTTGTGAGGCAGAATCCTTCACCTCACCCGAGCTACAGTCCACCCCTCATACTGCAACCCCTACACCACGATCTCAGCGGAGTCAGCCACCACGACCACGGCATAATCCTACACCATGACCTAGACCAAGGTACAACTTCATTTATGGAGAACCCGGGGAAGCTCCCATCTATGTCACCGTAGTAGGAGACATTCCACCAGTTTATGTACCCCCAGCAACCGGCATATACCCTCCACCAGTCAGTGTTTATCCTCCACCGGTAAGTCACCCTTCTCCACCAGTTTCCCACCGTCAGCAACATCGGACCTTTTACCCACCGCCAGGAGGTCACACTCCTCGACCTACCATACCCCTTTCACCCCGTTTTGACCATCAACAAGGCATTGGATACCCACCCTATGGTTTTTATCAACCAGCACCGTACCGGCAACAGCCTCACCAACAAGAAATACCTTTTGTACATCAACCAGATCCACCAGTGAGACCAGTTTATGAGCAAGCACCACCAGTGGATTTGTACATGAGGCTAAGAAGGAACAAAGTTCAAGACTTCTTTGGGAATAACATTCAAAGGCTGAAGAATGGTTAAGGAGTTTCGAGAAAGCTTGCAGGAATATACATGTTCCTGGATCTGAGATGGCCCAGTTGGCGGTTAGTTTCCTTTTGGGTACGGCTGAATCATGGATTAATGCTATAGAGAGTAGCAACGGGAAGGTGATAGATTGGGAAAGCTTTAAGGTTATGTTTCTCAATAAGTACTTCCCGGCGACAGTGCAAGCAGATAAGGCAAGTCAGTTCTTAAAACTTAAGCAGGGTAAACAACTGACGGTATCTCAGTATACCAACAAGTTTAATGAGTTGGGAAGGTTTTATCCTGAGCTCATGAGGTTTGAAGAGAGAAAGATGGCTCTATACAAGGAAGGGTTATCGTACAAGATACAGTCGGGTATGCTAGGCTTCACGGCAAGGAACATGGCTGAGCTTCTGAACAAAGCCTTGGATCAACCTTAATCCCGAGGTGATCACGGGGTGCCGCTTGTCCCGGGGTAGTGTTTGATGTGTTAGTTACGGTTCACTTAAATATGTGTTCCAAGCCACTTCTCATTGGCACTATCTCCGGATGAGTGAGTAGTTCGATTTTCACGGACATGGAATCCATTCCTTCCTCGCGGGAAGTAGAGAGACGATCCCCTTATTTGTTAGCCTTAAGAAAGTGATCGATCCCGGGAGTTCATATTAGACTAATTGATCACTAGTCGATATGTGAACTAATTGATCATCGGGGGTTAATGGTAAATAAGGATAAGATATTCTCGTGTCGGGTTTACGGAGATATCCCACTCGAATGGACGATCTATGGAGGGTTAATCCGTATGTAGTGATTATATCAATGGACGCTTATTCACTCTATGGGTTGAGTATAAGTATACATCTATAATCGGTAGAGTTCAGTTTCGGGTTTATGGTGGCATAATCCCGGAATTAATAATTAATGTACTTATTCTCGTTCGATGAATAATTAGTTATTGGAGCTACTGGTTATAGGTCCATGGTCCCCGATGTGGCTTCTGTAATTCGGACTAATAATCTTGTTATTTGGGCCTCAGTGATAATTAATTGGCTGGGCTAATTAATTGATATGCATGGATATTATTTAGTTGAGCTAAATAATATAATACACATAAAAGACATTTATGTGGGCTAAAAACCCTACAAGGTGGCGCCATTTATGTCTCTAATTAGCACAAGAATTAATTTTCTTGTGTTATGGAAAATAAAAGATATTCTTGTTATGTGATTGGTTCGATGACATGTTATTTGGTTCCTATTGGTCGATAATATGTCACAATTATTCATTAAGGAAAATATCTTTTTATTTTATTTAATTAATTATTTATTTAATTAATTAAAACATGGAGACCAAGGATTTACTCTCCTATAAAAGGAGAGTTATTCCAAGTGTAAAAACACAAGGAAAAATTTCGCCCCATACACCATAAAAGAGAGAAAAAATTAGTTTTCTTGTCTAGGGTTTTAGAGGAAGAAAAACTTGAGTTTTCTTCGTGTTGCATATCAAGGAGGTGCGTTTATCAAGAAGGGTGTCCACCAACCGCCGTTTGGAGAACACATCGGAAGATCTTGGCTTCTCTTCCTACTATTGGTAACTTGATCTTAACCCACTTGTAGTAGTTTAAGTCCTTTAATTATGTATTGTGATATATAAGTCGTGATCCATCCGCTGCGCGTAGATCTAACTCGCTTAGATCTAAGAACCTGCATCCTTCATGTGGTATCGGAGCCAGGTTCCACGATTTATATAGTCATAATCATAATTAAACGATTTAAAGGAGTGGAATTGCATTTAGGTAAATTTTATTTATTGTTTTAATGCTTTGATAATGATTAATTGCTATGGTTGAAGAGATGGATTGGGAGTTGGCACTGTTCACCCGTTACATCTATTGTAAACTCATATAAACGATGAAAATTCGTTCATATGAGTATAGGAAATTATGTAATTTATTTTTATTGCAATTTTAATTTCCAGAAAATAGATCTGTTTAGTATCTGTTTAGTTATTTAGTTTTTCCCGTTGATCGAGCCGTTGAAACGACGATCCCTCCGGTCAGAATCAATATTGGAAGATGATGAACAATTCCACAAAATTTGGCGTTGATCGGAGCCCGTTTTGATATCTGTTCGTTGCTGCAAAGAAGCTGCTGTAACAGAAAAACGCAGGATTCAGAGAAACCCTACCTGTGACTTACTCGAATTTCTGGGAGGGTTTGGACCGTTGAAACGCAAATCCAACCAGTCAAATCGATAAATACGGAGTTTTGGACGTGGCATAAAAATTTCAGGTCGATCGGGTTTCATCTCGATTCCCGAACGGCCTCGAGAAGTCTTTGAGGTGCTGCTGTAAAAGTCAGATCCAGCAGCAAGTTGGGCGGCTCACTGGAGAAAATTGACAAGTCAAAACTCCGATCCAACCGTCCATATTGAAGCCCAATGAGTGAGGAACTGATCTGGAATGTTTCGTCGCGATCCGAGTTCGTTTGATTTGCCGATCATTGAAGATTTTGAACAGCTGCAGATTATGTTAGAAAGTAGTAAACCCTAGTTAGGGTTTGATTATTTTTTTTCTAATAGGTTAGATACGGGGGTGCCAACGGTCCATCTCGGTGTTTATTTTCCGCACTAGAATACATGTTTAGATTGTATGTGTAGAACCGGAAAATTGCCATGACATGAATCATATCATGAATTCCACTCCATATGCATACATGTAGAAATTAATTCGAGGAATTAGTTAGGCATGTATACAACACGCAATTAGTTTTTATTAATTGTTTGATATTAATTAGAAACTAATTAGGGTAAAAAACCGAGGATCACGGGTTTTTCAATCGTCGAGGTTGGGTGATGGATTCTCGGTGAATCCCACTCTGCGAAAGCATAGGGAGTAAAATCCCGAAACCTCGTGGTTAAGGTGTTGGATTCTCGGTGAATTCCACCTTACCTAGACGAGATTACGTTTTTTGTTCCGTAGTGTCTACGTGAAAGTTTGATGTTTAAGGATTGGATAATCACGGGCAAACATGGTTCGAAAGTGGTTTAACCACGGTTGGGTGGTCAACAGTAGCTACGGCTCGATCGACTTCACCCTCCACGTGTGGCATTTGCATGGGGGTCCGGCAAGGCTGAGCCATCCGAAGAGCCACTACGGCTCAACGGAGCTTCCCTAGTCTTAACCCGTCCGACGGCCACATATGTTCCAACGATTAGGTCGGGTGGGCTAGCCCACATAACCGACACCATTCGGGCCTGTGATTTGTTGTTCCTTAATGTAACATCAAGTCCAAAAACGTGATCAGTAAACCCACCACTTTTTCAAAATATTGAGTGGGAGCGGGAGAGGCGACAGCCGACCCCACGGCCTCTACTGTTGACACAAGCAACGTGAGAGAATGGTGACGCCTCGTGCCGGCTTTGATTTTGGCCCCATAAGGAAGGCCTTCACCGCTATCAAAATTCAAGGCTTGGTCTCCGAAAGGATAGGATTTTGGGTACTCGCCGGGTCACCGACCGACCCTAAGGCGGCACACTCGGGGTCTACCTAAAAATCAAAACAAGAGGTCACACTCATAAAGGGTATTTTTGGTAGTACCTTGGCGAAAAAGGAAAGGTGATTGACGATCACAAATGAGATGTTCGATTCTCAATCTGATCTTCAATATTAATCGAAACCTCTTTGACCTACCCTAAGGCGGCACTGAGGCATTAGATTAAATCCTTGGAACGGTAGGATAGACTATAAGTACTTAGTTTATAGTTCCTAAAATTTATTAGTAGTGTATGATTTGGATTTATTTTCTGTCAATTTTATTTATAACTATATATCTCTCTAGGGTACTTGACTGCTAGTGTATATTTATATTCACTAGTAACGACTTCGTTAAAAGTGGTAAGTAACTAGAACGTTGTGCTTATTAATCTTAAATGCAATTAATTTTAGGAAGAGATATTTCTCTTGAGCCTTCAAGACTTATGTGACGTAAATAAGGATGTCACTGTTGTCAATCGTGTTGATCGAGAGACGACTGTAGTCAGTTAGAAAGATGATTGGGACGATAAAATTCTACTAGTGAATTTTAATTGTGTAGTGTCTACACGAGAAATTTTCTAATAAAAAAATGGAGAATCATAAATTAAAGTGTCGCTAGTTAGACGGTATTTGGAACCGATAAACTAGTGGGAGCTTTTGTCTTATGTTTTTCTAATTTAGAAAATTAGTCCCACTGGGTAACGCTTTCATTAGACATCCCACGCTCATGAGTAGTGTCTACTCATACGAACCGCTAGTTCAAGACTATTTCCTTTTAAGGAAAGTTAAGAATGGGAAAGAATGTCTATAAGTGTTAATCATCTTAATCGAAGTTTTGAGGCTAAACCGAAACATTAAATAAAGAAAGTATAGGATAAGGAAAGTGATTTCGGATCACTAACCAATGAATCCTTAGCGACTTTCTTAACCGAGTAACTTGACTCGGTAGCTTAGTTCTTTGGAAGAACAAGGAAGATGTGCATTAACGATTAATAGAGTAACAATGGGCAGTAATTTCAGCTACAATAGTGGGAGTGATTTAAGGAAATGAATTTCGGATTCTATCCTTGAATATCACAGAAAATTTTATTTTCTGTTTACAGATTCGTTGAAACAAATGGATTCACTTTCAACTCGATATATTGTTGCCTTATAGAAAGTGAAGATGACATTTGTAGTACGAATCCGAGACTCGGACTTTTGTTTGATAAAGTCAGAACCACTAAGAAATGCTGAAAAGGTATATGTAACACGTCTTAAAATATTATAGGCGAATGGTTTCCGTATTAAGATAAACGATTCTTCAAGATCTATTAATTAGTGCATATATCCTAGAGATAAGACCTGACGACTGGCTAAGGGTGATTCCTATCTCCCAGTCTAGGAACACTATCTCAAAGGAACAATGACTAAGTTTCCTTTCAATCGGGAGAGGGTAATAGATTTGAAGGGGTAACATAGCTTGTTCATCATGACCTTCGGGGTCTAGTGAGAGACACAAGCTAGTGGGAGTTTTTGAGTGGTGACATTTTGTCTAATAACTACTCGAAACGCGATTTAGTTTATCAAAAGAATACGAGGAGGAGTCTCTGATTTTAGCAGAGAATAGAGTATTCCATTCTCATAAATAGGCTATAGCATAGTCTTGGGACTGATGCTCAGCCTGCCTCCTAGTGGAATGTTTCTCACTGAGAAAGAAACCATAGACTTGCCCTATATAGTTATTGATGTACTACAATACACTGCTAAACTCGATTAAGATAATTGGTTGCAAAATAACGGTTAACATTATTATGTAAACCGAGAAGTCTACCTAGAAGATGCTAGTGAATTTATGGATAAGGAGTGAATTCGGTTCACACCACTTCCGTAAATGTAGGCATTTAGCATTTAATGCTTGAAGGTAGGATCGGAGATTTTGCGCATACGTTCGCATTTTGACCGTTCGTGAAATGCCTTAATGAGACGAGTGAAGGTTGGTTGTAAGATTCTTGAGATCGAAAGTGACGGTTGGATCGTCACAATTCTTCCGATAGAATCTATAAGTAACAACCTTAGACCTTGGAGTACGGTTACCCAAAGGAAGTTACTATCCGATTTAATCGTACCACGTCCAACATCGGTTGTTGGTGATTACACCGATAAATACTACTAGATCAGAATGTCAATCCACCCAGAACGCAGTGGGAGTATGGTTTAACCATTGACCCATTATGATTGTGTGGACTTTATAGTCTACTGAGGTGATTGATAACATGTGGCTCTTTGTGGGCTGTATAGGATTCTGATAATAGAGGTTGGTTTGAAAGCATTAACCCTGTGACTGGTGTTTTGGTACTCCATTTCTGTTCAACCTCTTATAGAACCACCTGAGTGTCTCAGGCCCAGTGGGAGCGATTGGATCTACACGAAAAAGAGTCGAATGAATAGGAAAGTTCAAACTTTCAGCGCAAAGCTGAGTGGTCTAGGGGTGATTCCCTTACAAGTAGAGAGTTAACCAGACCTTGAACTCTCTCACCACTCAGTCTTGCTAGATTTCGTTAGAAAGTAGAAAATAGGGGTGATTCCCTGAGACTTTCTTGCAGAAAAATGGAGTCTGGATTCATTCGGAACAGAAGGGTCTTGGTTAGAACAAATGGCAGGATGACTGCCGGGGCTTATATCCTTTTGTGGAATTAAGAGAACCTCTCGATCTTTTAAAGTCACATGTTTTAAAATATGGGGACTTGACCAAAATATTGATAAGTCTTTTGTAGACTGGGTATCAATATTGGTAAAGTAGTAGTATTAGTGTTCATGAATGATAACACTGAAATAGTTGGAAACAACATGTGTGTGCTATCTGAAGTCGGAAACTGACAGGCCAAGATTCTCTGGATGAGAGAATTGGACTATATTCTAAGAATCTGATTCGGTCAAATTCACGAGAATGAGTCATTGGCTATCCCACCTTATTGAATAAGACGATCATGCATATACGTATGCAACATTCATCGAGAGTAGTCCTACCCTACCTCTCAGGAATGATTCTCTAAATCTTCGGATAAAGAGAAAATGGGATAGAGTCTCTCTTGGATAATGGCAAGTCAGGTTATCACAAGTCAATAATAGTCAAATCTCGGATTCGAGCATTGAATAGCGGTTTAGTACGTCCTCAAGTATCTTTAGAGAACGAGGAATCATATGCTTGTATATTCAGGTGCAAACTTGAATATGGTTGACTACACTGATTCTGACTTGTAGTCAGATTAAGGATGATCATTAAGTTGATCTCGGGCTCAGTGTTTACTCATAGGGCTTAGAATTTCCTTTTTTTGGTCTGGGAGTAATTCCAGGTCTGATAAGCCGATATCAATTCATTGTGAAAACAGTGAAGAGATAGCTTAGAAGGATCTTCTCGGTCAAAAGAAGTCAAAAGCATATTGAGAGAGAGTACCGACAGATTGGAAGGACCGACAACGTTTCAATCCTAAAGATCGTCTCGAGTCGACAACCTAACTAATCAGTGTACCAAGTCGAGTGCTTGGAGGGTACGACATTGATGGATATGTCTCATCTGCTTTTAGAGCAAGTGGGAGAGTGTTGTGAATAAGATAAGAAAGGGTGTGCTCTAAAAACAATCGTCGCTTGTCATTTCGTGCAAGTGGGAGATTGTTAGGTGTAGTGCCCGAAAGACAATTTGTGTAATTGTTTTTAATAATGAATGACAGAACTTATCTCACCTTATTACTTGCTTTGTGCTTGTAAAGTAATACACTGCTGCAAACCCTAAGTATATCTGTATGTAACCACTTAACTCAGTGTATGGATTACACGTGAGGATTGAGTTAGTGGTGGTATACTTAAATCGTTAGTCCTTGGTGAACTTAATCGTAGTTTAGGGTCTCTTGATTAAAACACCAATAATGCACCCGTAACACCTTAGGGTGTGATAGTCTTATCCGGACTGTCGGTAGAGGGTACCTACGTGGGGCATTTATATATGATGGCATTCATATAGGACTGGACCGATTTAATCTGAATTTCTCGATATAATTCCGTAATCGAGGAATCTTATTAAATCATTAGATGATCATATATGGATCAACCTTAATCCTGAGGTGATCACATGGTGCTGCTTGTCCCGGGGTAGTGTTTGATGTGTTAGTTACGGTTCACTTAAATATGTGTTCCAAGCCACTTCTCATTGGCACTATCTCCACGATGAGTGAGTAGTTCGATTTTCACGTACATGGAATCCATTCCTTCCCGCGGGAAGTAGAGAGACAAGCCCCCTTATTTGTTAGCCTTAAGAAAGTGATCGATCCCGGGAGTTCATATTAGACTAATTGATCACTAGTCGATATGTGAACTAATTGATCATCGTGGGGTTAATGGTAAATAAGGATAAGATATTCGTGTCGGGTTTACGGAGATATCCCACTCGAATGGACAAGCCTATGGAGGGTTAATCCGTATGTACCGATTATATTAATGGACGCTTATTCACTCTACGGGTTGAGTATAAGTATACATCTATAATCGATAGAGTTCGCTTTCGGGTTTATGGTGGCATAATCCCGGAATTAATAATTAATGTACTTATTCTCGTTCGATGAATAATTAGTTATTGGAGCTACCGGTTATAGGTCCATGGTCCCCGATGTGGCTTCGTAATTCGGACTAATAATCTTGTTATTTGGGCCTCGTTGATAATTAATTGGCTGGGCTAATTAATTGATATGCATGGATATTATTTAGTTGGGCTAAATAATATAATACACATAAAAGACATTTTATGTGGGCTAAAAACCCTACAAGGTGGCGCCATTTATGTCTCTAATTAGCACAAGAATTAATTTTCTTGTGTTATAGAAAATAAAAGATATTCTTGTTATGTGATTGGTTCGATGACATGTTATTTGATTTCCTATTGGTCGATAATATGTCACAATTATTCATTAAGGAAAATATCTTTTTATTTTATTTAATTATTTAATTATTTAATTAATTAAAACATGGAGACCAAGGATTTACTCTCCTATAAAAGGAGAGTTATTCCAAGTGTAAAAACACAAGGAAAAATTTCGCCCCATACACCATAAAAGAGAGAAAAAATTAGTTTTCTTGTCTAGGGTTTTAGAGGAAGAAAAACTTGGAGTTTTTCTTGGTGTTGCATATCAAGGAGGTTCGTTTATCAAGAAGGGTGTCCACCAACCGCCGTTTGGAGAACACATCGGAAGATCTTGGCTTCTTTTCCTACTATTGGTAACTTGATCTTAACCCCCTTGTAGTAGTTTAAGTCCTTTAATTATGTATTGTGATATATAAGTCGTGATCCATCCGCTGCGCGTAGATCTAACTCGCTTAGATCTAAGAACCTGCATCCTTCAGAGTGTTTGCAGTGGATGCTGAGATGGCTGAACCAGATGATAATGTTATTTCATGTACCTTTCTTGTTTATTTTGATTTATTAGAGTACTATATAGCACAATTTAAATCATGTTGTATTAGTATTTAAATAAATGAATTTACATCATAGGTACAATAATATTAGACAACCTAGCAGTTATGGCATTGTTTGATACGGGAGCGTCTACCACCTTTGTGTCGTCTAAGATAGCTAAGAAGCTTAATTTACCAATGGAGACCTTAAGAAACACTATGGAAATAACAACACCTTTAGGAAAAGTGACTAAGGTAGTCAAGTTGCTGCCTCAAGTGGATGTACGAGTAGGAACATATCGTTGCAAGAGTGACTTTACTGTTTTGGACTTTTCAGATTTCGATGTGATTCTTGGAATAGATTGGCTATCCGAGAATTATGTTCACTTGGATTGTAGAGAAAATAAAGTGACCTTTAAGATACCCGGGAAATCAGATAAAACCAATCAAGGTAATGTTTACAATCCAAGTAAGAAGCATCACCATATAATTTCACCAGTTAAGGCGATAAGAGCTTGTCAGAAAGGCTGTGAAGGCTACTTGTTGTACGTAGTGGATGTGGAACAAGTGAAGCCTAAGTTAGAGGAAACCCCTGTGGTAAGAGATTACCTCGATGTGTTTCTAGAAGAGTTACCGGGAAACATGCCAGACAGAGAAATATAGTTTGAGATCAAGTTGGTACCCGGAGTGGCACCAGTTGCTAAGGCACCCTATAGAATGGCGCTGGCTGAATTGAAGGAGTTGAAAGATCAACTTAAGGATATGCTTGAAAGGAATATAATTCAGCCTAGTACCTCACCTTGGGGAGCCCCAGTGTTGTTTGTTATGAAGAAAGATGGTAGCATGAGGATTTGCATAGACTACAGGGCCCTGAACAATCTTACCATCAAGAATAAGTACCCTTTGCCATGGATTGATGATTTGTTTAATCAGTTGCAAGGCAAGAGAGTGTTTTCTAAGATTGATCTTAGGTCTGGTTATCATCAGTTGAAGATCAAAGTAGCAGATGTACCGAAGACATCTTTCAGTATGAGGTATGGACATTATGAGTTCCTGGTCATGCCTTTTGGACTCACTAATGCCCCATCTGCATTTATGGACTTAATGCATCGTGTTTTCATGCCATACTTGGACAAGTTTGTGATAGTATTAATAGATGACATCCTAGTATACTCAAAGGATGAGAAGGAACATGAAGAACACTTAAGGATAGTGTTGGATACCTTGTAGAGGAATCAGTTGTACGCAAAGTTCTCTAAGTGCGACTTTTGGTTATTTCAAGTTAGTTTCTTGGGTCATGTCATTTCTGGAGATGACATTAATGTTGATCCGGGAAAGATTGAGGCGGTTGAGAAGTGGTCCAGACCGACTACAGTTTAGAGGCTAGAAGTTTTCTCGGTTTGGTTGGCTATTATAGGAAGTTTGTGCAAGAATTCTCAAAGATAGCTACACCACTTACCCGGCTCACTCAAAAGAACGTAAAGTTTGAGTGGACCAGTGAGTGTGAAGAGGCTTTCCAGACATTGAAGAGGAAATTGACTACAGCCCTAATTTTGGCAGTTCCGGAGATCTTTGATAATTATGACGTGTATACGGATGCTTCGGGACAGGGTTTAGGTTGTGTGTGTATGCAAGGAGGAAAAGTAAATGCCTATGCATCTAGACAGTTGAAAGTACATGAGAAGAATTACCCAACACACGACTTAGAGTTGGCAGCGGTAGTGTTTGCCCTAAAGATTTGGAGGCCCTACTTGTATGGAGTTAAGGCTAGGATCTTCACCGACCACAAGAGTTTGAAATATTTATTTACCCAAGAGAATCTGAATATGAGGCAAAGGAGATGGTTAGAGTTCGTAAAGGATTACGATTTTGATATTCAGTACCATCCGGGTAAAGCCAATGTAGTGGCTGATGCTTTGAGCAGAAAACCGGTGTTTGCAGTTTCAAACGTTGAAGATGTGGCAGAAAGGTTAGATGGGCAGCAAATCCGAAGTTTTGATCAGATTGAAGATCGGAAGTTTGTGGCACCATTGTTAGCAAGATCAGAGTTGATGGTTGATATTCGAGAAAAGCAAGATGAAGATCCAGTTTTGGTTGATTTGAAGCGGGTAGCAAGATAAAAGCCTACGGTAGGTTATGTGTTAGATAAGAATGGGAACCTATGGTACCAGGATCAGTTATGTGTGCCTAATGTCGGTGATCTAAGACAAAGAGTTATGGAAGAGGCACATAGGATTGCTTTTGCAGTTCATCCAGGAGCTACTAAAATGTATCGAGACTTGAAGGAAAAGTTTTGGTGGCCCTCGATGAAACTAGAAATAGCTAAGTTTATGGCAGAGTGTGATATCTGTCAGAAAGTTAAAGCGGAACACAAAAGGCCAGGAGAAATGCATAAGCCGTTGGATATCCCTGAATTGAAATGGATAAGATCGTGATGGATTTCATCACCGGTTTACCTAAGACAAGAGGCGGACCTGATGCAATTTGGGTAATTGTTGATAGATTGACCAAATCCGCTCATTTCTTACCATTTATGGTTGATATGCCCTTAAAGAAGATGACCACACTATACTTGGATAATATAGTGAAGTTACATGGAGTACCTATCTCTATAGTCTCGGATCGAGATAGTCGGTTCATTAGTCGGTTTGGGAAAGGTTTGCAGTAAGCTTTTGGTACGAGGTTGGATTTGAGTACGGCCTTTCATCCTCAGACAGATGGACAGTCAGAGAGGACCATCCAAACACTTGAAGACATGTTGAGGGCCTATGTTTTGGAAGTAGGTGGATCATAGGATGATTACCTACCTATGGCGGAGTTTTCCTACAACAACAGTTATCACGCAAGAATAGGCATGCCACCGTTTGAAGCTTTGTATGGAAGAAGATTTAGAACGCCGCTGTTTTGGGACGAAGTCGGGGAAAGACAAGTCACCGGGCCGGAGTTAGATGAACAAGCAAAGGAAAGAGTTCAGTTGGTTAAGAAGAATCTGAAGGCAGCTCAAGATAGATAGAAAATGGGCAGATGTTAGAAGAAGGCCTCTCGAGTTTGAAGTTGGTGAAAGAGTTTACCTATGAGCCTCACCAATGAAAGGAGTTAAACGTTTTGGACAAAAGGGAAAGTTAAGTCCGAGGTATGGTGGACCGTTTGAGATTCTGGAAAGAGTTGGACCTTTGGCGTATAATCTTAAGTTACCGGAATCGATGTCAAGAGTCCATAACGTGTTCCATGTTTCAATGTTGAAGAAGTGTTTGACCAAGACGGATGTTGAAACCCCTGTTGATCCGAAAGTTCTTCAAGATAATCTAGCTTATGATGAGAAACCGATCAGAAATTTTGACCGGAAAGAAAAGATGATTAAGAGAAGAATGATCCCTTTGGTTTTGGTGCAATGGAACAATCATTCACAGGATGAAGCTACTTAATATTCCGATTTTTGGAAAGGGCAGACGTGTCATTTTGCGAAAATGGAATATTTGGTTCGGTTCCTTTTATTCGGAGTTTAAATATTTTGTTAAATATATGTATATTTTCGAGAAATATATATGTATTTTAAGGAAAAGAAAATCTGATTAGTAAGGGTAATTAAGGAAAATAAGGATTAGGTTAATTATTGGGATTTTCCTATTTAAGGAAAATAAACCCAATCAGTTTTCCCTAACATTTTGAATCAGATTTTCCACCTCCTAAATTTATTTTCCTGCGTGTGAAGAGCAAGAGTTAGGGCTGCGAGTTTTCGATCAATTTCTAAGTCAATTTTTAACGGTTTTCAGGTTAGAGTAGAGCATCGGAATCGTCGTGAAGAGAGCGTCGATTCAATATTAGAAAGTTGGAGATTTTCTCAAGGTAATTAATTCGACCTATCTGAGTTTTTGGTTGAGTTTTGAGGATCAAAACTCATACCTTTCATAGTCTATTATTTGGAAGCGTGTGATCGAATCTAATCTATGTTTGGATTTATCACACATGTTTTTCTATAGAAAGAGGATCAGTTTTTGCTGCGTTTTTCTGAGTTTGCAGTTGGAATTAGCTTGCTAAAAGGTAAGAAGCTCTTCCTACAATCTAATTATTGGTTCGGAGTAGCTAGATCATGATTTTGAAGCGTTTTCATACCAAGGTTTTATTTAGATGTTGTTTATAGATTAAGGGATGTTAGGATCCGAGGAAGTTGTGTTTTAAGGTTGTTTTTCTGATGTAATTCATGTATAATAAGTTTGGATTCGAGTAGAGATCGTAAAGAGATGAAAATCAGGTTATTAGGGTTTTCTGTGCTGAATGCGTACGCATTCACTGGAATGCGCACGCATTCCTGTTACAGGATTGCCTAGGTTAGTTCCTGTAGGATCAATGCGTACGCATTCAAGGGAATGCGAACTTATTGTTGGTTTAGAGTTGATCAGGATGCTCCCAGCATGAACAATGCGCACGCATTGCAAGCAATGCGCACGCATTGGTTGGGAAGTGTCTTTCAGCTTAAGTTCTGGTTAGGGAATGCGTACGCATTGACAACAATGTGCACGCATTGTTTGAACAGAGAGTTGCAGCAGTTTTTTTTAGCAGGGAATGCGTACGCATTCCATAAGGATGCGCACGCATTGCCCCAGTTTTTGATTAGTCTTGTTTAAGATATGTCTTGGAATTTTAAATGTAATAACATGATCAAACAACACTAATTAAACATGAACAAACCCCGATTGAGTTTCTGATGCGTTTGGTTCCGGCACCGGACGTACTCTTAAAGGGAGTTGAAATTCGGGACCGTCGGAAGGGCATGAAAGGGCTTGTGCTTTGATGAACAAGAGTTCATCAATGTCTGTGTAATTGATAGAAAGTGAAGTCTAGTTGTCTAAGTGAGGGAGTAGAGTTGATAAGGTGATCTTTTTTCTGAAAACACTTAGGTGGCTAGTTAATACACAATAATAATTACATATGTGTAGTAAAAGCTAAAACGTCACTTATTCTCGGTTAGGAACTGATTCATATCGGCATTGTGATATGTTCATAAAATGTGGACAATGCTACTGGCTCAAAAGGCTGAAGGGTAGTGGAGGAAATCCATCGAACGTATATGCATACCGAGAGACCCCGGGACTATCGGTGCTAATCACCGTAGTTGGCAAGTATATCTCGTGGTGGAATTTTCATCATGCATTGTGTCCTTGAGTAATGATGTAACCAAGATAAGCTAAGCTTGAAACGTATAGTCATGACATGTCGATGGGCATGAAGTGAACCCTAAATCGAGTCGGTCTCATTAAGATAATCTTTTAATTATAAAGCTTAATTAAATTGTAACTTCTACTTCTTACTTTGTACAATGTACTTACCTCAAATGCATGTTTATTTATGTGTTTGGGGGAGAGAAGACGAACAGGTAAAATTCAGAGTTCGAGGAGGACTTCGATGACGACGTTTAAGGACGCCGAAGTTGAAGAGTTTCATTATTTATGTTTCATTTATTTCTTAGACTTGGAAGTCGTTGAGATCCTTGTAATTTACTTTTAGTTTGAGGATTCGTACTTCGTTGATTCTTTTTCCAATGTAATAATGTTACATTTCTATCCCTAGATTCTGTATTTCTATTCTTGGTTGTTTGGAAAAAAATTACCCGAGTATTTTTGCTTCCGTTTGCTTTATTTTGATACGACGTAGTAGAGGCTTACGTATTAAGTGAATTTATTTTATTCTATACGTGCCGAACATTCCTTTTCCGGATAAGGACTCAATGTCCGGAAATGGGGCGTTACATTTATGGTGTATTTAAAAATGATCCAATGAATATAGTTACTTACATATATTTTCAACAGTTATGATTACAAGCTGAATCATCTCTTTAAATTAACTAATGGGCGTAACCAATCTCATAAAATAAAACTTCATAATAAAAGTCAGATCATTTGGTACGTTTTTCTTAAATTTCTTTTAAAATTCAGACCGGATGTCTCATGTAGAGCGGGTCTCATGTAGAGCGGGTTTTAATTATTTTATTAGTTTCTTTTTTGGTTGTCGTTTTTCCCTCGAAAAAGATGAAAAGAATTTTCATTAAGGGCTTTCATTTGCACCACATTGGCTCTACATGTGCACAACGCTACATGTGAACCATAGTATATTAATCGACCTAGTGGAAGTCGTTTTTTGATCCAACATGACACAGTAAGTAGAAGTTCAAGTGAAGTTGAATATAGGGCTATGGCAATTACAACTTGTGAAATACAATGGATCCTGTATCTTGTAAAGGATTTTCATCTTTCTGTCACATATCTTGTGCTCTTGTTCTGTGACACCAAGAGAGCACTCTACATTGTTGAAAACCTTGTTTTTCAAGAAAGAACCAAACATATAGAAATTGATTATCATTTTGTAGGAGAAAAGTATCAACAACATGTCATCAAACCTATGCCAGTCAGTACAATTTACAATCTCTCACAAAACCAATGGATTGGGATACTCTGCACAGACTGCTTCACCACTACCCTATTAAAGCCATTTACAAACCTCATCAAGCATGATCCACAGCTGCACATGTCTTGTAGTAGTCAAGTCTGAAATATGCTCACATTTCACCTTTTGGGGGGAGGGGGGGGGGTGATGTTATGGATACATATACACAGCCGCACATGTCTTGTTGTAGAGCTTCTTCACACATGTTAAATGTAATATCCCGATTTTCGGGAAAAGTACAGACGTGTCATTTTTGCTAAAACGGAATATTAGATTTAATATTATCGATTAAGGTTTATTTTATATAAAATATTACAAAGGGATTTAATAGTATTAATTATAATTATTAGGAATTAATTATTATAATAACTCTTGGGAGTTACTTTTGGAGAAGGAAATAACCTCCCATTATGGGAGGAGTGGTTGTCAGAAAAATCAAATCAACAAAGTTCGAACTTGAGAGGGGTTGAGAGGGAAAAAAGAAAGGCGAAGGAGAATTATTACAAGTACTCAAAAGATTTTCACCGGTGTTTAGATCAAAGTAGAGAAACAGATTCATGAGAAGACAAGGATCGTGTGGATACTGAAAGTTTCAAGTTTCATCAAGGTTTTGGATTGACTTTGGATAAGTGCTGCAGGTTTCTAGGTGTTTGGATTAGTTTTGCTTGCTAAGAAGTTGAGGGGCTCTTCATATTGTTTAATCAAGGTTTTATAATGTTAGGGTTGGGTTTTAGTGCTATATGGTGTAAGAAAACATGTTTAATTCTGGTTACGTAAGTGTGTTGTGCTTTGGTATGATAAAGTTGTGTTTCTTTGATGTTTTACTATCATATTTGATGTTGATCATGTTTGGGGTGAGTTAGAAATTGTTTGTGCGCAGGCATTGACGGTGCAGGAAGCATCCTGAATGGTTCAGGAAGCTTGAAGCGAGTGCATTAAGCCTGTAGCGCAAGCACTGACTTTGCTTATGTGAAATAATGCGTTTTAAGCCCCGAGACCACTTTTGAATGTTGTTTCTTGATCTAATAACATTAAATGAACATGAACAAGCCTTGATTTAGCTTCTGATGCATTTAGTTCCAGCACCGAATGGATTCTTCATAAGAGTTGAAGTTCGGGACCCTCAGAAGAGCATGATAGGCTTGTTTTTTTTTTTTGAAGAATTAGTATTTTATGAACTTCATATTAAATTATGTTGTTGTACTTTTGCTTTCAAGTTGTAAGACAATTTTAGTGCGTACTTTTAAGACTCATTGTAAGATATGTTTGTTGTACTTTTCCTTGTTAGACATCGTACTTTGTAAGACTTTTGAGGTATTATTTGTGTTTAATTGTCTCTGTGGGATCAACCTTGACTCGCCCTTACTATACTGTGATTAACCTAGTACTCTTGTTAGTATTTCGTGAGTAGAGTGATTTACACCGCAGATCAAGTTTTTGTCACCGTTGCCGGGGATGGTGGCCAATGTAGATAATAATTTCATCAAATCTAGTTAAGAATTTTTTTGTTTTCTGTTCGTTATTTTATTTTTGAGTCCAGAGTCTGTTCTGCATCAATCCTGTAAACATTTGTCGATCGGAGAAAGAGAAAGAACTCCCGAAACTGCGACAACTATTGCCGCAATTGCGAGAGTGTGGGACTCTGATCCTGATCACTTCCCAGTACTTCTATGTTCACACATGTATGTAAATAGTTAGTAGGTCCGCAGCGGATGGGTCTGTATGCAAATGAAGCGGAAGTTGCTAACTGTGTCTGTGTTTTGACTTTGTCTCTTGCTGGAAGTGTAGAACACCTTCGATTCTCTCTCAGACATATTCTTGAATTCAAAGTCAAACGAGCACAATGCCTCGCACAATATTGAACATTACACCAATCTCCATGTATCCAGGCTCCGGGGCAAGGGAGCAATATGAAGTTGATAAGAAACGAGTGATGTTGGAGGAGTAAGCGGCCAGAACTAAGAAGAACGCAGAAGCAACCTTGAAGGAGTATGAAGACTTCCACCAAGGTAAGTCTCCGGTTCAAGTAAAAGATGTACCTTCTTCGGATTCCGATCCTGAAAAGGATCCCGATTTTATGATATATGATCCCGATCCTCAGGTTTTAGCTGCAACATTATTCCCTTTTCACTCTACCAAGATGCAAATTTTCAGACATGGACCAGAAGCGCAACATGCGTTTTGTTGATCGTAAGGTCGACATGGTCGCCGGCATGCTAAAAGATTGTACTCTTAGGGTGGGAAATTTCTACTTCCCTGCTGATTTTCTAGTCCTGGACATCCCCAATGACCCGAGTGTGAATGTTTTGTTGGGGCATCCATTTTTGGCAACCAGCCGAGCCATTTTGGATTATGATAATAGAGACATTACGCTTAGGTTCAACAATGATGCTCCAACCTTTAAGATCTTAGAGCCGCTACCCAATCGACCTGGAAAGTGTTGTGTTAGCTAAACCTCTGGAGAAGTGAAAATCATTGAGATATAAGATGTGCGGGATAGGCAGAAGAAAGTTGTGGGATGATAAGATTCACGACAATGCGCAAAGGGAAGCTGTCGGTTCTGAAATGCCCTCCCAATGCAGTGCAAGCTTGAGTTCAACGGTTGAAACCGTGAATTCTTTGAGCTTTAAAGATAAATCTAGAAGTAGGCGATGAAGCCTAGTGCACTGGCAAGGTAGGCCAAACGTGAAAGGCAGAGAGCTCAAGGCCCTACCGAAGAGATTAGAGAAGAAGCAACTTCTTGACGGAAAAGAGGAATGCCTCTTCCTCGGCCTAAAATGCTTGAGAAAGGCATGGGTAGAAAGAGAAAGAAGATGCACTTCTATAAAAATCTCCAGAGTGCAAGTTTGCCGGACGAAAGTCTGAGAATCTGACTAGAGAAAAGTCAGAACTATAGTCAAGCTGGCGACTTTAAACTCAGAACTACTTCTAAACCCTTTGATACGATCGAGTCGAATAATAGTAGCTGGAATGACCAACAAGATTTTTTTCATCCTACGGCATCCAGAGGCCAAAAGCAAAAGGATGTAGGGAAGGTATTTTTTACTTGTTGATCATTCCGGTGAAGTAGGTTAGTAGAGTCAGAGAAAAGTGAAAGAAAGGTGAAGACTAAGTCTATGAGGAGTCAGTTTGGATTGATAATAGCCAAGGATTAAGTGAAGGAGTATGATGTTTTGGAGCAGGAAGGAATCTGAAAGGGATAGACCCTAGCAATTGCGAGGCATGCTCACGCAGTTTTAGGACTGCCTCAGACTAGTTCCTGAGGTTTGAAAATATTAAGGAAACCATGCCAAGAGCATATGCCTCATCTGCTATTGCAGGATGGGCACCGGCAATCAACAGCCACCCACATTTCCTATTTCCCCACATTTCCCTCTTCCCCATCACTCCACCATTACTCCACTCAATCCCCTCAATCTTCCCTCAATCCACTCACCCTCATTACTCCTCCCATTTTCCAACTTCCATCCTTCCACCTTCACCCCAATCACCACCACCATTTCTCCTTCTTCTTCTTCTTCTTCTTCTTCTTCATTCCGTCACAAAATTCAGCCACCACCATCTCCAAACCACCACCATACAACCCATGATTTAACCACAATAAATTCTATTCACCAAATCACCATTCTTCATATCCCAAACCCTACAATTTTCCCCCATTTGCTGCTGTCAAAGAACCCATTTTGCAACCCGGACAACCATTTTTGTTCTTCTAAGGTTGCAAGAAATTTCCAGAAAAGTCGAGCTAGAAGTTTCGAAACTGTGGAAACCTTCATCGTAGTTGCGCAGCTATTCATCCCCAAGCACCAGGCAACTCCATCTTCTAATTTTATGGAATATCACTACAGCAACTGCGAGACACCTTGTCGCAGTTGTGGGAGTTTTTTTCCAGCAGATTCGGAGTGCATATCTTCAGTTTCAATGGCTGGTAGAGACAAAACCGCTCTGAGACGCAGAGGAGGTCAATAGAGAGTTCAAGGTGATGCCTTCCTCTCATTAACGGTGTTGCCCAGTTCACATATTTTCCAATTTATGAGTCTTTGCTGGCTCATTGGAATGCACGGTCAGTTGTTATGAAACGAGGCATCAACCTTGATGATTGTGGTGACATCATACCTTGAGTTCGTCCGAACCATGGTATAGTAGAAATGGCTCTCATTCCGGCTGCATTCAACGCCACCATTGTCCATGAATTTTATGGTTATGTGGCGGTGAACCCCGAGTCTCACGTTACTATTGTTTGGGGGGTTCAAATTGATTTCTCTATCGAGATTATCAAAGCCCACCACGACACTAAAAAGGCACCCATTCAGGAGGAGTACACCACTGCTACTAAGGTGTACGATATGGAGCGCTTGATGACTACCGCTGAGGATTATGGTATTCAATGGGACTACGGCGTTGATGGTTTCCCAACTACCTTCAGTCGAATGAGCTGGATTGGAGGGCAAAGATGCTGCATAGGTTTGTGATTACCCATCTTGTGCCCAATGCGTATAATGATTCCGTCACTTATCGGCAAGCTGAGCTCATGTACTTTCTCGATATTTAGAATGACATGAACATTGGTTTGTTGTTGCACGAGTGGATTCGGCAGGTTGCTCGGATGAGGAGAGAGATTTTTCGTATGGCAACCGGATTGATGCACTGGCGATGGCAGTAGAGGGACCTGTTCTAGCGGCTGACGAGAGAGTTGAGCCACTGCCTATTCTTGATAGCGAGTCGGTCACTGTTATACGAATGTGTAGACGACGGCCACGACTACCAGCATAGGGACGTGCTAGGACTCAGCAGGAGTTCCAGACTGAGGTGACTATGGAGTTGGCGACTATCCATGCTAATAAAAATCAGATGTTGGCACACCTCAACTTTGCTCCCTATGCCCCACAATCGAGAGCCCCTAGACATGGACCATCTTCTTCAGGGGCCGGCCCGTTTGCTTCTGCGCCGCCTCCCGGTGATGATGACTCCACGGAGTAGACTAGTTTTCATTTTTGCCTTTAGCATTTATACTTCCATTGTTGAAATTTTCTTATTATTTTTTTCATTCCGCCTTTGCATTGTACTGTAGTTTCCATTTTATTAAAACAATGAAGCATTTGAATGGGTTAAATTGTTTGCTCTTTTCATATTTCTTACTGTCATTTTTATATTGTCATTTGTCTTCTCCTGAGTACTTTGCCCTGTTTTGTATGTTAGCACTATTGCACACTTTCCAAGATTTCTTTTGATGGTTGCCCAATACACTGATGATACAAATTCATTTGGTTCGCTCCACGCTTAAACCCAGCTAAGTGTCTTTCTGTTCTTAATCTTTTCATCATGGGGACAATTCTTCGATTTAGTGGGGGGTAGGAATGCCACGTAGCTTTTGACAAGGAATTTCAGCAAATTTCGATTTGTCATGACTCTTTATGATGCATTTTTCACCACTTAGTGTTTTCGAGTCGTTTCCAAGTAAGATTGCAAAGATATGACATGCTTGACCTTTTGAAGCTAATTAATCATGTCTTTGAATCACAATAACAGATGAAAGTCATGCCACTTTTAAAGTAGTACGTATATCTCACTTTCTTCAGTACGTAAATGGATGACACATAATTTTGACTTGTGTTGACCCTGGTTTCTCTCGAGTAGTGTTTTACCTATGGTCATTTTGGTCAAGTTGTGGATCCTATAAGGACTAAGGAAAAACAGATTCGGTAGTTTATCAAAGAGTGGGCCGTGAGGATAGATAAATTTTTGAGTGTTCACCCGCCAATATAAGAGAACAACAAAGAAAAGAAAATATTATTTATATTTGCTATTTCTTTCTCTTTGGCATGAGGGAAGCAAACTCGGAGCATAAGACACACGACCCTCCCATAATAAATACACCGATAAACGTGAACCTTTGAGTAGTACTTGGTTCCCGGTCCGTCTTGTCCAGTTGACTTGACCTATGCGATAAAAATAAATAAAAATTCCAATAAAAATGGCGTAAAGGGAAAAGAATTCTTGTGACGACTAGCTAGACTATGAGTCAAATAATGTGAATCTATCTATGCTACTGCAGTTTTAGAGTAATTGCACACACACACCGGTTCATGAATTAAATATTGTTTAATGATTCGCTTATGGATATAGGTTGGCACGATTCTTATCTCATATTTATGACACTTAGCCATTTTTAATTAACTTGTATATTGGTTCAGGGTTCATTTTCTTTCGCCTTTTTTGCTCAGGATGACCAAAATCAAAGTGGGGGGGGGGGTAGTTGATCGCATTGAAATTAGTACTATAAACTATACATTTATTTACCCCGAATTATGCTCAATTGATAAGCGACAGTGGGATTATTGTATGAAATACATGTCAATTGCCTAGTATCGATTCCTTGGTCATTAATTATGTATGTATACGTTTTATCCCATAAATATGGTATTGTTCTGTCTCGTTTCTATGCTTTTCAGATATACCGTATTTGGAGCTGAATAAGAGTGGATCCGAGTCAGAAGATTTCATTGGTCCGAAGTCAATAAAGTCTGTGAAGAGTCTGCTGGACTTGAAAGGGAGGCAATCAGGCCCGCAATTGCAAGCCCTAGCCCCAGTTGCAGCACCTTGGAGGACATGAAATTGAGATTGACGTGTTATGTACTAAGTCGGCTAGGTTAAGGTTTACTATGTCAGTTTTATGGCTTATAAATAGCATGTGTTAGATTTATTATAAGAGGAACCACAACTATTTCAAATTTTTATGAAATAAAGAGTTCATGCTTTTATTTTGAGTTCATTTGTTTGGTTATCTTCTCCAATTCATCAACTACCTTGAGTTGATCAAGCAAGATCCGTCATTGTTAAAGGAATGAAGCATTGAACGTTTCTTTATGCCTTTATCATGGTAGTTTAGTTAGATTAACACGATGTAATTAATATGCACGTCTAAACAAACCATAATCAACCAAAATTAATCAGAATAGGACGATGATATTCCAGAAGTAGGAACCACCGCTCCCGCAATCACGGCGGTCTTTACCACAATTGGGAGGCAACTTTTTGGACACCCTAAATCTAGATATTCGGTGTCAGCTACGTTGATCGACAAGTTTAATTCACAGTAGGTTAGATTTGGCCAATCTGCTTTGTACATCTTAAATTAACATGAAGGATGATAAAGTGAAGTGTTAGTTTGGACATAGTCTGGATCAATCCCTAGAAACGTGCTAGTCAATTCTCTGTCTTGAGCCGGTACTTTGTAGAACTTATTGCGTGTGAGTTAATACAACCAATGAAGAAGGTTAATTGCACATAGACCTCTACTATCCTTTCAATGGACATAGGTAAGGTTAAGAGATTGCAGCCGTAGCTAAAACTGAATTAGAAAACATGCGTTCTGGTTGAATCGGAGAATTACGGGGAAACGTAGACATAATGATTAATTACACCAAGTTAGGGGATCGGTGAGGAGGGATGAACCAATTACTTTTTTGTCTTTATGTTAGTTTAGGGACCGTTATTTGTATTCTTAGTTAGATTTGTGAGGTATTATCTGTGTTGAATCGTCTTTGTGGGATCGACATTGACTCGCCCTAAATATACTGCGATTGACCTAGTACTCTTGCTAGTATTTCATGAGTAGAGTGACTTACACCACGGATAAAGTCCGTGCACCACCAGCTTTTACACCAAATCATAGCCAGATATCCATTACAAAAGCACCGCAATCAACCCAAGATAGTTTCAGCATTATCACTAGGAGATACTCTTTTTTTCTGGGAAAGCTAAGAAACAGATACTTATAGCCAAGAGTTCTTCAGAATATGAATATAGGGCTATGGCCGATGCAGTTTGTGAACTTCAATGGCTGGTTTACATTTTGCAGGATTTGAAGATTCTAGTACAATTGCCCGCACTACTTTTTTTGTGATAATGCTAGTTCTATACACATTGCTCATAATTCTGTGTTTCATTAAAGAACAAAGCACATTGAGATTGATTGTTATGTTGTATGAGACAAAGTTAAGATTGGCCTTGTCAAATTGCTCCCACTCAACACAAAAGAACAAGTTGCTGACTTTCTCACCAAGGTCTAGATGCACCCATTTCTCATATTTGCTGGACAAGTTGGGCATCTCAAAGATATATCAAAATTCCAATAGCTAAAGAAAGTGTCGAGTGCAAGTTTTTCATTTACCATTCTCAGCTTGAGGGGGTGTTAAGTATATGTGCTGAAAGAAGTCCAAAGTGCCAGTCAGCTGAATTCTGATGACTAGGCTGATCGCATGAATACTCAGCAGTCTGCTGAGTTAGTCAACATGTCAGGCGTAGGGAGGAAACATTTATTTAGTTATATTCTATTATAACCATTTGTAACTTACTTTTAACTGATTCATGAGGTGTAATAGGCTATAAATACTCTATGATCAGTAGCATTGTAACTTAACTCTTAAATTATTCTTTGAACAAAGTTCTTCCACATTTTTTTACTTCGTTTTTGTTGTATTTTACAACTTCAACAAAACGGATGGTTTTTGAAAGTTTTGAGAAAAGTTTAAGATCCATGTGTTTTAGACAATATGCTTAGTGAAACACCATACACGTTACACACCGTCCGACTAGGTAGCTATCAAAGTACTTATTTGGTCTGCACGCTCCGACTTTATGATCAATGATCCATGGCGTAAGTCACTCTACTCCTGAAATACTAGCAAGAGTACTAGGTCAATCACAGTATAGTAAGGGCGAGTCAAGGTCGATCCCAAAGAGACGATGCAACATAGATACTAGATTCATAAATCTAACCAAGAACACAAATAGCGGTCCCTAGACCAACATACAGACAGAAAAGAAAGTGGTTTCTCCGTCCTCACCAATCTCCTAACTTGGTGTAAATAATCGTTATGCCTACTTTTCCCCTTAATTCCTTGATTCAACCAAAACACGTGTTTCTAATTCAGTTTTAGCTACGGGTGCAAACTCCTAACCTTATCTACTTCCATTGAAAGGACAATTGACGTCTATGTGCAGTTAACCGCCTTCATTGGTTGTATTAACCCACACGCAATAAGTACTAGAAAGTGCCGGTTCAAGACCGAGAACCTCCCTAAGCAGCTATCGTGGATTGACTAGCACGTTCCTAGGGATTGATCCAGACTGTGTCCAAACTAACATATCACTTTATCATCCTTCATGTTAATTTATGATGTATAGTAAGCAGATTGGCTAGATCTAACCTACTTTTAATTAAACTTGTCGATCAACGTAGTTGACGCTGAATCTCCAGACTTAGGGTGACCTAAAAGTGTCCTGCAATTGCGATAAAGACAGTCATAATTGCGGGGGAGGTGGTTTCTACTTCTGGAATTCCATCGTTCTGTTCTTATTAATTCTGGTTAATTACGGTTCGTTAAGACATGCAGATTAATTACATCACGTTAATCTAATTAATCTACCATGATAAAAACATAAAGGAATGTTCAAAGCTTCATACATTTATCGATGGTGAATATAGCTTGATCAACTCGAGCTAGTTGATGGATCGGAGAAGAAAACCAAAAGAATGAACTCAAAGAAACTTAAGAACACTTTATTTCATCAATCCAATAATATTTGTATGTAATATATTCTAGTATCTGTTACAATAGACTGGCACAACCTTTATATAGAGTTGTAAACCGAATTAGTAAACCTAAACCTAGCTGAATTAATACAATTTACGGCAGCTTTAGTTCCGTGCTCTCCAAGTCACACAGCTACGGCTAGGGTTTCCGCAGTTGTGGGCCAGATTGCCTCATCTTCTGGCCTAGAAGACTTCATACAGACTCCCTTGACTTCGGCCCAAAGACCTTTTATAACTCGGATCCATCCTTTTTTAGCTCTAAAAATATGGTACACCTTAAAAGCATGGAAATAATAAAGAACAGTACCAAATCGCAAGATAAAATACATAGGTGCAAAATTAATGACCAACGAACCGACACTTAAGAAGTTGACATGTATTTCACACAATAATTGAACCATCACTTATCAACCGAGCATAATTCGGGGTAAATAAAGGTATGGTTTATAGTACTAATTTCAGTGTGATCAATCAAACGATGCAATGCATTTGTCCAAAACATATGCATGTCCCCCAAATAATGATAAGTATTGTTCATTGTTTGCCATAAATTCTTATTTCAACACTTTTCTCACCGTAGGCCATTCTACCTCTTGAAGACCTAATGCTTGTGCTAGGACTC
Organism: Gentiana straminea; assembly: GCA_036785695.1. Taxonomy (NCBI): domain Eukaryota; kingdom Viridiplantae; phylum Streptophyta; class Magnoliopsida; order Gentianales; family Gentianaceae; genus Gentiana; species Gentiana straminea. Next base: position 1,622,050 of record JAVUPR010000345.1, on the reverse strand, counting down.
TAAAGCCACAATTTCCATCCGGAATAACATCATCAATCAAGGATATGTGTGCATTTGTTCAGGGAAATGTCTAAGATACCATTTTATGTATCCGACAGATTGAGTTGGTACGTTTACATCTTTTCCGTTTTCCCTGAAGAAGAACGTGTAGATAGAGCTCGGGTACTTGGGCATTCTTGTTTGTTTTTCTTAGAAGAGCGTGTATATGGGCCTTCGGAAACATTCATTTCATTAACACTCATTAATGTTTCTTCAACTCTCTCAAACATACTCATTTCCCGTTTAGTAGAGTCGTCTTCAAGAATCTTCCGTTTGTTTTTGGATCCCTTACAACAAACACGACCAGTTGACGTGATTTTTGTCTTTTCCAACACCATTGTTGCCGTTTGACAAAGTTCAAGAATCTTCACTATCAATTTTTTCCTCTCCTACATGTCGGTTGTTTTAAAGTTTTCTTCCAATGCATGCAAGACTGGAATGTAGTCTAACTCCCATTCACTTGGAGGTAGGCCTGCGATATCAAGAGTCTTCTAATGAACATCTATTGAGGAAAGGGGAATGAATCTTGGCTTCTTCTAAAACCGTGAAATCTCATGCCTACGCGGCAATATGTGTGTCTTTCTAAGAAAACATCCACAATCCTTCTTCGATTCCCCACCATCATCTTTCTTCCCAACTCATCAAGCAATAACTCCAATGCATGGATGGATATATGATGCAAAATCTCTTTCAACAATGGCTCTTTCCTAAATTTTTTTCGGGACCATGAATAGAGAAGTCTAAAAAGTTTTTTTAATGTTACGTATGTTTTTATCTACCATGCAAACACCGGCTTGCCAATCCGTCACCAAGTCACCTAGCCCGGTTGTCAGCCAATTTTTAAAAATAGAATGCATTCCCTCAACCATTGAGGTAATAGTGTTTCCTAGGTAAAAAACTTTGTTGGTCCATGCCGAAACAAATGTCTCCTTATGTCCTTTCAGCCATGTATATGTAACGTAACACATTTCTTCTTCACTAAATATCTTCTTGCATTCCTCTAATTGGTTATTCAAATCTCTCTCCGTACTAGAGTTAATATCATCAATCCAAGTTGTTATTATTTTTTTTTTCCAAACATCACTTGTCATCTTTGTCTTCAAGTTAGACACAAGACCTTTCTCAATGTGGCAACGACATATTAGATTCTTTGCTTTAGGAACTACGACACATATTGCATTCATCAATGCTCTTCTCTATCAGTGAAAATACAACAAGTACGCTCACTTTGGTCCCCTATTGCATTTCGTAGTGTAGTTAGAGCCCAATTGTAGTATTCTTCCCTCTCCAATCCAAGAAGCACAAACCCAATAGAAAACGACATGTCCGTAGACGTGACACCAACTATCTACAAAATTTGCATCTTGTAATTGTTCATCTTGTAGGTACAATCCATAAGAAATATGGAAATGAAGCACCTAGAAAGAGACAAACTATCGTTATGTGCCCAAAAAACATCGTTCACTTCATTCTACTCATGCCAGCAATGTACGAGGGAGCTAGTAATTTCCGCCAAGTTGTATACCTCTTGCATCACTGAACAACCATCTCATTTTTTCTGTCTTAGCGAATGTTGTATATCTCGTGAAATTATTTTTATCTTTCATTCCATGTTCCCTCAGTATGTGTTTGTGTTTTATGCCTTTCTCGGTCATTCTAGAAACGGTTTCAATCTCTTCTTTGTCAATTCTTCTAAGATGCACAACCCTCATCAAACTTGACCGTATTGTGATTATCGATCTTATTCAATACTTCTACGGTCTATACCTACTTCAATCAATCCTGTGTGCTTTTTAGTAAGAACATCATCCACACTTTTTTGTCAATGAATCCCTTGGCTTGTTCTTACCGGAACCAGGTTTTTTTTTCATATTTCCTACCTTTGTAATGGTCCCTTGGTTCACCGCCCCTATCGCATTGGTACTTTATATAGATGTCCGTTTCCCAGACAAATCCGATATCAACTTCACAATCACGACCCCATTAGATCTTCAACTCTTGAAGATGTTTGGTTACATCAGCGTGTGTATCAAATACTTGCTAGCAAAATAAGCTCTCAATAAAATTCAATTTTCAAACACAAAAGTATTACAATAAATTGCTTAAGGTACATACACGTCGGTTACAAAAAAGTGAAGTCATATATGATGATAACTCTTCATGCGTTTCATCCCTCAAAGTAGGTATGGCATCATGAAGATTGTTAAGAAACTCTTGATCTTCCTCAACCATTACATCAACAAATGCTACACAAAAAATTTTGCATTACCAACAATCAAGATAAACTTGGGAAAATTTAAAACCAAGAACGTGTGGTATGAAAAGTTTCTTACCTCAAAATACGTTTCATCGTAATCATTTACCCCCGCACCATCGCATGGCTTGTACCCTTTTTTTCGTTTGGTTCTATGCATACTAGCGAAAAAACCCGTGCAATGCACGGGGTGTATGATCTCTTATGAAAAAATGTAAATACTCAACCTGTATCAAACAATGTCCCGTCGAATTGCATTGTAATTCAACTTAACCCGCCCAATGCACGGGATTGTTGAACGTTATTGAGACATGCAATAGAAGAAAATCTAAATTCATAAATATGTGTCTCATTTCGATCAGAAAGCAGTAATAAAGATAATCAAATGTTATGTTTTGACCATATGTAATAAACATGCCATACGTTTGTCAATAAAATATTTGATAAAACATTTGTGTCACAATTATAAAGCAAGAAGTAGGGTAATTTTCTCTTAGCAACTGCAACGCCACTCATATTTAAGCACCTAAGAACACCATGAAAAAAATTAAACTGCATGACATTTAAAGTATATTGTGAACAAGAGAAAATACAAAAAAAATAATTAAAAAAACTGGAGCATATTTAATGTACAATGTGAACATGATAATCTTAAGATTTTATTTTGTTCCAACTTGTAATTAATGCGGACTATTGTTTTGACAAAATAAAATAAAATAAAAATTCTTTTGAGTGTTTTTTCCCGGGTTTTCCTATTGCTAATTGATGCGGAGTTTCTGATTTGTCAAAATAAAAAAATGTGGAGATAAAAAAAAACAAAGATACATGATATCTACCTCTTCTCGAGAATTGCAACTAAATCTAGAGCTCTCTATCTCACAACTTACTGCACAAATAAGCCAAATCATCAAAATTTGAGCCTATTTGGACATTGCCCGCAAAATCACAAACCTAAATTTTGATCGTTATTAATTTTTAAAAGAAATAGAAAAAATGATCTAGAATTACCACCTCTTTTCGAGAATTCTACTAAATCTCCGTTCAGAGATCTCAATCTAGCAACTAACTACACAAATAAGCCAAATCATCCAAAATTTGAGCTAGTTTGGACTTTGCCTGCAAAATCACAAACCTAAATTTTGATCGTTTTATGGAGTGGTAGAAAGAAAAAAATGCTTGCCTTTAAAAAAACTAATAATAAAAAATCAAACGACTGCAAAAAAAAAGAAGGAACAAATGCTACACCTGCAAAAAAAAAAAGGAACAACTGCAAGGGCTACAAAAAAAAAGAACAGAATGATTGCCTTTCAAGAGTGCTGAATATTTGTGCTGATATGTGCAATATATATATATATATATATATATATATATATATATATATATATATATATATATATATATATATATATATATATATATATATATATATATATATATATATATATATATATATATATCCCGTAGAGAATTATTCATCATCAATGCGGCATAAATCAAGGGAATTATTAGGAGTGATGTTAAATTTGAATTTGAATTTTGAATCTATACTTTAAATCGATTTGAATATATATTCTATTAATGTGTAATGTCTTAAATACTATTAATGTCTAATATTTGACCGTGGCTAAAACAACTGCAGCATATTTAATGTACAATGTGAATATGATTATCTTAAGAGTTTGTTTCGTGCCTACTTGTAATTAACGCTGACTATTTGTTTTGACAAATTAAAATAAAATAACAAAGAATTATTTTGAGAGTTTTTTTCCCGGGTTTTCTATTGCTAATTTACGTGGAGTTTTTGTTTTGTCAAAAAAATGTGGAGATAATTTTTTTTTTGAACAAAGATACATGCCATTTACAATGTTAAATTTATGTAAATTTTGAACGTGTCTTTTTTTGACAATTAGAAACAAAACATGTGGAGATTGGAAATAAGAGAGGGAATGTGAAAAAATATAAAATAAAAACTGCCGGACATTTTAATAAAATTAGAAAGAATGTGAATATGGTTATTAATTTTTAAAAGAAACAGAAAAAATGATCTAGAATTACCACATCTTCTCGAGAATTACTACTAAATTTCCGTTCAGAGCTCTCAATCTAACAACTTACTGCCCAAATAAGCCAAATCATCAAAATTTGAGCCAGTTTGGCGTTGCCTGCAAAATCACAAACCTAAATTTTGATCATTTTATGGAGTGGCATGAAGAAAAAAATTCTTGCCTTTAAAAATTAAATAATAAAATAACAAACGGTTGCAAAAAAAAAAAAAAACAAAAGAAGGAACAAATGCTACGGCTGCACAAAAAAATGCAAAAAAATAAAATAAAGAAGGAACAAATGCTACGGATGCAAAAAAAGGAACAAATACTACGGCTGCAAAAAAAAGAAGAAAAAAAAAAGCAAAATGCTTGCCTTTCGGGAGTGCTGAATATTTGTGTTGATATGTGCAATAGAAGAAATATGTATATCCTTGAGAGAATTATTCATCATCAATGTGGCATAAATCAAGGAAATTATTAGGAGTGGTGTTATGTTTGAATCTATATTTTAATTTAATTTGAATATAAATTCTACTAATGTCTGATGTCTTAAATGCTATTAATGTCTAATATTTTTGAATTCGAATTTGAATCAATATTTTAAATTGATTTGAATATAAATTCTATTAAAGTAGAATGTCTTAATACTATTAATGTCTAATATTTGACCGTGGTATTTCTTAAGAATCGGGTTTGGAGCGGGTAATTACAGGGTTTGGGTCCAATTAATTTTAAATCCATTCCCTTTTATATATTAGTATAGATTATATATAGATATAAAGATATATGGATATAGATAGATCTATATATCTATGAAATATAGATTTAAAAATTAGAATTTAATGGAGTATTTTTGGAATGTTAAATAAAAGGAAATATATTTTGAATTTTGAATTTGAATAATAATTTTGAATTTTGGGAGTAATTTTAAGGAGTATTTGAAATATAAGTTAATGATTTGAAATAGGAGTTAATGATGGTTTTAAAAAAAAAATTATTGAGGAAATGAAGCGGGTTTAGAGCGGGTCAATTGGGTAATTGTGTTATTTTCCTTCCTCTTTCTATTATATATATATAATATGAAAATAAAGAAGTCAAGTATATGCCAATATAAAGAACGCCAGGTATGATGTTGCAAAAGCATAAAGAACGCCAGGTATGATGGCATCAGGCCTTCAAGTTAAATACACCCGACATATGGCCTTTGCTTTAAGAATGTCACACGAACCGAAGATGATAATATGCAACAACGTCAGTTATGTTGACGTTTGTCTTATTAGTGCAACATCAACATATCCGATGTAATATGTAAATTGAACGTCACTGTTTCCGACGTTCCTGGCATGTGAAAGGGGATGCTCGACTGCATAATAAAACATGATTTTTCTCCACAAATAATACTCTTCATGTCCTTCATGGTGTAATACGGTAACCCATTCACCTATTTCAAGTTCTGAAATAAAAATCAAGAATTTTTTGTGTGAGAAATTACCATTTTTAATCTCGTTTGATCTTCAATTTGTGTTGAAAATGGTATGACTTTAAGTGATATTGCATAATGTTCTTCATTGCTATTCATGGTTTCATGTGTATGCGATGATGAAGAAGGGTTCATATTGTGGTTTATGTGATTTTTTGTGTAATATTCTGATTTTCGTGAAAAGAACATACGTGTTATTTTTTCGAGAACGAAATATTCTATTCATTTATTTTGGATTAAAGAGTTATATAAATATATATATATATATATATATATATATATATATATATATATATATATATATATATATATATATATATATATATATATATATATATATATTATATATGTATATATATATGTGTGTGTGTGTGTGTGTGTCGAAATATATATGTGTAAATATAAAAAATTGGACTCAATTACAATAAAGGAGAAATTAAGGAAATTAATAGGTAATTATTTTTTGGGAATGGTTATTTAAGGAAAATAAACTCCCATTAATCTTATAACCTATTAGAAAAACAAAAATTGGTTTTTACGTCTCCGAGAGAAGTTGGGAGCAAAAGTGCAGACAAGAGGTTCTTCCAATTCCGCACGGAGTTCTTAACGTTTTCAGAACCGAGTAGAGATTCAGAATCAACGTGAAGAGGAGATCGTTGTGACATCAGAAAGTTTGCAGCTTTGTAAAGGTATGGTTTTAGCCATAGCTATGCTTTGAATGATTTTGATGGTTTAAAACTCATAAGTTCGTAGGATTTTTGTTATAGAAGTGTGTGATCGAATCTAATCTTAGTTTCAGATTGATCACATAGGTTTTCTATTGAAAGGTTCGAGTTTGCTGCAGTTTTCTTGGTTTTGGATTTGCTTTCAATCAAGTAAGAGGCTCTTCCTACGATTTAATTATGTTTTATAAGGTTAAGGATTGCGTTTTGATATGTTTTAGATTATAGAAATAATGCCTACTTGTTGTTAGAGTAGTATGGGATGAATTGGTTTGCAAAGGTTGAGTTTTTCTGCTGTTTTCTGAGTATTTTCATTGTTGAACATGTTTGGAACTGAGGCATCCTGAATGCCCCTGGATGGTCCTTGCGCGTGCATTCATAGGGATGCGCACGCATTGACCCTTGTTTTGGGGAGATGTTGAGTTTTAAGCCCCGAGTTCAGTTTTAAATGTTGTTTCTTGTTTTAATAACATTAAAAGGACATGAACAAGCCCTGATTCCGTTTTTGATGCATTTAGTTCCGGCACCGAATGGATTCTTCATAATAGTGGAAGTTCGGGACTGTTAAGTGAGTTTTGCCTTGAAAACACTTAGGTGGCTAATTAACGGTTAATAAAATACATACGTGAGTAGTAAAAGATTAAATATCATGTCATTCTTGGTTGGGAAAAAGTAATTACTTTGCTGGCCTCTAAATGGCTAAATGACAGGGAGACTTCGCTGAACGCGTACACTATCGGGACTAGCCCATGGTTATTGGTGTGATCCACTAATAGATTGCAATCGATATCTTGTGGTGGATATACATCATGTGTAGTGCCCTTGAATGCGGATGTAACAAAGATAAGTTAGGATAGAAACGTATAGTCATGACATGTTGATGGACATGAAGTGAATCTTAGATTGAGTCGGTTATATAAAGAGAATCTAATAGTCATGAATCTTATCTTATAATCTATAATTAAATCATAGCTTCTACCTCTTATTAAGTACATTTTTACACATGTTTGTCGTGTGTTTGGGGATGAGGAGATGAATAGGGTGAACCGGAATACGAAGACGATTTGATGACGACGTTTGATGACTCCTTCCATGATGCTTTTAATTTTCTTATTTATATGATATTCTAGACTATGTTATTATTTGTTTTTGGGAACATGATGAGTTATTCCTTCAAGACTTTGTAATTTATTTTGTTGAACCTTTTGGAGGTTTTTGGTACGTTGTAAGATTTGAAGATGTCATTGTAATAAGTTTACATTACTATCTTTAAGTTGGATATTTCTATTCTTTTTGATGGAAAAAATATATATACCCGAGTCTTTTAGCTTCCGTCAATGCTAGACTCGATACGATGTAGTAGAGGTTTACGTATAATATGGAATTTATGTTATATTATACGTGCCGAAAGTTTATTTTCCGGATATGGACTCGGTGTCCAAGAATGGGGCGTTACAGTTGGTATCAGAGAGAAGCATCCTAACTTTACTAAGCTTCCTTTATTTTAAGATAAGATTTCTTTAAACCACTTAGTAACGTTCTGATATTTCTTTGATCTTTCAGAATGGTAACAAAAAGAAGGGGAGTTCATGGTGCTGAAAGTTCAGGGGTACGACAGGAGTGTCCGATACCAGTGGTAAATGTCAGGGTAGTGCAACCGAATCCTCCACCTCATTAGAGCCGAACTCCATAGCCCCATCAGAGCCAAACACCACGACTTTAGTTTCGTCAGGAGCCAAACCATAATCACATTACACAAGAACCTATGGATGAACCCCTATGTGTTACCATAGTAGGTGAGATTCCAACGGTGGACGTACCTCCAGTGATGAGTGTGTACCCTCCACCTCCATAGGTAAGCCATCCTCGCACTCTAGTTATCCCTCCATAGGTCACACACCTTCACCTACAATACCACCATCACCATGTATTGTAACTAGTATGGCTTTGGCTACCCACCATATGGATTGCACCAGCCTTACCATACCCCAGCTCATCATCAGAGATACCACCCATACCAAACCAAGCCACAAGTGGTCCCTCCACAACAACCTCAACCATCACCATACACACCGTAACAGCCTTACCCACTCCAAGCACCACATGCACCTCTTGGATACCCTTCAGTTTACCAACCAGCCGCCCCACCAATTAGACCACCACCAGTTGTTGAACAAGCACCTCTGGTTGATTGGTACACTAAGTTGAAGAGAAATCGTGTTCAAGACTTTTTCGGGAATGTGGAACCGGCAAAGGCTGAAGTATGGATAAGAAGCTTTGAAAAAGGTTACAGAAACGTGAACATACCTAAAGCGGAGATGGCCCATTTGGCAGTTGGTTTTCTTTTGGGTGCAGCTGGAGGATGGATTGAAGCTATAGAAAGTAGCAATGGGAAGGTCACGGATTGACATGCGTTCAATTATATGTTTTACATGGAACACTTCCCACCTACGGTGGAAGCAGACAAAATGAGGCAATTTTTAGGCCATAAGCAAGGTCTCCACATGACAGTTTTGCAGTACACCAATAATTTCAATGATCTGGGTAGGTTCTACCCCGAGATTATGAGAGTTGAGGAGAGGAAGATGGAACTCTACAAGAACGGTTTGTCTCATGAGATTCAAGCAGGGATGATGGGAGTTTCACCAAGGACAAATCTCACATTGACAGAAGTCCTACATGTACCAAAATTGTCCTGTAACTTTATTTCCATATGTAAACTGACATCTAAATTATATTGTGTTTCTATATTTTCGAAGAATGGTTGTGTGTTTCAGGACAAGGATTTAGGGAAAATGATTGGCAAGTCTAGGCTCATTGGTGGTCTCCATATGCTGGAACATGATGGTGAATCAAATAAGGTCTCCTTACTGAGAGGATGTCATCTTACAAGGAACTTAGATAGGCAGAACCAGATTTTAATGTGGCATAGGAGATTAGGGCACCCATGTTTTAATTATATGCAAAAACTGTTTCCTGGACTTTTTTCTAACAATAAAGTTGTTTTACCTATGTGTGAAGTGTGTGTTCTTGCAAAACAAAGTAGAAGTTTTTATCCTATTGAAGAGAGTTTGAGAATGCAATAATACTTGAGTAAACTCAACTTATTTTATTCATGATAAAAGTATGAGTATAAATAGATACAAGCATGAGTAGAGTAATGAATGCTATTAAATGCTAGAGTCGGCTAGTATTAAGTGCTAGAGTCGGCTAGAGCATAATAAGACAAAATAGAGTTACTTTATGACATATTAATTGTTTATACACTACAATTAATATGTCATGTTACAAATAAGTAACGTGTTACAAGTAATGTAATATTTCCACCCCCCTCAAACTGGGTTGTATATGTCAATACATCCAAGTTTGCTACTCAGTCTGTTGAACATACGCGGTGGAATGGCCTTGGTGAGAATATCGGCATTCTGGTCTGCTGAGGGAACATATTGAAGTTGAATGATCTTGGCATCAATCTTCTCTTTAAGGAAATGTCTGTCAATGTCCACATGTTTTGTCTTATCATGATGAATTGGATCCTCTGCCATGCATAATGCTGAATTGTTGTCACAGCAGAGTATGATAGGTTGCCGAAGGGTCCGTCGAAGTTCGCAATGACTCTTTTCGTGCACAGTGCTTCACAAATGCCCAAAACAAGTGCCCTGAGTTCAGCTTCAGCACTGCTTCTAGAGACAGCAGGTTGTTTCTTGCTTCTCCAAGTGACATGGTTACCCCACACATATAAGCAATAGCCTGTGGTAGATCTTCTGTCTATGTGGCAACCAGCCCAGTCAGCATCAATATATACTTTCACTGATCTTTCAGTAGACTTAGTGAAGTGCAAGCCTTGGCCATGAGTGGACTTCAAGTATCGTAGTATTCTGTAGACAGCATCCCAATAGTGCTCAGTAGGGCAATGCATGAACTGACTGACAAGACTAACTCCATATGCAATATCAGGTCTTGTATGAGAGAGATAAATGAGTTTCCCTATAAGTCTCTGATATTGTTCCTTTCTTACAAAGAATACTACCATGCACTAGTGGATTACCGGGGTCTCCGGAGAGATAGCCGGTTTGCACCCTAGCATGCCGGCTTTCCTTCAAACAGTCCAAGACATACTTCCTCTCGTGAGACCGAGATACCCCGGCGTTTCTTGCTATTTCCATGCCAAGGAAGTACTTGAGGTAGCCCCAATCTTTAACTTGAAATACCTTTGCCAGTAGGGTCTTTAAGTGTTGGATCTCAGCAGGGTCATCACCAGTAAGGATGATATCATCCACATAGACAATAATGATGGATGTTGGTCCCTTGAAAAGGCTTTAGTTAAGTTTAGAGGGGGGTGAATAAACTTAACACTTAAAACTTTGGAGTTAACAAATTCGCAACTTCGCAACTTCGTCGCTTGATACTTCGCAGTCTGTCGAGACCTCGCAGCTCCGCCGATAAACGTAGTCTACCGATAGTTCGGTTGCTTGAATTTGTGCAAATGGAATAATATCAAAATTAAGCCTTGTTACTTGTTGTTAAATATGTTACCAAGTATTAGATACTCGGTAGTGTTTGTGTGTGATTTCGCTTGCTAGATTCAAGCAGGTTGATATGGATAATGACTAAGTGCGTAAAGTAAATGCAAGTAAGTAAGTAGAGAGATTTTATAGTGGTTCCGGTGATGTAATCCTCGTCGGTCCACTCTTCTCCTGTGATGTTGGAGGAAATTCACTAGTGATCTTTGAGTTATCTGTTACAAAGAGTCCTAGGTTGCTTGTCCTTCACCAATAACTATGGCTTCACAATCTGAAAACTGGGAACAGTAGGATTGCTTTGCTCCCGAGTCTTCCACCGGTCCTTGAAGGGTAGGATTGCCTCTTCACCAGCTTCACCACAAACCAACAGTCTTTCACACCCAACAGATGCTTCACTGTCTTCAGCAGATTCTTTATAAGATAAGAAGTGAATCAAATAAATGATTCAGTTGCAGCAGCTTGATTAGGATGATGTAATCAGCAGCTTGCAGTCTTCAAGTGTGTATGCTTGATGCAGCTTGAACACAGAAAGCACTTGAAGAAAATAACTAGATCAGCAGCCTTAAGCTCAGTAAGTTCAGCAGGGTGTTATTCAGCTCAGTATTATCACTTGAAGTTTATTCCAAAATTCATCATCATCTTCTTGAGTTGAAAGTCCTCTATTTATAGGTAAGAGTGCATGTGAGTTGAATTTTAAAATTCAAATGTGACCGTTCCTTGTATTTGTCCCATCTGCACTGCATTCTGTCACTATTCATAGGACTGACACTGTCAGGATTACTTTTTGACAAGCAAGGTGCCGTCCACCCCTTTGACTTGTATCCAATGGATAAAAATATGAATCATCCCAACGTCTTTTTAATCTCAGCCTTTGATTTGCTTGATAAGTCAGAGGTAGTTGGATGTTCTTATCCATGTAACTTTCCAATAATCTTGAATTAATCGAGGTATATATCAGAAGGTTCATTAGTCTGCTGTAAAACCAATCAGTCTGCTGAACATCATATTTTTGTCTGTAAAATATAATGCAGCTGATTTCTTTTATCCAACTTTTATTTGTGAAGTTAGATTACATCATTTTAAATATAACCAAGTTCCAAACATCATCCAACTTGTGGAACTTAGACCTTCTACACAAGGCATATGTAATCGCCAGGTCATCACGGACTTGCCTATAATCCGATTCCATATCCTTGACTTTAATTACTAAGTTTGATCCCTTAGCCTTCATTAACCGAGTTTGAACCCTCGGCCTTCGCTTCTTCGCCTTCGCAGGTTCCGGACCGCCTACCGACCTATCTACCCTATCGACCTAGACCGATCCGGCGATAAACAATCGCGGCCTTTTACGATGCTTGTTTGATCAAACCTATTTATGAATCAAACTCTAATAAACCTATACATTTTATCTAGACATCTTTTTGCCTTTGCACTATAACAATGCTAGTGTGGCACTCATCATCAAAACTAAGAAATAAGTCTAACAATTTCCCCCTTTTTGGTGATGATGCCACTACCCTCACCTAATCGAAAAAGCAAAAAGATAAAAACACAAACGAACAAATTCAGTCAATTCTCATTATAAATATTTGTTCACAGATTATTACAACTAGATACAAGAAAAAGATAAACAAGTGAAAAGTAGCCGATCTATTGTCTCTTCTCTCTTTCTTGTCTAGCCTTCTCGGCTTGCTCTTGATAAGCTCGATTTCTTCTATCATTTCAATCATCCATTCATTCTCAATTAGTGTAAAATCAATATAGTGATTGACTTGTTTCCACCAATTCCATGCTTCAGCAGGACAAGATTGATCGATTTACCACGAAACCAAACCTCATATACAAACTCCTTAAATTCATTCGGTGAATCTTTTGCTTTTGTAATTGGCGCACCTTTTCACCTTTGCTACTTCTTCTTCCTCTTGAATTTGCTCTTAAAGCTCTAATCCTTGCCTCCCAAAACTTCAAACTCAAGAAGGAGTTAAGACCTTCATGAAATCCCATGTCACGATAGGGTCTCCTTCTGTTATGGAACTCTTTCTTGTACCGTGATAGGAGGTCATCGGTGAGTTGCACTCGCAGTGCGGGTTGCCTAAAGGCATTTGTATCATCATCCATCTCTTCGTGCAAAGAGTCTAGCAGCCTCCTTTGCGTGTACCGATTGATTGGCCCTCTTCCCCCTTAGTGACATCATCAACAAAACGTGAGATGAGGCCATGAATAGCTTCCCGTGATACTATCACTCTGTGTAATTGACCCGCCATAGTACCGCCTTCTAGTATCAAGTGAAGTAATCCTAGATTGCAGAGTCTCTTCCAGTCTGTTGATCCTCTCAGTAAATTTGGGATCATGTACAGCAGGTTGTTGTGCAGCAGCAGGCTCAGCAGCTTCAGCAAGCTTGTCAAGTTTTTGATGAATGGATGTAAATTGATCTTTCAAAAACTTGTCCTTCAGTGTGTTCCCTTGCTTGATATATCTCACATCATATATCATATCATTTAAAGCATTTTGAGTGGAAGCAAAGTTTGAAGCAACTGTGTATCGGCAGATTGTCTCGTTTTCATTTATCGAGCCATCGCTTCTTCAAATTTTCTTTCTTGTTCTGTCCGCTGAGTTCTTAACTGTTGCATATCATTTCTTACGGTCCTCAACTCATTTAATACTTCAACCGGCACTCCACCGGCCATTCTACTATCGGTAGATCCATCGACGAGCTCCTCAACTCTATGTATTGTGCTCGTTGACCGCCGATGATCATTGCTCTACTCATATCTCTCCCAAGGCGGGGGAGGTCCTTCCTCAACCATTGCATCAAGAACATCTTCAAGGATAGGATCTTGTGCAGGTTCCTCAACAACTTCTTCTTGTCCAAAAATTTGAAATTCTTCATCATTGTAGTCATAATCCAGCAGCTGTTCTTCTTGATTAACACTAGCTGCCTGCTGATTATCCTTCCCTACAGTGGTCTTGGCTCCAGAAGGCTCCACTACAGCAGCCTCAATAACAACAGGGGTTTCCTCCAAACCCAAAGTTTGTTCCAACTCGTGTCCGTGTGTCGTTTGAGACTCACGGCACTGTACCTCCCGTTCCAACCTTTGTCCAGTGCTTGTTTGTACCCCGAAGAACTCCGTACCTCCCGTTCAATTTCCCGTGGATTAAAGATATTAGTATTATCCACTTGAAAACCTTCGCATGACCAATCTTGTGCGGGATGATGGCGCTTTTAGTAAGAGTGCCTTCAATGTCAAATCCATCTTGATATTCAATGGATTCCTCGAACTAGCACTTGGTTCACTAAAGTCACCGACTTTTTCTTGATCCAAATCAACAATCTGTTCATCTTCGGTTGTCCAAATAGACTTTACAACATGAAATGCAGCAGATTCATCAACTAGCCTACCATCACTCAATGTAATTCCCTCATTGATCAATGCTTCTAGATCATCCATGGTGAGATCTTGTAGATCCTCATCCATTTCTTCGATCTCTTTGGCCCTCGGCGACTTACCAAGCACGTTGGGATCGTTGTGCAGGTGGATCATTTATCAAAGCAGTCCCACTAGGTTCTCCTGGTCCTGAGGGGAAATCTCCCCTTGAGTCAGATGATGAGGAAGAATCATCATCACCATCTCTTGGATCTCTGAACTTGATACCCTCCTCCTTCTGTTGATCATCAAACGGATCCATCGCCTTGATTGCGCAAGGTTGTATCAATCGATCCAAAGAAGTTTTCCACTCCTAACTTGTCAAAAACCCATTCTTCAAAATCTGTCATTGGTTGAGCAAATGGTTTTTTGTCTTTTGTAGAACCCAAACTTCCACTCGGAAGTAATCGCAATTTGCTCAAGTTTGGGATCCACAAACTCTTCGCTTTTCTTGCTCTTTTTCACATGCCTTTCAAATGGCATAAAAGAACTCCCGGGAGCAGCTCCGTAGCTTGTTGACCTCCAAAGGTTCCAACAAGCGTATTCATGGTATCTTCTACGGATGTTAGAAAGTCGGCGAGGTTGCCGTGATTGTACATTTGTACCTACTACTTCCATCCGTATCACACTTGGTTCCCCCGACTTACATGCTCATCGGCGGGGTTAGCACAGATCGCTCTTCCCCCGAACTATTGCCACATTTGCGGGGTCTTCAACCAAGTCTCCAATCACCTCTTCAACCACCACAAAGCAGGTTCGGGTTCGGTGGTTTGCCGTGGTTCTTTAGTGGATACTACGGCGAGCTCGTGGTCGGTGACCGCTCGTACATCCTTTACGTATTGCTCAAAAATAACCCGTTCAAAGATCGTAGACTTGATAACTTCTTCATTTGAGGAATCACCGATAACAACTGGTGGAATAACAGTTAAGGGCTCAGCCTCTACAGCCTCTTCTTCTTCTACTGACACCTCTTCTTGGACTTTTTGTTTTTCCAAGATTCTCAATTCTTTACCTTTGCCATACTTCTTCTTTTTGGCAACCTCCTTCATTCTCTTGGATAGGGGTTCATCATCATCATCATCGCAGATTTTCTCTTTCTACTATCTTCTTTCTCGTTGTTTTGTCGAAATTTCAACAACAGTTTCTTGCTTACGGCTACGGCGGTCGGTAACCTCCACTTGACCCTCGGCGGACTCGTTGCGATGCAGTGCTTTGTTTCCTTTCTTGTTCTCTTTGATTTCAAGATTTCGGTAATCTTTCTAACATCGCACTTTTTCTCTTTCCGGCGCTTTTCTTTGATGCGGCGGGTTTGATGGATATCTTCTTAGTTTGCTTGAACCCGCTCACCACCAAGATCACCGTCATCTCCATCATCATTATCACCAAGCATGCTCTCCGGCCAACCTCTTCATCATCATCAAGTCCGGGAATTGCATAATCAATCTCCTTTTTGTATCCGGACCGATTTATGGCAACCGGTTCAAGATCGGGAACCTCCAGGATGATTCGGCGGGTCCGAATCATCAAACCTAAGGGTAAGGCCTTGGATTTCCTTTTCCCTATTTTCTCCTCCTTGGCAACTTTCTTCATATAATGAATAAAGTAACCAAAATTCTCAAATCTCATGCTCCTGCAGATGATGATCATTAACTCTATCTTAGGCCCGGATAGAGTATCCATACTCGCCAACCAATCCAAGTATGTTCTTGGCAATAAGTTTGCTCGCCAGATCGTATTCATTCCCAATGTGTCCGCAATTGATGCCAGAACAGATTTGGTGGTTTGATTTGTCTTGATTTGATCTACAAACGCCAACTTGTCCAATCCCATTGCTTCGGATTCACCGGACCATTTTCCACTTTTTCAAATCCAAACACTTCCCTCGACGGACCGGGGAGATAACAAGCTCCTCGGCATTCACGCGTTGTATTGAATGCTTCAGCTTCCTTCTTCCACCACCATGTTCTTCCGTAAATCAACAACATTGGTGTATGAAATTGTGTCTAATCGATATTGAGCTTGTTCTCCAAGCCTCGCAAACCTCCTTATTCTTCGACCTATATTAATGGCCAACTCTGTTTGGTTTGCATCAACTACATAGCCTCTAACACTTTGGCTAGATTCGATTTGAACTTCAACATTTTCCGCCATTGAAATAAGAAAAAGATGAAGAAAGATTGTTCTCAAATCTGTGTTCACACGTTGTAGATTTTGCAGAGATAAAGCAGAAATTGCAAGTGGAGAAACTGCTGTATAACAGTCTGATTTTATAGACTGTGAGTAGTTGAAACTGTCATAGCACGTACATTGAGGTAACCACGATTAAATTTGATTAGGTGTTGTCTTGACACGTGGCCCATTACTCCACCATAACGTTTGTAACCGTTGGATGGTTTGACTCGTCGTAATAATGGATAAAATAAATATCCCGCCAATATGCTTTTTGACTTTAATTATTTTGACCGAGTAACGTTCCCTCCAAAGGGGTAATCCTCGCGGGTGGGCTCAAGGTGTGTCGATAAGTAGACTTCAAAGGCCTGCCGACAAAAGTACTCTGCTTTGAACCTTGTTTTCTTCTTGTTTTGTTCAATTGATAATACAAGATGAGGTTTAATACCAATGACCGATCCGTCAAGTGAGCTCACCCAAAATGACAAAGACCAATCCCCTTGGCAACCTCATTTGCTCAATTGTCCAAACATAAGTACATGGAATTGTTGAAACCAATGACTAATCTCGCTAAGTGAGCTCACCCAACATAGCAAAGACTAATCACCTTGGTGAATTCCAAAGACACCGCCGAATATCGGTCAATCTTTATGATTCCAAGTTCGATCCTTAGTTTAGCAAATCTTTCACCGTCAAGAGGTTTAGTGAAAATATCGGCAAGTTGATCTTCGGTAGGAATGTATAGAACCACTACATCTTTCTTTTCAACATGATCTCTTATAAAATGATGTCTCACATCAATGTGCTTGGTTCTTGAATGCAAAACAGATTTTCTCGTGATTGCAATTGCACTTGTGTTGTCACACATGATTGGAATTTCCCTTTCTTCAATTCCATAATCCCTTAATTGTTGTCTTAGCCATAGTACTTGTGCACAAAGCAGCTTCCAAGCGGAATGTATTCAAATTTCTTCAAAGAAGTGGAAGTTGAAATAGAATTCTCGTTTCTTGCTAAACCAGGAGACCGATCTATTTCCCATTAACGACGATTGTGTTCCCGAGGTGCTTTTTCTATCAATCTTGCATCCAAGCATAATCGTAATCCGAGTAGGATATTACTTTGAAGCTTCCTTCCTTGGAATACCATATCCCTACACTTAAGGTCTCTTTAAGATACTTGAGAATTCTCTTAACCGCACCTAAATGACTTTCTTTAGGTTTAGACCGAAATCTTGCACAAACACCTACAAAGAAAGGATATATCCGTCCGTCGGCAAGTGAGATACGACGTACTCCCTATCATCCTTCCGTATAAAGTCCGATCAACATCTTTGCCTTCTTTATCTTCATCTAATCTCATGTTTGTACTCATAGGAGTTGAATTCTTAGTCTTGTTTTCCATACCAAATTTCTTCAAAGAACTCTTTGGTATATTTGGTTTGATGAATGAAGATTCCATCCTTTATCTCGTTTAACTTGCAATCCCAAGAAGTAATTCATTTCTCCCATCATACTCATTTGGAATTTGCTCTTCATTAGATTTGCAAACTTTTCACAAAGTAACTCATTCTCGAGCCAAAAATTATGTCATCTACATAAATTTGTACCAAATAGGCAGGTGTCGTCCCCTTCACCGATTCTCGAAAAGTGTCTTGTCAATGGTGCCTTTAGTGAAACCATTGTCTACCAAGAATTGAGATAGAGTCTCATACCATGCTCTTGGTGCTTGTTTCAATCCATAAAGTGCTTTGTTGAGTCTCGTACACTTTATCTTCTTGATCTTTAACTTCAAATCCAGGAGGTTGCCGAACATACACTTCCTCCTCTAGGATCCCATTCAAAAATGCACTCTTGACATCCATTTGATATACTTTGAAGTTCTTATATGCAAATGTGCTAGGAATAATCTGATAGCTTCCAATCTTGCAACAGTGCATAAGTTTCATCAAAATCTATTCCTTCGCTTGAGAATAGCCTTTTGCAACTAGTCCGGCCTTATTTCTTACAATGGTACCTGATTCATCAAGTTTATTTCGTATACCCACTTAGTACCAATGATATTTGCATGACTTGGCCTTTCAACTAGTGTCCAAACTTGATTTCTTTCAAATTCATTTAATTCTTCTTGCATAGCAATTATCCAATCTGGATCCGAAATTGCTTCTTCAACAACTTTAGGTTCCATTTGAGATAGAAAACAGTAAACATAGCTTCCAGCTTGTCTTCTAGTCCTCACACCTTGCTTGTACATTGCCAATTACTTGTTCAAACAGGTGATTCCTTAACCATTGTGGATTTTGGTTATTTTGATTTTCGGGAATATCATCTTCGGTAGGGTCTGCTTGTAGTTTCTTCTACAGGGGGGTCGCGGATCCTTGAATAGCTTCGGTTGTTGCATCGGTAATATTGTCGGCGGGGTGTTCAAGCGGGGCGATCGTAAATTTTTAAGTCATTGAATCTTTCCAAAACTTCCACACAATCTGATCGTGACTTGTTGATTCTTAGCAGGTTCATGAACTTCATCTTCCATTCCAAGAAACTTAGGTTCATCAAACACAACATGGATTGTTTCTTCATGTTTTAGTGACCTCTTGTTCGGTACCACTGAATGCTCTGTGCCGACCGAAGAATATCCCAAGAATATGCCTTCATCCGATTTAGGTTGGAATGTTTTCAAATGAACTTTGTGATTTAGAATAAAACATTTGCTTCCAAATGGGTGAAAATAGGATATATTAGGTATCCTTCCATTCCGGATCTCATAAGGTGTCTTCAAAGAGCCTTCTTGTTTACCGATGTTCTATTTTGTGTATAGCATGTCGTATTTATCGCTTCAAATTTCAATATCTTTCGGTAGCAATGCTTCACAAATCATTGTTCTTCCCGCTTCCTTTAATGTCCTGTTTCTTCTTTCAAAGAACCCCATTTTGCCGAGGTGTACCAAAGACGAGCAAGTTGATGTAGTACACCATTCTGTTCACAATATTCTCTTATAACTTTGTTGAGAAATTCAAGTACTCGATCCGATCTTATCTTTATGACTTGTTAAACTTTTCTCATTTTGCAATCTCTTCAAAAGATTAGGCATGCTTTGGAGTGTCTCACTTTTCTTGTTCATAAATATCACCTGGTGTATCTAGAAAAATCATCCACAACTACTAAGGTGTATTTCTTTCTCGTTACACTTGTTGGAGTTATTGGTCCAAAAAGATCCATATGCATAAGCTCCAACACTCGTTAGTTGATTGTTTAGTCTTTGACTTGAAACTTGACTTTATCTCGTTTACCTTGCCGACAAGCATCACATATAGCATCCTTCTTGAATGTGATCTCAGGTAAACCAATCACTAATTTCTTTTTCACCAACTGATTAATATCATCAAAATTCAAGTGATTTAACTTCTTGTGCCATAGCCAATTGAGTTCAGATTTGGTATGCACAATCATGCAGGTTTCTGGAACTGCAGTAGACCAATCCACAACATACATGTTCTCGTTGCCTTCTACCAAAGAAGTACAACTTGATCACCTCTCTCACTAATGACAATACAATTGTTTTTGTCAAAAGTGACCTTGTATCCCATATCACGAATTGTCCAAAGGCTCGGCAAGTTGTAGTCCAAATCCCTCCACATATGCCACATTCTTGATTGTAAGTCCATTTCGATAAGTGTGCCATATCCTCTTGTATATCCAGGTGTATTTTTGTTGCCAAAATTCACCCTTGGACCATCTTTTACCACAAAGTTTGATATACAAGCTTATTCTTTGTCATGTGTCCGGAACATCCACCGTCAAAGTACCGTACACCCTACAAAACAAAGTTAATGCATTTTAGGTACCCAAACTTGTTTGGGTCCATAGTGGTCGATGGCAAGCATGACCCTTGGTATGTTTCCATAAGGTCTTCTCCTAAATGTGTCATACTTTGGTTCATACTTTGGTTCATACATGTATTCCACACATCCATAAGTTCTAACAAGAGGTTGTGTAGGAACCACATATGTTTTCTCGGCCTTTTGGTACATAATGCTTGTTTGAAATGATTCTTGTTATTAGAAACATTTGCATAACCATAGGTGTGTTGTCTATTAGGAACAGTACCTCGTAATATGGAGTCCGCCGAGGTCTTGTGTAAGTCCTCTGCTTTGATTCCATTGCCTAGGTTTTACCCTAGTAGTATGGTTATACTCGATCGTTTCCGGCATTAGATGCGGGAATATTCCAATCATTATCGCAGGGAACAAGCCTACCTTTCCCCCGAGATAAGTATCCCTTGAATGATCAACATTTTTGGATTTAGGATTCTTATTCTTGGAATATCTCTCGTTTCTTTCCCTTCGTGGTCCAAATAGACTTGGTAGCAGTGTCCGCTATCGCAGCTTAGAAGGCACAACGAGTCCTATTTTTGGATTTATTCATTTTACTAGAGCCGTTGACTTCGAAACTCCCGATTTTGCTTCCTTGAGGCATTCTCATTGGGTTTTACCGCTTCAAGCGGCCTTGCGGGAGATGGATCTAGTGCGGGCACAAACTTAGGACCAAATCCGGTACTAGGTTCAAGTAACCTTACTTGGATCCACTCTTGTTAGATTGCCGAGTTCCAAATCCAAGCCCGCTTCTATCTCCATAAGCCTTTCCCGATTTGTATGCGTATTGGAACAAGATGGTTCGAGCGGATTCGAGAGGTCGCCGGATGTTCGACGGGCTTATGCTGATTCTGTTCAACTTCTTTTTCCTTACCATTGAGAACCCTTAATTCAGCTTTCAATCTTCCAACTTCTAACTCAAGAGCTTCTTTTTAAGCCTTCACAACCTCATAACCAGATTGTATTATCCTCAGTTGATTAAGGATGGCATCCAAAGTCTCATTGTTGTCAGAATTTCTAGGATTTGAACCACAGGTTGATTCACAATCACTTCCAAATAGAGTGTTTATAGATACGGTGTTGTATACCTCCTCGCTTTCATCCATATTAGCCATCAAAGCATAATCCTCCATATCGGCAACCGCTTTGTGTCATCATCGATTCATTTCCTTTTTCGATTCCACTTCATATCCCGATTCATCTTCGGCAACCATAGCCTTCTTGCCATGTCTTCTTTGTTGACTCTTGGTCTTCGCAGGTCCGGACAATCGTGTCTAAAATGTCCAGGCTTCTTACGGTTGAAGCAAAGATAATCGTGTTCCTTGCCTTGTTTCAACTCGGACAATCGGGTCGAAGTGTCCCGGTTTCTTGCAATGAAAGCATAGATAGTCATTATCTTTCTTTGGTTCTTCTTTCCTTCTTTCGGTAGGCCTCTTTGTGAAATTTCTTGTAGGGGCCTTTCCAGTCTTCATCATTCTGATTTTCTTGCTCAGTAGGGCAATTTGCTCTTGCATTTCATCTAGCATATCATCCTGTCCTCCTGATGTTTCTTCATGATGTGAAGCAGCCAATGCGGTGGTTTTTGGCTCTTCCTTTTCGCTTTCGTGCACCAAACTTCTTGCTAAATTCATAGGCCTTAAGATCGAGAGAACAATTTGAAGGTATCTTCTTCATGCAACTTTCTCATTTCTTCAATTGCGCTCACCTTCATTTTCCAAACATCTCTTGCAGGTAAAGCTTCCAAGATTTTGGTGTTTACTTCCTCTTTTGAATAACTTACACTCGGTAGGGTAAGTTCATCCAAAAGATATAGCATTGAATCTTGATTCCATTTGCTCAATGGTTTCATTAGGTAGCATCTTGAACTTTTGAAACCTTTTTCTCGGCCACACCGATTTTGTTCTTCTTTATTGCATCGGTGCCTTCACGATTAAGTGGATCTTATCCCAAAGTTCTTTTGCGCCTTGCAATCTTTGACTTTCATGTACATATTGCTATCCAAGGTTCGTAGATGATATCAATAGCAATGTTGTTGAGGTTTGCTCTTTTCCCGTCTTCTCGCATTCCATTCTCTCTTTGGTTTAGGAATGTACTCGGTTCCGTCACCCACTCGTTATCGCCTTTGTAATCTCCAGGGGTCCTTCGCTTAGTACATCCATCATCTCATCATGAGTAGCAGCAAGATACGCCTGCATTCGACGTTTATACTCATCAAATCTATCAAGAGAGCACATCAACATGGTTCTAGCATACTGTGTGTTATCCATGATGTAAGTCTTGAAAATCAGTAACTTGAAAGAAAGTTTTAAAGAATTTTCACAAGCACAACAAGTAGGATTCCTTCGGTAACGTGCTAATCGCTCCGATACCAATTGTTGGTCCCTTGAAAAGGCTTTAGTTAAGTTTAGAGGGGGGGGGGTGAATAAACTTAACACTTAAAACTTTGGAGTTAACAAATTCTCGCAACTTCAAAGCAGCTGTCGATACTTCGCAGTCCGTCGAGACCTCGCAGCTCCGCCGATAAACAAGTAGTCTACCGATAGTTCGCCTTGCTGAATTTGTGCAAATGGAATAATATCAAAATTAAGCCTTGTTACTTGTTGTTAAATATGTTACCAAGTATTAGATACTCGGTAGTGTTTGTGTGTGATTTCGCTTGCTAGATTCGGCGGTTGATATGGATAATGACTAAGTGCGTAAAGTAAATGCGGTAAGTAAGTAGAGAGATTTTATAGTGGTTCCGGTGATGTAATCCTGTCGGTCCACTCTTCTCCCGTGATGTTGGAGGAAATTCACTAGTGATCTTTGAGTTATCTCGTTACAAAGAGTCCTAGGTTGCTTGTCCTTCACCAATAACTATGGCTTCACAATCCGAAAACGGGAACAGTAGGATTGCTGCTCCCGAGTCTTCCACTCGGTCCTTGAAGGGTAGGATTGCCTCTTCACCACTTCACCACAAACCAACGAGTCTTTCACACCCAACGTATGCTTCACCGTCTTCGACGAGATTCTTTATAAGATAAGAAGTGAATCAAATAAATGATTCGGTTGCGGCGCAGCTTGATTAGGATGATGTAATCGCAGCGGCTTGCGCCTTCAAGTGTGTATGCTTGATGCAAATTGAACACGAAAGCACTTGAAGAAAATAACTAGATCGGCGGCCTTAAGCTCGGTAAGTTCGACGGGGTGTTATTCAAATCGGTATTATCACTTGAAGTTTATTCCAAAATTCATCATCATCTTCTTGAGTTGAAAGTCCTCTATTTATAGGTAAGAGTGCATGTGAGTTGAATTTTAAAATTCAAATGTGACCGTTCCTTGTATTTGTCCCATCCGCACCGCATTCTCGTCACTATTCATGGGATCGACACTCGTCGATTACTTTTTGACAAGTGCGGTCCGTCCACCCCTTTGACTTGTATCCAATGGATAAAAATATGAATCATCCCAACGTCTTTTTAATCTCGGCCTTTGATTTGCTTGATAAGTCGAGGTAGTTGGATGTTCTTATCCATGTAACTTTCCAATAATCTTGAATTAATCGAGGTATATATCGAGCGGGTTCATTAGTCTGTGTAAAACCAATCGGTCTGCCGAACATCATATTTTTGTCTCGTAAAATATAATGCGGTGATTTCTTTTATCCAACTTTTATTTGTGAAGTTAGATTACATCATTTTAAATATAACCAAGTTCCAAACATCATCCAACTTGTGGAACTTAGACCTTCTACACAAGGCATATGTAATCGCTTTAGGTCATCACGGACTTGCCTATAATCCGATTCCATATCCTTGACTTTAATTACTAAGTTTGATCCCTTAGCCTTCATTAACCGAGTTTGAACCCTCGGCCTTCGCCTTCGGTCTTCGCAGGTTCCGGACCGCCTACCGACCTATCTACCCTATCGACCTAGACCGATCCTGTCGATAAACAATCGGCACCTTTTACAGTGCTTGTTTGATCAAACCTATTTATGAATCAAACTCTAATAAACCTATACATTTTATCTAGACATCTTTTTGCCTTTGCACTATAACAGCTAGTGTGGCACTCATCATCAAAACTAAGAAATAAGTCTAACAATGGATCTTCTCTTATTGGTTGTTTTAATAAACATCGTGTGATCTGAGTTGCACTGATGATATCCAGCAGCTTTAACCACAGTAGTAAGTTTGCCAAACCATGCTCTTGGGGACTGCTTCAGGCCATATAAAGATTTTCTCAGTTTACAAACCTTCCCTTTATTGTGAGTGTTGGTAAAACCAGGAGGTACAATCATATATACTTCCTCAGTGAGGTCACCATTTAGGAAGGCATTCTTGATGTCCAATTGGTTGAGTGGCCAGTCAAGTTGGACAGCAAGAGAGATCGGTACCCTGACTGTGTTGTGCTTTGCCACAGGTGCAAATGTCTCATTGTAGTCAAGTCCATATGTTTGAGTGAAGCCCCTTGCAACCAGTCTAGCTTTGTACTTGTCAATAGTACCATCGCATTGTACTTGATGGTGAATAGCCATTTACAAACCGATCGTCTTCTTTCCTTGTGGGAGAGTAGTGAGATCCCAAGTATGGTTGTCAATGAGTGCAGTCATTTCAGTTTTGACAGCAGCCTTCCACCTGTCATGTTTGAGAGCTTGCTGTATATTCTTAGGAATGGAATGAGTATCCAAATCCTGTGTTAACATAGAAAAACCAGGTGACAAGTGATCATATGACACATAATTATGAATAGAGTGGTCAGTACATGATCTCTTTCCCTTTCGGACAACAATAGGTATGTTATCAATAGCAGCAGGTTCAGGACTATCAGCAGGTTGTTGAGGTATATCAGCAGGTTCAGGAGGTTGTGGAGCATTATCAGGTTGCTGAGGTTCAGTAGATGTAGGGAGCTCAGAGTCAGCAGGCTGATGAGTCGCATGAGGTTGCTGAATATTAGGAATTGGTATAGGGATTGGCACGGCCTCAAGATTCTCAACTGAGGGTGCATTTGGAGTTAGAGGACTATGAGAGGAGGGAAGAGTTATTGTTTCAATTAGGTTTCCATCTGTGACAGTCTCAGTAGGGTTGCTGTAGTAAGGAGTTTTTTCAAAGATTTTCACATCCATAGAGTTGTAGAATCTTTTGTCAGTGGGAGAATAACACTTGTAGCCCTTCCTGTCTTTGGCATACCCAAGGAAAATGCACTTATGAGATTTGGGGTCAAGTTTGCTTCCATGTTGGGCATGGATATAGACAAACACATTACATCCAAAGATTTTTGGAGGCAAGTCAGCAATGAGATGAGGACAGGAATGAGTTGTCAGCAGGGTTTGAATGGGAGTCTTGATTCCTAACACTCTGCTGGGTAACCTGTTGATCAGGTATGTGGCAGTTAATATAGCTTCACCCCACATATATTTAGGCACATGTATGGTGAACATGACTGATCTAGCCATCTCCAGTAAGTGCCTGTTCTTCCTCTCGGCAACCCCATTTTGCTAAGGTGTCTCTACACAGCTACTGATGTGAACAATTCCCTTAGAATTCTGGAAGGTGCTGAGGTTGGACTCATAGTATTCCAGGGTATTATCTATTTTTAAGATTTTAATCTTAGTGTCAAATTGAGTGGATACCATGTTATAGAACTCTTGGAAGATGGTTCCAACTTCGGATTTATCTTTCATAAAAAACAGCCATGTGATCCTGGTGTGGTCATCTATGAAGGTGACAAACCACCTCTTTCCTATTGTACTTTTAACTCTTGAAGGTCCCCATACATCACTATGTATTAGAGTGAAAGGTGTGGAGGGTAAGTAAGATATTTTAGTATACACAGACTTAGTAAGTTTAGCAAACTAACAAATTTCACATTGAAGGTCACTCAGGTTACGTCATTTAAACAATTCAGGAAATAAACACTTTAAATAACCAAAACATGGATGACATAGTCTATAATGCCATAACATGATATTGTCTAAGGTTTGGTTGCAGTGCCGCCGAGGCGCTTTCGCCTCTTCAATCTTCTCGTCTTCAAATAGGTTGACCATAAACAAATCTCCCGAGCAGCTTTAGCTCTCCCAATCACTTCTTGTGAAGAAAGATCCTGGAATATACACTGATTGTTATTAAACAAGACTGTCCAATTTAGGTCTTTAGTGAGTCTACTGACGGATATAAGGCTACTGTCTAATTTTGGAACAAATAGGACATCCTGAAGGTAGATCTTATCAGTAAGTTTAACATTTCCAAAACCTTGTGCATAGGAAATAGATCCATCAGCAATCCTAATATTGTGGGTCTGATGACAGGGCTTAAAATGAGATATGAGACTCTTGTTACCAGTCATATGGGATGAAGCCCCAGAATCAACAATCCAAGTATCATTACTGAGAGGTGAGTGGAATATACCTGTTTTAGCATGAGTAGCTATGTCAGTGATAGAACTAACTTCATTTTGTTGAGCAATAAAGGCTTTGAAGGCAGCAAAGTGAGCATCCAACGTGGTATCATTGTTCCCTTCTTCACTGACATGCCTACCCTGATTCTCCCTGGTTGGTTTGGAGGGTTTAAAAGAATTAGGCTTACCATGTAGTTTCCAGCAAGTGTCCTTGGTGTGATTTGTGCGTTTGCAGTGGTCACAGAACAACTTTCCTGTCTTCTCAGTAGGTTTCCTGTAAGTCTCAGTAACCTCAGTAGGCTTCCTGACAACCAACATTGCTGAGTTATCAATAGAGTGATCATCGGGGTTGCTTTGTAGCATTACTTTTCTCCTGCTTTCCTCATGTTTGACTTCAGCAAACACAGATTTGAGGTTGGGGAGAGGTTTAGTAGCAAGAACTCTACCTCAAACATCATCAAGGGATGAGTTCAGTCCTGTAAGGAACTTGAATACCCTCTTCTTCTCAATGATATCCTTGTATAAGGTAGCATCCTCTACATCCTTCCATGGGTGAGTTTCCAACATATCTAGGTGTTGCCATGCCTTAGATAGTTGGTTGTAGTACTGAGTTACAGACCGGTCTCCTTGTCTACAATTTTGGATTTGGGCTTCAAGTTCATAGACCTCGGATGTATTGTCCTTTTTTGAGTAAAGGTCTCTGGCATTATCCTAGATATCCTTAGTAGTGTCATACATCATGAAGTTCTCACTGATCTCTTTTGTCATTGACCTCGTGAGGATGGTCATGACTTGGTTATTTTCTGTATCCCATGCTTCAAATTTGGGGTCAGTTTCAGCAGGGGCAGGTTTGGAGCCAGACAAGTATCCCAACTTGCTCTGGCCTGAGATATACATTTTCATAGATCTTGACCACATCAGGTAGTTGTTGCCATCAAGTATGTGATTTGTAAAAGAATAGTTTTTAGTGACACCAGCCTGTTGAGCCCGTTGGGACTCAACTGAGGATGAAGAGGCGTCGGATATTGAAGACATTCTTGAAAAAATGGGAGATTTTGCAGCGGATTAGAAAGATTATGGATCTGATACCATGAAGAGATCGAGTTTGAGAAAGCAATAATACTTGAGTAAACTCAACTTATTTTATTCATGTTAAAAGTATGAGTATAAATCGATACAAGCATGAGTAGAGTAATGAATGCTATTAAATGCTAGAGTCGGCTAGTATTAAGTGCTAGAGTCGGCTAGAGCATAATAAGACAAAATAGAGTTACTTTATGACATATTAATTGTTTATACACTACAATTAATATGTCATGTTACAAATAAGTAACGTGTTACAAGTAATGTAATATTTCCACACCTATTCAACCTTACACACCTTCAAAGCCCTTCACTAAGATACATAGTGATTTTTGGGGTCCCTTTAGGGTGCATACTTAAATTGGTAAGAGATGGTTTATAACTCTTATTGATGATCACACTATTTTTAATGAAAGGAAAGTCTGAGGTTAAAACTATCTTTAAACAGTTTGATGAAATGGTGAAGACTCAGTTCCAGACTCAAATCGAAATTTTATGGAGTGACAATGGAACTGAATACTTCAAACAATGCCTAGAGGGGTATATTGTTGAAAAAGGGATTGGTCACCAAAGCTCTTGCATCAAAACTCCACAACAAAATGAGTTGCACAGAGAAGAACAGACACCTCCTAGAAGTGGCTAGGATGCTCTTAATAACCTCAAATTTCCCTAAGACATTCTGGGGAGAAGATGTCCTAACTGCTACATATTTAATCAACATGATTCCTTTTAGAGTGCTCAGTTTTAAAACACCTTTAAACCTATTTGAAAGCTGTTTTCCTCAAAATAGACTTATTATCAAACTTCCTTTAAAAGTATTTGCGTGAACAGCTTACACACACACTTACAACCAAGGGAAATTGGAACCTAGATCAAAGAAATGTATCTTTGTGGGATATTCACCTACAAAGAGGGGTTACAAATGTTATGATAATGAAGCTGGTAAGGTCATTATCACAATGGATGAGACCTTCTTTGAAGAAAACATGTTCTTTGTTAAGGTTCAATTTCAGGGGGAGATAAAGGAAGAAACAAAAAAAGATTTCAATGAAATAGATGAAGGGTACAATTTCCTAGACCACAAAACTATATTTGATTCTGGATATGATGATTTGAGAACTTGTGATGATGATAACTGTCAGACTGGAGAAGGAATCAACAAAGATTCAATAGAATCAATACCTTTCTGATCCTAATCCTCAAGAAAATGACCAATTTTCTAGAAGGAAAACTTATGTGAGGAATTATCCTAAGAAGGCATCTAGAAACTAGAATGAGGTAGGGAAAAAATCTGCCCATGAAATTTGAACCACACAACCTTACTAAGCATATAGACATCACAGATTCTAAGTCTCAGTTGTCCGAAACCTCTGATTTTGAGTCCCTTGACTCTGAATCCTCTAAATCCCCTCTGCCTATTTTAAAATGAGGGAGAAACTCACTCTTTAAATCCAAGAAAAATTTCTCCTTGATGTACAGCCATCAGAAAACCAACCAGAAGTTGCACTAAACACCCTATTTCCAAATTCATTTCATATGCACAATTATCCAATATATACAAAGCCTTCACCACAGTTATTTCATCCACCATCATTCCCAAGGACTTACAAGAATCCCTTAGGGTTCCTGAGTGGAGAGAAATAGTTCTGGATGAGATAAGGGCACTAAGGAAGAATAATACTTGGGATGTTTGACATTTCCCAAGGGAAGGAAAACTATGGGGTGTATATGGGTGTTTGTGATCAAGTACAACTCTAATGGGAGTATCCAGAGACACAAGGCCAATTTAGTAGCCATGGGGTACTCACAAACATATGGAATAGACTATGCAGAGACATTTTCTCCCGTGGCCAAACTAAATACCGTGAGGATCTTGCTTTCTATGGCAGTAAATCTGGATTGGCCACTTAGTCAACTAGATGTCAAAAATGCATTCCTTCATGGGGAGTTGAAGAAAGAGGTGTACATAGAACAACCACCAGGGTTCATTGATAAGTTTGGAAACATGGTGTGTAGGCTGAAAAAATATTTGTATTGGCTTAAACGAAGCCCAAGGGCCTGGTTTGATAGGTTAATGAAATTTATAAAATGTGTTCAATTTACACATGGGAGGTCTGTTCATACACTATTTATCAAAAGGCCTGGGGAAGGAAAAATCACAGTTTTAATTGTATATGTTGATGATATTTTTCTTACAAGGAATGATGCAAAGAAGCAACATGGGTGAAAAGCTAGTTGTCATCAGAATTTGAAATCAAGGACCTGGGGCCCTTGAGACATTTCATGGGAATGGAAGTTGCTAGGTAATCAGAGGGGCTGGTAATGCCTTGTAAGAAATATACATTAGGTTTACTCAAAGAGACAGGTTTGGAAGGGTGCAGACCAGCCTTGACACCAATGGAGTGTAACATGAACTGGGAAGGGTCAAGGGAGAACCGGTAAGTGTGGAAGGATATCAAAAGTTGATTGGGAAGTTGATATATCTAGCCCATACCAGGCCAGATGTGTCATATGCAATTGGGACACTAAGTCAGTTCATGCATTCACCAAATACGTTTCATCTTGAAGCAGCCAGAAGGTTGTTGAGATACTTGAAGACTACAGAGAGGGCTGTACTTCAAGAAGTCAGACAGAAGGGATGTGTCCATTTTCAGTGATCCTGACTGGGGTGCCTGCACTAAGGATATGAGGTCCATAATAGGGTATTGTACTTATGTGTGGGGAAATCTTGTGACCCGGAAAAGCAAAAAATGGGATGTTGTTTGATGGAGTAGTGCCGAGGCCGAGTTTAGAGCCATGGCACAAGGTATATGTGAGGGGTTGTGGATCAAACAGGTGATGGAAGACCTAGGAGCTATTCTCTCACATCCTATGAAGCTCTACTGTGACAGCAAAGCAGCTATAGAGATAGCTAATGAACCTGTCCAACATGACAGAACAAAACACATGGATTTTGATAGCCATTTCATTAAAGAGAAGCTGGAGAGTGGTCTGTTCTGTGTTCCTTTCCTTCCCTCTTCAAGGCTAATTTGTAGATGGTCTAACAAAGGACTTGGGAAGAGTAGGGTTTGATGAGTTTGTGGGCAAGTTGGGCTTGTCCAATATCTTTGCTACAACTTGAGGGAGAGTGTGGAGAAAGATGGGCAATATGGTCTTTTTCAGTCTGAATAATTACAGTAGGGTTTAATAGCCTAGCAGCCGATATTCCCTTATTCAAATTATTCTGTTTTGATTCTGCAGTTATTTCAATTTTAATGGCTTATCTTGCTTGATTCCTCAAATCAAGGAATTCAAATCAGTCATGACTCTAGGTTTCTTTTCTATTTAAGTTAAGGCTCCTTTCATTATAAAATACGATTCAGAAATAATAAAAATATTTCCTCTTTTACTTTCTCTTTTTCCTTTTTGCAACATAGCTTCCCTTCATTGGAGCTAAAGACGACATCAAACAAATCCGTAAATCCACAAACGACGAAATCAAACAAATTCTGATGAGAGACTGCTAGAGAAAGACAAATCTTTGGGAAATAGTCATATATCTTATTCTCAAACTGCTACATCGTGACATGTCATCGCTTTCTAAGAAGCTAGTTTAGCACCAATGGATTTGGGATTAAGGTAGCACCGTCCACTTACTAATACCTTATCCTTCACTTACTTTCTTGAGTCATCGTTTGCTAGTACTAGAGTTGGATGCTTACTTAGCTTTCTTTCCTTCCCTGGCTTGAAAGCCATTCACTCACTTATCCGGAATGAGCTACTGAGTTGGAAAGAAGCACCACGCATTGTTTTGGATGACCGGCATATCCAAACACTATGGTTCTTTTGTTTGGAATTATGCCTTACAAGGTCGACTGAGAACAAAGTGGACTATGTAGAATGCATTGCACACGTAAATCAAATTCGCCTGCAAAACCCAATTCACAGAATCCAACGCACATTTAACATAGTTAGCACCTACCACTGAAACGATTCCTCCTCACGAGCTTATTGGGAGTATCCGAATTATTTTCCTATTTTATTAGCTTTTATTTTATCCGTGATGATAGGGTTACCACACAATTAGTGCAAACATGTGTCGCTTCACATTTTATTACCATTTGATCATTGTGATACTCATATCAATCAACTATTCTTACACAATTATCAATGATAGTGACATAAGGAGTGGTTAATGTGTATGGAACAACTCATAATGTTACACGGAGATGTTATGTTATATTCTTAAATCGTCGTCTCAAGCAGCCGATGCATATGACATTGCTACCATTATGTGCAGCCATCTATGATGTGTGTGAAAAGAATCCTTAAGGCTTTTGTTCTACAAATTGAAGTTCTACAAAATCAATTTACTCCAAAATTGAAAATTGCGCCTTTTACTTGCTTCTGAGCAAAAAAATGCGACTTACAATTCGATGATAGCTTGGGCTTGGCAGTAGAACAGACGGTAGCATTGAGCTAATGTCAGCGATTAGAGAACGGTGGCCGGAGATGGCTGCCGCGGAACGGCGGTCAGAGATCTGATTTGCTAGGGTTTAGGTTTGGAGGAGGTGCAACTTTGTGTTAGTCGATTTCGGAAAGTGAAAAATGACGATTTTGGATACAAAAATACACCTGCAGCCAAAATTATGAAAAAAACATATCCCTAGACCGGATACGTATCCCCAGCCGTGTCCAAGTTTTAAGTAATTTTGATTCGGCCCGATACTGTGTCCTGAGCCGTATTCGGCATATCGGTGGTGTATCCGTGTCCTGTGCGTGTCGGACATGGGTACGGCTACCAAAATGGTGTATCGGTGCATTATAGACTGTAGGTGAAGGCTTACACTTCAGAAAGAGTGAAGAGAGAGAGAGGTGTAAGTGTTTACAAATGTTGACTGAACTGGTTCAAAGGAAAGTAGATCAACTACTGGGTATTGTACTTTTGTATGAGGTAACCTGAGTAAGAAGCATAATTTTTTTGGAAGAAGTTTATCTGAGGCCGGATTTTGAGCTAAGGCTTAAGGAATTTGTGAAGAGTTGTGGGTGAAGAAAGTGTTACAAGATGTTAATATGTCACCGTACTTTCTGTTGGAAAATTGATGGTTAAAATGCAATATTTTAAATGATATGTCATATTGGGCCTATTGGGCTTAAGCTATTTCCTTCTACTTTTAATCTGTTTCAAAACAAACTGTAAGTTGTTTTGTTGTAATTTCGATTTGTTGTAATTTCTTTTTGTTGTAATTTTGCTTATTCATTTTCTAGTCAATGTAATCAGATTGTGCCCAGTTTACTACATAGAGTGCAACAATCTTAAGACTAATTCGTGTTTCTGTATCGGCGAGCCGATGACAGAATAATTCTAGTTCATTGACAGAATTGAAAACGAATAGTAAACTGTTGTTCATGAATCAAAGGCTCGTTTTCTGTTTCAAAACAGAATTATAAACGGAGAAGAATTTTCGTGGAGTGATCGTCTAAGATACTCATGAATATTTTGAGTAATCATACAGGATTCTCAAACGATTTGTTCAATAATCAGTATAGAAACAAGTTCGAGATTGTTTTATATAATAGAAACAATTTCGAGATCGTTTTATATATTATTGAAAGAAATTTAACAGAAAAAATTTCGAGATTGTGTATAGTTCGGTTCACTAACGTTCTATATAGTATTCAAAGGAATTTAATCCTTGTGTGTTAAATTTCAGAAATAGCAACTTATGCTATAGTGCTGAGTGTTTTAGCTGCTATTCGGTTTCAGCAGTTCGTTTGAGTTGTTTGGCTCGTTTGAGATCATTTAGACTCGTTTGAGTTCTATATCGGCTCGATTGAGTTTGTTTCGGCTCGTTTCGTGCTCTTGGTGAGTACAAAAATTGCTCATAGAAATTTTGCTTAATTGCTGATGGCATGATCAATCACAATAATGCTGATTGAATAAATGTGGGAAAAAGGAAAAAAATTTAATAATAATAAATCGATTCGTAGAATGATTTATTGCCTTATTTAAAGGCTTAAAACTTTCGTTCGGTAATTTTTATTTCTTGTCCTGTGAGACATAAGACATGGAGTGTTAATACTCACAAATTTCGTTGAGTGATTTTATTTGATACTCACGGAATAATAAAATATTATTAAATTTCTTTGAGAAATTTAATTGTATGTATATTAATGGATGTAGTCCATTCTGTGGTCATTGGATCTATACATGTAATCATATGAGATAGCATATGATTTATTAATGCATATTGTAATTAAAGTGTTGTGGCTTTTAATATTCTATAACGAATTTATTAGTAATGCAATACTTTATTATTTGTCCAAAATTTTAATACATGTTATAAAATAGATGTAAATTTTATCAATTTAAAATTTAATTCTATACATGTTATGAAATAAAATGAATTTGCTTTAAAATTATAGCGGTAGTCTGAGGATACTGTCTATAATGCAAATTTTATTATGTTGGTATCGTCGTGTTCGAACCAAATAATGGAGGAATTGTTGAGTTTATGTATTTACAACAATCACTGAGGTGCATCATTGTAAATAACGTGTGTGCAACCGTATGATTATTTATGTGAATTAAATCGGGTTTGATTTAAATCCTCGTGATAATTTTTAAATAATTAAAAATTTATGGTTGTATCTTGTGGAATACAAATTTTGTTGAACTGAATTGTTACCGGATGACCGGTTAGTGGAATATGAACCGTTGCAGTAATAATTATTGAAAACGTTTCATTGTCAAAGTTTATGAGAATTAATAGCAATCATGGTATTGATGATTATTAATTCTTAAAAAATCTATAAGGTTCAGAGATTATGAATATTAATCATTAATTTATGATTATTTAAAAGTTCAACTGTCATAGTTAACGGGATTTAATAGTGGTGTTGATGACTATTAAAATGAATGTAAAGGTTTTAACTAAACCTATATAATAAGTAGAATATTGATATTCTACAAACCGTTTAATGACAATGAAGATAATGAGGCTTTGATGCTTTTAAATGTTATAAGAATGAAGGTGGGAAACAACTTAGCATACGGATTTAACTATCCGTAGCGACTGTGATGGTGGATATGATGTACCGTTTCATGAGTCTTGTTGAGGCGCCGGCATCATTCATCAAACAACTACACCATATACACATGACACACCAGTCACAGGGTATTGCCGAACGCAAGAACTCAACTCTTAATAAGCTGATGAATGCCATGTTGTTAAGTTCAGGTATAACTCAGAACTTGTGGGGGACGCTATTCTCTCGGTGAATTTCATTCTTAATAAAATCCCTTCTAAGAAGAAGGATGAAACCCCATATGAATTGTGGAAATGTTGCAAACATTACTACAAAATCATAAAAATGTGGGGGTGTGTGGTTAAGGTTGAAGTACTTAAACCTAAAAAAGAGATGATAGGATCTACAAACCTTTGATTGTATATTCATTGGATATGCACACAACAGTAGTTCTTATTGATTTCTTGTGTATAAGTCAGATAATCCTGAAATACATAAAAATACGATAATGGAATCGATAAATGCATCATTCTTTGAGAATGTATTTCCGGCTAAAACAAATGAACCTAGTTCATTAAAGTGTGTTCATGTTCAGGATCACCCTTCTGAACAAGTAAATGAAGAAGAGCCAACTGAGGTTGAGCCAAGAAGAAGCAAAAGGTCGAGGACTGAAATATCTTTTGGTGAAGATTTTATCACTTATATGATAGAGACTGATCCTCAAAGCTTTAAAGAAGCGACAACTTCTTCTGAAGGTCCAATGTGGAAAGAAGCAATAAATAGTGAAATAGACTCTATATTGCAAAATCATACTTGGGAGTTAGTTGACCTACCTCCAGGATGTAAGCCACTAGGATCAAAATGGATCTTTAAGAGGAAAATGAAACCTGATGGATCTATTGATAAATACAAGGCCAGACTAGTAATAAAAGGTTATAGTCAAAAAGAAGGTCTTGATTATTTTGACACATATTCTCCAGTGACGAGAATAACTTCCATTAAGATGGTACTTGTGTTAGTAATATCATCCGCAACGGAAGCGATTTAAGGATCTAGATCTATAAATTACACGTAATAAAATAAACTAGATCTATATCTACAAGGGGGTTGTAGATCATACCTCTTGGATCTCAAAATCCAAGTTGAAGAACCGCAAAAGAAAGATTGCAAGAAGATGTGAAGAGCACCACGATCTTCCGTACGTGTGATCCAAGCAACTCCCGGTGGAAGGAAATTCTCGTCTCGAATCCTTCCGATATGCTACCCGGAAAATCTCCAAGATTTTCCCCTTATTCCCCTTGGCCGAAAAAATTCACCTTCTCCTCTCTAAGAGGTGTAGGTCGAAAAAATTGTTGTGTATAAGGCTTGGGAGAACTCTCTTTATATAGAAGAGTAAAACTTAGCCTCCAAGGATTTAATAATTAATACAAAATCAATTATAATAGTCCCATTAAATAAAAGATAATCCCATAATATTCTAGAACAAATCTAGAATAATATTTATCTTTATTATTTACCATAAATATTTATCCAATAAATATTTTATGCACATGTCTTATTAATACACAAGAAAACTAATTTCTTGTTCCATAAAACATCACTTGGGGCGAAATTTATCACTTGTGACCTAGTCACAATATATTTCGGCCATACACACCATTTGGGCCAAGATTATGAAAAATGTCTTTTCCACATATTTAATTATTTAGCCCAACTAATTTAATAGTCCACTAAACAATTAATTCACATATCGTTTTAATAAAGTCCAACAAGAACTAAATTAATATTATTAGGATTCGACGTCCGAGAATAGCTATGCTATATTAGGAGGCACGTCGGGGACCATGGACTAATAATCAGCGGCTCCGATAAATCAAATAAATAATTATCTTACGAACGTAATAATTATATTTGATAAATCAATCACAGGAATATGCCACCATAATCCCGTGATCGCACTCCTCCGATTATAAGATTATATTTATCTCCTCACGAGAATAATAATAAGCGTCCATTGATATAATCATTACATATGGATTAATCCTCCATAGATCGTTCATTCTAAATCGGGAAGTTACCGTTAACCCTTTCTAGAACCTCTTATCCTTATTTACCATTAACCCCCTAGTGATCAATTAATTCATACATCTCACTTGGTAGCTAATCGGTGTAATATGAACTCCATGGATCGATCGCCTAGGATTAACAAATAAGGGAACTGTCTATCTACTTCCGTAAATGGAAGGAATGGATTCCGTATCCGTGATAACATAGACTACTCACTCAATCCAAGACAATGCCAAGATGGGGTAATTCGGACCACGTACTCGGTGTAATCCTTAACCGTCAAGTCAAACTTCATACCGATTCAAGCAGCTTGACTCGTGATCACCTCGGATTAAGATATATCCATAAATATGATCATCCATTGATTCGATAAGAATTCTCAATTACGGAATTATATCGTGAACTCTAATCAAATCGGTCCAGCCCTATATGATATATCTATCATATATAAATGCCCCATTAGGTTCTCTTAACCGAAAGTCCGGATAAGACAATCACACCTATTGTGTTCTGGGCGCATTAATAGCACGTTAAAGGAGAGACCCGATACTCTCGATTAACTTCACTACGGGCTAATTGTATTTTAAGTACATCTTCACTAACTCAATCCTCCTATGTATATCCCATACACTGAGTTAAGTGATTACATAAACGATATACTTAGGGTTTTCTGTAGTGTAATTACTATTGTCACATCGGTGAATATGAGAATAATAAATATGAATAATAATATCATTTCATTTATAAAATAAAACAATTACAAAATTGTCTTTCGGGCATCACACCTAACAATCTCCCACTTGCACGAAAGCATGTGATTAATTGTTTTAGAGCACACCCTATTATTTAAAATACAACAAACTACATCTCCCACTTGCTCTAAAGCAATGGAGACCCATCCCGTATTCTAGTACCCATTAAGCATATCATAACCATTTCAGATTCCAAAATACACTCCGAGTATGCCGTCGTAGGATAGGTCAGTGACTCGGGGAGTACCTACATCTAAATGTCATGGGTCTTAATGATTAGTCGTGTTGTCGGCTCGAGACGATCCGTAGAATCGAAACGTTACCGGTCCATCTAATCATGTGGTACTTAGTAAACACCGAGCCCGAGATCGACTTAACGATCATCCTCAATCCGACTTAAAGTCAAAATCGTTGTATCACACATATCCAAGTTCACACATGAATATGTCCGCATATTATTCCTCGTTCTCTTCAAGATACTAAAGGACATACTAAACTTGCTTTGTTAACCGCCGAATCTAAGATTCGATCAAAGTTGACGTTCAATAACCCGACCATCTCTTACTAGAAAGAGAATCTATCCCATTTCTCTTGATCCGAAGATTTAGAGAGTCATTCCCGAGGCATAGGGTAGAACTTCCTCGTTGAATGTTGCATACACGGATGCATCATCTTAACCAATAAGATGGATGGGAAACCGAAGGATCGATCCTAATGAATTCGACCCAGTCAAACTCTTTAGGATGTTGTCCAAATCTCTTGTTGTAGAGAATTGTGGCATTGTCGTATTTCGACTTCGTATAACACACCCATGTTGATTCCAACTCGGTGCAAAGTGTTATCCTTCACAAACACTAATATATGTATATATTTACTACTGTACTAAAATTGATATCCAGTCTACAAAAGACTTATCAATATTCTGGTCAAATCCACATATTGTAGAAATATATGACTTCCAATGACCGAGAGGTTTGCTTTTTATCCACAAAGGACATAAGCCTTGACAGTCAGTTCAGAAGGCAATACCCTTCTGTTTTGAATGAATCCAGACTCCGTTTGTTTGGCAAGAAAGTCTCAGGGAATCACCCCTATTTTCTTTTGAACGAAATTATGCAATACTAAGTGGTAAGAGAGTTCAAGGTCTGATTAACTCTCTACTTCTTAGGGAATTACCCCTAGACCACTCAATCTTTGCTCTGAAAGATAAACTTTCCTATTCATTCTACTCTTTTCCATGTAGATCCAATTACTCCCCCTGGGCCTGAGACGCTCAGGTGGTTCTACAAGAGCATGAACAGAACTGGAGTTCCGAACTCCCTTCACAGGGTTATGGCTATTAAACCAACCTCTATTATCAGAATCCTATACTACTCACAAAAGAGCCATAGGTCATCAATCGATCATCAGACTACAAAGTCTGCAGAACCCGTAATGGGTAATGGATAAACCATACTCCCACTACATTCTGGGTGGATAGAAATTCTGATCTAGTTTAGTAGTATTTAGTGTTATCACCAACAACCGATGTTGGATGTGGTCTGATTTTAATCGCTTAGTAACTACCTTGAGTAAACGTACTTCAAGGTTCAAGGTTTTGTCGTTCATGGACTCTATCGAAAGGATGCAACAATATAATCGTCCCTTCCCGATTTCAACAATCCTATATCTAACCTTTATACTCAATAGTTTAAAAGATATAGCACGAATGGTCATTGACCGAACGTATGCACGAAATTCCCGCCTTACCTTCAAGCACCGTGTGCTAAATGCTTATATTTACGGAAGTGGGGTGAACCGAATCCACACCTTATCCGTAAATTCCAAAGCATATTCTAGGTAGACTTCTCGGTCTTACATTTCAATGTAAACCGTTATTTCGCTTCCAATATCTTTATTGAGTTAAGCAGTGTATTGTAGCACATATAAAAACTATATAAGGCAATTTAACGGTTTCTCACTTAGTGAAAGCATTTCACTATGAGGCAGGCCGAGCATCAGTCCCTAGGACTATATGATGGCCCATTTCTGAGTATAGAATACTCTATCTCGTTGAAAACAGAGAAACCTCAAAATATTTTGGATAAACTTACCGGAGTGATTGAATAGTTATCAGACAATAAGTCACTACTCGGAAGCTCCTACTAGCTTGTATCTTTCATCAGACCCCGAAGGTCGTCATGAACAAGCTATGTT
This sequence comes from Gentiana straminea, assembly GCA_036785695.1. NCBI lineage: Eukaryota > Viridiplantae > Streptophyta > Magnoliopsida > Gentianales > Gentianaceae > Gentiana > Gentiana straminea. The sequence goes on along the minus strand of JAVUPR010000345.1, from coordinate 1,582,041 downwards.
ACTTCTTTATAACCATTATCCTTTCCCGATTGAAATGGAACTTAGTCATTGAACCTTTGAGACAATATAACCAGACTGGGAGAAAGGAATCACCCCGAGCCGCCTTCGTGTCTTGTCTTTTAGGGACTATGCACTAACTATGGAATATGAAGAAGCGTTTATCTAAATATAGAAACCAATTGCTTTTAACAGTTCTTAAGATGTGTTTTATATACATATTTCAGCGAGCTTCTAAGTGGTTTTGACTTTATCAAACAAAAGTCCGAGTCTTGGATTCGTACTACAAATGGTATATTCACTTTCTATACGACAAACAAATTATCGAATAGAAGGTAAATCCTTTCGTTCCAACGAATCTTAAACATAAAATAATTTTTCCGTGATATCCAAGGATTGAATCCGAGATTCATTTCCTTATATCACTCCCACTATTCTAGCTAAAATTAACTGCCCGTTGTTTACTCTTTTAATCGTTAAATGCACTGCTACCTTGTTCTTCCAAAGAACTTAGCTCGAGAAAATCTCCAAGGATTCATAGGTTGGTGATCCAAAATCACTGTCCTTATCCTATGATTTTCACTTAATTAATTTTTCGGTTCAAATTAAAGTTTTCTCGCCTTTAGATGACTAACACTTTTAGACAGATTCTCCCATTCTTGACTTTCCGTGAATGGAAACAGTCTTGAACCAGCGGTTCGTTTGAGTAGACACTACTCTTGAACCGTGGGATGTCTATGTCGAGTGTTACTCGTCGGGACTTCTCGGATTTTCTAATATACCAGAAAAAAAACAAATCATAACATTAAAGCTCCCACTAGTTTATCGGTTCCAAATACCGTCTAACGAGCAATGCTTTATGATTTTCCAATTTTTTCGATTAAAAAATCTTTCGTACATAGTTCCAATGTTTCCAACAAAACAATAAATCATAGAACTCCCACTAGTTCATCGATTCCAAATATCGTCCAACTAGCGACATTTCATGACTTTCTGGTTTTTCAATTAGAACGGTTACGTGTGTAGTCAGTTACACTTTTCTAATGCTCTAGAAAAACAACAAATCATAAAGCTCCCACTAGTTCATCGATTCCAAATATCGTTCAACTAGTAACACTTCATGATTTTCCGATTTTTCAATTAGAAAATTACTCATGTAATCACTACACACTCAAAATTCACTAGAAGAATTTCAAAGTCCGAAATCACCTTTGATCAAACTAAGTTTGTCTTCCGTTTGACACGAATGACATTAGTGACATACCTATATGTCACTGGTTTTTAAAAGACTTAAGAGAAAATATCTCTTTCGAAAAAATAATTGCATTATCGATTAACTAGTTCAACGTCCTAGTTACTTTCCACTTTTTAACGAAGTCAATACTAGTCAATTATACATTTTAAAGCAATTTAGTAAGGGATATAATGCTGTAAATAAAATGACATATATTAATTCAAATTTAACACTACTATATAGGTTTATTTTAGGAATTGTAAACTAAAAGATAAGTCTACTCTACCATTCCAAGGTTTTAACCTCGCATCTCAGTGCCGCCGTAGGGTAGGTCAAAGAGATGACGGTTAAATCGAGACAATCTCATCAATGAATAACTTGTGAGAATCAAACATCCCACGAGAATCGAACATCCCTTTATTCATTGACTACCTTCCTTTTTTAGCCTAGATATTACGAAAAATATCCTTTATGAGTGTGACCTACTATATCGGATCTCTTAGGTACGCCCCGAGTGTGCCGTCGTAGGATAGGTCGGTGACCCGACGAGTACCCAGAAATCCTATCCTTTCGGAGACCAAGCCATGAATGTTGATAGGGGTGAACACCATCCGTAGGGGGACGAAATCAAAGCGCCGCGAGGCGCACCCTTCTCTCACTTACTTGTATCTATAGTAGAGGTCGTGGGGTTGGCTGTCGCCTCCCCCGCTCCCACTCAATATTTTGGAAGTGGTGGTGGGTTAACTAACCACGTCTTTTTGATGTTAACATAAAAACTCAAAAAATCAAGGATTCCGAATGGTGTCGGTAACGTAGGCAAGCCTACCCGTCCTATTCGTTGGAACATATGTGACAGTCGGACGAAGTCGGGTCAAGAGAGCCCCATTGAGATAAGAAGGAATCACCCCTCCGCTCGCTGGTGTAGCTTAGTCTTGCCGGACCCCCGTGCATACATCACACTAGGAGGGTTAAGTCGGTCGAGCCTAGCTGAGTTGACCACCCAACCTATAGGCGAACCGTTTTTATCCAAGATTTATTGTTCTTTTACTATCATTCAATCTCGTAGACACTACGAATCGAAAACGTGATCTCGTTTGGGCTTTTAAGGCGGTTCACCGAGAACACACACCGAAAAGGCTTAACGATTTCATAACCCGTCCTCGGATCTTTAATTAGTTACTAAATTAATTAATTACCACGTATTAATTAAATTTTAACTAATTACGCGAGTTTGTATACATGCCTATTTTAATTACCAAAATTAAAATTCTACATATATGAATGGAGTGGATTTATGATATGATGCATGTCATGGCAATTCCGATTTTATATCTATTTTATGATCAAACACATAAAAAATAAATTGCGGAAAATTTAAACACCGAGATGGATCGTTGGAACCTCCGACTAACCTATTTTCTAAGGAAAAGTAAAAAAAATTAATCTAAGTCTTCAAATCTCGATCTTCGATCTTGATCTTGAAAACTACCGGATCTTCAAAACTTCGATCTCTACACGAACCACGAACGACGAGGGAGGAGACCGTAATATACCAATATATTATAAAATATATCTATATTATCAAATTGTTTTATAAAAAAAACTTTTTTTTTGTTTTTTTTTTTAATAACATCCCTCGGCCAAGTATGAAAAAAAAAAAAAAAAAATTTTTCTCTTTCTTCACACGGCACCAAAACCCTAAATTGTTTTTTTTTTTTTTATTTTAAATTTGTGCATGCCTTTCGGCCATGCAAATTAGGTAAACAAAAAATTACTGTGACCTAAAACAAAAGTTGCCGTATGAAAAAAAAAAACAAATTGCCGCCGATGAAGAAATAAAAAATAAACAAATCGGCCTCATCCCGTTTTACCTTCTTGATGATCTTCAATACCATGATCTTCGTCATTTCGAACCCGGAACAAAAAAAAAATAAAAATACAAAAGTTACTACCTTTTACAATTTTTCGTAAGACATAAAATAAATTACACATCCTATGCTCAATTGATGCTAATCAAAAGAGCTACAAAATAGATCTACGGGTAAACAATACCAACCCCAATCCATCTTTTCAACCACGACATTCATAACATAAAAAAAATAAACAATTTTCGGCCCCCTTTTTTTTTTTAAAAAAAAATTTTGGGACAAAAAATCTACATGTTTACCACTCCTAGATCTAATATTTTATACGTATAAATATAGATCACCATGGCGACTGATACCACTGTTAGTAATATCATCCGCAACGGAAGCGATTTAAGGATCTAGATCTATAAATTACACGTAATAAAATAAACTAGATCTATATCTACAAGGGGGTTGTAGATCATACCTCTTGGATCTCAAAATCCAAGTTGAAGAACCGCAAAAGAAAGATTTCAAGAAGATGTGAAGAGCACCACGATCTTCCGTACGTGTGATCCAAGCAACTCCCGGTGGAAGGAAATTCTCGTCTCGAATCCTTCCGATATGCTACCCGGAAAATCACCAAGATTTTCCCCTTATTCCCCTTGGCCGAAAAAATTCACCTTCTCCTCTCTAAGAGGTGTAGGTCGAAAAAATTGTTGTGTATAAGGCTTGAGAGAACTCTCTTTATATAGAAGAGTAAAACTTAGCCTCAAAGGATTTAATAATTAATACAAAATCAATTATAATAGTCCCATTAAATAAAAGATAATCCCATAATATTCTAGAACAAATCTAGAATAATATTTATCTTTATTATTTACCATAAATATTCATCCAATAAATATTTTATACACATGTCTTATTAATACACAAGAAAACTAATTTCTTGTTCCATAAAACATCACTTGGGGCGAAATTTATCACTTGTGACCTAGTCACAATATATTTCGGCCATACACACCATTTGGGCCAAGATTATGAAAAATGTTTTTTCCACATATTTAATTATTTAGCCCAACTAATTTAATAGTCCACTAAACAATTAATTCACATATCGTTTTAATAAAGTCCAACAAGAACTAAATTAATATTATTAGGATTCGACGTCCGAAAATAGCTATGCTATATTAGGAGGCACGTCGGGGACCATGGACTAATAATCAGCGGCTCCGATAAATCAAATAAATAATTATCTTACGAACAAAATAATTATATTTGATAAATCAATCACAGGAATATGCCACCATAATCCCGTGACTGCACTCCTCCGATTATAAGATTATATTTATCTCCTCACGAGAATAATAATAAGCATCCATTGATATAATCATTACATATGGATTAATCCTCCATAGACTGTTCATTCTAAATCGGGAAGTTACCGTTAACCCTTTCTAGAACCTCTTATCCTTATTTACCATTAACCCCCTAGTGATCAATTAATTCATACATCTCAGTGGTAGCTAATCAGTGTAATATGAACTCCATGGATCGATCAGTTTCTAGGATTAACAAATAAGGGAACTGTCTATCTACTTCCAGAAATGGAAGGAATGGATTCCGTATCCGCGATAACACGTACTACTCACTCAATCCAAGACAATGCCAAGATGGGGTAATTCGGACCACGGACTCGGTGTAATCCTTAACCGTCAAGTCAAACTTCATACCGATTCAAGCGCTTGATCGTGATCACCTCGGATTAAGATATATCCATAAATATGATCCTCCATTGATTCGATAAGAATTCTCAATTACGGAATTATATCGTGAACTCTAATCAAATCGGTCCAGCCCTATATGATATATCTATCATATATAAATGCCCCATTAGGTTCTCTTAACCGAAAGTCCGGATAAGACAATCACACCTATTGTGTTCTGGGCGCATTAATAGCACGTTAAAGGAGAGACCCGATACTCTCGATTAACTTCACTACGGGCTAATTGTATTTTAAGTACATCTTCACTAACTCAATCCTCCTGTGTATATCCCATACATTGAGTTAAGTGATTACATAAACGATATACTTAGGGTTTTCTGTAGTGTAATTACTATTGTCACATCGGTGAATATGAGAATAATAAATATGAATAATAATATCATTTCATTTATTAAATAAAACAATTACAAAATTGTCTTTCGGGCATCACACCTAACAACTTGCTATAGCCGCTTTGTGTAATTTAGAAGTACATCAAATGGATGTGAAAAGCGCTTTCTTAAATAGATATTTAGAAGAAGAAATCTACATGGAACAACCTGAGGGTTTTTCTAGTCCAGGACAAGATAAGAAAGTGTGTAAATTGGTTAAGTCATTAGATGGCTTAAAACATGCACCAAAACAATGGCATCAAAAGTTTGATCATGTTATGCTTGAAAAAGGGTTCAAAACCAATGAATGTGATAAATGTATTTACATGAAAGAAACAAAAGATGGCTATGTCATCTTATGTCTTTATGTGGATGACATGCTGATAGTTGGTAGTAATGATAAGATGATCAAATCTACCAAAGATATGTTAAACGCCAGATTTGAAATGAAAGATATGGGTTTAGTAGAGATGATATTGGGAATTAGAATTACAAGTAATTCTAATGGTCTCATTTTGAGTCAATCTAATTATATTGATAAAATCCTGGAAAAATTCAATAAAGATGACTCAAATGAAGCTAGAACTCCAATAGATCAAAGTCAAACTTTGTTCAAAAATAAAGGTGAGGGTGTATCTCAATTAGAGTACGCAAGGATCATTGGAAGTCTAATGTACTTAATGAGTTGTACTAGACCGGATATCGCTTACACTGTTTGCAAGCTAAGTAGATATACTAGTAATCCGAGTCATGAACATTGGAAAGCTATAGTGAGGTTACTAAGATACTTAAGATATACTCGTAAGTATGGCTTTCACTATACAAGAGAACCAATTGTTATAGAAGGATATACTGATGCAAATTGGATTTCAGATTCAAAGGATTCAAAATCCACAAGTGGCTTTGTATTCACGTTAGGCGGTGGAGCCGTGTCTTGGAAATCTTCCAAACAAACCGTGATAACCAGATCCATAATGGAATCTGAGTTTGTAGCATTGGATAAATGTGGGGAAGAGGCAGAATGGTTGCATCAATTCCTAGAGGATATTCCTCAATGGCCGAAGCGAGTGCCAGGAATATGTATTCACTGTGACAGTCAATCAACGATTGGAAGAGCACATAATATAATGTATAATGGTAAGTCTTGGCACATACGCCGAAGACATAATTCCATTAGACAACTACTCTCAACTGGTACGATTACCTTAGACTATGTTAAGTCAGAGGATAATCTTGCGGATCCGCTAACCAAAGGGTTAAATAGAGAGGTAGTTGCTAAATCATCAAGAGGAATGAGACTAAAGCCCATGGAATAAAACTTTTGCGAGGGAAAACCCAACCTTGTAGATTGGAGATCCCAAGATCTTGGTTCAATGGGAAAACCTAATTGCCGAAGTAAAGTCACTGTGGGGGGTAACCCTCAAGCTCATTCCTAAGATGAAGAAACAGTGAGATTGAACGAGAATAAGCTCACAGAAGAGTTTTTAATGATTTGTGTAAGAAGAATATTTTGAGAAAATTCTGAATTACAGAATCACCTATGTAAGAGAGAAGAGGGGCCGCTTCAAAGGGAATTGTGAGGGCGCAATTCTTAGAAACTCTTGCAGAACCATGCAGATGTCCACGGCCAAAATGGACATAACCGGGAGAACTAAATGTTTCTAGGTAGGTGCATTGTGGTAAAATATGTCATCGTTTACATCAACAGCAGAATAGTTCAAGGACATCGCGTTTACTAATCAGCTAGTAAAGTAAACATATCTTATCAAGGGAAGGTTCAAAGGGTCACACCTACCTATCCTATGCATTCATCTACCGCTGAACTCTCTATGTCATTCTTAGAGCTTTTTCTAGGGTTTTTACACAATTTCCATTCATGTGGGGGATTGTTGGAAAATTGATGGTTAAAATGGAATATTTTAAATGATATGTCATATTGGGCCTATTGGGCTTAAGTGTGTGAATGGAAAGTGTTATGGAAAGTAAAAATGGGAATAAGCTATTTCTCCCATATTGGTTGGAAGAAGGGAAAAAAGTCAATATTTATATGATGTTGTTTTAGTGTAGTTGGAATAAGAAACCAACTTTATACACGATCTCGCGTACGCAGGGGGGGTGCAAATCCAATCCGGATTTACCCTTTGGCTTGTGCATGCCCGCGTGTCCTGCGTATACGAATGCAGCTCGATTCGAAGGGCTCAAGATAAGGCTCGGTTTTGCAAATAAAATCTTTATTTTATTTTCCAATACTGAGATGCTGCTGTGTGAGACTGTTCCTGTTCCAACGTGTTCTTGAATGCTGAGACCTTCCAGTTCTGCTACACTTATGACATTCAATACAGATGATCAGCCTGTTCATTTCATATTCCATCAGTTTTTGCTACTCTCCTCTACTAGAGCCTATATATACTGCATCTTTTCTTCATCAGCTAACTGACAATTCTGATAACCTAAAAATCTGTTTCTTCTACCCTTTCTTATGAAACTAGAGAGTTCAAGCAACAAAGTTCTTACACAAGAAAGGTATGGTGCAACCTGTCCTTGTTAACCGTTCTATCCTGGGAGACTAACGTTCCATTGAAGCTCAAGCACTCGACGGTGAGGGGACGAATTAGTCTTAAGGAAAGTGTGTTAAACACACGGCTCGGTTTCCTTCTACTTTTAATCTGTTTCAAAACAAACTATAAGTTGTTTTGTTGTAATTTCGATTTGTTGTAATTTCTTTTTGTTGTAATTTTGCTTATTCGTTTTCTAGTCAATGTAATCAGATTGTGCCCAGTTTACTACATAGAGTGCAACACTTTCCAATGAAGATGTTCTATTACAACAAGGCTGCAATATCCATTGCAAATGATCATGTCCAACATGATAGAGCCAAACATATTGAAGTGGACATGCACTTCATTAAATAAAGTGAGAAGGCATAATTTGTATTCATTTTTCTTCCCTCGGTTCAACAGGCAGCAGATGGCTTTACAAAGGCTATGGTGAAACATGGGTTTGAATATTTTATGAGCAAGTTAGACATGATTAATATCTATGCTCAACATGAGGGCGAGTTAGACATGGCTTTGGTGAAGCATGGGTTTTTTTCCCCTCAATTTTTTTTTGAGAAAACAATAACTTTATTAATCAACATCCGCCAAACAAGCGGTCAAAACATCACCCGGGGGCGAGGCGCCCCAAGATGTCCTAGAAGTAACTGTCAAAACATGTCTAGCTAGAAGATGCACCGGGACATTCCCCATACGCCGAATAAATAAAAATGAAACTGATGAAAAACTGGATAAGAGGGTCAAGCTATCCTACAACAAATAACCCTGAGTCGTAAGGTCCTATACTGGCCGTCGGAGACGTGAAACACACGCCAAGCAATCTCTGCACCTCTAATCGTTGAATTCCCAAGTGCCTCGCCCCCTCCAGAGCCAATGAGATAGCCTTAAGCTTCATGCATTCCACCGGGTCCCCTGGATCAAAATGATACGAGAAGGTGTGAAGAACTGCCCCATGAGAATCTCAAAAAATAACTCCCACCCCTGCTCCCGTCTCGGTAACTGACGCATCCATATTTCTTTTTATCTCCACCTCCGAAGGCTTCACCTATTTATCCGGCAAGTGCTGGACCGAGCCCTGCGCCCTATATGTCTCCAAAGACACCACATACTCGGCCGATGCTGCTACAGATCGTGTACATACGGCAGAAACATAAACAGCCTGATCATCAAACATTGCAGAAGATCGCACCTTCCAAATCCCCCACATAAGCCATAAAAATCTCGCAGCATCCTGAGCACCCTGATCCTCGAGAAACCTCATAAAGAAATCTACAAAAGTGGCAGAACGGAGGTGCCCCGATACCCTATGAAATGGTGACACCTGCCAGATTCTATCCGCCATCTCACATTCGAAAAGTACATGCCGTAGCGTTTCCATTGTCTCTCCACAAGCCAAACGGACACCATCCCCCATATTCCCCATGTGCAGCCCCTGGCCAATAGCGAGACAATCATTAAGGCAGTACCACAAGAAATGCTGAATACGAGGCTGCACAGGGAGCTGCCAACAGCTCCTCCAAATCCTGCTCTCCCCCACCGAAGTAGTCGGCCCAACCACAGATGCTGGTCGGTAGAGTATAAGGCCAGGAAGTACCCTGAGCGAACAATATAAACTCCCTAACGATCGTGGTGCCAAATCCGCCGATCCGGGTGCTCTCCTGGGGAAATAGTGGTGCCCAAGATATCATCAGACTCCCAAGGATGAAACAATTGCTGAACCCGTTGTACATTCCACACCCTGGAGTTGGGAGTAAACAAGTCCGAAACCTTAGAATCAGTTGGAAGCTCATGTCCTGCAAAAGGAATACGGAACGAAGGCAGACGACTAGTCTAGGCATCATGAAAAACAAACACCGACTCTGTAACGCCCCTTTCCCGGACACCGAGTCCTTATCCGGAAAGAGCGCTCGGCACAAATATTATCAAATAAATTCAATAATATATGTAAGCCTTACGTCATACCTCAGAACTAAAATGACGCGGAAGACAAAACGACTCGGGAAAAAGCAAAAGACAAAAGATCGAACACACGGTTTTCAATGCTGTAAATCTAAATCCAATAAAGAATACTAAACCAACCAACATTCAAATCCGAAAGAACTCAAATGGAACTAATCCAAAAGAAAGACAACATTGTTTGAAACTAAGTCAACAACATCATTGAAAGAATCAAAAGTAAAAGAACTAAGTCTTCAAGAGCTCCATCTCACACATCCTCGTCAAAGAACTCATCAGCATTAGCAACCTGTTCATCTTCTTTGGGGAAAGATAAAGACAAACAAAAAGTAACGGGGTAAGTACATAAGTACTTAGTAACGCGTAGAAGATCGTACAACGTCAGTCTCATAAAAGAAATAAAATCAACGCCATCTTTTATTAATTCATTCCGTTATTAACCCTAGCTAACTATCATATTATGTTCATACCATAACATGAGGTTCCAAAGGTATCTAGCTTAGCTCAAGTTTGTTACATCATGAATAAAAAGGGCACTACGCCTAGTAATAGGATGTACTAGGACAACTCGGTGCAACCTACTTAGAGACACGCTCCAGTAGCCCCGGGAATATCTGAGTCCCGATAATGTGATAACCGGCAGAATGTACCAGACGCTTTATCTAGACAATCGATTGACCGGCGTGGGTACAGTCTACTTTGTCTGGCCAGAGAACACATTGCGATATTGTACTATGCCTTACCAAGCATTGCATGATGTTTAAGATTATTAATCTAGCACATATGTTTGATTAGATGTTTAACTAGCCACCTAAGTTGATTCACACAAAAGGCTCACCTAACAGTCTACTCCCTCTTCCTAAGACCACTAGACTCTAACAAAACCTAGCACATACACAGACATCGATAAACCCTAGCTTATCGAAGCACAAGGCAAATCCAAAGCTTTCGACGGTCCCACACTTCATCTTTTTAGGGAATTCATATGGTGCCGGAACTAAACGCATCAAAAGCTAATTCAGGGCTTTGTCACATAAGGTTAAGTAGTAAAGCATGATTATAAAGCCTGAAACCAAGCTGACATGAAAAACTATGAAAACGGAATAAACAGGTCAAACGCCCGTCTGACCCCATGTGAACGCCCGTCTGACTTGGACGTGCGTCCACCAACCCCCAGACGCCCGTCCGTGAAATTCAGCCACATACTGTATCTAAACTGACCCCTCAAACGCCCGTCCGAAATACCCCAAACGCCCGTTTGAGCTTCCGCTACCGCGGACGCCCGTCTGCCCTTACGCACGCCCGTCCGCCCGGGGTTTACCCGTAAAATCTGCAACTGCGTAAACGCGATTTCCAACCCAAATCCAACCCAAACTCCAACCAAAACAGATTCAAAACCATGAAAATAACCATACAAATTGCTCTACAACTTTATGATACCTTAATCATACGATAAGAACACCACGTTACCTTAATTTGCGAGCTACTACGATCCACGCTATCAAAGCCTTGAAAAGGTTAAACCTTTAACTCCAAACCTATACACGGTCAATCCAAAGACGATCACTACGATGTTCAAACTCGAAAACGCAGCTTAACAACGATGATAAACAAACCCTAGTATCAAGAACGATGAGGGAATACTTACGTTAACGGATTTAGGGATTGTTGATATCAAAACGATCCTCTTCTCGCGGTGATCCTTTCTCTCTTGAGGTGTCTGCGATTTTGATCAACGGATTAACCTCGAATTTCAAAAGTCTCTCCTCTTCTTTTTTTCCAAAACTTGCGCCTCTTTCTTTAGATTATTTCTCTTTTTACGTAAAACAACAACTTGGTTAAATTTAGGATTAGTTTTCCTTTTATAATCCCAATTAAAATCTAATTACTCCTTATTAATTAAATCCAATTAATCCTTTTCCTTTTCTTTTCCTTTTTTCTTTTAATCCTTTAAAACAAAACTAAATATTCAAATTTTTCGTGAAAAGACAAGGATGCCCTTTTAGAAAAATCGGGATATTACATTCCTCCCCCCTTAAGAGGAGTTTCGTCCTCAAAACTAGATCGTACCTGGTAGATGAGGGAACTCTGGGAACTCGTTGAACATGTCCGCTTCCACTTCCCAAGTGGCTTCCGTCGGTGCATGATTGCTCCATTGCACTAACACTAACGGGATCACTCGCCTCTTTATCATCTTTTCCTTCCTATCCAGAATCTTTATCGGCTTCTCCACGTATGAAAGATTATCTTGCAAAACTTCCGGATCAATCTCAGATTCCACGTCCACTTTAGATAGTCACTTCCTAAGCATCGATACATGGAAGACATTGTGGACTCTAGACATCGATTCTGGTAACCGTAGTCTATAAGCCAACTTCCCAACTCTTTCGATGACATCAAAAGGTCCTATGTACCTTGGACTTAGCTTTCCTTTCTGTCCGAACCTCTTGACACCCTTCATTGGAGACGCTCGAAGGTAAACTCTATCCCCGACATCAAACTCTAGCGGTCTTCTTCTAACATCGGCCCAACTCTTTTGACGATCTTGAGCGGCTTTCAGATTCTTCCTTATCACCTCGATCTTCTCCTTGGCTTGCTGAACCATCTCCGGCCCTGTGATATGTTTCTCTCCCACTTCATCCCAATAAAGTGGAGTTCTACACTTCCTACCGTACAAGGCCTCAAAAGGTGGCATTCCCAAACTAGCATGGTAACTATTGTAGTAAGAAAACTCATCCAAATTGAGGTAATCTATCCATGATCCTCCGGCATCCAAAACACAAGCTCTAAGCATATCCTCAAGAGTCTGAATTGTTCTCTCTGACTGCCCATCCGTCTACGGATGAAACGTTGTACTCAAATCGGTCTTCGTCCCAAAAGCTTTCTGTAAACCCTTCCAGAAGCGACTGATAAATCTGCTATCCCTGTCGGATACAATAGATAAAGGCACACCATGAAGATTCACTATATGGTCGATATACATAGTAGCGAACTTTTTTATAGGCATGTCCACTTTACATGGCAAGAAATGGGCTGATTTTGTAAGTCTATCCACGATCACCCAAATCATGTCATGACCGCCCTTAGTCTTAGGCAAACCGGTGATGAAATCCATCGTGATATTCTCCCATTTCCATTCCGGTACCTCCAAGGGTTTCAACAAACCTCCTGGTCTTCTGTGTTCTGCTTTCACTCTCTCGGCATGTATCACATCTTGCCACAAACTCGCGATCCCTAACTTCATACCAGGCCACCAATATCTCTCCTTGAGATCTCTATACATTTTAGTGGCTCCTGGATGTACCGCAAAAGCAATCTTATGAGCTTCATCCATAACCTTCTCTCTTAGGCCATCCACATCGGGCACACACAAACGGTCTCCATACCAAAGATGACCACTCTTGTCCAACTGATAACCCACTATAGGTTTCTCTCGAGCTACTCGCTTCAAATTAATCAACACAGGGTCTTTATCTTGCTTAGCCCAAATCTCATCTAGCAAATCTGACCTTGCCATCAATGGCGCCAAATTCTGAGCTTCACCCTTCCTTTCAATCACTTGAATCTGCATCCTATCCAACTGATCCACAACTTCTTGCAAGGTAGTGATAGCATTAACCGCTCTCCGGCTAAGTGCATCAGCTACAACATTCGCTTTACCCGGGTGGTATTGAATGTCCAAGTCGTAATCTTTCACGAACTCCAACCATCTTCTTTGTATCATGTTCAGATTCTCCTGAGTAAAGAAGAACTTAAGACTCTTATGATCCGTGAAGATCCTTGCCTTGACACCATACAAATAGTGTCTCCAAAGCTTCGAGCAAAAACCACCGCCGCCAAATCCAAGTCGTGTGTAGGGTAATTCTTCTCATGCACCTTTAACTGCCTAGATGCATAAGCAATTACCTTTCCTGATTGCATCAAAACACAACCCAAACCTTGACCCGATGCATCCGTGTATACATCATAGTTATCAAAAACTTCCAGTAATGCTAACACAGGTGCTGTGGTCAACTTTTCTTTCAGAGTCTGAAAAGCTTCCTCACATTCATTGGTCCACTCATACTTAACGTTATTTTGAGTAAGCCCTGTGAGAGGTGTAGCTATCTTAGAGAAATCCTTTACAAACTTCCGGTAGTACCCAACTAAACCCAAGAAACTTCTTATCTCCGTTACTGATGTCGGTCTAGGCCACTTAGAAACGGCTTCTATCTTTGCTGGATCCACCTTAATACCTTCTCCAGAAATTATATGCCCAAGAAAACTAACCTGGTCCAACCAAAAGTCACACTTAGAAAACTTGGCATACAATTTGTTCTCCTTTAAGGTCTGTAGAACTATCCTTAGGTGTTCTTCATGTTCTTTCTCATCCTTAGAGTATACCAAGATATCGTCTATGAAAACTATCACAAACTTATCGAGATAAGGCATGAAAATTCTCTGCATCAAGTCCATGAACTTTGATGGAGCATTAGTGAGTCCAAATGGCATGACCAAAAATTCATAATGTCCATATCTTGTACTGAAGGCTGTCTTAGGTATATCTGACACCTTGATCTTTAACTGATGATAACCGGACCTAAGATCAATCTTAGAGAACACCTTCTTACCTTGCAACTGACCGAACGATCGTCAATCCTTGGTAAAGGATACTTATTCTTGATCGTCAGTTTATTCAACTCTCTTGTAGTCGATGCACAAACGCATACTCCCATCTTTCTTCTTCACAAACAAGACCGGTGCTCCCCACGGCGATGTACTTGGCTGGATGATGTTTTTCTCTAGCATCTCCTTAAGCTGAGTTTTCAACTCTTTCAACTCCGCTGGTGCCATCCTATAAGGTGCTTTAGCCACTGGTGATGCTCTTGCAATCAATTCAATCTCAAACTCTATGGCCCTATCAGGCATATGTCCTGGCAAATCTTCCGGGAAAACTTCGAGAAAGTCCTTAACTACACGAGTCTCTCCTAACTCGGGCCTATGCTTTTCCTTATCTAATGCATAAACGACAAAACCCTAGCAACTCTTCTTCAAAGCTCTTAGGGCTTTAACTGCTGAGATAATCGGATGATGACCCTTGCTAGGCTTGTATACGTTACCCTGAAACGTCTTAGCTGATTTCCCTGGGGCCTTAAAGATCACCCTCTTACCTCTACAATCCTAGTAGACGTAATTCTTGGACAACCACTCCATACCAGGATAACATCAAAGTCTGAGAAATCCAACACTGTCAAGGCATGCTGGCACTTGTAAGTCCCAACTCTAATGTCAACTTGGGGTGTGACTTGAGCACATCTAGTAACTCTGCCCAAAGGTGTGGTTATACTCAAAGGTCTCTCTAATTCCTTAAGGGGTAGGTCCAACTTCTTAGCTATCTTAGAGGAAACAAAAGTCCCAGAAGCTCCAATATCAAACAGAGCTGAAACTGCTAGATTATCTATGATTATGGTACCTAACAAGTGAATCAATTTAAGTACAAATATATAATATCATATGCGTGCTATATCATATTAAATATCTATATTAAACACAAACACTGAAAAGTACCTGTCACCACAAGGTCATCTAACTCTTCCTGTTCTGCATCCGCTGCAAAGACACGAACTGGTCTGCTACCCATAGCACGATTACCCTGCTGGTTACCTCGTCCTCCTGCCTGATTACCTTGAGAGAGCTTCTTAGGACACGCCCTCGAGTAATGTCCCACTTCCCCACAGTGGAAACAACTCAAGCTACCTGCCATGCACTCTCCTGTGTGTGTCTTGTTACACTTAGCACAAACCGATGGTGTCCCACTTGCTGAACTCTTCGTGGCCGGATTCCATGTCCTCTTAACATTCCGCTGCGGTGCTCCTCTGTTACTTCCCTGATAATTCGAGAAAGACCTCTTATCCCCAACTACAACCGTCTGTCTGTTGGCAAATCTCTCCGCAATCAAAGCTCTATCCATGACGCTTGCCATGCTGGTAGGTCTATCTCCTAGCATGCCCTTTGCCACTTCATGTGACAATCCTTCCATGAACTTGTCAATCTTCTTCTCTTCACTCCTCATGATTTTAGGGTAGAATCTGCCCAACTCATGGAATTTCTGGGAGTACTGAGTCACCGTAGTGTATCTTCCTTGTTACAAACTCAGAAATTCATTAGCCTTTGCATTCTGTGCTGTTCTAGGAAAGTATTCCTTGTAGAATAGGTCCTTAAACACTGCCCAATCCGTGATTCTCGGATTAACCTGCTCATAAGCTTCCATCCAACTTTCTGCATTCCCTGCCAACAAGGATATGGCTAAATGAGCCCACTCAGATTCTAGAGCCTTCACATTCCTGCACGTCCTCTCAAACCCACGAATCCATAAATCTGCTGCTGCTGGCTCAACATTGCCAAAGAATTCTGGCACCCTGTGCTTCTTCATTTTATCATACCAATCCACTTGTCTGTCGTAGCCCCCAAACTGATGATGTTGTACCGGCTGCTGAACTGGTGGAGCATTCTGATATTGTGGTTGAGGCTGCTGAACCTGCTGTTGGGGGTGAGTCTGCTGCGGATAGGTGTAGCCAGGTGCTACAAAAGTATCAGATCTAGGCGGTGGTTGAGGTAGAACCGTTGGCTGAGGTGTAAAACTTAATGGTGTGGAGGAAAACACTGATGCCTGTGGTCGACTGAAAAACTGACTAGTCAGTGGCACAGACGCTTGCTGGGGTTGCACATAGATGGTTGGGAAAGTACTCACCGGTGGATGAGAAAGTCCTGGTCCTGTCCAGCTTGTGGTCATTGGAGGCACAGGCACTCCTGATGTTACTCCTGCTGAAGTGGTGATAACCGGTATGCTAGGGTTAAACCGTGAAGGACCCCCTTGTTCCACTCTTCCCCTAATGATGATATCTGGTCCTTGGTTCACCCCACGCATGATGTTGCTCACAACGGGGTGTTAACTTGAGAAACTATAGGGCCCTGGGTAGTTAGTCCACTTCTTCTCCTTCTCGGAATCATAACCCCGGTAAATCCTGCCTCAGTGCTACCCGTCTGGGTGTTAGTCGCCGCGGTGTTATTCGTATTAGCTCCTCCTCTAGTAAGAACCATTCTGTAACCAAGAAAAGAGAGGGGTTACTAAAGCTCTAACACTTATCTTAAGGAAGAAATCAAGTCCTACACAGCAAGGAAAACCTTTCTCTCTAATACCAACTGTAACGCCCATTTCCCGGACACCGAGTCCTTATCCGGAAAGAGCGCTCGGCACAAATATTATCAAATAAATTCAATAATATATGTAAGCCTTACGTCATACCTCAGAACTAAAACGACGCGGAAGACAAAACGACTCGGGAAAAAGCAAAAGACAAAAGATCGAACACACGGTTTTCAATGCTGTAAAACTAAATCCAATAAAGATTACTAAACCAACCAACATTCAAAACCGAAAGAACTCAAATGCAACTAATCCAAAAGAAAGACAACATTGTTTGAAACTAAGTCAACAACATCATTAACAAAAATCAAAAGTAAAAGAACTAAGTCTTCAAGAGCTCCATCTCACACATCCTCGTCAAAGAACTCATCAGCATTAGCAACCTGTTCATCTTCTTTGGGGAAAGAGAAAGACAAACAAAAAGTAACGGGGTAAGTACATAAGTACTTAGTAACGCGTAGAAGATCGTACAACGTCAGTCACATAAAGAAATAAAAGCAAAGCCGTCTTTTATTAATTCATTCCGTTATTAACCCTAGCTAACTATCATATTATGTTCATACCATAACATGAGGTTCCAAAGGTATCTAGCTTAGCTCAAGTTTGTTACATCATGAATAAAAAGGGCACTACGCCTAGTAATAGGATGTACTAGGACAACTGGGTGCAACCTACTTAGAGACACGCTCCAGTAGCCCCGGGAATATCTGAGTCCCGATAGTGTGATAACCGGCAGAATGTACCAGACGATTTATCTAGCCAATCGATTGACCGGCGTGGGTACAGTCTACTTTGTCTGGCCAGAGAACACATCGCGATATTGTACTATGCCTTACCAAGCATTGCATGATGTTTAAGATTATTAATCTAGCACATATGTTTGATTAGATGTTTAACTAGCCACCTAAGTTGATTCAAACAAAAGGCTCACCTAATAGTCTACTCCCTCTTCCTAAGACCACTAGACTTTAACAAAACCTAGCACATACACAGACATCGATAAACCCTAGCTTATCGAAGTACAAGGCAAATCCAAAGCTTTCGACGGTCCCACACTTCATCTTTTTAGGGAATTCATATGATGCCGGAACTAAACGCATCAAAAGCTAATTCAGGGCTTTGTCACATAAGGTTAAGCAGTAAAACATGATTATAAAGCCTAAAACCAAGCTGACACGAAAAACTGTGAAAAACGGAATAAACAGGTCAAACGCCCGTCTGACCCCATGTGAACGCCCGTCTGACTTGGACGTGCGTCCACCAACCCCCAGACGCCCGTCCGTGAAATTCAGCCACATCCTGTATCTAAACTGACCCCTCAAACGCCCGTCCGAAATACCCCAAACGCCCGTTTGAGCTTCCGCTACCGCGGACGCCCGTCTGCCCTTATGCAGACGCCCGTCTGCCTGGGATTTACCCAGAAAATCTGCAACTGCGTAAACGCGATTTCCAACCCAAATCCAACCCAAACTCCAACCAAAACAGATTCAAAACCATGAAAATAACCATACAAATTGCTCTACAACTTTATGACACCTTAATCATACGATAAGAACACCACGTTACCTTAATTTGCGAGCTACTACGATCCACGCTATCAAAGCCTTGAAAAGGTTAAACCTTTAACTCCAAACCTATACACGGTCAATCCAAAGACGATCACTACGATGTTCAAACTCAGAAAACGCAGCTTAACAACGATGATAAACAAACCCTAGTATCAAGAACGATGAGGGAAAACTTACGTTAACGGATTTAGGGATTGTTGATATCAAAACGATCCTCTTCTCGCGGTGATCCTTTCTCTCTTGAAGTGTCTGCGATTTTGATCAACGGATTAACCTCGAATTTCAAAAGTCTCTCCTCTTCTTTTTTTTCCAAAACTTGCGCCTCTTTCTTCAGATTATTTCTCTTTTTACGTAAAACAACAACTAGGTTAAATTTAGGATTAGTTTTCCTTTTATAATCCCAATTAAAATCTAATTATTCCTTATTAATTAAATCCAATTAATCCTTTTCCTTTTCTTTTCCCTTTTTCTTTTAATCCTTTAAAACAAAACTAAATATTCAGATTTTTCGTGAAAAGACAAGGATGCCCTTTTAGAAAAATCGGGATATGACAGACTCACCATCTCCCACCCTCCATCTCATCCCACTAAGTAATAGGTCTCGCACCTCTAAAATACTGCGCCAGAGAAGGGACGGTCGAGTCCTCAATCTTTCCGCGAGAAAGGCATTTGTTTCTTTTATTATGTTAAAAGTTTTGCGGTTACGTTGTTCAGTTTATACTTTTTTTTTATTTTTTCCAACCTGTTTTATTATGTCTTGGAGGCTAAGTGTAGGTTGAAAGTTGTTAGGGTATGGCTTATTAATTTTTCTAGGTAGTGTGAGTTAAGGCTCTAGTTTTTTCCAGTTTAAAGGCTTGATCAGCCTCTTTGTATGACATAAATCAATAATATAAATAATTTTTCTGCAATCTATTTTTCAACAAAAATAGAAAAAAATTTCAGGGTTATTTCATCAAACCAAAGATAGGTAAAAGATAATTTCGATTCTTTTAGAATTCTTTCGGTAAAACTATCTCTTTTCAGTATAGTATTAGCACATGTATCGTCGTCCACTTGCTTTGTCTTTTCCGTTTGGTTTTAATTTTTTTTATTCATCTCCCCCTGGCTTTCACGTATTTATTCCTCTCCCCCTTCTTTTTACAATATGTTATAATTCCTCCCCTGGCTGTCCTCGATCTTTTCCTCTCCTCCATCTCCTCCTCTGTGCTTCCGATCTGTCATGGTGCTGGGATTGCTAAACGACATCATAATGGCTCTGTACGTCCTTGTTTCCTCACTCGCACAGATCAGCATCTGTAGGTCTGGTACGTGTCCTCATCGAATGATTGCAGTAGCTTCTCCACCTGGTCCTTTAGAAGAAACGTGTAATGGTGAGGTCTCCTCGTCGTTGCCATGGTCCCCTTCTCATCCGCCATGGCGTCTCATGTTCCAATGACTCTTACGGGTTGTACACCTCCAGCTTTCTTCTAGTTAAAAGAACAAGTCTGACCCCATGGATTAGGCAGCACCATTGTATTTCATCAGGAATGCAAGATTTGGGTTGACGTCTTAATCTAATCAATTTATTAAAATCTACGCTCTTACTGCTGTTGTTGTTATTGAGCTTTAATGTTTCTCTTTTTTTCAGTTCAGTCAAATTTGGCAACCTCATGCTCTGCAAAGAGGCCTCTTTTCTACTACTGTTTATTTATTCTTCAGTAATTTTTCAATTTCACAGCTTTACTATATGTGTTTGATTGTGCATACTTATCTCTGTATTCACTGGGCATTGTACATGGTTTGTGGTATGCATTTTATTATTATTGAGCTGAACCAAATTCTGGAAAATGTTAATTCTATGTGTTTTCATCGAATAAGGTTGTTTCAAGGAACTGCTTCAACTCCATTCATGACTTTACAAACTGTAGGGCACTTCAAATGCCATCGGAGGACATACCTCTAGCTGTTATTTGCTTCTACTACATGACACTGACTTTACATTCCCATATAGGACACACCACAGACAATTACACAGAACATGCATGGACATAGGGATTTGGAAGCTTCATATTGAAAGCTTAAGATTTATTGTCGAGTTGTTGAAATTTAGTTTTCCTTCAGGTATATATGGGATGTAAGTTTTGGAATTTTAACAATGTTATTTTTTTATGAATATTAGATTTCTTCTCTTGCTTCTCATGGACTGTGAAGTCCTAATCTCTTTGTATGATTTGAAGTTCTAACAAAAATCTCTTTTTGTTGTCCTTTTTTTTACTATTAACCAATGAGAAGATGAAGAGCTTTTGAAACTGATACATGCAGTACGACGTTTCTCTGGTATATCACTACTACTATATTCTATTTAATCTTACCTGTGTGTGTATTGGTATGTTTGGCTTATACCTGCAACTTTCTGCCAGATAGGTTTGTTATTTAGTCATGCTACTGTGCCTTGATTCTTGAATTGTGTTGACGAATTTTTTTACATAAAATTAATATAGTGTCATTTTGGTTCTGTTTCTTCTACTAAACAAGGAAAATGAAGAAGGTCGAAATCAGAATCACCGGCTGTTGCATCATTTAGAAAAACAACTCGTAGGTAATGACAATCTCCCTTAATGGGACCCTTTCCTTTATGTTGTAGCCAGCGCTTTGCCGAACCGGTTTTCTTAGAAAGGGCAGGCAATGCCCGAAGGCTGCTATCCCAATAGGCCAGCGGGCGGAAGGAGGATTTAATGCTCGACAAAGTTGGGTTCCATCATAGTAGTGGTGGACCGATTCTCGGATCGAAGAATGACCGTAGAGAGATACAGGGTCACCACTCACGAGCTTCGCACCTCTTTCTCTCAACTCGAGTCTTGAGTTCAACGGTTTTCACGTTGACGAACACCTGCACTAATAAAAACAAATGGGCAGTCTATGCCTTGAATGAATCAGTAACAACGGATTAGTGGAATGGGAGATCAAGAGACGGATAATCATAGTAGCTGGTTCACTTCTGACGATGCCTATGTATCATAAAACAAAAGGTCTATAGGTGGTTCACTTGTCTTCTGTCAACTGGTGGAATACATTGCATCAACCTGGGAGCATTGGCCGATCTGGTATGGAGAACGAGGAATAATGTGCTTGTATATTCGGGTGCAAACTTGAATATGTTTGACTACATTGATTCTGACTTATATTCAGATTAAGGATGATCGTTGGGACGATCTCAGGCTCAGTGTTTACTCATGTGATGGAGCTATAGTTTGGAGAAATCCAGCACCGCTAATTCGACTTTAATTAGTCGGATACATAGCAGCTTTCGGAGCAGCTAGAGAGGCGATATCACTTAGAATTTCCTTCCTGATCTGGGAGCAATTCCAGGTCTGGTAAGCCGATATCACTTAATTGTGCAAACAGTGAAGAGATAGCTTATAAGGATTTTCTCAGTCACTAGAGGTCAAAAGCATGTTGAGAGAGTGTACCGCCTGATTGGATGGAACAGCGACGTTTCGATCCTAAAGATCGTCTCAAGCCGACAACCTGAATGGTCAGTGTACCAAGTCGCATGGCATTTAATGTCACTCTTATGCGCTTGAAGGGTACGGTATAGAGGGATATGTCTCATCTGCTTTTAGAGCAAGTGGGAGAGTGTTGTGAATGAAATGTGAATTTGGGTGTGCTCTAAAAACAATCGTTGCTTGTCATTTCGTGCAAGTGGGAGATTGTTATGTGTGGTGCCCGAAAGACAATTTGTGTAATTGTTTTTTGATAATGAATAACAAAATTTATCTCATTACTTGTTTTGTGCTTGTAAGTAATACACTGCTGCAAACCTTAAGTATATTAGTATGTAACCACTTAACTCAGTGTATGGTTTACACGTGAGGATAGAGTTAGTGGTGATATCCTTAAATTGTTAGTCCGTGGTGAACTTAATCATAGTTTAGAGTCTCATGATTAAAACACTAATAATGCACCCAGAACACCTTAGGAAGTGATAGTCTTATCCGGACCGTCGGTAGAGGGTACCTATTGGGGCATTTATATATGATGGCATTCATATAGGACTGGACCAATTTAATCTGTATTTCTTGATATAATTCCGTAATCAAGAAATCTTATTAAATCATTAGATGATCATATATGGATTGACCTTAATCCTGAAGTGATCACAGGGAGCTGCTTGTCCCGGAGTAGTGTTTGATGTGTT
This sequence comes from Gentiana straminea, assembly GCA_036785695.1. NCBI lineage: Eukaryota > Viridiplantae > Streptophyta > Magnoliopsida > Gentianales > Gentianaceae > Gentiana > Gentiana straminea. The sequence goes on along the minus strand of JAVUPR010000345.1, from coordinate 1,559,363 downwards.
AGTTACAAATCACTTTGATATGTGATCCAAGTCACTTCTCGTTGGCACTATTCCCAGATGAGTGAGTAGTTCTGGTTTTCATAGACATGGAATCCATTCCTTCCCGCGGGAAGTAGAGAGACAGTTCCCTTATTTGGTAGCCCTAAGAAAATGATCTATCGGCCGAGTTCATATTTAGACTAATTAGCTACAAGTCAGATATGTGAACTAATTGATCACTAGGAGGTTAATGGTAAATAAGGATAAGATATTCTGAGTCGGGTTTACACAGACTTCCCACTCAGAATGGACAGTCTATGGAGGGTTAGTCCGTATTTAGTGATTATATCAATGGACGCTTATTTACTCGATGGGTTGAGTGTAAGTATATATCTATAATCGGTAGAGTTCAGTTTCGGGTTTATGGTGGCGTAATCCCGGAATTAATAATTTAAGTATGAATATTCTGTTCGATGAATATTTTACTTAATTATTGGAGCTACTGGTTATAGGTCCATAGTCCCCAACGTGGCTCATATAATACGAGTGTTTTCTTGTTATTGGGCCTCAGTGATAATTAATTGGCTGGGCTAATTAATTTATATGCGAAATATTATTTAGTTGCGCTAAATAATATAATACACAGAAAAGACATTTTTTGTGGGCCTGGGGTGATGTGTTTGGCGCCAGTATGAGGGTTTCCTCCTTGGAATAGGTTTCTCGGATGATGTCATACGGCGCAGTAATTAATTATTTATCCGTTATTTAATTAATTACAAATATATTAGATTGATCATTAATTTGATTCTAGAAGCAAAGTACCAACAAATATACTAGTTGGTAGGTCGGCAAAGTAAAAACAGATTTTCGGCAGAGTGAAGCCAGCCAAGTACCAACAAAGAAGCAATGAAGACATAAGGTCTGACTTATAACCAATGAAGCCTGTGATGACCTTGGATAAGTCTAAGTCATGTTTTAAGTAATGAAGCTCAAAGCTTAAATATGGTGTACACTGATCTCACCCAAATCAAGGATCAGTGAAGTACAAGGATTCTCCTTCAACTTAAAGAATAAAGGAAACAATAAGTCGGCAAGGCAAACTGACTTTCGGCTGAGTGAAGACAAAGCAGTAAAGGAAGATCTAAGCGGCAAAGTCAGATTGGTCACTTAACCGTTCAAAGAACAGCTGAGTAAACCTTACTCGATCAGGTTATTGAAATATGAAGAAGATACAGAAGATCAAGCATTAAATGCACAATTAATAGAGGATCAATCAAGGACGGATTTTCTGGTAAACGTTCGAAGAAAAACCCGATCACTAAAGTCAAGGAGAATATAATTAAGGGGGAATCAAGAATAAAATCAAGGATTATTCCCCTCATTAATATAGCCAACGGACCGAAATTCAAATTAAGAGTAATCAAGGCTATAAATAGAAGGCACTGACAGAAAAGAAAAAGATAGAAAAAAGAGAGAAGTAAAATGACAAAAAAAATCTGTGCAAAAACTCAGTCAAATTGAAAAGTCTTCTATCTGTGTTGAAAAGAAATATCTAGTTATCAACTCAAATCTAAGAGCTACAAATCAAATATCAAGCATTGATATTGATCAACAATTGTGTGAATTCAATTCACATAAATCAAGCAACTGAATCAGAGCCATCTGAGAAGGAGTTGTGTCTGTGATAGCTGGTGAAGGATTTGATCCCAATGAGCAGTAAAAGAGACTGCGTCACTGAAGCTGTTGCAGTCAAGGAGTGATAGTCTTGTAGATTGTGAAGATTGGGAAGTCAAGGACAATCGTACTATTGTATCTGTGAAAACAATAGTGAATTCCTCCAATCATCACATGAGAAGAGTGGATTAAGGGATTACACCACCCTGAACCACTATAAGCCTTGTGTCAATTTACTTTATGCAATTTACCTTACTGCATTCATTTAATTGCTTATATTATATCACATATTATTGATAGCTTAAACTACCATGAAATAACTTAGTAAGAAGGGACTTATCCACTGCCTAAAAGCTTTTAATCACAAGAAAAGTTTTTGAAACTCCACTATAGTCATTCAGGCCCCCCCCACCCTCTGACTATAGTTTTACCCTTCTCTGGGACCAACAATTGGTAGCAGATCAGTGTTCCTAGTATCAGAACCTGTTGAGATCTAATTTCTGGTAACAAGGAGATCACATATTTTCAAAGTAGTTTTCAAATCTGTGCTTTCTTGATATACACACATATATCTCCTATTTGTACTTATGGATTCCTCAAACTTTATGTTAAAAGTACCTGTTTTTAATGTTAACAATTTTGATGAATATAAAATAAGAATGTTGTCCCATCTTGCAGCAACTCATGAGGAGATGCTGGATGTAATTAATGATGGCCCAATCTTGATCATGACTATGGTATCCACAGGAGCAGATCAAGGAAAAGAAGTGGACAAACCCATGAAGGATTGGACCAAGGATGACAGGAGAAGAGCAAATCTAAACTTTTTTTGCAAAAGATATGATTTTGAAGACCCTAGATAGCAACATGTTCATGAGAATTAAAGATTGCAAGACAGAAAATGAGATGTGGGACAAACTGGCACTGATAAATGAAGGATCTAAAGCAGTCAAAGAAAACAAATTATCTGTTGCAAAACAGAAATTTGAAAATTTCAAAATGATGGCTGGTGAATCCATTGACCAAATGGACAACAGATTCTCAAGCATCATCAGTGAACTGCAACAGCTTGGACACACATACCCCTAGAAAGAAGTATGTTTAAAGATTTTGAGAGGCTTACCTGAAAGATGGAAGATCATAACATCGGTAATCAGAGGAACTACAAACACTCTGACTCTGATGTCCCAACTAAAAGCTCATGAATTTGAATTGAACGGTGAAGAAGGTTCTCCAGCAGAGACACAAAGAGCCAGTGCACTGATAGCACCCCAGCAAAGTAACTTTGCTGAGTGTATCAGCAAAGAAACACTAGAACTTGAAGAACATGTAGCTTTATTGGTTAAACGCTTTGACCGGTTTAGCAAAAATAAGCCATTCAAAGGGAACTCATCATCAAACAAGAGGTCAAGCTCAAACAAAGATATGATGAAAAGAGATGATGAATACAGATGCTTCAATTGCAACAAGAAAGGCCACTTCAAGGCTGATTGCCCCAAAGAAAACAATAAAGATGAGGAAAAGAAGAAGTACAAAGCATCTGAAAAGAGGAAAGGTAAGAAAGCACTCAAGGCTGAATCCAACAGTGAAAAGAATGAAGAATCATCTGATAATGACTCAGATAATAGTGATGAAGAAAACAACTCAGACAATGAAAAAGCATGTCATGTCTTATGACCAAAGAATTAGATGAAGAAGAAGGTGACAACTTAGACATTGAGAAAGCAAGTCTATGTCTAATGGCCAAAAAATCTGATTAAAATGAGGTAACATCTAGCTCTTACTCTTTATCAAATGCATCCATATCTAACACTGCACAATCTTCTATTCTCCCACTAGATCCAACAGCCCTAGTCCAAAATCTCATGACTAAATTTAATGAAATTGAGATGAATCATGAAATTCTGGAAAAGGAATGTAAGGATCTTAGAAAAGAAAATAAAAGATTGAAGGAACAACTGGACAAACTAAAAATCTGAACAAGCTGCTAAGGAGATATACTCACCTAATCAAAAAGCAGCAGAGGATAACTCATCCACTGCTAACAGATCAGCTGAGGAAATCCACCCAGCAGCTAAAAACACCACTGCACCACTAAATGCACTAGCTTACAAACCCTCAAAAAGGTTTGGATCCAGATCTGGTCTTGGCTACAACAGTCAGGATGAGATTAGAAACAATGGTCAACACAATTCTGAATCCAAGACCCACAGTGGACAAAAATTCAGAAAGGGAAAGACCATAGTCTCAACCACTCATCTTGCACCGGTGAAGTCAAGACCCAGTGCAGTGAAACATCAGACTAAATCATCATTCCAATCAACCAACAACAAAGATCTACTGAAAGGTAAAGGAAGACTTTATCCTTCAGAGGATGATTGGAATGTTGCACCTCCAAAATACAAGAAGAAACCATACCATGATATGCATCATGTGTTTAAGAAAAGTCAATCTAGACATGTTCCTGGATATATGAAGCAACAGAGGTTTCCCATTGCATACTGGAAGGTGAAAAAGGATGCAAATGCACCAAAAAGTAGAGAAAAGTATCAGAATATCTTCAATAGAAATATTAGAAGCTATTCTGCCATGCCTTATACATATGAAGTTGATAATTTCAATTATCCAAAAAGAAGATCATATGGATACACACTTGGAGTAGGAGGCATGTTTGCTAACATGTATGGACCCAAACAGTGTTGGGTACCTAAACATAATTAATTTGTTTTGTAGGATGTATGGTACATAGACAGTGGATGTTCCAGACACTTGACAGGAAACAAAGGATGGCTCACTGATTTCAAAGCTTTTGATGGACCAAAATTCACATTTGGAGGCAAAGAAAACCCTGGCAAGATTAAGGGGGAAGGCACAATACTCAAGAACAATTTGAAGATTCAAAATGTGGCACATGTTAAGGGACTTAAGTTCAATCTACAAAGCATCAATCAATTCTGTGATAAAGGCTACAATATACACTTCAACAAAGAAGGATGCAAAGTAATTCATAGCCAAACCAACATGGTAGTTCTTACAGGAAGAAGAAAAGATAACATGTATGTGTTGAATTGGAAAACAGCTAAAGGAGAAACATGTTTGTTTGTCAAAAATAAACAATCAACCAGCTGGATTTGGCATAGACAATTAAATCAACTGAATTTCAAGACCATCACCACACTATCAAAGAACAAGTAAGTTGAAGGCCTGTCTGAGATCACATTCAAGAAAGAAAATCTCTGTGATACATGTCAAAAAGGGAAACAAATCAAAAGTTCCTTTAAGTCAAAGCCCTATCAATCAACAACAAGAATTCTACATCTGTTACATATGGACCTGTTTGGACCAGTCACACCAGTAAGTGTAAGTGGTAAGAAATACACTCTAGTAGTGGTTGATGATTTCTCCAAATTCACCTGGACCATATTCATGAACAAGAAGAGAGAGACACTCAAGAAGATTCCAGATCTACTAAGAAGAATTCAAAACGAGAAAGAACTAAAGATTATAAAGATCAGATCAGATAGAGGCACAGAGTTTCTAAATGAAGTGATCAGAACTTATTGTGAAGAAAATGGAGTGTTACATCAATTATCTGCAGCAGGAACTCCACAACAAAATGGTGTAGCAGAAAGAAGAAATAGAACTCTTAAAGAAGTAGTCAGAACAAAGATTGCAGAAGCATGCCTACCAAAAAGGTTTTGGGCTGAAGCAGCAAACACAACATGCTATACACAAAACTGATCAATCATCAACAAACATCATGGAACAACTCCATATGAGATATGGAATGGAAGGATACCTAACATCTCACATTTGCACATGTTTGGATCTAAATGTTTTGTTTTGAACAAGAATCAGTTGCAAACCTTTGATGAAAAAGCTAATGAAGCAATCTTTATGGGATACTCAGACACCAGCAAGGCATTCAGAGTACTCAACAAAAGAACATTGGTGATTGAAGAATCTATACATGTAGTCTTTGATGAACCAAACACAAATGCTGAAAGTCAACAAGAACAATAAGAAGAAGCGGCACAAAGGCAAGTGTATATGAATACAACAATACCAGCCACTATTCTGAGTCACAATCTTGGAAACCAAGATGAGCCACAAGACATTACAACAGAAGGAACACCAGAACTTGAAGCTCATGTAGAACCTGAAGTTGCAGAAGTACCAAGTGAAGAACAACTTCAACCTGACCTAAATTGGCTAAGAGATCATCCTGAAGAACAAGTCATTGGAAATATTCACACAGGAGTTAGAACCAGAAGACAACTGGAGCATTTGCTAACATGTTTTCTATCACAAGTGGAACCCAAGACAATAGATGATGCAATTCAAGATGCAGATTGGATCACATCCATGCAAGAAGAACTAAATGAATTTGAAAGAAATGAAGTATGGGAACTTGTTGACAGACCAGATATGGCCAACATCATTGGAACAAAATGGGTATTCAGAAACAAGATGGATGAGGAAGGAACAGTTGTCAGAAACAAAGCAAGGCTAGTTGAAAAAGGCTATTCTCAAGCAGAAGGAATAGATTATGATGAAACATTTGCACCAGTGGCAAGACTGGAGGCAATCAGACTCTTTCTAGCTTTTGCTGATCACAAAGACTTCAAAGTCTATCAAATGGATGTCAAGAGCGTATTTCTGAATGGACTTTTGGAAGAAGAAGTATATGTGGAACAACCTCCTGGTTTCCAACTCAATGGAAATGAAGACAAAGTGTACAAACTCAAGAAAGCTCTTTATGGACTCAAACAGGCACCCATAGCTTGGTATGAAACACTATCATTAATAATGGATTCAACAAGGGAACAATAGATAAGACTCTATTCAAATTAGAGGAAGGAACAAGCACATTGCTAGTACAAATCTATGTTGATGACATCATCTTTGGATCAGAGGATGAAAAGCTGTGTGATAAATTTGCAAACCTGATGAAGAGCAAATTTCAGATGAGCATGATGGGAGAATTAAATTATTTCTTGTTCTTCAAGTAAAGCAAATGAAGGATGGGATTTTCATCAGTCAAGCCAAGTATACAAAAGACCTAATACACAAGTATGCTATGGATACAAGTGGGACAGCAGATACACCAATGTGTGCAAGAGTCATTCTTGTAAAAGATGAAGCTGGAAAGGATGTTGATCAGAAAATGTATAGAGGAATCATTTGATCCCTACTTTATTTAACTGCAAGCAGACCCGATATAGAATTTGCAGTAGGAGTATATGCAAGGTTTCAAGCTCAACCAAAAGAATCACATCTCCTAGCAGCCAGAAGAATAATCAAATACCTGAAAAACACTATTAATGTTGGAATTTGGTATCCAAAAGATAGAGGATTCAAGTTGATATCATATTCAGACTCTGACTATGCTGGATGCAAGATAGATAGAAAAAGCACCTCTAGAACATGCCAGATGCTAGGCACCAGGCGGTCTCTTGGTTCAGTAAAAAGCAAAACTCCATATCTACATCAACAGCCGAAGCAGAATATATAGCAACAGGCAGTTGTTGTGCATAAGTACTTTGGATTAGACAATAGCTAAGGGATTATGGAGTGGAGGAAAAGACTATCCCAATCATGTGTGATAACACAAGTGCCATATCTATCACTGAAAATCCAGTATTGCATTCAAGAACAAAGCACATTGATGTGAGACATCATTTTATCAGAGATCATGTTGAAAAAGGAGATGTCATCCTAAAATACATATCCACTGAAGATCAATTGGCTGACATCTTCACTAAACCACTCAGTTATGAAAGATTTAGCATGTTAAGAACTGAGTTGGGAATGATTGAAATTGACTAAGTATCAAAGAGAGGCTAACTGGAGTAATCAGCCAAATGACTTCATCAGCTGCTTAAACCTTTGCCATTACAGGAGATGTAGCAGGTAAGGCACTGGTACTCGGCGAAGTTAACTTCACTGATTGTTAGGAACGGTAAAATAAAGCAGCTCAGTGAAAAACTCACTAAATCGGCTAAGTAACCAGTCAAGGCACTCCACCGAAGTAAAGAATGATGTAATGGGCAAATGATAGTGTGAACAAAATCAATTTTTATACACGTGGAGAATAATGAAGTTATGAAGGATTATTCTGTGGATTATTACACATGTGGAGATCAACTTACAATCATGGAGGTAACCATATTATTTTTCGAATTACGAACGCCTCGATTCCCAGGATTTATCATTACTTACCTCAAACACTCCCCCACTACACTCGAATATCGTGATTTATATACACAAAATCACGCCATTATGTCATAAAATCCTTCCACATTCAAACCAAGTTCACACTACCCAAATTATCCTACATAAACCATACTTAGTGATTTTTCAGAAATCTTTACACTCTATTGCAAGTTACAAATCCTATTTCTTACTTCTAATCAAATATTTTTCTCAAATCTCAAAGAAATGGCTTCATCGTCTACAATCTCTCCCACTGAAAAATTCTATGAAAAATCAATCATCACGGGGTCGTTTTTCAAACCTGAACCCTACCTCTCTTTCTGTGACAATGATGCACAAGCTCAACGCTTGGTCGATTGTTGTTCAAATTTGGGGTTAATGACCTTCCTAAACCCCCAATCAACGGAATTTGGTATGAAAATTTGATTGCATTCTGAAAAAATGCAAAGTTTGTGCCCAGCACAAAGAAGACTGATACAGACTGTATAAAAAGCTCAATCTTTGGGAGAGAAGTAGTCATTACACCTGGTATTCTCAATAGATTCCTACACCTACCCATGATAGGTCCGGCTAATGTAATTTTTGTGAAGATTGACATAAAAAACTATTGGGCTGAGATAGCCAAGAACCCCATGAAAAACAACAAAACATACAACCTCCCTAGATTAGCACAAAAACTTCCATTTGCTGAATTTGCACCGGTCATCACCAAGAACATCGAAGGCAGAAAAGGGTCAATGGAAAACTTAACTGAGTTGCGGGTCAAGCTGATGGCCATCATCTATGAAGGTACTAAATTTGACTTGGCAACATTTGTATTCAATAGGTTGAAAGACCAGATTCAAAAGGAAATTGATCTGTCAATTATGGCACCAAGCAAGGGTTTGCAGAAGAAAGGTGATTTCTGGGAGAGGAAATCATATGGATTCCCTCTTCAACACTTGTGTGACGCATTGAAAGTGACACCCACAAATCTGCAGGCCCCACACATGTCTAAGGTAATGTTTACCTACATCAAGGAATCTTTGAAACCCAAACAAACTGCTGGCAGAAAAAGGAAACAACCTAAAAGCAGCAGATCAGGAGTGGGACGAAGAACCAGATCCCAGAAGGCACAAGAGAACACCTCTGTGACTGGTACCGGCAACTTGAATGAACCTTTGACAATCAGTGATGATAAAGCAATAGAGGAAGAAAGACAACAAGAGGACATCACCTATCTGGAAGAAGGTGAGGAAGGATATGCTCTTACTTCATCTGAAGAATAAGAGATGGATGAGGAAGAAGCTGAGACAGAGGATGAACACTCAGAAGGCGGCCATCTCGAAAGTAATCTAGAAAACATGGAGATCTCTGATGATGAGCTGACACTTCAAGAGGTGCTTTTCAAGAGCATCAGCAAAGTTGACGAACAGCCAAGTGAGCCAGCTGATAAAACTCACTCAGCTAAACTTGTCAACTCCCCCATTATTGACCAAGGGGGAACAGTAGCAGAGAAAGTCCAATCTCCAGCAGATGAAGAAGTCAACACCCCTCAGCAACCCTTTACTGACCTTGAGTCAAATAAGGAAGAAAAAGAGGAAAAGGAAGAAAGATAAGAAGACGTAAAGTGAAAAGGAAGAAGAGAAGGAGGAAGAAGAAGTGAAAATGGAGGAAGAGAAAGATAAAGATGATGAGGATGTTGAAGTGGCACCAGAGCAAGTTGATCCAGAAAGAGTCTTCAATCTGGACATTCAACCCCTGATTGTAGACATGGAGAAATAGTATCACAGCAGGCAAAATCTGAAAGCTGCCTTAAGGAGTGACGCAACCTCCTTAAACCATAAGATTGAAGCCCTCATCAGTCACATCAAGATACAAGATGAGGTGATGGAAAAATAGGGAAACTTGCTTTGCAACTTACAGCATCTTATTCCCTACCATGTCCAAACCAACCTTGAGTTTCATGCTGAAAAGATGGATAACAATCTCAAACCTTTGGTGGACACTCTAAACGCTCACACTCATCAAATTCAACATCTGGATGAGATCATGGAGTTCTCTGGTCAACAACTTGACACCCTTCTCAACATTGGTGAGGCAAACAACAAGATACTGGAGAAAAGGTTTGGTTCTCTCCCTGAGTCTGAAACAGCAACTGCAATTCTTGAAGCACGTTTTGGTGCTGCCAAAAACGGGGAAGGAAGCTCAAAGCCTAAAAGCTCTAGTGGAAAGAAGACAAGCCCAACAGATAAGGGAAAAGGCATCAAAAGCAAAGACATCAGGTTTGAAAAAATGAAGAAATAGACCTTATGCTCAAACATTATGCTCAAATTGAATTATTAATTATTTCTATTTGCCTTTGTTATTGAACAAAAAAGATGCAATATTTTATTGCCCTTAAACGGATGAATAATTTTTTTTTTTGAGTTCTATTTTGCTAATATTATTTTGCATACTTATGTTCAGGCTTATGAGGGTTTTGGCATCATCAAAAAGGGGGAAATTGTTAGTAACATTTTATTATGTTTTGATGATGGCCATACTAGCTGTTATAGCAAGCCTGAAATAAGTTAGAATTCTCTGTGTAAGTATTTACCTAGAGTATGACATGTTGTATAAGGTTGGTCAGACAAGTATTGTACTAGTTGGTAGGTCGGCAAAGTAAAAACAGATTTTCGGCAGAGTGAATCCAGCCAAGTACAACCAAAGAAGCAATTAAGACATAAGGTCTGACTTATAACCAAGGAAGTCTGTGATGACCTTGGATAAGTCTAAGTCATGTTTTAAGTAATTAAGCTCAAAGCTTAAATATGGTGTACACTGATCTCACCCAAATCAAGGATCAGTGAAGTACAAGGATTCTCCTTCAACTTAAAGAATAAAGGAAACAATAAGTCGGAAAAGTAAAGTGACTTTCGGCTGAGTGAAGACAAAGAAGTAAAGGAAGATCTAAGCGGCAAAGTCAGATTGGTCACTTGACCGTTTAAAGAACAGCTGAGTAAACCTTCCCCGATCAGGTTATTGAAATATGAAGAAGATACAGAAGATCAAGCATTAAATGCACAATTAATAGAGGATCAATCAAGGACGGATTTTCTGGTAAACGTTCGAAGAAAAACCCGATCACTAAAATCAAGGAGAATATAATTAAAGGGGAATTAAGAATAAAATCAAGGAATATTCCCCTCATTAATATAGCCAACGGACGGAAATTCAAATCAAGAGTAATCAAGGCTATAAATAGAAGGCACTGACAGAAAAGAAAAAGATAGAAAAAAGAGAGAAGGAAAATGATCAAAAAAAAAATCTATGCAAAAACTCTATCAAATTGAAAAGGCTTCTATCTGTACTGAAAAGAAATATCTAGTGATCAACTCAAATCTAAGAGCTACAAATCAAATATCAAGCATTGTTATTGATCAACAATTGTGTGAATTCAATTCACATAAATCAAGCAACTGAATCAGAGCCATCTGAGAAGGAGTTGTGTCTGTGATAGCTGCTGAAGGATTTGATCCCAAGGAGCAGTAAAAGATACTGCGTCACTGAAGTTGTTGCAGTCAAGGAGTGATAGTCTTGTAGATTGTGAAGCTTGGGAAGTCAAGGACAATCGTACTATTGTATCTGTGAAAACAATAGTGAATTCCTCCAATCATCACAGGAGAAGAGTGGATTAAGGGATTACACCACCCTGAACCACTATAAGCCTTGTGTCAATTTACTTTATGCAATTTACCTTACTGCATTCATTTAATTGCTTATATTATAACACATATTATTGATATCTTAAACTACCTTGAAATAACTTAGTAAGAAGGGACTTATCCGCTGCCCAAAAGCTTTTAATCACAAGAAAAGTTTTTGAAACTCCACTATAGTCATTCAACCCCCCCTCTGACTATAGTTTTACCCTTCTCTGGGACCAACAACCACTCAAATGCTCCCACTAGCTTGTATCTTTCACTAGACCCCTAAGGTCATTACGAACAAGCTATGATACCTCTTCAAATCTATTACCATTTTCCCGATTGAAAGTTAGCTTAGTCATTGTTCCTTTGAGACAGTGTTCCTAGACTGGGAGACAGGAATCACCCTTAGCCAGTCGTCAGGTCTTATCTCTAGGATATATGTACTAATTAATAGATGTTGAAGATTTGTTTATCTTAATACGGAAACCTTTTGCCTTTAATAGTTTAAGACGTGTTACATATACCTTTTCAGCATTTCATAGTGGTTCTGACTTTATCAAACAAAAGTCCAAGTTCCAAAATCGTACAAATGTCATATTCACTTCGCTTAAGGCAATTGTAGTATCGAGATAAAAGTGAATCCATTTGTTCCAACGAATCTGAAACATAAATTAAATTTCTTCGATATTCAAGGATTAGAATCCGAAATTCTATTTCCTTATATCACTCCCACTATTCTAGCTGAAATAACTGCCCGTTGTCTACTCTATTAATCGTTAATGCATAGCTACATTGTTCTTCCAAAAGAACATAGCTCCCGAGTCCAGTTACTCGGTTAAGAAAGTCCCTAGGATTCATTGGTTAGTGATCCGAAATCACTTTCCTTATCCTATACTTTCCTTATATTAATATTTTGGTTTAGCCTCAAACTTATTAAGTTTAGATGATTAACACTTGTAGACATTCTTTCCCATTCTTGACTTTCCTTAAAAGGAAATAGTCTTAAACTAGCAGTTCGTTTGAGTAGACACTACTCGTGAACTGTGGGATGTCTTGTGAAAGCGTTACCCAGTGGGACTAATTTTCTAATAAATCAGAAAAACATAAGATTAAAGCTCCCACTAGTTTATCGGTTCCAAATACCGTCTAACTAGTAACACTTTAATTTATGATTCTCCAAAATTTCTATTAGAAAATTTCTCGTGTAGTCACTACACAATTAAAATTCAATAGAAGAATTTTACCGTCCCAATCATCTTTCAAACTAATTACGGTCATCTCTCGTTCAACACGAGTGACAGTAGTGACATACTTATTTACGTCACTTTCGGTCTTGAAGGCTCAAGAGAAATATCTCCTCCAAAAAATTAATCGCATGTATGATTAACAAGTACAACGTTCTAGTTACTTTCCACTTTTAAACGAAGTCATTACAAGTCAAGTTAAAGCATACACTAACAATCTAGTACCATAGAGAGATATAAATATATAGTTGTAAATTAAATTGACAGAAAATAAGTACAAATCATACACTGCTAATTAATTTTAGGAACTATAAACTAAATGTATAGTCTATCCTACCGTACCAAGGATTTAGTCTCACACCTCAGTGCCGCCTTAGGGTAGGTCAAAGAGGTGACAACTAAATTGGGATCTTTCTCTCTCGATAATTAAAATGGAATCGAACATACAAATTTTAATCCCCGATTACCTTTCTTTTTCAGCCAAGGTATTACCAAAAATACCCATAATTAGTGTGACCTACTATTTTAGATTTTTAGTTTGACCGCGAGTATGCCGCCTTAGGGTCGGTCAGTGACCTGATGAGTACCCAAAATCCTATCCTTTCGGAGACCAAGCCTTGAATTTTGAAAGCGGTGATGGCCTTCCTTAGAGAGGCCGGTCCAAAGCCGGCACAAGGAGTCACCATTCTCTCACGTTGCTTGTGTCAACAGTAGAGGCCGTGAGGTCGGCTGTCGCCTTTCCCGCTCTCACTCAATATTTTGAAAAAAGTGGTGGGTTTACTGATTGCGTTTTTGGACTTGATGTATCTTTAAGGAACAATAAATCATGGACCCGAATGGTGTCGGTTATATGGGCAAGCCCACCCATCCTATTCGTTGGATCATATGTGGCCGTCGGACAGATCAGGGCTAGGGGAGCCCCGTTGAGCCATAGTTGCTCGTCGGATAGCTCAACCTAGCCAGACCGCCGTGCAAACGCCACACGTGGAGGGTTAAGTCGATCGAGTTGTAGCTCAGTTGACCACCCAACCATGGTTTGACCATTTTTGAACCATATTCGCCCATAATTATCCAATCCCTTAACATCAAACTTTCACGTACACATTACGGACAAAAAAACGTAGTCTATGCGTTCGTAGGGTGGAATTCACCGAGAAGACATCACCCAACCTTGACGATTGACAAAACCCAGAATCCTCGGTTTCCTTAATTAGTTTCTAATTAATTTCAATACAATTAGTTAAAACTAATCGCGAGTTGTATACATGCCTAACTAATTCCTCGAATCAATTTCTACATGTATATGCAATTTTCCGGTTCTACACTTACACACTAAGCATACATGCTAGTGCAGAAAATAAAACACCGAGATGGATCGTTGGTATCCCGTATCTAAACTATTAAACAGAAAAATAAACAAACCCTAACTAGGGTTTACTATTTTCTAATATGCTGCTGATCCGTTTTATCGATGATCGGACATCCAAACGAACTTTGATCGTCATGAAACTTTATGGACCTGTTCTTTACTCCTCCTACTTCAATATGGACGGTTGGATCCGAGTTTTGATGGCCCAATTGATCCTTACAAGCCGCTGATCCAACTGCAGCAACTGTTATTGACTGCTGCGCAGCAGTTGTCTTAGTGAGCCGATCTGACATCGAGACAAAAACGTCCTGAAATTTTTAGGGCTTGTTCATAATTCCATGGTAGTCAATCTGAATGGTCGGATCTTCGTTTCAACGGTCCAGTTTCTTCCAGAAATTCAACGAACTAACAGTTGGGGTTGCTGTGCTTTTATGACACAGTAGCAACTTTATTGCAACGATTGGACATCGAGATGGACTCCGATCGACATGAAATTTTGAGGGCTTGTTCTTCAACTTTTATTCTTCATTATGACTAGAGGGATTGTCGTTTTAACGGCTCAATCTCCGGTAATAAATAATAAAAAAAAATGAACAACAACCAAACAAATTTACTTCTAGGAAACTAAAAATTACAAAAACAAATAAATTACATAATTTCCAATACACATATAAACGAATTTATATGAGTTTACAATAGATCTAATGGGTAAACAGTACCAACCACAATCCATCTCTTCAACCAATCACAACAAAAAATACGGATATAGAAAAAGTAAATCTACAAGCAATTCCACTCCTTTTAAATCGTTTATCTATGAATATAATTAATAAATCATGGAACCTGGCTCTGATACCACATGAAGGATGTAGGAGCTCAGATCTAAATAAATTTGATCTTTTCGCAGCGGATGGATCACGATCTGTGAACTACATATCATAAACAAAGGATCTAAACTTCCTACAAGGGTGTTTAGATCTACTTACCAATAGTTGGATGAGTAGCCTTGATCTTCCAACGTGTGTCTCCAAACGGCGGTTGGTGGACACCGATCCTTGGAATCAGAACCTCCTTGATATGAAACCAAGAAAAAAACAAAGTTTTTCTTCAATCGGGGAATGCTCACGATCGAACTCCTTAACCTTTTTTATATATAAATTATGTTGATTGTGTGTATGTGAGGCTCGGGAGGGATCTCCTTTTATAGAAGAAAAATCCTTGGAATCCAAGGAAAAATATAATTTAATTGGACAATTACAATTATATTTTCCTAATCATATTAGAAAATCCTAGGATATTCTAGAACCAATCTAGAATCAATTAATGATCAATCTAATATATTTGTAATTAATTAAATAACGGATAAATAATTAATTACTGCACAGTATGACATCATCCGACAAAAACCTATTCCAAGGAGGAAACCCTCATACTGGTGCCACACACACCACCCCAGGCCCACAAAAAAATGTCTTTTCTGTGTATTATATTATTTAGCCCAACTAAATAATATTTCGCATATCAATTAATTAGCCCAGCCAATTAATTATCACTGAGGCCCAATAACAAGAAAACACTCGAATTATAGGAGCCACGTTGGGGACCATGGACCTATGTTGGACATATTTTATGTTTTAGTGATGAGTGCCAGACTAGCTGTTATAGAGCAAAGGCAAAAAGATGTCTAGATCAAATGTATATGCTTATTAGAGTTTTATCTTTCTATAGGTTTGATCAAACAAGCACTGTAGATGGTTAGCTGACTTTCATCAGCAGACCTGTCTATATCAGTAGGGTACCTGAGTCAGTAGACTAGTTTAGGAACCTAGTTAAGACTAGTTTAAGACTGAAGGCTGAGGTTTCAAACTTAGTTATTGAAGGCTAAGGGATCAAACTTAGTATTTTAAGTCAAGGATATGGAATCAGAATTTAGGGTACTGTGTGATGACCTAAACTGATTACATATACCTTGTGTACAAGGTCTAAGTTCCATAAGTAAAGTGGTGATTGGAACTTGGTTATGATCAAAACGGTGTAATCTAACTTCATAATAAAAAGTTAGATATAAGATAATCAGTTTGGAACAGCTGACTGATGAGTATAAACACAGCAACCTTGGAACAGCTGACTGATGTGTATCTCAGTAGACTTATATACACAGGATCCTGTTGGATATATATTTCAAATTAATCAAAGGTTACATTGGAAGATTACAAGGAAAAGGACAGATAACAACTTTTGATTTTCTCAACAAATCAATTGTCAAGATTAAAAGAACGTTGGAAAGAAACAGAGGTTTATCCAATGGATATAGTCTAAGGGTGAACAGTCTGAAAACTGTCAAAAAGTAAACTGACAGTGTCAGTACTATGTACAGGGACATAATGCAAGTCATGAAATGGACAAATCTGAAACGGCTATGTTTGAATTTCAAACATAAGTCACAAGGATTCTCACGTATAAATCGAAGACCCATGATACAGAAACAGATGATGATTTTTGGGAGAAAAACAACAATTAATCTTGAGCTTCAGATTCTTATCAAGAAGTCACCCTGCTGACTCTACTAAACTTAAAGCTACTAATCCAATAAACTCTTCAAGTGTAATCTGTTATCAAGATACATCAAGTTTACACACTTGAAGTCTTCAAGCTGCTGATCATTTCATCTGATCAAGCTGTTGAAAGCTGAATCACTTACTTGATTCAAACTTTCTTTTACAAGAAACCTGCTGAAGACAATGAAGCATCTTTGGGTGTCAAGGACCGTTGTTTGTGGTGGAGCTGGTGAAGAGGCAATCCTACCCTTCAAGGACCAGTGGAAGACTTTGGGGTAGCAATCCTACTTGTTCCAAGTGTTCAGTTTGTGAAGCCATAGTTATTGGTGAAGGACAAACAACTTAGGGATTTTTGTAACTGCAACCTCAAAGATCTCTAGTGAATTACCTCCAATATCACAGGAGAAGAGTGGACTGACAGGATTACACCACCTGGAACCACTATAAAAATTGCCTACTTACTTTCTGCATTTACATTCTGCATTTAGTATATTTAACACATCAACCTACTGAAACTAGCAACTGAATCACACACTTACACTACTGAGTATCTAATACTTGGTATCCTATTTTAACAACAAGAAATAAGGCTTAACTTAAGTATAATCCGCTGCAACAAATTCAGAAACATCAATAGTCAGCAGACTACGGAATTGTTAGCAGACTACTGAGTGGTCAGCAGACTACTGAGCAGTCAGCAGACTACTGAACTTGCTGAATTTCTTAACTCCAAAAGTTTTAAGTGTTAAGTTTATTCAACCCCCCCCCCTATAAACTTAACCAAAGCCTTTTCAAGGGACCAACAATTGGTATCGGAGCAGTGCTTCTGTTCTGAAGTAATCCTACTTGTTGTGCTTGTGAAAATACCTTGAAAAGTTTTTCAAGTTTCTGATTTCAAAGCTTTGCATCATGGATAACAACCAGTATGCTAGAACAATGTTGATGTGTTCTTTAGATCATTTTGATGAGAATAAATGTCGTATGAAGGCTTTTCTAGCTGCAACACATGATGAGATGATGGATGTGCTGACAGATGGACCACTAGAGATCACCAAGTCAGTAACAGTGGTAAATGAGACACGGTACATTCCAAAACCAAAAAGAGAATGGAATGCTGAAGATAGAAAAAGAGCAAACCTCAACAATATTGCTATTGACATCATATACAGAACCTTTGATAGTACATGAAAGTGAAGGATTGCAAGACTGCAAAGGAACTTTGGGATAATCTACAATTAATTTATGAAGGCACTAATGCAATCAAGAAAAACAAGATTAGTGTGGCCAAAAAGAAGTTCCAAGATTTCAAAATGAAACCAAATGAAACCATTGAACAAATGGAATCAAGATTCAATGCCATCATGGATGAACTCACCCTACTGAGTGTAAACTACTCAAAAGAAGAAATCAATTCATATATCTTGGAAACCTTACCTACAAAAGAAGTTTGGGAAATGAAGGTGACTGCAATTGAAGAAATGAGAAGTCTACATGAAGAGGACCCTTCAAATTGTTTTCAGATCTCAAGGCTTATGAATTCAGTAAGCAACTTGTACCCGAGACTGAAAAAGAAGAACCAAAGACCACTGCATTGGCTGCTACACATCCAGAAAAAACATCAAGAGCTCAAGATGATCTACTGGATGAGATGCAAGAGCAAATTGCCATACTGAGCAAGAAAATCCGAATGATGAAAACTAGAAAGGGTTCTCCAAGGAATTTCACAAAGAAATCAAGTGAAAAGAAGAAGGATGAATCCAAGAAAGACAATGATTACTTATGCTATCAATGCAAGAAACCAGGACACTTCAAATCTGACTATCCTGAACTAAAACAGAAGAAGGAACTTGATTATCTTTGCTTCAACTGCAAGAAGCCTGGACATTTCAGACCTGATTGCCCAGACCTACTGAAGAGCAAAAGTCAGCAAAGAAGATTTGGCAAGAATGCTATGGTTGCTGAAGATGAATCAGAATATGAAGTTGAATCAGAAAAAGGAAATGAATCTGATGACACTGCACTTGTTGCTGATATGGATGATTATGCTTTAATGGCAAATATGGATGAAACTGAGGAGGTATACAATTCTGTATCTATAAACACTCCTGCTGAAAGTGATTGTGAATCAACTTGTGGTTCAAATCCTAAAAATTCTGACAATGAAGAAACTTTGGATGCCATCCTTAATCAACTGAGGATAATACAATCTGGTTATGAGATTATGAAGGCTGAAAAAGAAGCCCTTCAAATAGAAGTTGAAAGGTTAAAAGCTGAATTAAGTATTCTCAAAGGAAAAGAAAAGGAGGTTTGACAAAATCGGCATAAGCCTGCTGTAGATTCAGTAGCTGCTGAATCTACTGAACAATCTTGTTCCTCCACTGTATTCAAATCTGGAAAGCCTTATGGTGATAGAACAGGCCTTGGATTTGGGACTCAATAATCTAATAAGAGTGGATCCAGTAAGTTTACTGAACCAAGTACCAGAATTGGTTCTAAGTTTGTGCCTGCACAAGATCCAACTCCAAAGAAGGTTGCTGAGGCAGTGAAGCCTACTGAGAAGACTTCAAGGAAGCAAAATCAGAAGTCAAAAAGGTCAACAACACCTAACAAAAAGAATAAATCTAAAAGTAGGACTGTTGTACCTTCTAGACCTGCTAATAGCAGACCTGCTACCAAGTCTGTTGGACCACAAAAAGTCAAAAATCAGAAATATTCCAAGGATAAGAATCCTAAACCTAAAAATGTCAACCATTCTTGGGACACTTATCTCAGGGGGAAAGGTAGATTATTCCCTACTAATGATGATTGGAATATTCCTGTACCCACTGCTAGAAAGAATAGATATAACCATACTGCTAGGGTAAAACGTTAGCAATGGACTCAGCAGAGGACTCAGCAGAGGACTTATACAAGACCTCAGCAGAGACCTCACCAGACTCCACATTACAGGGCTGCTCCAAACAGAAACAAACCTATAGTTATACTAGTGCTTCTAACAATAGAAATCACTCTAAACATCATTATATACCGAAAGGCCAGAAAGCATATGTGAGTCCTACACAACCAAATGTTAGACCTTATGGATGTGTAGAATACATGAATGAACAAAAGTATGACACTTTTCAGAAAAGACCTTATGGAAATTTGCCAAGGGTCATGCTTACCACTGACCATTATGGACCCAAACAGTTTTGGGTACCCAAAATACATTACCTTTGTTTTGTAGGGTGTCTGGTACTTTGACAGCGGATGTTCCAGACATATGACAAAGAATAAGCACTGTTTATCAAATTATGTGTCAAAGAATGGTCCAAGAGTGAATTTTGGCAACAAGAACACACCAGGATACAAAAGAGGATATGGCACACTTGTGAAAAATGGATTAAGAATCAGGAATGTTGCATTAGTGGAAGGACTGGACTACAACCTACTGAGCACTGGACAGTTTTGTGACATGGGTTACAAGGTAACTTTTGACAAGGGCACCTGTATTGTCATTAGTGAAAGAGGTGATCAAGTTGTGTTGGCTAGAAGAAGACAACAAAACATGTATGTTGTTGATTGGTCTACTGCTGTTCCAGAGACATGCCTGATTGTGCATACCAAGTCAGAATTAAATTGGTTATGGCATAAGAAGTTGAATCATCTAAACTTTGATGATATCAATCAGTTGGTAAAGAAGAAACTGGTGATTGGTTTACCTGAGATCACATTCAAAAAGGATGCTATATGTGATGCCTATCAGCAAGGTAAACAACCACAATCTAGCTTCAAGTCAATGACTAAGCAATCAACAAAAAGAGTTTTGGAGCTGATGCACATGGATCTATTTGGACCAGTAACACCAACAAGTGTAACAGGAAAGAAGTACACTCTGGTAGTTGTGGATGATTATTCAAGATACACTTGGGTAATCTTCATGAACAAGAAAAGTGAAACACTTCAAGGGATGCCTGAACTTTTGAAGAGACTACAAAATGAGAAAAGTTTGACATTAGTGAAGATCAGATCAGACAAGGGTTCTGAATTTCTCAATAATGTTATAAGAGAATACTATGAGCAGAATGGTGTGCTGCATCAATTGACTGCTGCTGGTACACCTCAGCAAAATGGGGTTGCTGAAAGTAGAAACAGAACCTTAAAATAAGCAGGAAGAACTATGATTTGTGAAGCATTATTACCTGAAAGATATTGGGCTGAAGCATTCAATACAACATGCTATACACAAAATAGGACCTCAGTGAACAAAATGCTGCTGAAGACACCTTATGAGATTTGGAATGGAAAGAAACCTAATATATCATATTTCTATCCATTTCGAAGCAAATGTTTTATTTTAAATCATAAGGAGCAATTGAAGACATTCCAACCAAAGTCAGATGAAGGAATTTTCTCGGGATACTCTTCTGTCAGCAAGGCATTCAGGGTACTGAACAAAAGGACACTGAAACATGAAGAAACAATACATGTTGTATTTGATGAACCTAAGTTCATTGGAATGGAAGATGAAGCTTCAGAACTTGCTGAGAATCATCAAGTCACTGATCCAGAATGTGTTGATGTCTTGGAATGGATAAATGAATTAAAGATTTCTGACTCTGCTCCTGCTGAACACCCTGCTAGTAACACTACTGCTGCAACAATTGAGGCAGTTCAAGGATCTGCTGGACCCTTTACTGAAGCAACAGCAGACCCTACTGAAGATGATGTTCCTGAGAATCAATCTAACCAAAATCCACAATGGTTAAGAGCATTTGCATCAGTGTCTCTGAATAGGGTCTCTACTTTACAGACTCCAACATCATTTACAGAATCTCTACACATAGTCACATGTACCAGAATCTCTACCGTACTACAATAATAAAGTAACTGTAAACCAAAATAATTATGACATATTTACAAAAACAAATACACATATAAATAATTTATTGTCTATTATTATAGTGATAAATATTACCTTGTATGGATATTCAAAATATATATAGAAGATCTTATTAATGAAATATTTGTAAAAAGCATTTTTTGTGACTCGAAATATATATATATATATATATATATATATATATATATATATATATATATATATATATATATATATATATATATATATATATATATATATATATATATATATATATATATATATAATATATATAAAATAGCAAAAACTTGAATCTGTAAAAAAATTCAGATTGCGGTAGATATAGAGTATGATGTCCAATTTTATCCAAAATCAGTTGAATAGAGATAATGTATACAGATTCTGATGCATCACATTTAAGTTGGATCTGGAGCTGTATACACAGATTTACCACTTTTTTCAGATTCTAATGCAAGTGCTCTAAGGGATCACCCTGCTGAGCAAGTTATTGGCAATATACAGCAAGGTGTGAGGACTAGAAGACAATTAGAAGCAATGTTTACTTGTTTTCTATCTCAAATGGATCCTAAAGTTGTTGAAGAAGCAATATCAGATCCAGATTGAATAATTGCTATGCAAGAAGAATTGAATGAATTTGAAAGAAATCAAGTTTGGACACTAGTGGAAAGGCCTAATCATGCAAATATAATTGCATCAAAATGGGTATACAGAAAAAAAATTGGATGAATCTGGTACCATTGTAAGGAATAAGGCCAGACTAGTAGCGAAAGGCTATTCTCAAGCAGAAGGAATAGATTTTGATGAGACATATGCCCCTGTGGCAAGATTGGAAGCTATTAGGTTATTCTTGGCATATGCTGCTTACAAATACTTCAAAGTATACCAGATGGATGTCAAGAGTGCATTTTTGAATGGCATTCTCGAAGAGGAGGTATATGTTCAGCAACCTCTTGGTTTTGAAGTTAAAGATCAAGAAGATAAAGTGTACAGACTCAATAAAGCACTTTATGGTTTGAAACAAGCACCAAGAGCATGGTATGAGACACAATCTCAATTCTTCGTGGACAATGGTTTTACCAAAGAAACCATTGACAAGACTATTTTCAGAATTAATGAAGGAGACATCACCCTGCTGGTACATATTTATGTTGATGACATAATTTTTTGCTCTGAAAATGAATTGCTATGTGAAAAGTTTGCTAATCTGATGAAAAGTAAATTCCAAATGAGTATGATGGGAGAAATGAACTATTTCTTGGGATTACAAGTCAAACAGATGAAAGATGGAATCTTCATTCACCAAACCAAGTATACCAAGGAACTATTGAAGAAATTTGATATGCAAAACAGCACCAAGGTATCAACTCCAATGAGTACGAACATTATATTGGATGAAGATAATGAAGGCAAAGATGTTGATCAGACCTTATACAGAAGGATGATAGGCGTCTGCTGTACCTTACTGCCTGCAGACCTGATATATCCTTTGCTGTAGGTGTTTGTGCAAGATTTCAATCTAAACCAAAGGAAATTCATCTAGCTGCAGTAAAAAGAATTCTCAAGTATCTAAAAGAGACCTTTGGAGTAGGGATATGGCATTCAAAAGATGGAAGCTTCAAAGTTATATCCTACTCAGATTCTAATTATGCAGGATGCAAGATTGATAGAAAAAGCACCACAAGAACCTGTCAGTTAATGTGAATTAGACGCGTTTCTTGGTTTAGCAAGAAATAGAATTCTATATCAACTTCCACTGCTGAGGCTGAATACATTGCTGCTGGAAGTTTTTGTGCACAAATACTTTGGTTAAGACAACAATTAAGGGATTATGGAATTGAAAAAAGAGAAATTCCCATAATGTGTGACAAAACAAGTTCAATTGCAATCACATAAAATCCTGTTTTGCACTCAAGAACCAAGCATATTGATGTGAGACATCATTTTATAAGAGATCATGTTGAAAAGAAAGATATGGTGGTTCTTTACATCCCTTCTGAAGATCAACTTGTTGACATTTTCAAAAAACCATTGGATAGTGAAAGATTTGCTAAACTAAGGACTGAACTTGGAATTATAAAAGTTGACTAATACATCTTTAATCAGCAGTGTACTGGAATTCACCAAGGGGATTAGTCTTTGCTATGTTGGGTGAGGTCACTTAGCAGATTAGTCATTGGTATCAACAATTCCATGTACTTATTTATGTTTGGACAATTGAGCAAATGAAGTTGCCAAGGGGATTGGTCTTTGTCCTGTTGGGTGAGCTCACTTGACAGATCAGTCATTGGTATTAAACTTCATCTTGTCTTATCAGTTGGACAAAACAAGAGGAACTGAAGATCAACAGAGTAACTCTGTCAGCATGCTGCTGAGCCATGGCTACTGATGGCAAAAGCTACTGAAGCAAACGTTACACAGTCAAACTTCAACAAAAGTCAAAAAAGCGAAAGACCGGGATAGTTATCTTATCTTTATAACCGTAGTTACACGATCGAACGGTTACAACTCTTTATGGATCAGTTAATGGGACACGTGGCAAGATCTCATTAATTCCAAATTTAATCGTGGTTAATGCTACAGTACGTGTATAGTGCATTATCTGACAGTCTCAACTACCTATCTCTATATATACAGATGCATACACAGAGAAGATACTTACAACATTCAGATTGATATTTCTCTAAAAATACATCGTGTGAAAACAGATTTGAAAGCTCTCTCTTCATCTTTCTCATTTCTAATGGCGGATAAAGTTGATGTTCATATTGGAACTAGTCAAAGTGTGAGAGGATATGTTACTGACTGTCACACCACTTAGTTAGCTATTAACATTGGAAGAAGAATCAGAAGGGTTGTTGGCTTAGAAAATGTTATTAATAGAAGATTGGAAAGAATTTCATACGTCAATGTTTTGGAATTCTGGAAGAACATAGTCATACATGAAGGTAGAGAAGCCTTCACCACGGTTAATGGTAGAGAGATTGACATCACTTCAGATCTACTGAGAGAAGTATTTCATTTTGGACCTGGAAATAGTGCTCCTACCAATCCAGAAATGATGAACCTGCCAAGAATGAAGTTTGTTGATACAATAAAGACAAATGAGACCATACCATCATCTCTAGGCATTAATGAGAGGCACATTGGATTTGAGTATAATCTGCTGAGCAAGTTAATTGCCAAGACAATTTTGCGATTCAGTGGGAGTCTAGATACACTTTCTGGATCTAAGATAGACCTACTGATCATCATCTGTAGAAGTATGAAATTTGATTGGGCTGGATTCTTTATGTTGGAAATAAAATTTATGTTTTGATGATAATTCATCTTATTTGTTAAAATATTATCTTAACCCCATTGATGAAGTGCTGAAGCCAGCTGTTATAGTGGAAAGCTAAAAGATGTCTAGAATTGAATGTATAAGTTTTACTAGAGTCTGATATTTGTATAGGTTACATCAGACAAGCACTGTAATTGTTAGTGTGTCGTAAAACTGAAAACTGGAAATCATTTAGAAAACTGGAAATCATATAGCAAACTGACTCAGAATACACCTACATGAAACTGAAGAAGGTAAGTTCGCTGAGAGTTACAGACTAAGTTGACTTACCTAAAAGATTGAAGAACTGAGGGTTCAAACTCAGTTATTGAAGAATGAAGAACCGAGGGTTCAAACTCAGTTATGAAGATTACAAGTCGAGACTGTAAAGTTGGACTTCAGGCAAGATTGTGGTGACCTGAACTGACTTTATGGATCTTGTATGAAGACCTAAGAATCATAAGGACAATGAATTCTTAGATGATAATGAATCATGGTGTACTCTAATTAAGTCAATTATAATCAGATGAAAACAGGAGTACTGATATTTGAAGAAGAGTAAAATCTCAGTTAATGCTTCAAATCAGTTAGGAAACTGACAAAAGAAAAACTCAGTACAAAACTAATAAGGAAACTCAGTTTTATACGTCAGCCATCCAACAAACTGAAATTACAGTCGAACGTTGTAAAGAAAACAATTTCATTGCATGAGTTACTGACATAGCAGAACGGTCAGAAAATATAGCCGTTGCAAGATAGACGTTGATACAATTCAAATTGAAGCCAGATAAACGTTGAACTTCACACTATAAATAGAAGATTTTGCACCAACAACAAAATATATAGAATAGAGCATATACAAGAATCAACAAGAAATTTTGTGCATCAGTCTATTCTATTTGAATTGCTATCATCTGTGAACTATAACAAGATCATATCTAGTATTTCTTCAAGTTTTCAAGCTACAAAGAATTTATCAAGAATTCAACACTTTGAAGAACCACAAACAAGAATCAACTTATTGATTCTCAGCCCAACCTTGATTCTACATGAAAGGTTTTAGACTGTGAAGCAAACCGGGAAGGTTTCACCAAGGACAATTGAGACAAGCAGTCGGGTAGATTGAGTTTGTGGTGGTAGCTGGTGAAGAGGCAATCCTACCCTCTAAGGACCAGTGGTTCAAGCATTTGAAGAGCAGCAATTCTACCTGTTCTACAACTGTTTAGATAGTGAAGCTAGGGATTAGCCAAGGACTATTGTTTAGGTATTTTTGTAACAGTTCACCTCAAGAAGTTCTAGTGGAATTTTCCTCCGCACCACAGGGGAAGAGAGGACGTACAGGATTACATCACCTGGAACCTCTATAATATCCGCCTTACTTACTTTACACATTTATTTATTTATTCAGCATTTACTTACAGCATTGTGATATTTGATTGTTATACACCTCACAGTCACAACTGACATTCACCAGAATTCAGTTCATAACACTCAATTTTCATAATACAATAACAAGATCAAGAAAAAGGCTAAAATCATATCCGCTGCCGGTTGACTCAGTTTCAGCTTAAGTCTGTTTGACTTAATCTCAGCTTTTTCAGCTTAACTCCACAAAAGTTTTTAACTGAACCTTAATTTGCTTTAAATCCTGTTTTAGGGACAAGTTTATTCACCCCCCCCCTCTAAACTTGTGTTAGCCTTTCCAAGGGACAAACAATTGGTATCAGAGCAGTGTTTCTTTAACAAGATATCATTTGCTCTTTATCTCCTCTAGTTGTTCTTATTTGAAAACTCAGTTTTCCAGTTAATCTACTGTCAGTCTTCACTCACTCATAATGGATAACAATCAATATGCAAGACAAATGCTTATGTGCAACATGGACAGATTTGACGAATATAAACGTCGTATGCAGGCATTTCTAGCAGCTACTCATGATGAAATGATGGATGTACTCACTGATGGACCAATTCAAATCACTCATATGCAAACTGTTTGTGGAGAGCAAGTTCGAGTTGCAAAACCCAAATCCGAATGGACTAGTGATGATCGCAAGGGAAACAATCTCAACAATGTTGCCATGGACTTTATCCTCAGAACTCTTGACAGCAACATGTACTTGAAGGTGAAAGAATGCACAACTGCCAAAGAAATGTGGGACAAACTTCAGTTAGTTTGTGAAGGAACGATTCAATCAAGGAAAATAAAATTTCCGTTGCAAAACAAAAGTTTGAGAATTTCAAGATGAAATCTGGAGAAACCATTGACCAAATGGAGACAAGATTCAAGGTGCTATCATGGATGAACTAGATCTACTCAAGATTGAATACTCAAAGAAAGTCATCAACACAAGAATCTTGAAGGCATTACCAATGTCTTTGGAAGATGAAGGTCACCTGCTATGGAAGAATCCAGGAGACTTGATGTAGAAGATTCATTCAAGATCTTTTCAGATCTAAAAGCTTATGAATTCAGTGAAGATTTCACAACCACAGCTGCAATAATCAAAGCTCTGGAAGAACCAAAGACCACATCACTTGCAACAGCATCAAATGAGATTCAAGAAAACTCATCTAACAATCTTCATGAATTGGATGAAATGGAAGAACAAATGGCTCTAATGATGAACAGAATTCGAAGAATGAAAAGTGGACACCCAATCACTCAAAATTTCATCAAAGGACTCCTGAGAAAAGAAAAGATGATGAATACCTCTGTTTCAACTGCAAGAAACCAGGACATTATAAAGCTGAATGTCCAGAACTGATCAAGAAGACTCCACCAAGAAGAGTTGGTAGAAGAGCACTCCTTGCTGGAGATGAATCAGATTATGACGCTGGCACTGAAAGATTATCAGATGACACAGCTTTAATGGCACACATGGAAGATCCAAATGAGGTATTTGAATCAAACTCTAAATACTCTTCAGCTCAGATTTCCATGATAAATGCATGTTCTTCGACTGCTGACTCCAATCCAAAAAATCTAGAATTAGAAGAAACTCTTGACGAGTTGATGAATCAGCTAGTAACCATACAAGCTGGTTATGAATCAATCAAAGATGAGAAAGAAAGTCTAATTCTTGAAGTTGAAAGATTGAAGTCTGAACTAAAAATGTTGAAACTGACTAAAATTGATAAAGAAAATATTCAGCATCGGCCTACTGCATCAGCAGCAGCAACTGAATCGTTTGCTCAATCATGTTCAATTACTGGATTCAAATCAGGAAAACCATATGGAGACAAAACTGGTTTAGGATTTGATACACAGCAATCTTCAAAGAATGGAACTAGCAAAGCTGCTGGGCCTAGTACCAAAACTGGTATTAAGTTTGTAGCTGAGCAACTTCCAAAAACTGAGAAAATTGCTGAACCAGTAAAGCCAGTATCACACAGGATAAATCAGTTTTCTAAGAAGACAACTGCATCTACCAACAAAGGTAAATCAAATGGTAGATCAGTTGTATCCAATGGAAACCGAAACGGCAAATCAACTGCCAGATCCACAAAAACCAATGAAGTCAGGAACCAGAAAAATTACAATCAATGTAAATCCAAGAATGTCAATCATTGAAATATTCACACATTTAGGGGGAAAGGAAGACTATATCCCACTGATGATGATTGGAATTTTACTGAATTTGTTAATAAAACTAATAATGACAATCATTCCAGACCGAAAACTTATCACAAGTTTCAGTCCAAAACTCAGCAGAGGACTAATCTCAGTTCTCAGCATAAGTCACAGTACAAAGGTCAATCCAGACCTCAGTACAGAAGGAATGATGGTGATCACTCTAGCTTTAATAATAGAAATCAACATGGAAACAAATTTCAGTCAGAAGATCTGAGAAATCATATAAATAAGACACAATCCGAACACAGATACTATGGGAGTGTGGCTTACATAAATGAAAACAAGTGCAACAATATCCAAAGAATCCCAAAAGGATATATTCCCAGAGTTGTACTGACAACTGACCCCCATGGACCCAAACTGAGTTGGGTACCTAAAAACTTCTAATTTTCATTGCAGGATATATGGTACTTTGACAGTGGTTGCTCTAGACACATGACAAAGAGCAAAGACTGTCTCAGTAATTTTATTGCAAATGATGGACCAAAAGTCAATTTTGGAAGTAAAGATAAACCTGGTTACACCAGAGGTTTTGGCACCTTAATCAGAAATGGACTTACAATCAAAAATGTATCTTATGTAGAAGGACTACACTACAATCTACTCAGCACAAGTCAATTTTGTGATATGGGATACAAAGTTACTTTTGATAAAGAATTCTGCGTTGTCATCAGCGAATCAGCTTATCAAGTTGTCCTAGCCGGAAGAAGAAAGGAAAACATGTATGTGGTAGATTGGACAACCGCCGTTGTCGAAACTTTTTTGCTCGTGCATACCAAATCGAAATCGATTGGGTATGGCACAAGAAACGAGTCATCTCAATTTTGATGACATCAACACACTTGTTAAGAAGCGCTAGTCATTGGACTACCAGAGATATCATATAAGAAGGACAAACTTATGTGATGCATGTCAACAAGGAAAACAAACAAAAGCAAGTTTCAAGACCAAGTCTCGCATTCAACAACCGGACATCTAGAATTGCTACACATGGATTTATTTGGACCTATTACACCAATTAGTATCGGTGGAAAGAAATATACATTGGTGGTAGTAGATGATTTTTCAAGATATACTTGGGTAATCTTTCTAACCAAGAAAAGTGAAACCAAGCAAAAGCTCACAGAACTTCTCAAGAGACATCAGAATCAGAAAGGAGTTTCAGTTGTGAAGATAAGATCTGATTAAGGAACTGAATTCCTCAACAGTGTGATTATTGAATATTGTGAAGAAAATGGTGTCTTACACCAACTTGCTGCCACAGGAACACCACAACAAAATGGTGTAGCTGAAAGAAAAACGGAACACTCAAAGAAGCTGGGAGGACTATGATCTGTGAAGCTAAACTACCTGAAAGATATTGGGCAGAAGTAGTTAAGACAGCTTGTTACACTCAGAACAGAGCTCTCTTGAACAAGAGACATGAGAAGACTCCTTATGAAATTTGGAATGTAAGAAAACCAAATGTTTCATACTTTCATGCTTTTGGAAGCAAATGTTTCATACACAATAATGGAAAAGATCAACTTCACGTTTTTCAACCCAAAGCTGATGAAGGAATTTTCCTAGGATATTCAAGTGTCAGCAAAGCTT
This sequence comes from Gentiana straminea, assembly GCA_036785695.1. Lineage (NCBI taxonomy): Eukaryota > Viridiplantae > Streptophyta > Magnoliopsida > Gentianales > Gentianaceae > Gentiana > Gentiana straminea. The sequence continues at coordinate 1,529,224 of JAVUPR010000345.1, read as the reverse complement.
TTAGAGTACTAAATAAAAGGACACTCAAGCATCAAGAATCAATACATGTAGTATTTGATGAACCAAACTTCCCTGGTGAAACAACTGAAGACCGACCAGAACCAGTTTCTCAGTCTCAGTTACTAGTCACGCCTGAACCAGTCTCAGTTGACGTTGGAAGACTATAAATTTCAGAATGTTCGGATCAAGATCGGCCTCGCCCAATTGCTCAACAACTTGAACAACTTCATTCGTATTCGCTTGAACAAGTTCGGAACCGCTTTTGAAGAATCGCTTGAACAAAATGCAAATCGCTTGATACAAACTCACACACATCAATGGATGAGAGATCACCCCGAAGAACAAGTTATTGGTGATACTCAAGCTGGAGTTCGAACAAGACATCAACTAAATGCAATGATTGCATGCTTTCTATCTCAATCAGAATCTAAAGAAATTGAAGAAGCTTTGAAAGATCCATATTGGATATTAGCTATGCAAGAAGAACTCAATGAATTTGAGAGAAATCAAGTATGGGAATTGGTAGATAAACCAGTTTATGTCAATATCATTGGAACCAAATGGGTTTTCAGAAATAAACTTGATGAAGATGGGAACATCATCAGAAACAAAGCCAGAATTGTAGCCAAAGGATACTCTCAAGTAGAAGGCATAGACTTTGATGAAACTTGTGCACCAGTTGCAAGACTAGAAGCAATCAGACTATTTCTTGCTTATGTGGCTCACAAGAATTTCAAAGTTTATCAGATGGATGTTAAAAGTGCGTTTCTAAATGGAATTCTTGAAGAAGAAGTATATGTTCAACAACCACCCGGATTTGAAATCAAAGATCATGCAGATAAAATTTTCAGACTAAGGAAAGCTCTTTATGGACTTAAACAAGCACCAAGAGCTTGGTAAGAAACTCTATCTCAGTTTCTAGTGGATAATGGATTTATCAAAGGAACTATCGACAAAACCTTATTCAGGATGAAGAATGGAGAAGATACTCTACTTGTTCAAATTTATGTTGATGATATCATTTTTGGATCCAGAAAATGAACAGTTATGTGAGAAATTTGCAAGTTTGATGAAAAGAAAATTTCAGATGAGTATGATGGGAGAATTAAATTATTTCCTAGGATTGCAAGTTAAACAATTAGCGATGGAATTTTCATTCACCAAACCAAATATACAAGAGAACTTATCAAAAAGTTTGGTATGGAGAAATCTACTGGAATTTCTACACCAATGGGGACCAACATCAGATTAGATGAAGACAAAGAAGGTAAAGATGTTGATCAAACACTCTACAGAAGGATGATTGGAAACTTACTCTATTTTACAGCAAGTAGGCAAGACATATCTTTTAATCTCGGTGTATGTGCAAGATTTCAGTCCAGACCAAAGGAAAGTCATCTCACAATTGTGAAAAGAACTTTGAAATATCTGAAAGACACATATGGAGTTGGAATTTGGTATTCAAAAGAAGGAGAATTCAAGCTGATTTCTTATTCAGATTCAGACTATGCTAGATACAAAGTTGACAGAAAAAGCACATCAGGCACATGTCAGTTATTGGGAAATAGACTTGTGTCATGGTTTAGCAAGAAGCAAAACTCAATCTCAACTTCAACAGCTGAAGATGAATATATAGCAGCTGGAAATTGTTGTGCTCAAGCTTTATGGATCAGACATCAATTAAGAGACTATGGGATAGAAGAAGGAACAATTCCCATAATGTTTGATAACACAAGTGCAATTGCAATTACTGATAATCCAGTTTTACACTCAAGGACAAAACACATTGATGTCCGTCACCACTTCATAAGAGATCATGTAGAGAAGAAGGATATAATAGTTCTTTATGTACCTACTGAAGATCAGTTGGCAGATATCTTTACAAAGCCATTGGACAAAGAAAGATTTGCCAAATTAAGAACTGAGTTGGGAATAATCAAAGTCAGTTAAGTCAGTTAAGCCAGAGATTCGTCAAGGGGATTAATCTTTGTTATGTTGGGTGCGCTCACTTAACGCATTAGTCATTGACATCAACAATCTCAAACTGACAAACTGAAAATTTTGACAAAACTGAATAATTTGATGGAACTGAATTATCTCTAGAACTGACCTCAGTATCAGTTTTCACTTTAATCAAATTTAGTCAAAGGTTGATAAGATAGAATCAACAAATGTTATATCGCATTAAATTACCACGCTTCTTTTTGTCGAATTTCGTGTGTACACCCCACGATTGTCAGAACAGTACACGTATCGGTTATCAAAACCATCATGGAATTTGAAAAGTTGTACCACTCAACCGCCAGAATATCCTACCTATTTATTCAACCTCCGTTCACACTATTCTCTATCAAAATTCAAATTATTTTCAGAAAGCAAAATAGACTCTTTGCAACCTTCTCTTTCAAAAATCAAATTTTTATGTTCACACTCAAACATGGCCACTTCAGATGATTCGAAAGACAAACGATTGATCACAGAGCTGGATGAACTAACACTTGAAATGTATGAAGGTATGTGTCAAAACACCTTGTTAGCCAGCTGTGTACGAGATAAAATCGAAAAACAACCAGGATTGAACAACATCCTCAAAGTTAGTTTCAAAGAAAAACGAGATGTGGAAGGCATTTTGCAATTTTGGCAAAATATGCGATTAGTCAGAGACTCTTTGGTAACTACAGTTCTGGGAGATCGCATTGTTCTCAATGAAAGAGTCATGAGGTCACTCTTTGGCTTCACAAATACAACAGCAACTTCAACAGAGTTAGCCACTCTACCATCTTTTCTCGCAATGATTACTTCGTCTACAGAACCAATCGAACCTGGTATTCTTGTCGACAAAATCAAGCCGGAATTTGGAAATCTCAGCAGATGGCTCAGCAAACACGTCATTGGAAAATCCAAAGGAATTAATATACTTTTGGAAGAAAATATTTTGCTGATAAACATAATCTGGGATAATATAGAATTTAATTGGGCAGGTTATATAGTCAATCAATTCAAGAAGCAACACTTAGCTGAATTAGAAAGTGTAAAAAGAGCTTAAGCTGAAGGACAAGTAACTGATGGCAGATTCCGACTGAAGAAGACTCTTAGTGGAATCATTCAGTTTTATTTAGAAAGAATTAAGGAAGGGAAGCAAGCAAGGCAAAATGCAACATCGAAGGAAGTCGCAGAAACAACTTCCCAACCTGAAGCAAGTCAGACAACTGTGTCTCAGCAGGAAGCTGAACACAAAGGGACTAAGCGAAAAGCTGAATCCACAGAAGGAAGATCAGTTGTAAGATGTTTGTACCCTGAAATCTCAAGTGAGAAAGCACCAAATGAGGGGGAACAACAACATCAATTGACAACTGAAGTTACTCAAGAGAATGTCACTGCTGACCATACTTCTCAGATACAACAAAGAATAGGTTCAAGAATCGGCACCGCTTTGAAGCTGACAAAATCATTAAGCTGATGAAAACGAAACTTCAACCAGAAGATTCTCGAGATGTCAGTTTACAGAGTGAAGAAAAATTACTCTTAGAGAAATTGGAAGTTAGAGATCTTTACTCTCTGTTTCCTATTTCAGAAATTCTTGACAACTGTTTCAAAAGATTTACCGAACTAGCAAAAAGAAGAGAATCAGGCACACCATCTAAAGACAGCTCAAAGAAAAAGGATGATGATGACCATGATAAGTCAAGAAAAGAAGCCGATGATACTACGCTTTGCAAACAAATACTCAATCTCAACCTATAGCAACGCAAACTGTACCACAGCAAGAAGGATTGCCAGTTGGAAATCAGACAACTGACAATCAGCAAGCAGCTGATGAAATCAGACAATTGATGGTTATTGCTGATAATACTCAGGATAAGGATCAAATAGAAGCTACATATGATCCCTCTGATTTTCTATCTAAGGATGAATTGGCCAGAGTTCATGAAAACTTGAAAATTGTACTCAGTCAGAGAGATACACAGAATAGCCTTTTATCAAACATCTCTAGATATCTTGATTATAGAACTAGAACTGATGTTTCAGTTCATGCAAGACTAGAGATGATTCACAAATCAAGTTCAAGTTCTGCTTCACAGATTGTGTTACTCAAACAACAACTCGAAGATTCAACCGCGAGATATAGAAACTCATGCTCGTGCTCATTGGCATATAAATCAAAGATATCTACGGGTTAGAAACTCAGCTTAAGGAAGTACTTGCTTCTCAGCGATAGATTTCAAAAGATCAAAAAGCAACCCATGCCCTGGTAGATCAGTTATATGATGCCAAAAAGGGGGAAGCTGAAGAAGAAAAGCTGAAATTACTTGGAGAAATGAAGCAACTTGAAGAAGAATTACAAAGATACAGATCGATCCTAAATTTTTTAAGAAAGAGTTAACTCGATGATCAACTTATTGAAAAATACAATCAACCCGGAGACGAAGAGAGTTACTCTTACAAAGGATCTGTGGACACAGCTTTATCAAAGATTACAATCCTATTAAAGCCAAGTACAAGGACGAACATTTGAGGAATCCTTGAACTACTTTCTGTCGATATTTACTCAAAGCAAAAAATTGCACAACATAAGAAGAATCGAGGATTGATGATAAACTGAAGATTAAAGACAAGACTGAACAAATGAAAGCCGATCTAGTAGAATTTAAAAATTACTACTTGAAAGACTCAAGCTTACCCAAGCTAATTCAATGGAGAAGATGGAAAGAAAGTAGTCAAGTTGACTACAACAAGACCTTTTCAAAGGAAGACTCCAAGCTTGAAGAAGATTTTCGCTTGTATGACATAGCAAAAAGATATGACTCAGTCATGCAAAAAGCTAAGAAGAAGCTTAGTCTTTAATCACAGTTATTTGAACAAAATGTACTTATCCAGTTTTTGCTCATTGTAATGAAAACCAGTTTTCCAGTTTTACATTGTTTTGATCTTTAAGCATTTCTTTTAAGGAGAGTTTTGGCATCATCAAAAAGGAGGAAATTGTTGGAAATAAAATTTATGTTTTGATGATAATTCATCTTATTTGTTAAAATATTATCTTAACCCCATTGATGAAGTGCTGAAGCCAGCTGTTATAGTGGAAAGCTAAAAGATGTCTAGAACTGAATGTATAAGTTTTACTAGAGTCTGATATTTGTATAGGTTACATCAGACAAGCACGTAATTGTTAGTATGTCGTAAAACTGAAAGCTAGAAATCATTTAGAAAACTGGAAATCATCGAGACAAGCAAACTGACTCAGAATACACCTACATGAAACTGAAGAAGTTAAGTTCGCTGAGAGTTACAGACTCAGTTGACTTATCTAAAAGATTGAAGAACTGAGGGTTCAAACTTAGTTATTGAAGAATGAAGAACTGAGGGTTCAAACTCAGTTATGAAGATTACAAGTCGAGACTGTAAAGTTGGACTTCAGGCAAGATTGTGGTGACTCGAACTAACTTTATGGATCTTGTATGAAGACCTAAGAATCATAAGGACAATGAATTCTTAGATGATAATGAATCATGGTGTACTCGATTAAGTCAATTATAATCGATGAAAACAGAGTACCGATATTTGAAGAAGAGTAAAATCTCGCTTAATGCTTCAAGTCGGTTAGAAACCGACAAAAGAAAAACACAAGACAAAACCGAAAAGGAAGCTCGCTTTATAAGTCGCCATCCAACAAACGAAAGTACAATCGAACGTTGTAAAGAAAAAATTTCATTGGATGAGTTACCGACCCAAACAGAACGGTCGAAAAATATATAGCCGTTGCAAGATAGACGTTGATACAATTCAAATTGAAGCCGGATGAACGTTGGACTTCACACTATAAATAGAAGACTTTGCACCAACAACAAAAGATATAGAAAGAGCATATACAAGAATCAACAATCAATTTTGTGCATCGATCTATTCTATTCGAATTGCTATCATCTCGAACTATAACAAGATCATATCTAGTATTTCTTCAAGTGTTCAAGCTACAAAGAATTTATCAAGAATTCAACACTTTGAAGAACCACAAACAAGAATCAACTTATTGATTCTCAGCCCAACCTTGATTCTACATCAAAGGTTTTAGACTGTGAAGCAAACCGGGAAGGTTTCGCCAAGGACAATTGAGACAAGCAGTCGGGTAGACTGTGTTTGTGGTGGTAGCTGGTGAAGAGGCAATCCTACCCTCTAAGGACCAGTGTTTCAAGCATTTGAAGAGCAGCAATTCTACCTGTTCTACAACTGTTTAGATAGTGAAGCTAGGGACTAGCCAAGGACTATTGTTTAGGACTTTTTGTAACAGTTCACCTCAAGAAGTTCTAGTGGAATTTTCCTCCGCACCACAGGGGAAGAGAGGACGTACATGATTACATCACCTGGAACCTCTATAATATCCGCCTTACTTACTTTACGCATTTATTTATTTATTCAGCATTTACTTACAGCATTGTGATACTTGATTGTTATACACCTCACAGTCACAACTGACATTCACCAGAATTCAGTTCACAACACTCAGTTTTCATAATACAATAACAAGATCAAGAAAAAGGCTAAAATCATATCCGCTGCCGGTTGACTCAGTTTCAGCTTAAGTCAGTTTGACTTAATCTCAGCTTTGTCAGCTTAACTCCACACAAGTTTTTAACTGAACCTTAATTTTCTTTAAATCCAGTTTTAGGGACGAGTTTATTCACCCCCCCCTCTAAACTTGTGTTAGCCTTTCCAAGGGACCAACACTTTATACATTATATGAAGAAGGTGTTTACTGAAGATAGAGATGGTATAAGGAAGTCCAAAACCAAGCCCCTAGGTCTACTGATTCAGACCTTGCTGAATCATTTTCAGTTACCTGATGTTGCACCTGAGAAACTAAACAAGTCCAGATACAAGAAGGAGATCAACTACCATATTCCTGGGTTAGATGATGATGAATATGTAGATGATGAAGCATCTGAGAGTGACAATGATGGGGATGATGATGCTGGTGGTGAGCAGGTTAAGCAAGTTGTTAAGTCTCCTGCACCTAAGAATGTTGCTGAAAAGAGAAAGGCTGTTGATACTAGAAAAATCACTGAGATACTAAAGCCTAGGAAAACAAGAAAGCAATCAGCAGAGACTGCTGAGTCCACTAAGGGTTCAGTTGAAGTTGAAGTTACTAACCCTGTTGAAATTACAATGAAGAAGTCTGCTGCTGACATTTTGAAAGAGCATCAGAAAGAAGATAACAGGAAAAGGAAAGCTACTGAAGCTGAATCTGAACAGCTTTCCAAGAGGATGAAGGATATTGCAAAGAAAAAGAAACATGGAAAAGGAAAGGAATTGAGAATTCTAGAAGAACAAAGGGAAGAAGTAGAAGAAGAGGCTGTTGAGCCTACTAATGATGCTGGTGTTGTTGTTGAGCAACACATTGAAGAATCACAGCAGACTACTGTACTTGAGCCTGTTGTGGAAGTTATTGAATCCACACATCTAAAGGCTGCTGAGCCTACTGAAGCTGCAGAATTTGTTGCTGAGCAAATTACTGAAAAGCCACAGCAGACTACTGAATCTGCACCTGCTTTGTGGAAATTGATGCAATGGTACAAGACCCTGCTATTTCTGCAATAGTTTAGGGGGAAGATCAATCTGTTGCTAACCTTGCTGATGAGCATGTAAGTCAGGGGGAACCAAGTGTTGAACAGATAGAGGTGGTAGGTACAAATTTACAACCAGAAGAACCTACTAACCTAGATGCATCTGTTGAGGAAACATTGAACCTGCTTGTTGAAACCTTTGGAGGACCACAAGTTGAACAACCTGCTGCAAGAAAGCCATCTATGCCCTTTGAAACAAAGGAGAAGAAAAAGAAGGAAGGGTATGTTGATCCTAAACTCCAGCTGGTTGCTAATTACTTTCAATAGATGTTCGGCTATTACAAAACACAAAAACCAGCTGCTGAGCCAATGACAGATTTTGTTGAATGGGCTTTTGAAAAGTTAGTTGTGGAAAATCTACTTAATCTGATTGATACATCATTGTTGGAAATGAGGCTAATGGAACTCATTGATGAAGAAAAGAAAGAAAGAAGTATCTTGTTTAAGGATCCTAGGGATGAACCAGATAGTGATGATTCATCATCATCTGACTCTGATGATGATCATCCCCTACATCAAGGAGAAGCCAGTGGAATTGCATTGTTAAATGAACCTAGACCAGAACAGTCTGCTAGTGCTGGAAAGTCTACTGGGGGCCAACAAACTGAACAAATGGATGATGATCTGGAAGATCTCACTATAAATGATTTGGAGGCTCTAATCAATGATGGTATAAACCTTGGAGGTAACAGGTTGGTCAGCACATCTGATACATTCAAGGTTGTGGAGTCTGATGTGAATCCAGATGATCAGTAGACTGAAAATCCGGATGAGGAAAAGGTTATTGAACATAGTGAGCCTGATATCAGTTCTGAAGATTCAGTACAATATCAAGAGTGGATTGATACTCAGGGCACTATATTTAAATCTGCTGACACTTTACAGAAGATTGCAGATGCCAGAGGATTTCTAGAGGAAAACACGGCTACTTTTCCTTTTATTTTTGTAGAAGAGAGAGTCCTACTCACTGAGGAACAAACAGTGATTGGACAAAGATTGGACATGGTGATGGGTTTTGAAGGATCACCATCACTTTTTGAGGAGTTTCAGGCTACTGAGGATCAAACAGCACTTGAACAAAGGTCGGAACTGGTGGTACAGGTTGCAAAAGGTCAAACATCACCCGGACAAAGTTTGGAACTCACAATGAGTTTGGAGGAAACCCCTGCTACTGTTGAAGAATAGGCTACTGACGTAGAGCCTACTGGAGTAAAGGCCACTGAAGGGAATGATAGTCAACAGACTACTATTATTGCTGGACTATGACTTCAGTGATGAAGAGTTTCAAATGCCTGAGGAAGAACCTATTGCTGCGTAACCTCAACAGGTGTATGTACAATTATTTGAAGAAGGTCCTAACCCTGCTGGAAGGGATATGAGTTGGGCCATGGTTGTTAGCAGACAGAGGGCACAATACAATGTTGAAGAGCCTGCTGATGAAGCTGCTGGACATATGGCTAGAGGTATGGCTGGTGGAGTACCAGCACAGGTATTTGATGAGTTGAGGGCAGTCACAAATGACATTACACGGTTAAGAACTCAACTTGACAGACATGAGCAAAGATTTGAAGATTTGATGAACCTGGTGGAAAATAGAGGGATGACTACTGAAACAGTTGCTTCCAATATCACATCCACTCAATTTGCTCTTGCTGACCTTACCATAGATGTGAGAGGCATAAAACAAGGAAATACACTGAAGGATCAATTCTTGAAAGAACAGTTTGCCTCCATTCACAAGAAGCTTGACAACCTTGCTGAGCCACCCTAGCTGCTTGTGGCTGAACTTGCTGGAGCACCTAATCCTGCTGTATTGGATCCTAAGATTACTGAAAGGATCAGTCTACTTTAGCAGACAATGGAAGGAAGGATCACTGCAGTTGACACAAGAATAGAAATTATGGAAGGTCGACTGAATAACTTAGTGATCACATAGGAGAGTGTTCATGGCCTTCTTTCCCGTTTTGTTGATGATGTTAATAAGGGGGAAGAGAGCCAGACACCAGTAGCAAAAGAGGCTGCAAGGATTTTTACTCAAAAGAAATGGGAGGCTGATACCAATTCATTCAGAGAACCTACACCTGGCAGACTTCAGCTGACTGATGACCTCTTCAAAGAATACAAGAAGCTATATTACAATAAGAGGAGACCTTACCATGACAAGGGCTTTCATGAAGGGCTAAATTCCTTTTTGGGATTGAAATTCTGGGAAGCTAGAGTCAAAGCCTTAAGATCTTCACACAGAGGTGGTAAAGGTGGAAGAAGGCTACCTACTACATTAGCAAGAGAATTATTGAAAGAGTTCAAGCTGTTATACATGCGTTTAGGTTTTAGAGTACACCAAATTAACCTTACTCTACCTGAGGCATGGAAATGGTGGAAGGAAGTGAACCCCCATATTGATTTTTCCCTTATTGAATATCAATGGATGAGAGAAATGGTCAGAGATATAAGGGAATATCAAGAGCAGCAAGAGAAAGAAAGACAAGAAAGAGAAAGAAGGAACTAGATCAGCATACTTAAACATGCTTTTTATTTTTGCTGAATCTAGTTTGTGATAATTTTGAACAAACATTATTATAATGAGAATTGACTGACTTTGTTCTGTATTTTTGTTTTTACTCTTTTTGCTTTGCTGTAAGGAGGGTATTGGCATCATCTCCAAAAAGGGGGAAATTGTTGGACATATTTTAAGTTTTAGTGATGAGTGCCAAACTAGCTGTTATAGAGCAAAGGCAAAAAGATGTCTAGATCAAATGTATAGGCTTATTAGAGTTTGATCTTTGTATATGTTTGATCAAACAATCACTGTAAATGGCCACCTGACTTTCATCAGCAGACTTGTCTATAATAGTAAGGTACCTGAGTCAATAGACTAGTTTAGGAACCTGCTGAAGACTGAAGGATGAGGTTTCAAACTCAGTTATTGAAGGCTAAGGGATCAAACTTAGTATTTAAAGTCAAGGATATGGAATCAGAATCTAGGGAAGTTTGTGATAACCTAAACTGATTACATATACCTTGTGTACAAGGTCTAAGTTCCATAAGTAAAGTGGTGATTGGAACTTGGTTATGATCAAAACGGTGTAATCTAACTTCATAATAAAAAGTTAGATATAAGATTGTTAGCTGCAGTGTTTTATTAACACAACAACCTTGGAACAGCTGACTAATGTGTATCTCAGCAGACTTATATACATAGGAAACTGCTGGATATATATTTCAAATTAATCAAAGGTTACATTGGAAGATTACAAGGAAAAGGACAGATAACAACTTTTGATTTTGTCAACAAATCAATGGTCAATATTAAAAGAACATTGGAAAGAAACAGAGGTTTATCCAATGGATATAAGTCAAAGGGTGAACAGTCTGAAAAATGTCAAAAAGTAACCTGACAGTGTCAGTACTTTGTACAGGGACATAATGCAAGTCATGAAAGGGACAAATCTGAAACGGCTATGTTTGAATTTCAAACATCAGTCAAAGGATTCTCACCTATAAATAGAAGACCCCTGATACAGAAATAGATGATGATTTTTGGGAGAAAAACAACAATTAATCTTGAGCTTCAGATTCTTATCAATAAGTCACCCTGCTGACTCTACTGAACATAAAGCTACTGATCCAGTAAACTCTTCAAGTGTAATATGTTATCAGGCTACATCAAGTTTACACACTTGAAGTCTTCAAGCTGCTGATCATTTCATCCTGATCAAGCTGCTGAAAGCTGAATCACTTACTTGATTCAAACTTTCTTTTACAAGAAACCTACTGAAGACAGTGAAGCATCTTTGGGTGTCAAGGACTGTTGTTTGTGGTGGAGCTGGTGAAGAGGCAATCCTACCCTTTGAGGAACAGTGGAAGTCTTTGGGGCAGCAATTCTACCTGTTCCAAGTGTTTAGTTTGTAGAGCCATAATTATTGGTGAAGGACAAACAACTTAGGATTTTTGTAACTACAACCTCAAATATCTCTAGTGAATTACCTCAACATCACAGGAGAAGAGTGGACTGACAGGATTACACCACCTAGGACCCCTATAAAAATTTCCTACTTACTTTCTGCATTTACATTCTGCATTTAGTATATTTAACACATCAACCTACTGAAACTAGCAACTGAATCACACACTTACACTACTGAGTATCTAATACTTGGTATCATATTTTAACAACAAGTAATAAGGCTTAACTTAAATATATTCCGCGCAACAAATTCAGAAAATTCAATAGTCGCAGACTACTGAGCTGTCAGTAGACTACTAAGTGATCAGCAGACTACTAAGCAGTCAGTAGACTACTGAACTTGCTGAATTTGTTAACTCCAAAAGTTTTAATTGTTAAGTTTATTCACCCCCCCCCCTAAAACTTAACCAAAGCCTTTTCAAGGGACCAACAACCTATAACCAGTAGCTCAAATAATTAAGTAAAATATTCATCGAACGTAATATTCATACTTAAATTATTAATTCCGGATTACGCCACCATAAACCCGAAACTGAACTCTACCAATTATAGATATATACTTACACTCAACACATCGAGTAAATAAGCGTCCATTGATATAATCACTACATACGGACTAACCCTCCATAGACTGTCCATTCTGAGTGGGAAGTGTCCGTTAACCCGACTCAGAATATCTTATCCTTATTTACCATTAACCCCCAAGTGATCAAATAGTTCACATATCTGACTAGTAGCTAATTAGTCTAAATATGAACTCGGCAGATCGATCATTTTCTTAGGGCTAACAAATAAGGGGACTGTCTCTCTACTTCCAGCAGGAAGGAATGGATTCCATGTCTATGAAAACCATAACTACTCACTCATCAAGGAATAGTGCGAACGAGAAGTGACTTGGATCACATACCAAAGTGATCTGTAACTAACACATCAAACACCACCTTGTGATTACTTCCGGATTAAGGTCAATCCATATATGATCCTCTAATGATATAATACGATTTCTTGATTACGGAATTATATCAAGAAATACAGATTAAATCGGTCCAGTCCTATATGAATGCCATCATATATAAATGCCCCAATAGGTACCCTCTACCGACAATCCGGATAAGACTATCAAACCCTAAGGTGTTCTAGGCACATTATTGGTGTTTTAATCATGAGTCCCTAAACTCTGATTAAGTTCATCACAGACTAACAGTTTAAGTATATCACCACTAACTCAATCCTCACGTGTAAACCATACACTGAGTTAAGTGGTTACATACTGATATACTTAGGGTTTGCAGCAGTGTATTACTTACAAGCATAAAGTAAGTAATGAGATAAATTCTGTCATTCATTATCTAAAAACAATTACATAAATTGTCTTTCGGGCACCACACCTAACATGAGAGAGTAGCATTGATCAATCTACAGCTTTGGAAGTTCCCCTACGCACTAATGGCTTAATAAGTCACCGTGAGATCTTTCTGTACAACTATTTTTGAACTGTTCTTTTGGAGCTTTGGCTTGGTTCTGGCATTTGCAACGAAACAGCCAAAAGTATAAACATCAATTACACTCCCTGAAAATCATATAGACTATGATAATACTGCCATTTTTTAGGGAGCCTTTATTCGTACCTCAACAAATCTACCGATGCACCACTTTATACTTTACATCACACCTAAAAGTAAAACCTACCTTTACGCCACATTGATTTTTCAAACATTTTTAATTCTTTATTTACACCACATTATCTACTTTAATACCACACTTTTGAACTATTTCTACACTAATTTTTTTAATTACAAATTTGTCCATAAATTTCATCTACTCTATATTCCACACCCCTACCTACACACCCCATTACCAAAATCTCTTCCATAAATCCAATATCTCTCCATCAACAAAGCTTAATCTCTACAATCAAACTTGTGCTAGAGCTCCCATCTGTTCCTTTTCAGCTTCAATGGCAACCTTTGAAGTTTACAAGAAGGTTAGCTCAATCTGTACTCGTCAAACAGGAAATTATATATATAGCACCAAAAGAAAAAAGAAAAAATGGGAGTTGGGTCTCTTAATTCCCAGAAAAAAAAACCCCTTGAAATAGAAGATTCAAAAGAGCCTATTTTGTAGGTAATTTTGTTTTATCAAGATCAAGAACAGATTTTCACTCCAGACGCAAGAAGTTGAACCTATAATGGACACATACATTTATCATTTTGCTTGATTAATGTGATGCTTATCAGTAATGAAAATCTATCTTGATTTAATTCTCGGGGACCATGGATAGTCAAGCAAACAAGCCAATTGAATACAGGGGAGGGGAGAAAGAGGTAAAGCTTCTAACTGCTAGCTGTGGCGGTGCCTGTGCAAGAAGAATGGCCGCGGGGGGCGGTAAGGAACGGCGGCGATTTGGGTGGAAGGCAATCGGGGAGCAGGGGAGGGGAGCATATGACCTGAATGAAATATTTTGTGGAGATTCAATGAGGGGGTGTTTTGTAGATTTTAAGTGTTTGGGGAAGATATGATCATATAATAAATTGGTATTAGTAAAAAGTAATTGGTAATATTGATTTTTTTTAATTTTGATATGAAAATGTGGTACAAGGTATGTTTTGAATTGTTAACATAATAGCTGTGGTGCAAGAAGTATGTTACATGTTTTGTTATTTTAATATGGTGTAACGGTAGATTTGGTGCGGTGCGAATAAAGGCATCCTTTTTTTATCGTTGTTTTCCTTGTACGGTGCGATTATTTATTTCATGCAAATGAGAAGGAGGCAGTGAACTCTATAACTGGATTTATCTTAAATGAAGACAAAGGTGAAGTAAATGACTTTGTATACAAATTATTCATAACTTAAAGGAAGAAACCTCGTTGCATGCCTTCTTCTCAGAAGGCATTCCATTTGATGGATTTTCATAGTGCATATTGTTTTAAAAGAAAAGACTTTTTTTCATGTGACAGGTGTGATGCATTTGCCTGCACAACACGTTTACTAACATAACCATAAATGCCTTGACAGCATGAGAGGACAAGGTAGATCAACTATTCTCAAGGCTATGGAGCAACAGACTAAATATAAGTGTCGCCAAAGTAGATTTAGCAGATATAGGGATGTACAATAGGAATGGTTCGGGAACTCTAGGAACCAGTACCAGAGCCAAGACCTCAACCAAGAAACACCTAGCCGATAATGCTGATCAGATGGACTTTGAATCGACTAATGAAGACCCATCATCACTCAGTAAGGCAACCTTAAGCCCCCTGAAAAGGCACAAACTAAAGATCAACTAAGACTGCCCACCCGGAAGAAATATGTAATGTGTAATAAAATATGTACCAAGACTCTTAAGTATGTGTGTGTTCCGTGCAAAGTTGCAACCTTCCAAACCCTGTAAGATATGAATAAGTGAAGGACTAGATGTGTAGGCTTGACCTACAGGCTGCACACAAGTATGTGTAATATATGTAAACTAATTACTATGCATGTTCAGTAATATTATATGATGAATAATCCGCACGCACACTACTTACTACATACACAACTATCCCCATTACCATAGCATTGACTAATCAAAGAATATATCTTAAAACAACACCAGGAACAAACAAAGCACACCAACACTTCATGGGAACATCCGCGCAACAAGGGGAACACCCCCATTAGTATGTTCTTATTCCGGGCTATCGGCGTCCCTTTGTCATGGAGACAGTGAAGGCAGATGATAACGCGAAGATGGGTAAGTATTATCCCAATTTATAATTGCATTGTCATGAATTGTTTTAACATTTTTTGAGGTAAATTACATTAAAAAAATACCGGAGGCCGAGTTTCTCCATTATAAATTGTTGTTGATTAGTAATTTATTTGATGTATGACGATATCGGATTTCACCACGCCACGTATCATGATAGAAATAGGTCTAAAACCTTAATATTAAGGACCATGAGTCCCTTTAAAGGCCTAAAGGCCGATTTCCACCTCCAAAGAAAGGGGCTGCTCATATCGCCCCTCAGTCCACCGCAGGTCGGTCAGGACAGGGTAAAGACAGACATGCATGGTTCGGTCAACTCGACCTCGGTTGCTCGCCGCAGGTCGGCTAGTGCATGTTGTTAGAAATAAAATTTGAGTTTTGAAAATGATTCATCTCTATTTGTTTAATTGTTTGTTTACACCCCATTGATGAAGTACTGAAACTTACTGTTATAGTGAAAAGCTAAAAGATGTCTAGAAATAAATGTATAAGATTTATTAGTGTCTGATCTTTGTATAGGTTGTATCAGACAAGCACTGTAATTTATTGGGAGTCGTAGAACTGAAAACTGGAAAGCATATAGAAAACTGGATACTACAAAGAATTTGATAACACATCAAGAAACTGAAAGTGTTACTCAGAACCGAAACTAAGATATACTCAGAATTGAAGAAGGTAAGTTCGCTGAGGGACACAGACTCAGTTGGCCTATCTAGAAGCCGAAGGCTGAGGGACACAGACTCAGTTATTTGAAGAAGGAAGAACTGATGGTTCAAACTCAGTTCATGAAGACTAAAGCCGAGACTGTAATGTTAGAATTCAGGTAAGTCTGTGATGGGTTGAACTAACTTTATTGATCTTGTACGAAGACCTAAGATAGATAAGGACAATGATATCTTAGATGACTTAAGTGTTATGGTGTACTCTGACTAAGTCAATAAAATCATATGAAAATAGAGTACTAAGCTCGGAAGAAGATTAAAAACGTAGTTAATGCACTAAATCAGTCAAAGATTGAAAACTTACCTACTCAGTTTATAAAGCTTAAAACTAACATTTCTCAGAGACTCAATTTGAAGCTAAAGGCATCAAAGAACTAAAAGAAAATCATAACGTTAGAAATCAAGTATTTTCATTGGATGAAGGACTGACATGTCAGAACGGTCACTGACATCTGACATATAACCGTTGATAGCTAAAAGGATTCAAATTCAAACAAGATGAATGTTGGATTGCACACTATAAATAGAGGAATTAGCAACAAAGATCAAATACCATGTTAGGAACACTTTTATTATGTTTTGATTATGGTCATACTAGCTGTTATAGCAAGCCTGAAATAAGTTAGAATTCTCTGTATAGGTCTTTACTTAGAGTCTGACATATTGTATAAGTTAAGTCAGACAAGTATTGTACTAGTTGGTAGGACGGCAAAGTAAAACAGACATTCGGCAGAGTGAAGCCAGCCAAGCACCAGCAGAAAAACAGTGAAGACTTAATGGTATGACTTATAACCAAGGAAGTCTGTGATTACCTTGGATAAGTCTAAGTATGTTTCAAGTGATGAAATTCAATGTTCAAATATGGTGTACACTGATCTCACCCAAATCAATGATCAGTGAAGTACAAAGATTCTCCTTAAACTGAAGTGATGAAGGAAATAGTGAATCGGCAGAGTAAACTGACTTTCGGCAAAGTGAAGGCAAAAACAGTGAAGGAAAATCTAAACGGCAAAGTCAGATGGATCACTCGACCGTTCAAAGAACGGTGAAGTAATCCTTATCAGAACAGAATTGAAATATGATGAAGATTCAGAGGATCATGCATTTAATGCACAATCAATAGAGGATCAATCAAGGACGGATTTTCTGCTATACATTTGAAGGAAAAATCCGATCACTGAAATCAAGGAGAATATAATTAAGGGGGAATCAAGAATAAAATCAAGGATTATTCCCCTCATAAATATAGCCAACGGACGGAATTTCAAATCAAGGATACACAAGGCTATAAATAGAAGGCATTGACAGACAGATAAAAACAACAATCAGAAAAGGAAAACTAAGCAGAAACTCTGTCAATTTGAAAAGCCTTCTCTCTGAACTTACAAGGATTTATCTAGAGATCAACTCAGACATCAGAACTACAATTTCATATTCAGCACTAAGATTGATCAATCAAGTTTGTGAATCTCATTCACAATAAACTGAAGCAACTGAATCAGAAGTCATCTGAGAAGGAGTTGTGCTTGTGATAGCTGCTGAAGGATTTGGAACAAGGAGCAGTGAAAGAGACTAAATCACTGAAGCTGTTGCAGTCAAGGAGTGATAGTCTTGTAGATTGTGAAGCTTGGGAAGCCAAGGACAATCATACTATTGTATCTATGAAAACAATAGTGAATTTCTCCAATCATCACAGGAGAAGAGTGATTAAGGGATTACACCACCCTGAACCACTATAAGCCTTGTGTCAATTTACTTTCTGCAATCTACTTTACTGCATTCATTTAAATTGCCTAGATTACAATCTATATCTGTGATTGTTTAAACTGATTTGAAACAACATAGTAAGAAGGGACTTATCCGCTGCCCAAAAGCTTTTAAACACAAGAAAAGTTTTTGAAACTCCACTATAGTCATTCACCCCCCCCCCCCCCTATGACTATAGTTTTCCCCTTCTCTGGGACCAACAATTGGTATCGGAGCAGTGTTCCTAGTATCAGAACCTGTTCAGATCTAATTTCTAGTAACAAGGAGATCACATATTTTTAAAGTAGTTTTCAAATCTAAGCTTTCTATTCATTCACATATAGATCTATTATTTGTGCTTATGGATTCCTCAAACTTTATGTCAAAAGTACATGTTTTCAATGTTGATAATTTTGATGAATATAAACTAAGAATGATGTCTCATCTTGCAACAACTCATGAGGAGATGCTGGACGTAATCAACGATGGACCAATCATGATCATGACTGTGGTATCCACAGGAGCCGATCAAGGGAAGGAAATAGACGAACCCAAGAAAGATTGGACCAAGGATGACAGGAGAAGAGCAAATCTATATTTTGTTGCAAAAGATATGATTTTGAAGACTCTAGATAGCAACATGTTCATGAGAATCAAAGATTGCAAAACAGCAAAGGAGATGTGGGACAAGCTAGCATTGATAAATGAAGGATCTGAAGCAGTTAAAGAAAACAAATTATCTGTTGCAAAACATAAATTTCAAAATTTCAAAATGAAGACTGGTGAATCCATTGATCAAATGGACAACAGGTTCTCAAGCATCATCAGTGAACTACAACATCTTGGACACACATATCCCCAGAAAGAAGTATGTTTAAAGATCTTGAGAGGCTTACCTGATAGATGGAAGATCATAACATCGGTAATCAGAGAAACCACAGACCTTGCAAACACTGACACTCTGACACTGATGTCCCAACTTAAAGCTCATGAATTCGAACTGAACGGTGAAGATGGTGCTCCGGCAGAGACACAAAAAGCCACTGCACTGATTGCACCCCAGCAAAGTAATTTTGCCGATTGTATCAGCAAAGATACGCATGAACTTAAAGAACAGGTAGCTTTATTACTTAAACATTTTGACAGGTTTAGCAAAAAGAAGCCATTCAAAGGAAACTCATCATCAAACAAGAGGTCAAGCTCAAACAAAGACATGAAGAAGAAAGATGATGAATATAGATGCTTCAACTGCAACAAGAAATGTCACTTCAAGGCTGATTGTCCTGAAGAAAATGATAAAGATGATGAAAAGATGAAATGCAAAGCATTTGAAAAGAGGAAAGGCAAGAAAGCACTCAAGGCTGAATCTAGCAGTGAAAAGAATGAAGAATCATCTGATAATAACTCAGATAACAGTGATGAAGAAGACAACTCAGACAATGAAAAAGCATGTCTATGCCTCATGACCAAAGAATTAGATGAAGATGAAGGTGATAGCTCAGACATTGAGAAAACAAGCCTATGTCTAATGGCCAAAAAATCAGATGAAACTGAGGTAACATCTAGCTCTTACTCTTCATCAAATGCATCCACATCTAACACTGCACAATCTTCTATTCTCCCTTTAGATCCAACATACCTAGTCCAAAATCTCATGACTAAATTTGATGAAATTGAAATGAATCATGAAATTCTAGAAAAGGAATGCAAGGATGTAAGAAAGGAAAATAAAAGATTAAAGAAAGAACTAGATAAAGCAAAAGCTGAACTAACTAGTAAGGAGATCTACTCAAATGATCAACAAACAGCAGAGGTTCATACATCTGTTGTTGACAGATCAGTTGAGAAAATCCCCCAAAAAGTTAAGATAACAAATGAACCAGTTTACAAACCCTCAAAAAGATTTGGATCCAGATCTGGTCTTGGCTACAACAGTCAGGATGAGAGTAGAAACAATGGTCAACACAATTCTGAATCCAGGATCAACATTGAACCAAAATTCAGAAGGGGACAGACCATGGTCTCAACCACTCATCCTGTACCGGTGAAGTCAAAACCCAGTGCAGTAAAACAGCAGACTAAATCATCAACCAAGTCAATCAAAAGCAAGGAGTTTCTGAAAGGTAAGGAAAGACTTTATCCTTCAGAGGATGATTGGAATGTTTCACCTCCAAAATACAAGAAGAAACCATTCCATAATATGCATCATGTGCTTAAGAAAAATCAAACTATGTATACTCCTAGACACATGAAGCAAGTCAGATTTCTCACTGCATATTGGAGAGTGAAGAAGGATGCAAATGCACCAAAAAGTAGAGAAAATATCAGAATAACTTCAGTAGAAATACTAGAAGCTATTCTGCCATGCCTTATATATATGAAGTTGATGACTTTAACTATCCAAAAAGAAGATCATTTGGATATACACTTGGAGTAGGAGGCAAGACTGCTAACAGGTATGGACCCAAACAGTGTTGGGTACCTAAAAATAATTAAATTGTTTTGTAGGATGTCTGGTACATAGACAATGGATGTTCCAGACACATGACAGAAAACAAGAGATGGCTCACTGACTTCAAAGCTTTTGATGGACCCGAAGTCACATTTGGAAGCAAAGAAAACCCTGGCAAGATTAAGAGGGAAGGAACAATGCTCAAGAACAATCTAAAGATTCAAAATGTGGCATATGTCAAGGGACTTAATTTCAATCTGATGAGCATTAGTCAATTTTATGACAAAGGCTATAATGTGCACTTCAGCAAGGAAGGATGCAAAGTCATTCACAGCCAAACCAACACAGTAGTACATGCAAGAAGAAGAAAAGATAACATGTATGTGGTGGATTGGAAAACAGCCAAGGCAGAAACATGTTTTTTTGTCAAAAACAAACAGTCAACTAGCTGGTTATGGCATAGAAGACTAAATCACCTGAATTTCGAGACCATCAACAAATTATCAAAGAACAAGTTAGTTGAAGGTCTGCCAAAGATCACATTCAAGAAATAAATTCTATGTGATGCATGTCGGAAAGGGAAACAAATCAAAAGTTCTTTCAAGTCATAACCCTACCAATCAACAACAAGAATTCTACATCTGTTGCATATGGACCTGTTTGGACCAGTCACACTAGTAAGTGTATATGGTAAGAAATACACCCTGGTAGTGGTGGATGACTACTCAAAATACACCTGGACCATCTTCATGAACAAGAAGAAAGAGACACTCAAAAAGCTGCCGGATTTGTTAAGAAGACTCCAAAATGAGAAAGAACTGAAAATCATCAAGATCAAATCAGATAGAGGCACTGAATTTCTTAATGAAATTATCCGAACCTATTATGAAGAAAATGGAGTACTGCATCAATTATCTGCAGCAGGAACCCCACAACAAAATGGTGTAGCTGAAAGAAGAAACAGAACTCTCAAAGAAGCTGTCAGAACAATTATTGCAGAAGCATGCTTGCCAAAGAGATTTTGTGCTGAAGCAGCAAACACAGCATGCCATACACAAAATAAATCAATTATCAACAAACATATGGAAAAACTCCATATGAAATATGGAATGGTAGAAAACCTAATATCTTATATTTACATATGTTTGGATCAAAATGTTTTGTTTTGAACAGGAATAGCTGCATGCCTTTGATGAAAAGGCTGATGAAGCAATCTTTATGGGATACTCAGACACCAGCAAAGCATTCAGAGTACTCAACAAAAGAACATTGATGATTGAAGAATCAATACATGTAGTCTTTGATGAACCAAATACAAATGGTGAAAGTCTTCAAGAACAAGAAGAAGAAGGAGCACAAAGGCAAGTGTATATGTATACAACAGTACCAGCAACTATTCTGCATCACAATTTTGGAAATCAAGATGAGCCACAAGTCAATACAACAGAAGAAGCACCAGAACTTGAAGCTCATGCACAACATGAAATTACAGAAGCACCAAGTGAAGAACAACTTCAACCAGACCTAAATTGGCTAAGAGTTCATCTTGAAGAACAAGTTATTGGAGATATTCACACAGGAGTAAGAACCAGTAGACAATTGGAGCATATGT
Organism: Gentiana straminea; assembly: GCA_036785695.1. Taxonomy (NCBI): domain Eukaryota; kingdom Viridiplantae; phylum Streptophyta; class Magnoliopsida; order Gentianales; family Gentianaceae; genus Gentiana; species Gentiana straminea. Next base: position 1,507,356 of record JAVUPR010000345.1, on the reverse strand, counting down.
TAACAAGTTTTCTATCACAAGTGGAACACAAGACAATAGATGATGCAATTCAAGATGCAGATTGGATCACAGCTATGCAAGAAGACCTAAATGAATTTGAAAGGAATGAAGTCTGGGAACTTGTTGACAGACCAGATATGGCCAACATCATTGGAACAAAATGGACATTCAGAAACAAGATGGATGAGCAAGGAATTGTTGTTAGAAACAAAGCAAGGCTAGTTGCAAAAGGCTATTCCCAAGCAGAAGGAATAGATTATGATGAAACATTTGCACCAGTAGCAAGATTGGAGGCAATCAGACTCTTTCTAGCTTTTGCTGCACACAAAGATTTCAAATTCTATCAAATGGATGTCAAGAGTGCATTTCTGAATGGACATTTGGAAGAAGAAGTTAATGTGGAACAACCCCCTGGTTTCCAACTCAAAGGAAAGGAAGACAAAGTATACAAAGTAAATAAAGCTCTTTATGGACTCAAACAGGCACCCAGAGCCTGGTATGAAACACTATCACAATTTCTGATCAAGAATGGATTCAACAAGAGAACTATAGATAAGACTCTATTCAAACTAGATGAAGGAACAAGCACATTGCTAGTACAAATCTATGTTGATGACATCATCTTTTGATCAGAGGATGAAAAGTTATGTGAGAAATTTACAAATCTAATGAAGAGCAAATTTCAGATGAGCATGATGGGAGAATTAAATTATTTTCTTGGTCTTCAAGTAAAGCAAATGAAGGATGGAATTTTCATTAGTCAAGCCAAGTACACAAAAGACATTATACACAAGTATGGTATGGACACAAGTGGCACAGCAGATACACCAATGTGTGCAAGAGTCATTCTTGGAAAAGATGAAACTGGAAAGGATGTTGATCAGAAAATGTATAGAAGAATCATTGGATCACTACTATACTTAACTGCAAGCAGACCTGATATAGCATTTGCAGTAGAAGTGTGTTCAAGATTTCAAGGTCAGCCAAAAGAATCACATCTTCTAGCAGCCAAAATCAAATACTTGAAAAACACTATCAATGTAGGAATTTGGTATCCAAAAGATGGAGGATTCAAGTTGATATCATATTCAGACTCTGACTATGCTAGATGCAAAATAGATAGAAAAAGCACATCTGGAACTTGTCAAATGCTAGGCGGCAGACTAGTTTCATGGTTTAGCAAAAAGCTAAACTCCATATCTACATCAACAGCAGAAGCAGAATATATAGCAGCAGCCAGTTGTTGTGCACAAGTACTTTGGATTAGACAACAGCTAAGGGACTATGGAGTGGAGGAGAAAACAATTCCAATCATGTGTGACAACACAAGTGCAATATCTATCACTGAAAATCCAGTGTTGCATTCAAGAACTAAACACATTGATGTGAGACATCACTTTATCAGAGATCATGTTGAAAAAGGAGATGTCATTCTAAAATACATACCCACTGAAGATCAATTGGCTGACATCTTCACTAAAACACTTAGTCATGAAAGATTCAGCATGCTGAGAACTGAGTTAGGAATGATTGAAATCGACTAAGTACAAAAGAGCGGCTAACTGGAGTAATCGCCTAAGTAACTTCTTTAGCTGTCCAAACCTTTGCCGTTACAGGAGATATAGCAAGTAAGGCACTGGTATCCAGCAAAGTGACTTAACTGATTGTTAGGAACAGTCAAATAAAGTGGCTCAGTGAAAAAGTCACTACACCGGCTAAATGGCCAGCCAAGGCACTTCACCGAAATAAAGATTGGAATCATGGGTAAATTAAAGTGTGAACATAATCAACTTTTATACACGTGGAGAATAGGGGAGTTATGGAAGATTATCCTGAAGATGATTACACACGTGGAAATCAATTTATAATTATGGAGGTAATTATATTATTTTTTTTTTTCGAATTACAAACGCCTCGATTCACGGGCTCTATCATTACTTACCTCAATCCACTCCCCCACTTCACTCGAATATCACGATTTACATACACAAAATCATGCCATTATGTCATAAAATCCTTCCACATTCAAACCACGTTCACACTTACCCAAATCATCCTATATAAACTACACTTAAAAATTTTCAGAAATCTTTACACTCTTTTGCAAAATTACAAGCCCTGCTTTTGATTCTCTCTGAAAACTCAAAGTATTCATCTCTAAACATCAATCAATTATCAATGGCTTCATCTCAACAATCTCTCCCACTGAAAAATTCTATGAGAAATCCATCATCACTAGCTCGTTTTTCAAACCTGAACACTATCTCTCTTTCTGTGACAATGATGCTAAAGCTCAATGCTTGGTTGATTGTTGTTCAAATCTGGGGTTAATGACCTTCCTAAACCCCCCAATCACTGGAATCTGCTATGAAAATCTGATCGCATTTTGGAAAAATGCCAAGTTTGTGCCCAGCACGAAGAAAACTGAGGTCGATTGCATATAAAGTTCAATATTTGGGAAAGAGGTAGTCATAACGCCTGGACTTCTCAATAGGTTCCTACAACTACCAATGATAGGTCCAGCTAATGTAAAGTTTGTGAAGATTGACATCACGAAATTCTGGGCTGAGATAGCCAAGAACCCCAACAGAAACAGCAAAACATACAATCTCCCTAGATCAACGCTAAAACTTCCGTTTGCTGAATTTGCACCGGTCATCACCAAGAATATCGAAGGCAGAAAAGGATCAATGGAAAACTTAACTGAGTTGCGGATCAAATTGATGGCTATTATCTACGAAGGTACCAAATTCGACTGGGCAACATTTGTATTCAATAGATTGAAGGATCAGATTCAAAAGGAAATTGACCTATCAATTACAGCACCAAGAAAGGGTTTGCAGAAGAAAGGTGATTTCTGGGAGAGGAAATCATATGGGTTCTCTCTTCAACACCTGTTTGACGCATTGAAAGTGAAACCCACAAATCTACAGGTCCCACACAAGTCTAAGACAATGTTTGCCTACATCAAGGCATCCATGAAACCCAAACCCAAACCCATTGCTGGGAGCAAAAGAAAACAACTTGAAAGCAGCACATCAGGTGTGGGACGAAGAACCAGATCCCAGAAGGCACAAGAGAACACCACTATGACTGGCACCAGCAACTTGGATGAACCTGTGACAATCAGTGATGACACAACAACAGAAGAAGAAAAGCAGCAAGAGGAAATCACCTACCTTGAGGAAGGTGAGGAAGGATATAGAATCACCTCATCTAAAGAAGAGGAGATAGTTGAGGAAGAAGCTGAGTCAGAGGATGAACACTCAGAAAGTGGTCATCTTGAAGAAAATCAAGAAAACATGGAGATTTCTGATGATGAACTGACACTTCAAGAAGTGATTTTCAAAAGCATTGGCAAAGTTGACGAATAGCTAAGTGAACCAGCTGATAAAGCTCACTCAGCCGAACTTGTCAACTCCCCCACTATTGCACAAGGGGAAATAGTAGCAGATGAAGCAGCCAACACTCAACAGCAACCTCTAAATGACCCTGAAGAAGAACAAGAAAAAGTGGAAGAAAGAGGAAGAAGTTGAAGTGGAAAGTGAGAAAGAAGAAGATGGAGATGGTGAGGATGTCAATGTGGCACCAAAAGAAACTGATCCAGAAAGACTTTTCAATCTGGACATTCAACCCCTCATTGTGGACATGGAAAGGCAGTATCACAGCAGGCAAAACCTGAAGTGTGCCTTAAGGAGTGAAGCAACCTCCTTCAACCACAAGATTGAGGCCCTCATCAATCATATCAAGATCCAAGATAAGGTCATGGAAAGACAAGGAAACCTGCTGTGCAACTTACAACAACTCATTCCTCACCATGTCCAAACCAATCTTGAGTTTCATGCTGAAACGATTCACAACAATCTTAAGCCCTTGGTGGACACTCTCAATGCTCACACTCATCAAATTCAGCATCTGGATGAGATAATGGAGCATTCTGGCAAACAACTCGACCTTCAAATCAAAGTTGGTGAGGCAAACAACAAGATACTGGAAAGAAGGTATAGTCCTCTTCCTGAGTCTGACGCAGCAACGGCAAATCTTGAAGCACTCTTTGGTGCTGCCAAATAGGGGGAAGGAAGCTCAAAGCCTGAAAGCTCCAGTGAAAAGAAGGCAAGCCCAACAGAAAAGGGCAAGGGCAACAAAGGCTAAGGCATCAGGTTTGAAGGTGAAGAAGTAGACCTTACACTCAATTTGAATTATTTCTATTTGCCTTTGTCTTGAAATAAAAAGATGCAATATCTTATTCCCCTTGAATGGATGAATAAAATTGTTGAGTTTTGTTCTGTTGATTATTATAAAAAATTGGCTTACTTATGTTCAGGCTTATGAGGGTTTTGGCAACATCAAAAAGGGGGAAATTGTTAGGAACACTTTTATTATGTTTTGATGCTGTCCATACTAGCTGTTATAGCAAGCCTGAAATAAGTTAGAATTCTCTGTATAAGTCTTTACTTAGAGTCTGACATATTGTATAAGTTAAGTCAGACAAGTATTGTACTAGTTGGTAGGACGGAAAAAGTAAAACAGACATTCGGCAGAGTGAAGCCAGCCAAGCACCAGCAGAAAATCAGTGAAGACTTAATGGTATGACTTATAACCAAGGAAGTCTGTGATGACCTTGGATAAGTCTAAGTATGTTTCAAGTGATGAAATTCAATGTTCAATATGGTGTACACCGATCTCACCCAAATCAATGATCAGTGAAGTACAAAGATTCTCCTTAAACTGAAGTGATGAAGGAAACAGTGAATCGGAAGAGTAAACTGACTTTCGGCAAAGTGAAGACAAAAATAGTGAAGGAAGATCTAAACGGCAAAGTAAGATGGATCACTCGACCGTTCAAAGAACGTCGAAGTAATCCTTATCAGAACAGAATTGAAATATGATGAAGATTCAGAGGATCATGCATTTAATGCACAATCAATAGAGGATCAATCAAGGACGGATTTTCTGCTATACAATTGAAGGAAAAATCCGATCACTGAAATCAAGGAGAATATAATTAATGGGGAATCAAGAATAAAATCAAGGATTATTCCCCTCATAAATATAGCCAACAGACGGAATTTCAAATCAAGGATACTCAAGGATATAAATAGAAGGCATTGACAGACAGATAAAAACAACGATCAGAAAAGGAAAACTAAGCAGAAACTCTGTCAATTTGAAAAGCCTTCTCTCTGAACTTACAAGGATTTATCTAGAGATCAACTCAGACATCAGAACTACAATTTCATATTCAGCACTGAGATTGATCAATCAAGTTTGTGAATCTCATTCACAATAAACTGAAGCAACTGAATCAGAAGTCATCTGAGAAGGAGTTGTGCTTGTGATAGCTGCTGAAGGATTTGATCTCAAGGAGCAGTGAAAGAGACTAAATCACTGAAGTTGTTGCAATCAATGAGTGATAGTCTTGTAGATTGTGAAGCTTGGGAAGCCAAGGACAATCATACTATTGTATCTGTGAAAACAATAGTGAATTCCTCCAATCATCACAGGAGAAGAGTGGATTAAGGGATTACACCACCCTGAACCACTATAAGCCTTGTTTCAATTTACTTTCTGCAATATACTTTACTGCATTCATTTAAATTGCCTAGATTATAATCTATATATGTGATTGTTTAAACTGCTTTGAAACAACATAGTAATAAGAGACTTATCCGCTGTCCAAAAGCTTTTAAACACAAGAAAAGTATTTAAAACTCCAATAATTCACCCCCCCCCCCTCGACTATAGTTTTACCCTTCTCTTGGATTCTAAGCCCAACTTTGATTTTAATCAAAGGTTGAGACTGTGAAGCAATCCGGTCTACAATTTTCCAAGGACAGTTGTTTTTGCAGTTAGGGTAAACTGTGGTTGTGGTGAAGCGGGAGAAGAGGCAATTCAACCCTCTAAGGACAAGTTCAAGCAGTTGTAGAGAATTAATACTACATTTCCTTTAGTTGCTTAGATAGTGAAGCTAAGGATTAGCCAAGGACTATCAGTTTAGGACTTTTTGTAACCGATCTACTTCAAAGAATTCTAGTGGAATTTCACTCTTACATCACAGGGAAAGAGAGGACTGACAAGAATACACCACCTGTAACCTCTTTAATTTCTTTCCTTACTCTACCTTACACATTTACTTACTGTCATTTGCATTCCAGTATTTGTGATTGTTTTATATTGTTTGTTCATGCATACAGTTTTACTTATGATTCACACAAAACACAACTGAGACTCATCAGAATTCGTTTTTGCATATCATCTTTTTCATAGATACAACAAGACCATTTAAAAGGCTAAACTTAATCCACTACCGGTTAACTTAGTTTGAGCACAAGTAAGTTTGGCTTATACCCAACTCAGTTAGCTTAACTCCACACAGATTCAAAACTGAATCTAATCTGTTTTTAAGAATCTAGTTATTGGTGAAAAGTTTATTCACTCCCCCTAAACATATGTCAGCCTTTTCAAGGGACCAACAATTTGTATTGCAGCAATGTTCCTTAATAAGAACTTGTTCGTACAATCTCCTCTAGTTGATCTTCTGTAAAAGCCCGGTTTTCAGTTTTTAGTTTCTGCATAACTCAGTTTTCACAAACTTGCATCATGGACAACAATCAGTATGCTAGACAAATGCTTATGTGCAACATGGACTCTTTTGATGAATATAGAAGACGTTAGCAAGCATTCCTTGCTGCTACACATGATGAAATGATGCATGTACTCACTGATGGACCAATTTAGATTACTCACATGTAAACTGGTGAAGGAGGCGTTCAATTTAGAGTTCCCAAACCTAAGTGAATGGAACAATGATTATAAGAATAGGAACAATCTCAACAATGTAGCTATGGATATTATTCTCAAAACCTTGGATAGCAACATGCACCTAAAAGTCAAAGACTGTACAACTGCCAAAAAGATATGGGAGAAATTACAGCTGGTGTGTGAAGGAAATGACTGAATCAATGAAAACAAGACCTCAGTAGCAAAACAAAGTTTCATGATTTCAAGATGAAACCTAGAGAAACCATTGAGCAAATGGAGACAAGATTCAGTCCAATTCTGTATGAGCTAGTACTTCTCAAGATAGTCTACACCAAGAAGGAAATAAATGTTAGAATTTTGAACGTTTTACCCTCATGTTGGAAGATGAAGGTTACAGCCATGGAAGAATCAAGAAAACTTGGTGAAGAAGACACTTTCAAGATCTTTTCATATTTGAAAGCCTAAGAGTTTAGTGAAGATTTCACAATAATCTCTGCAGGAATTGAGGCACTTGTAAGTGAAACTGCATATCAAGTAGTTTTTGTTAGCCGAAGGACGGAAAATAAGTATTTTGTGGACTGAAGAACATCTATTTTAAAAACATGTTTACCTGTGCATACCAAATCAGAAATTAGCTGGCAATAGCACAAGAAACTGAGTCTTCTCAACTTTGAGGAGATCAATCTTCTGGTCAAGAAAGAATTAGTAATTTGACTACCATAGATTTCTTACAAGAAGGACCACTTATGTGATGCTTGTCAAAAAGGAAAGCATAAAAGCAAGTTTCAAGACCAAGTCTCAGCATTCAACAACAAGAGTTTTAGAACTGTTACACATGGATTTGTTTGGACCAGTTACACCTATCAGTGTCAGAGGAAAGAAGTATACATTGGTAGAGTAGTTGATGATTACTCAAGGTACACATGGATAATTTTCTTAACAATGATGAGTTAGAATAAGCAAAGGCTTACAGAATGGCTGAAGAAACTTGAAAATTAAAATGGTGTTACAGTTGTAAAGATAAGATCTGACAAAGGAACTTATTTTCTCAACAATGTGATCATTGAATACTTTGAAGAATATGGAGCGTTACATCAACTTGCAGCTACAGCAACACCTCAACAAAATGGAGTGGCTGAAAGAAGAAAGAAGACACTCAAAGAAGTAGGAAGAACAATGATCTATGAATCTAAGTTACCTGAAAGGTATTGGGAAGAAGCACTAAATACAACATGTTACACACAAAATACATCCCTAATGAACAAAAGATTGGAGAAAACAGTCTATGCGATATGGAATGGGAGAAAACCAAATGTCTCATAATTTCATGCTTTTGGAAGAAAATGCTACATTCATAGCAATGGAAAAGATCAACTCAAGACTTTTCAACCCAAAGCTGATGAAGGAGTATTCTTAGGATATTCAAGTGTTAGTAAAGCTTTTATAGTTTTAATGAAGAGGGCACTCAATCATGAAGAATCAATACATGTGGTTTTTTATTAACCAAACTTTGGTTGTGCCACAATTGAATACAAACCAGTATCAGTTTTTCAACCTCAGTCAAAAAAGACTCCAAAATCAGATTGTGTTGATATGGAAAGGTTAAGGTTATCAGAATCTTCTAATCAAGATAAGTCTTAGATACCAAGAACTGAACCTACAGTTGAACAACCAGTATAAAATGAAACTGACCCAGTTCAAGCCCATGAGAATCAAGCTCAAGCAGATCAGATCCCATAAGCTGAAGTTCATGAAGAACTAGTTAAATAAAATGAAGATCCCACAATGAAACCCCCAATTCTTCAATGGATGAGAGAACATCCTGAGGAACAAGTGATTGGTGATTTTCAACAAGGGGTTTGTACAAGAAATCAGTTACATGCAATGATAGCATGTTTTATATCTCAAACTGAACCAAATGAGGTAAAATAAGCTTTGAAAGATCTAGATTGGATACTAGCCATGCAGGAAGAACTCAATGAATTTGAACAAAATCAAGTATGGGAATTAGTAGAGAGACCTTATCATGCAAATATAATTGGCACCAAATGGGTTTTCAGAAATAAACGTGATGAAGATGGTAACATTGTTAGAAATAAAGCAAGACTGGTGGCCAAGGGCTATTCAGATGTTGAAGGGATAGACTTTGTTGAAACTTATGATCTAGTTGCAAGATTAGAGGCAATCAGATTATTTCTTGCATTTGCAGCTCACAAGAAGTTTAAAGTTTACCAAATAGATGTTAATAATGAATTCTTAAATAGAGTACTTGAAGAAGAAGTGTATGTGCAACACACTTGCATTAGAAATCAAAGATCAAGAAGATAAATTTTTCAGGCTAAGAAAAGCACTCTATGGACTAAAACAGGCACCCAGAGCCTGATAAGAAACTTTGTCACAATTTTTGGTTGACAATGGTTTTATCAAAGGAACCATTGACAAGACCTTGTTCAGGATGAATATTGGTGAAAGAACTCTCCTAGTTCAGATATATGTGGATGACATCATTTTTAGGTCAAAAATCAGCAACTCTGTGAAAAAATTTGCAAGCCTCATGAAGAGTAAATTTCAGATGAGTATGATGGGTGAACTAAATTATTTCCTTGGATTGCAAGTCAAGCAAATGGACAATGGAATCTTCATTCACCAAACAAAATACACAAGAGAACTAATCAAGAAGTTTGGAATGGAGAATAGTGCAGGAAGAGCAACACCTATTGGAACCAATGTAATATTGGATGAAGAAAAAGATGGAAAAGATGTGGATCAAACACTCTACAGAAGAATGATTGGAAAGTCTACTTTATATCACAACAAGTAGACCTGATCTATCTTTTGTAGTAGGTGTCTGTGCAAGATTTCAGACTAAACCTAAAGAGAGTCACATTAAAGTTGTCAAAATAACCTTGAAGTATCTCAAAGACACACTTGGAGTGGGGATATGGTATTCAAGAGAAGGAGAATTCAAACTGATATTCTACACAGACTCAGATTATGCTGGATGCAAAATAGATAGAAAGAGCACTTCAGGCACATGTCAGTTACTTGGAAATAGACTTGTCTCATGGTTTAGCAAAAAGAAAAACTCAATTTCAACCTCCACAGCTGAAGCTGAATACATTGCAGCCAGATGCTGTTGTGCTCAAGTTCTGTGGATTCGACAATAACTGAGAGATTATGGAATTGAAGAAGGGTTGATACCTATTATGTATGATAACAAAAGTGTTATTGCAATAACATACAACCAAGTTCTACATTCTAGGACAAAGCACATTGATTTAAGACATCAGTTCATAGGAGACCATGTGGAGAAAAAGGACATCACAGTTCTCTATATCCCAACTGAGGATCAGTTGGCTGATATCTTTACAAAACCTCTGGACAAAGAAAGGTTTTCAAAACTGAGATCTGAATTAGGAATTATCAATTTCAGCTAAGTCAGTTATATAACTGAGATTCGTCAAGGGGATTGGTCTTTGTCATGATGGGTTAGCTCGCTTGACAGATCAGTCATTGACATCAACGATCTCAAACTGACTATGGAACTAAACCCGGAAGGAACTGATCTCTACAAAGGACTGACTACTGAAACTTCAAATCAGTTTTACCTAGTCAATGGTATTCAAAGGTTAAAAGGATAAATTTGAGAAAGGTCACATGACAATAAATTACCGCCGAATTTGTCAAAAAAATGTTACGTGTATACCAACAAAGAGCCAAATAGTACATGTATCGAATACCGATATACTCAGTGGAATTTCAAATGGTACTACACGATCATATAAAAGATCGTGGGATCAAATCTATAACCATCTATCACTCTATTTATTCTCTCATAAAATATCTTATCAAACCTCTCCAAAGATTAAGCAAAATTGCTTCAAAGCAAGTTCAAGAAATAAGATTGATAGATAAAGGGGAAACCTTCTCCTTAGATCAATTTGAACGAGAATGTTATGACACTTTGTTAGCTAGCCTACTTTGTGAGAAAATCAAATAGATACAAGGGCCTGTAGAATCTTTTGAACATCAAATTGGAGAAGAATTTCGATGTTGAAGCAATTCTGCAATTTTGGGAAAATATGAAGGTGGTAAAGCATTATTTAACAACAACCGTTCCTAAAGAAAGGATTTGCATCAACACAAAGATTATATGACAATTTTTTGTTTTCAAGAAGCCAATTGAGAAATCAATCAATCTACTCAGTTTACCACTCAAGCGTGAAGCTTTTCTCTCTCAGATTTCTGCATCAGAGAAACCAGCAGCGGTTTACTCACAAATGGACAATCTCAAACCGGAATTTGCCCTACTCAGCAGATAGATAAGCAAAACTATTGTTGGACAATATCAAAGGCTAGATTGTTTTTTGAGGATACACTCAATCTAATGAACATCATTTTGGATCAAGTTGATTTCAATTGGGCAAGTTATGTGTTCAATCAAATCAGGAAGCAACATGTTAATTGAAAGGATCAGTCACGCTAAAGCTAGAGAAAAACAGAAGATAGGAAGACTCTACTTGAAGAAATTACTCAGTTTGATCATACAACATTAGCTAGAAAGACTCAATCATGGAAAATAAGCAGAACAAGCTACCGTATCAAGAAAAACTAAGAAAACTACAGCAGTTGTGAGCTCAAGAGAAGAATCTTCAAAAGATGAAGGAAAGAAGACCGTTTCTCAGCAAATAGCTGGAGATAAAGGAGTGAAACGTAAAGCTGACTCACAAGGAAAAATAGCAGTAGAACCGAAACAAGCAAGACAAAAACAACTGCGAGGGGAACAAGAACTGAATCTTACATCAAGGAATGATCAGTTAGTTGAAGATGTTTCTCATAGGAAACAAAGATTATCAGAGAAACAAGTTTCTGCTATGGATATTATAGAAGAGACTCAGCAGATTCGGCAACAAGAGTGTTCCATTGAACCATAATGATTGTCAATCTCATAAGAATGAAATTGAAGACTGTGGACTCTCGGAAGCTTTCAAAAAAACCTTAAAAACTGAAGAAAAGTAGTTTATGAAGAATCTTGAAGTAGAAGATTTGTATGCATTGTTTCCTATGGAAGAAATTCTAACAAAATGCTACAAACTACTTGAAGAAAAAGCTCAACAAAAGAAGAAGAAGCCAGTTGACTCATCAGCAGCCAAGGATAAACATAAGAAGGATGATGATGAAGATAAGGATGATGATTCAAAGAAACTGACAAAGCAAGATTCATTTTTGCAACTTGAAAACAAAACCGAAACTCAAGGATAATCAGTTGCTCGGAAAGATGGATTGCGAGTTGGGTCACAAACAACTGACAATCAAAAGAAAGCTGAAGATGTTGGACAAGAACTGATGGTTGTAGATCATCAAACTCAGTCAATCAAGGAATAAAAAGATCCAACTGAATTCTTCACAGTAGAAGAACTTAATAAAGTACAGACTGCTTTGAATGAGTTACTTACTCATAAGGGAGATTACAACAATCTCTTATCAAGTATTTCAGGTTATCTAGACTACAGAAAGAAAACTGATGTAACTGTAAACACGAAGTTAGACACAATTAAGCAAGTTACATCAAATCCAGCTTCAGAGATCCTCCAGCTTAAGGAAAAATTGGAGATAGCAACATATGAAGACCGTGAGATTCATGCTAAAGCTGAATGGAACTTAAATCAAAGAATTTATGGTCTAGAAACTCTACTTTCAGAACTCTTCACTTCACAGAAAGGCATTGCAGATGACCAGAAAGAAAAATGTCAGTTAATCACTCTGGTGTATGATGCCAAAAAGGGGGAAGCAAAAGAAGAAAAGCTGAAACATGAAAAAGAAAACTGATATAGAAGCTAAACTAGCAAAACTCATAGAACTTAGAGATGACAAAGGAAAGTCAGTCTCAGTTTCAAACATCAAGGATCCAGTAGAACTTAGTGAAGAAGAGCTCATTTTGAAATATAAAGAACTCAGTGACAAAAGAGCAGCTCTTACAAGTGATTTATGGATAAAATTTCACCAATATTACAACCTTGTGAAAGTGAAATAAAAGCATAGATCTTTTGAAGAATCCCTTGTATATTTCTTATCAGGCAAATATCTGTTAGGAACATTTTATTATGTTTTGATGATAGTCATACTAGCTGTTATAGCAAGCCTGAAATAAGTTAGAATTCTCTGTATAAGTCTTTACTTAGAGTCTGACACGTTGTATAAGTTGAGTCAGACAAGTATTGTACTAGTTTGTAGGACGGCTGAGTAAAAACAGATTTTTGGCAGAGTGAACCCAGCCAAGTACCAGCAGAGAAGCATGAAGACATCATGGTCTGACTTATAACCAATGAAGTCTGTGATGACCTTGGATAAGTCTAATTTACATTCCGTGTGATAAAACTTGTTGTTTAAATATGGCGTACACTGATCCCACACAAATCAAGGACCAGTGAAGTACGAAGATTCTCCTGAACCTAAAAGAATGAAGGAAACAGTGAATCGGCAAAGTAAACTGACTATCGGCTGAGTGAAGACTAAGCAGTGAAGGAAGATCTAAACGGAAAAGTCAGACAGTCACTTAACTGATCAGAGAACGGCCAAGTAAACCTTACTTGATCATATTTTGAAGTATGAAGAAGATACAGAGGATCAAGCATTAAATGCACAATCAATTGAGGATCAATCAAGGACGGATTTTCTGATAAACGTTTGAAGAAAAATCCGATCACTCAAATCAAGGAGAATATAATTAAGGGGGACCAAGAATAAAATCAAGGATTATTCCCCTCATTAAAATTGCTAACGGATGGAAATTCAAATCAAGGATTATCAAGGCTATAAATAGAAGGCATTGACAGACAAAGAGAAAAAAAAGAGATAAGAGAACAATTAAGTTTGATAATTTACAAGAAGAAACTCATTCAAAGTGACACACCTGCATCTGTGCTAAAAGGAAATATCTAGAGATCAACTCTCAGGAATCAGAACTTGAATTGCAAATCAAGGATTGAGATTATTCAACAAACTTGTGAATCCAATTCACTTGAATCAAGCAACTGAATCAGAGCCATCTGAGAATGAGTTGTGTTTGTGATAGCTGCTGAAGGATTTGTTCCCAATGAGAAGTGAAAGAGACTGAGTCACTGAAGTTGTTGAAGTCAGGGAGTGATAGTCTTGAAGATTGTGAAGCTTGTGTAGTCAAGGACAATCAGGCTATTGTATCTGTGAAAACAATAGTGAAATTCCTCCAATCATCACAGGAGAAGAGTGGATTAAGGGATTACCACCCTAAACCACTATAAACCTTTGTGTCAATTTCCTTTCAGCAATTTACCTTACTGCATTTATTTAATTGCTTATATTATATCATATATTTGTGATTGCATAAACTATTTTGAAACAACATATTAAGAAGGGACTTATCCGCTGCCTAGAAGCTTTTAAATACGAGAAAAGTTTTTGAAACTCCACTATAGGCATTCACCCCCCCCCCCCTCCCTTGACTATAGTTTTACCCTTCTCTGGGACCGACAATATCACTCACAGAAGATGATGGAACACAAGAAGACAAGAAGGCTGGAAGAAAGATTTGGAAACAAAGAAAAGAGAGAATAGATGAAGATTACCATTGATGAATTTGAAGATTATTACAAGAACAATGATGATCTTCCCAAGTTAGTTCTGTGGAGAGAATGGAATCAATCAAGTCAAGTTGACTATAACAGAGCATTCTCCAAAGAATACATGGCCAAAGAAGATCAATATAGGTTGTTTATTTGTTTAATTGTTTGTTTACACCCCATTGATGAAGTGTTGAAACTAACTGTTACAGTGAAAAGCTAAAAGATGTCTCGAAATGAATGTTCAACTTTTATTAGAGTCTGATCTTTGTATAGGTTGTATCAGACAAGCACTGTAATAGATAGGGAGTCGTTGAACTGAAAACTGGAAATCATATAGAAAACTGGATACTATATATAAAATGATATCACATCAAGATACTAAAAGTGTTACTTATAACCGAAACTGAGATATACTCATAACTCAAGAAGGTATGTTTGTTGAGGGACACATACTCAGTTGGCGTATCTAGAAGCTGAAGGATGAGGGGACAAACTCAGTTTAGAAGGCTGGGGGACACATACTCGGTTATTAAAGAAGGAAGAACTGAGGGTACTAAATCAGTTCATGAAGACTAAAGCCGAGACTGTAAAGTTAGAATTCAAGTAAGTTTGTGATGGCGTGGATTTACTTTATTGATCTTGTATGAAGACCTAAGATACATAAGCAAAAGTATATCATAGACGACTTAAGTGTTATGGTGTACTCTGATTAAGTCAATAAAAATCAGATGAAAATAGAGTACTATGTTTTGAAGAAGAGTAAAAACTCAGTTAATGCTCTAAATCAGTTATAGACGGAAAACTGACCTACTCAGTTTATAAAGATTAAAACTGACATTTCTCAGACATCAAGTTTAAAGCAGAAGGCATCCAAGAATTGAAAGAAAATCAGAACGTTAGAAATCAACCATTTTCATTGGATGAAGGACTGATATGTCAGAACGGTCATTGACATCTGACATATAACTGTTGATAGCTAAAAGGATTCAAATTCAAACAAGATGAATGTTGGATTGCACACTATAAATAGAGGACTTAGCAACAAGGATCAAAAACCAAGAATTCGAGAATTATTGAGTCTAAGTTCTGTTCATCTGTGCATTCAAGAATATTGCTATCATCATCGTGCTTAGAAAGAATTATCAAGAAATCTTCTTAGTGTTCAAGCTACAAGGAATTCATCAAGACATCAACACTTTGAATAACCACAAGCAAGAACCACTTACTTGATTCTAAGTCCAACTTTGATTTTAATCAAAGGTTGAGACTGTGAGGCAATCCGGTCCAGGATTTGCCAAGGACAGTTGTTTTTGAAGTCAGGGTAGACTGTGGTTGTGGTGGAGCCGAAGAAGAGGCTATTCAACCCTCTAAGGACCAGTGCAAGCAATTGAAGAGCAGCCATACTACATGTTCATTAGTTGCTTAGATAGTGAAGCTAGAGATTAGCCAAGGACTATCAGTTTAGGACTTTTTTTAACCGATCTACTTCAAAGAGTTCTAGTGAAATTTTCCTCTTACATTACATGGGAAGAGAGGACTGACAGGATTACACCACCTGGAACCTCTATAGTTTCTTGCCTTACTTTACTTTACGTATTTACTTACTGCCATTTACATTCCAGTATTTGTGATTGTTTTATATTGTTTGTTCAAGCATACAGAATGGATTGTGATTCACACAATGTTGGTCCTAGAGAAGGGTAATAGTATAGTTAGAGGGGGGTGAATGACTATACTGGAGTTTCAAAAACTTTTATTGTAATTAAAAGCTTTTGGGAAGCGGATAAATCCCTTCTTAAAAGTTGTTTCAAAGTAGATTATGCACACGCTGAGTATGAATAAACTGCAGTAAGTATGTGCTGTAAAGTAAAGTGTTGTAAGTAAATGAACACAAAGGTTTATAGTGGTTCAGGGTGGTGTAATCCCTTATTCCACTCTTCTTCTATGATGATTGGAGGAATTCACTATTGTCTTTCACCAATACAATAGTAAGATTGTCCTTGGATACACAAGCTTCACAATCTCCAAGACTATCACTCCCTGGCTACAAAAGCTTCAGTGACTCAGTCTTCAACACATTGCTCCCTGGGAAAAATTTTTTCAGCAGCTATCACAAACACAACTCCTTCTCAGATGGTTCTAATTCAGTTCCTTGACTGGGGTGTGAATTGAATTCAGAAAAACATTGATCAAACTCAGTGCTTGATGTAGAATTGTAGCTATGAATGCTGAGTTGATCACTAGATGTGTTCTATTATATTCAAGGGAAGGCTAAGGATTTTGGCAGAGTTTTGCTTGTTCTTGTATATCACCCTTATTCTTCTTTCTGTCTGTCAATGCCTTCTATTTATAGCCTTTATAATCCTTGATTTGAACCCGTCCATAGGCTAATTAATGTAGAGAATAATCCTTGATTTAATTCTTTATTCCTCCTGATTTAATTCTCCTTGATTTCAGTGATGCGGATTTTCTTCAAACGTCTATCATAAAATCCGTCCTTGATTGATTCTGTATTTAATGCTTGATCTTTTAGAATCTTCTTTATTTTCAACATTCTAAATAAGCTAAGATTGCTCTGTTGTTCTTTCACTTGACTATTACTTGACCGGTTAAGTGCTTCTTCTTACTTAGTTGTAGATCAAGGTTATTCCTTACTTAGCCGGTACACAGTTTACTTCGCAGGTTCACTGCTTCCTTTCTTTCTTTGATTTTACAAGAGCATTTGTACTTCACTGATCCTTTTTTGTGTGAGAATAGCGTACGCCATATGTAAACAATGAGTTTCATCACTTGAAATATAACTTAGACTTATCCAAGGTCATCATAGACTTCCCAGGTTATAAGTCAGTCAATATGTCTTCATTCTTCTCTGCTGGTACTTGGCTGTATTCACTTCACCGATATTATTTCTTGCTTAGACATCATTCCAACTAGTATAGTACTTGTCTAACGTAACTTATACCACATGCTATACTCTAAGTAAAGACTTTTACAAAAATTTCTAACTTATTTCAGGCTTGCTATAACAGCTAGTATGGCCATCATCCAAACATATAAAATGTTCCTAACAATTTCCCCCTTTTTGATGATGCCAAAACCCTCATAAGCTTGAACATAAGTAAACATTTTTCTCATATAAAAATAGAATAAAACTCAGCAATTTTATTCATCCACGAAAGGCAACAAAATGGACTTAGTCAAAAGGCAAAAAACAAGAAAATTATTACAATCTACTTATTTTCATGAAACCTTATTCATTTGCTTGTACTATCCTTGCCCTTGCCCTTAGAGCTTCCAGGCTTATTACTACTTTCCCCTTTTTGGTAGTATGAAACCTTTCTTCCAGAATCTTGTTGGTTGCTTGCGAGACTTAGATGAGAGTGTCAAGCTGCCTTGCTGAGTGATCCAAGATCTCGTCCATGGTTTGAATTTGTTGAGTATGCCCATTCAGGGTGTCCACCATGGGGTTGAGTTTTCCATCAAGTGTATCTTCCAGAAATCTAGATTTGTTTGGACATGATGGGGAATTAGATGCTGCTGGTTGCAGAGTAAGTTTCATTGCCTCTCCTTCATTTCATCTTGAACTTTAATATGACCGATGAGAGCCTCAATCTTGTGATGCTTGGAGGTTTCATTACTTCTCATTGCAGTTTTGAGATTTTGTCTGCTCAGATATTGCCTTTCCATGTTCATAATCAGTGGATTGATATATTGAGACTACTAATAAGATTGTATGTATGAAAAAAAACTCCGGCGATCTTCAACCGAAAAAAAACTATGAATCTTCAACCGAAAAAAACTCACCATAGCTCCGGCGATCTTTGCCGGAATCTCGATCAACGATTTGCTTCCATATTCAGCTTCTTTTTCTGTAAAATGGCGGATTCGCCATCACCGGAAATCCCTGACAAGTCATATGCACAAGCTCTTGCAACTAACACAGCTACAGCGCCAGATCTCCGGCCCCAAATTGCAACCTACAAGGGAGAAATTGCTATAAAATTTTCAAAGGAACAAGTAGAGCACCTTGCAACTCCTTTCCGCTACGCATTAATTAATTGGCAAGTTCCCTCAAGGTAAGCCTACTTTGGATGCAATTAAACGTTTTCTCGAAGTCCAAAATTTCTCAGAAAAATTTACAGTTGGAGTGCTAGATGCTAAACCCGTTCTTATTAACTTCACTGGAGAAAAGGATTTTATCCGATTATACTCGAAAAGTCAGTGGTATGTAACTAGTAAGCCTATGCGCATCCTCAAATGGACCCCTGACTTCCATGTTGATGTTGAATCCTCCATTGTTCCGGTTTGGTTGTTGTTGCCGAAATTGCCAGCACACGATGAAACCAGATACTCTAAAATCAATCATATCCAATTTTGGTAATTTTCTTAGGGTGGATGCTTCTACAGCTTCTTTAAAAAGACCATCCACTGCCAGAGTTCAGGTTGAAATCGATCTGTTGAAGCCTTTGCCTAAGAGGTTGTGGATTCAACAAGGGGACACATATGCTTTTTGGCAATTTCTAGAATAAGAAAGTCCTCTTCCCCAATATTGCCCTTATTGCTGCCATCTTGGTCATACAGAGGATATATGCAGGATTAAAAACCCAGATAAAGAATCTTTCAAGCCGCAAAATGGTTTAACAGGTCTGATGAAGTGGATAAGGGTCAGATGCCTAAATCAGCTCTCAGTGGTACTTCAGGACAGCTTTGGAGGCCCAAACAGCCAATTTAGACAGATGATCAATAGACCAACTGCACTCCCACAGATCAGTATACCCAACAATTAAATCCTTTGGCTCTTGTGGAGGCCCTTGATGATACCATTCTCCCTACTCGATGATGATGACGCTCCAGGTCAAGAAGGAAAATCCCAAGATCAAGGGAATGTATCAGATAGTTCAACGCAAGAACGTCCTATTTTAACAAAGCATGCTCAATTTGAGAGTTTACGAGCAGCTCAAGAAGAACTAAATAAAATATTTCAAAAGCAAACAGAGCTGAACAAAGGCAAAAGTAAGTTTATTGAAGATGATGGTTTCAGAGTGATTACTAGACGGCGGGGCAGGAAGAACTATACACTCAAGCCAACAATGTGCACTCGGGCCTCTAGCTCTAAATGCCAACCCCCAACACAATGAATTGTTTATTTTGGAACATAAGGGGTTTGAGGGGGAAAAACTCCTTCAGACGCCTAAAAAAATTGATCGAAATCCACCATATTTCCTATTAGCTATTTCAGAACCCATGTTAGCCAATACTCAAATTGATGAGAAAAAAATAAAGTTGGGCTTCCAAAGTTGTTTAGCTGCACCTAATGACAAGCTTTGGATTTTCTAGAGTTATATTGGTAGTGTGCAAATAAAATAAGTCATTGAACAAGCTATTACCCTTAAGTTTGAGGGGACTAACCCCTTTTTGATCACTAGTGTCTATGGTAAGTGTACTCGATTACATAGAACTGCTATGTGGGATCACCTTGATGGCATTTCTGATCTTAATCTGCCCTGGATGATTGGGGGGACTTTAATGCTATCAGGAACCTTGAGGAATACTCTGGCACCTCCCAGCCAAATGTTGGTTCTATGCAGGACTTTAATAGTCTGATCTCTAAGTGTGGTTTGCTAGAATTACCTGTTACTGGTGCGGCTTATACTTGGGGTGGCTGGAGACATGCTGTCTATGTCAAAGAGAAATTAGATAGATGTTTATTCAATAACTTGTGGATTTTAAAAAGAGCTGTGGGCACTGTCCAAGTCCTTAATCGAGCAGGTTCTGACCATGTCCCTGTACTCTATATGATAAAAGACAAGGCGAGAGGGCCCTCTTCTTTTAAATTTCAGAACATGTGGCTTCTTGACAATCAATTTTTGACTATTGTTAACAACAGTTGGATGCAAGATATTACAAATGATGCTGGGGGTATGACTACTCTAATTTTCAAGCATAAAAGACTTAAAAGGGATCTTATTCATTGGAATAGGCACACCTTTGGCGACATCCATGAAACAGTTAAGAAACATGAAACCAATGTGCAAAATTTGGAGATTGTCTTTGACAGTATGCCCAATGGTGATAACAGAGCTGCTCTCTCAAAAGCTCAAGCCCTTTATAATCTTAGTTTGGCCCAACAAGAGGAGTTTTGGAGGCAGAAATCTAGGCACAAATGGTTGAAAGATGGGGACAGAAATAATAGTTTCTTTCATGCAACTGCTAAAGAGAAAGTCAGGAGGCTGAGCATTCATAGAATCAAGAACTCTGCTGGTGACTGGTGTGAAGATTAGAATAATATTGAACAAGCTGCTACTGATTTCTTCACCAACCTGTTCAAAGATGATACAACACCTAACACTGAAGCCCTTGATGATATTCTCAAGTTTATTCCTTCTCTTGTTTCAGAAGATATGAATACAACTCTTATTAGGAAGGTTTCAATGGATGAGGTTAAGAAGGCTGTCTGGATCTTGATCCAAACAGTGCTACTGGAGCAGATGGTTTTTCTGGTCATTTTTTCAGAGCTTGTTGGGCTATTATTTCTCAGGATGTGTATGAAGCTACTGATGAATTCCTTGCTGGTGGTTACATCCCCCAATCTATAGGTGCCACCCTCATTACTTTGATTCCCAAAAGAGAGGTACCTCAATCCTTTGCTGATTTCAGGCCTATTGCCCTTAGTACCTTCATCAAAAAAGTTTTTACTAAAGTCCTTTGTTCTAGATTGCAGCCCCTTCTACCTGACTTAATTTCTGATGAGCAATCTGCTTTTATTCGTGGTAAGGACATTTCTGATAATGTTCTTTTTGTACAATAATTGGTTCAGTTTATTCATAGGAAAGCTAGGGGGCACAACATTCTTTTTAAATTTGATGTTGCTAAAGCTTTTGATAGAGTTTCCTGGCATTTTCTGGCTGCTTTGTTAACTAAATTTGGCTTTTCAGATTTATTTGTTACCTTGATTATGAACAACCTCAGGTTTAGTTGGTTTTCTATTTTGATTAATGGTCATCTTGCTGCTTTTTTTCCGAAACTCTATAGGTATTAAACAAGGAGATCCCCTTTCCCCTTACCTTTTCATTTTAGTCTCTGAGGCTCTTACCAGGGGTCTTAAGCATATTTTTCACACTTCAGTTTCCAAGGGGATTTTCTCAAGTCACCCACTGTATGTATGCTGATGATCTTATAGTTTTTGCTAGAGCTACAAAAAAAACCATCCAAAATTTATTTCTTTTTATGTCCCGGTATGAGGCTGCCTCTGGTCAAAAAATCAACCCCCAAAAAAGCTCTTTCTTTATCTCAAAACATGCCCCACAAAACACTGTCCATATGGTTGAGTCTCACACTTGTATGAAGAAAAGCTCTTTTCCTTTCACCTACCTGGGTTGCCCCATTTTTAAGGGAAGACCTAAAGCTCTTTATTTTGCTCCTCTCATTCAAAAGCTTGAAATTAAATTACAGGGTTGGTATGCTAGGCTCCTTTCCATGGGTGGGAGACTAATTCTTATTAAGCATGTTCTTTCCTCTATTCCTATACATATCCTTTCTGCCCTAAAGCTCCATGTCTCTATCTTCAAGAAAATAGAGCACATCCTCTCACATTTCCTCTGGCATGATACTGACCAATGTAAAAGGCACATCTGGAAAAAATGGTCTGATGTTTGCTACCATGTCTTAGAGGATGGTCTTGGTGTCAGAGATATGAAAACTCTTTAGAATGCTCTGGCCTGCAAGTTGTGGTGGAAAATTAGGCAAAGTCAGGGTTTGTGGGCCAAGACGATCATAGCTGGTTCTTTCCCTCTTTATAGGCTTTACAGCTGGAAACTCCTAGCTGGTGTCCAAGATCTTGCAGATGAACATATGATCTATCAACTACATCCTTCCAGTAAGTGGATTTGGGACCTTGAAGCCTCTGGTAAGTTTACTGTGAAATCTGCCTATGAGTTGATTAGAAACAAGAAGCCTACTCTTCATGATCTAAAAGAGATTTGGAAGCCTTATATACCTTTAAAACTCTCGGTTTTCATGTGGAGAATTAGGCATGGTCTTCTTCCTTTTGCTCCACAGCTGAGAAACTTTGGTATAAATGGCCCTTTCAAATGCATGTTTTGTGATCTGGAAGAAACAATAGACCATGTCTTATGGGACTGTCATCATGCTAGAAGAATCTGGGGTTTCTTTGAAAGCATTCTGCAATGGGGCTATCACAATGCTACTTTTCGGAGTTGTCTTCATAACTGAGGTGACCCTCACTTCTATGGTGCCCTTAAAAAGGTTCTACCTATGGTTCCTTTGGCTATCTGCTGGGAGATCTGGAAGTCCAGAAACAAAGTTTTTTATCAAAATTGTAAGGGCAACCCTACTTTTATTATACAAGCTGTTTTCAACTCTCTCAAAGCTATTAGTCAGGATCTAAACTTAGTTCGACGAAATGATGAGGATGATATTTTGGTCACTTCTGGGATCATCTCTCATTTTGCTGCCAAGAAAACCCCCTTATATATCTCTGTCAAATGGGATTTCCCTACTAAGCATTAATACAAAATGAACTCTGATGGCTCAGCTCTTGGAAATCCTGGTATTGCAGGGGGTGGTTACATTATTAGAGATGCCAATGGCACCATTATTATTGCTGCTCAGGAAGATTATGGAGTTATGACTAATATGCAAGCTGAAATCAAGGCTCTTCTAGCTGGGGTCAACCATTGTATTAGCCTCAATCTCAGACAAGTTATCCTTGAATCTGATTCACAGATTTTGGTGGACATTGTTTATGGTAAAAGACAGGGGCCTTGGAAATACATGTCTGACATTCTGCAAATTCAGGACCTGATTCAGAAGCATCATTTCACTCTCAAACACATCTATAGAGAGGCTAATGGACCTGCTGATTATCTGGCAAAGTGTGCTAGCAAAACTCAAGACTCCAAACAGCTGGATGGTACTCAAATCTCTGGTGTGCTGGGATTTCTTATTAAGCAAGATACCCTTCAGATCCCTGCTATCAGAGTCAAACGATGAATTTTACTCAAGGCTATTACCCCTGGGATGCACCCTTCATCTTCATGAAGGGTGCAAACAGGTTGTATTTTATCATCTATCTTTTGTGGACTATAGCTTTTGTGTGCAGTTTGATGTTGGCCAACATGTTTATATGTAGGACTCCACACTACAACTTGATGCCAATCAGTTCTTGCTGCAGCATCTCCTTCAACAGGGCACTTCATTGGAGTAATCACTGGAAAATCTGGAGTTATTCTTGGGAGGCACCCTTTTTTTATGGATGGAGGGTGCAAACAGGTTGTCTCATTTTATTACTTTTCAGCTGGACCACAATTTTTTGTGTGCAGATTGATGCTGGCCATTAATTCTATGTGTACGATCAATTCAGCAACTGCACATTTTTGGTGTTGGACCCGTAGCTTGGAATCTTTGGTGCTGTTGTTCATCCACAGCTTATGAAGAGCTTTTCTACATTAGTTTTCCTACTCAAATTATATGGTTTTGTCCCTTTACAGTCCTTGGCTTTCTGTATCTCTAGGGTAGTCTCTATTTTTACATTGCTTTAGTTTTCTTCCAATGCATGTGGGACCACACTCTTTCCTTAGCACCCGGCTTTTCCCACACGGGTTTTCCGGACTAAGGTTTTAGGAGATGGTGAGCATTTATTGATGATGCAATTTTCTTTTGGAGATTTTCCAGGAGGTGGCTCTTTTTTAAAACTTCAACTTTCATTAATAATATTTCTGGGTTTTAAAAAAAAAATAAAAAAAATTTCAGTGGATTGATATCTAGATTGAAAGATATGTCTGATGCTTCCTGTGCTGGTGCAGATGCATCAGCCGGTTCCTCTTCTTCTTCTTCTTCAATCTCTGGATCAGATAGAGATTGTTGAAGGTGGTCCTCATTTCCAAGGTCTGGTGTGGACTGTGCTTCTTCTTCATGACCGAGTCTCAACTGCTTCAGCTGGTGTTCCTCATTGGTCAAGGATGGGGGTCTATTCATGATCAGCTGAGTGAGTTTCTTCAGTTGGTTAACT
Source organism: Gentiana straminea (assembly GCA_036785695.1). Classification (NCBI taxonomy): domain Eukaryota; kingdom Viridiplantae; phylum Streptophyta; class Magnoliopsida; order Gentianales; family Gentianaceae; genus Gentiana; species Gentiana straminea. The sequence continues at coordinate 1,482,963 of JAVUPR010000345.1, read as the reverse complement.
CAGCTATTTTTCTTCAAAAGACTGACTCCATTGAATAACATCGGGGAGCGTCATGTTATCATCAGAATCCTCATCCTTGTCCTATCATCATGGTGATGATCATCTTCCATCTCTTGATCTTCATCTTTGGTAAGATGAACCTCTTCATCATCCTCATCCTCTTCTCCATCTTCATCTGATGGAGTCAAGTAATATGCTTCCACATCCTCGTCTTCCTCCTCAGGATGAACTTCTTCCTTTGGATATTCTTCATCTTCACTGATTACAACGGGTATATCTTCATTGCTTGGTAGACTTCCTTGTTGAGCTTTTGCTGTTTGAGATCTGGTTCGTCTGCCAATCCCTGAACTGCTGCTTGGTGGTTCCTTTCTCTTTCTTACTGATGTGGGTTGTGGTTTTTGGGATGATTTAACATAGGTAAACATTACCTTGGCCTCATGTAATTTGTGCAGTCAAATATGTTGCACTTTGACTTGATCAAATAAAAATTAGAGAGGAATCCCATACAATTTCCTTTCCCAGAAAACACCTTGCTTCTTCTCCACTCTATTTGCTGCCAAAACGCATAGATCAATCTCTCTTTGAAGTTGTTCCTTCAATCTGTTGAAGATGAACAACGACCAGTTGAACTGAAGGCCTTGGTAGATAACAGCCGTCAGTTTGATTTTGACCTCGGTCATGTTGTCCATTGAACCCTTCTTCCCCTCAATGTTCTTTGTGATTAAGGGAGCGAACTCGGCAAAATGTCGTTTGAGTGCCGATCTAGAGAAGTTCAATTTCTTGCCTCCCTTTCTTGGATTCTTGGCTATCTCGGACCATAAAGCGTTGATGTCGATTTGCATCTTCTTCACATCTACTGGACCGGTGCTTGAGAGATTTAGACATCTATGGAGGAGACTTGGGGTTATAACATGTTTCCGTCTAAACATGTTACTCACAATGCAATCTAGATTACCCTTTTTTTCTCACTGGGTATGAACTTTGCGTTTTTCCAGAAAGCAATCAAGTTCTCATAGCATATCCCTAATATTAGGGGATTCAGGAAGGTCATCAACCCTAGATTTATACATTGTTGCATAATGCTAGATAGTGCGCAGATTGGAAAAATGATCCAGTTTTCATCGATTTCTCATATTGCTTTCCAGTTTGTGTGTTTGAAGAAGATGAAGCCATTAGAAGATTTGAGAGGTGAGGAGTTTTTTTTTTTAGAGAAATAGGGTTTGTAAGATGCAAAGATAGCGTAGAAACTTTCTGAAAACCTCTATGTGATGTTTATATAGTAGAATTTTTGATCGTGTGAATGTGGTTGAATATGGATGGATTTTGTGGAGTAATGGCATGATTTTGTCTATATAAATCACGGTTTTTGAGTGTATCAGGGGAGTGGATTGAGGTATGTAATGATAAATCCCAGGAATCGAGGCATTGCTGTCATTCCTATAATTCAAAAATAACCTCCACGATTTAAAATAAAATCCACGTGGGTAATCTTCCATAAAATAATTCTCCATAAATCTTCCAATTTTCCACGTGTGTAACACTGGTTTTGTTCACACTTTACATAGCTGTTTTCTCCAAAGTATTTGGCGGAGGAGTAACTTGGCTGGTCACTAAGCCGGTATAGTGACTTCTTTATTGAGCTGCTGTATAAAACTGTTCCTAACAATCAGTGAAGTGAACTTTGCTGGTTACCAGTGCCTTACCTGCCAAGTGAGCACACCCAAAATGGCAAAGGTTCAGTCATCTGGTTAAGTCACTATACTGATTACTCCAGTTAGCTGCTCCTTCTTACTTAATCAATTTCAATCATTTCCAACTCAGTTCTCAACTTACAAAATCTTTCATGACTGAGTGGTTTTGTGAAAATATCAGCCAATTTATTTTCAGTAGGCATGTGTCTTAAGATAATGTCTCATTTCTCCACATGATCTCGGATAAAATGATGTCTCACGTCTATGTGCTTTGTTCTTGAATGAAGCACTGGATTCTCAGTAATGATATTGCACTTGTATTGTCACACATGATTGGAATTATCTTCTCCTCTATTCCATAGTCTCTCATTTGTTGTCTGAACCATAATACTTGTGCATAGTAGCTGCCTGCTGCTATATATTCTGTTTCTACTGTTGAAGTTGATTTTGTTGGTTTGATAATGTCGCAAACACTCTAAAGGGGGTGTGGATAGAGTGTTGGGTGAATTTTCTAAAAATTTTCGAACTTAATACAAGTACTAATAAATTAAGTGCGGAAGCTTACTGAATTTATTATTCACTTGTATTATAAACCTATGTGATCAAACGGTGCTCTTCTTGCATAGCTATAACCCACTCATTATCTAAGTGGGCTTCATCAACTTTCTTAGGTTTGATGTCAGAAACGAATGCTTGCAAAGAGGAGAAGTAGTAAGTGGAAGCTTCATTTGCTAAGTTGTCAACCCAAATGGGTGTTGTTGATTCAATAGATACTTCTTGGGCTACTTCCGTTCCAGGCGATGTGTCATTTTTCACAGGTGGAAGTAGCTCAAACTCATCCTCCATGTCCAATTGCTCTACACTTAATTGCTTATCTTTCACACTAGAGCACATGTTAGTCAAGGAAACAGACTCATGAAATTAGACATATATGGACTCAAGAATGCATCAAGAAATTGGATCGTAGCATCTATAATCCCGTGAGGTCTCGGAATAACCAATGAATATGCATTGAAGGGAATTAGATGCAAACTTATCCAAATTTCCTCAGCAACCCCATTTTGCTGAGGTGTACCAGCAGCAACTAGTTGATGTAGCACACCATTTGCTCACAGTATTCTCTTATAACTTTACTGAGAAATTCAGTACCCTTGTCTGATCTGATCTTCACTACTGTCACACTTTTCTCATTTTGAAATCTCTTCAAAAGTTCAGGCATCTTTTGAAGTGTCTCACTTTTCTTATTCATGAATTCTACCCAAGTGTATATTGAATAATCATGCAAAACTACTAAAGTGTACTTCTTTCCTGTCACTCTTGTTGGTGTTACTGGTCCAAAAATATCCATGTGCATCAGCTCCAAAACTCTTTTTGTTGATTGCTTAGTCTTTGATTTAAAGCTTGATTTAGTTTGTTTACCTTGCTGATAAGCATCACATATAGCATCCTTCTTGAATGTGATCTCAGATAAACCAATCACCAGTTTCTTCTTCACCAACTGATTGATATCATCAAATTTCAAATGATTCAACTTCTTATGCCATAACCAATTTAGTTCTGACTTGGTATGCACAATCAGGCATGTCCCTGGAACAACAGTAGACCAATCCACAACATACATGTTTTGTTGTCTTCTTCCAGCCAACACAACTTGATCACCTCTTTCACTAATGACAATACAAGTGCCTTTGTCAAAAGTGACCTTGTAACCCATGTCATAAAACTGTCTAGTGCTCAGTAGGTTGTAGTCCAGTCCTACCACAAATGCAACATTCCTGATTGTTAATCTATTTCTCACAAGTGTGCCATATCCTCTTGTGTATCCTGGTGTGTTCTTGTTGCCAAAATTCACTCTTAGACCATCCTTTGCCACAAAATTTGACAAACAGTGCTTATTCTTTGTCATATGTCTGGAACATCCACTGTCAAAGTACCAGACACCCTACAAAACAAAGTTAATGTATTTTAGGTACCAAAAACTGTTTGGGTCCATAATGGTCAGTGGTAAGCATGACCCTTGGCAAATTTCCATACGGTCTTCTCTGAAAAGTGTCGTACTTTTGTTCATACATGTATTCTACACATCCATAAGGTCTAACATTTGGTTGTGTAGGATTCACATATGCTTTCTGGCCTTTTTGTATGTAATGCTCTTTGGAGTGATTTCTATTGGTAGAACCACCGGCATAACCATTAGTTTGCTATCTATTAGGAACAGCCCTGTAATATGGAGTCTACTGAGGTCCCTGATGAGGTCTTGTATAAGTCCTCCGCTGAGTCCATTGCTAAGATTTTACCCTAGCATTATGGTTATACCTGTTGTTTCTAACATTGAGGGCAGGAATATTCCAATCATCATCAGTAGGGAACAGTCTACCTTTCCCCCTGAGATAAGTATCCCTTAAATGATTGACATTTTTAGGTTTAGGATTCTTATCCTTGGAATATTTCTGGTTTTTGCCTTTTTGTGGTCCAGCAGACTTGGTAGCAGGTCTGCTATCAGCAGGTCTAGAAGGTACAACAGTCCTACTTTTGGATTTATTCTTTTTCTTAGGTGATGTTGACCTTTTTGAATTCTGATTTTGCTTCATTGAAGTCTTCTCAGTAGGCTTACTGCCTCAGCAACCTTTATGGGAGTTGGATCTTATGCAGGCACAAACTTAGGACCAATTCTAGTACTAGGTTCAGTGACATTACTGGATCCACTCTTATTAGATTGTTGAGTTCCAAATCCAAGGCCGGTTATATCACCATAAGGCTTTCTAGATTTGAATGCAGTGGAGGAACAAGATTGTTCAGCAGATTCAGCAGCTAATGAATGTACAGCAGGCTTATGCTGATTCTGACCAATCTCTTTTTCCTTACCCTTGAGAATTCTTAATTCAGCTTTTAACCTATCAACTTTTGTTTGAAGAGCTTCTTTTTCAGCCTTCACAATCTCATAACCAGATTGTATTATCCTCAGTTGAATAAGGATTGCATCCAAAGTTTCTTCATTGTCAGAATTTTTAGGATTTGAACCACAAGTTGATTCACAATCACTTTCAGCAGGAGTGTTTATAGATACAGAATTATATATCTCCTCTGTTTCATCCATATTTTCCATTAAAGCATAATCATCCAAATCAGCAACAAGTGCAGTATCATCAGATTCATTTCCTTTTTCTGATTCTACTTCATATCCTGATTCATCTTCAGCAACCATAGCTTTCTTGCCAGATCGTCTTTGTTGACTTTTGTTCTTCAGTAGGTCTGGACAATCAGGTCTGAAATATCCAGGCTTCTTGCAATTGATGCAAAGATAATCAGGTTCCTTTTTCTATTTTAGTTCAGGACAATCAGGTTTGAAATGTCTTGTTTTCTTGCATTGATAGCACAAGTAGTCTTTGTCTTTCTTGGATTCTTCCTTCTTCTTTTCACCAAACTTCTTTGTGAAATTCCTTGGAGAACCCCTTCAATTTTTCATCATCCTTATGTTCTTGCTCAGTAGGGCAATTTGCTCTTGCATCTCATCAAGTAGATCAACTTGAGCTCCTGATGTTTCTTCTTGATGTGTAGCAGCAAATGCAGTCGTCTTTGGTTCTTCTTTTTTAGTCTCAGGTACAAGTTTCTTACTGAATTCATAGGCCTTGAGATCTAAAAATAATTTGAAGGTGTCCTCTTCATGTAGACTTCTCATTTCTTCTATTGCAGTCACCTTCATTTCCCAAACTTCTTTTGCAGGTAATGCTTACAAGATTTTTGAATTGATTTCTTCTTTTGTGTACTTCACACTCAGTAGGGTGAGTTCATCCATGATGGCATTGAATCTTGATTCCATTTTCTCAATGGTTTCATTGGGTTTCATTTCGAAATCTTGAAACTTCTTTTTGGCACACTGATCTTGTTTTTCTTGATTGCATCAATGCCTTCACAGATTAACTGTAACTTGTCCCAAAATTCTTTTGCAGTCTTGCAATCTTTCACTTTCATGTACATATTGCTATCCAATGTTCTGTATATTATATCAATAGAAATATTGTTGAGGTTTTCTCTTTTTCTATCTTCACCATTCCATTTCTTTTGGGCTTTGGAATGTACTGAGTCACATTTCCTACTGTTACTGACTTGGTGATCTTCAGTGGTCCATCTGTCAGGACATCCATCATCTCATCATGTGTTGCAGCTAGAAAAGCCTGCATACAACGTTTATACTCATCAAAACGATCTAAAGAACACATCAACACTGTTCTAGCATACTGGTTGTTATCCATGATGCAAAGCTTTGAAAATCAGAAACTTGAAAAAGTTTTCAAAGTATTTTCACAAGCACAACAAGTAGGATTACTTCGAACGAAGCAATCGCTCCGATACCAATTCTTTGGTCCCTTAAAAAGGCTTTGGTTAAGTTTAGAGGGGGGTGAATAAACTTAACACTTAAAACTTTTGGAGTTAACAAACTCAGCAACTTCGTAGCTTTCGTTGACCGCACGATAGTCCGTCGACACTCGCAGTCTAGCGACCGTTGATTTACTGAATTTGTTGCAGCGGAATATATTCAAATTAAGCCTTATTACTTGTTGTTAAATTATGATTCCAAGTATTAGATACTCAGTAGTGTAAGTGTGAGATCCAGTTTCTAGTTTCAGTAGGTTGATGTGCTAAATATACTAAATGCGAATATAAATGCAAAAAGTAAGTAGGCCAGATTTTATAGTGGTTCCAGGTGGTGTAATCATGTCAGTCCACTCTTCTCCTGTGATGTTGGAGGAAATTCACTAGAGATCTTTGAGGTTGCAGTTACAAAAATCCCTAAGATGTTTGTCTTTCACCAATAACTATGGCTTCACAAACTGAACACTTGGAACAGGTAGGATTGCTGCTCCAAAGTCCTCCACTGGTCCTTGAAGGGTAGAATTGCCTCTTCACCAGCTCCACCACAAACAACTGTCCTTGACACCCAAAGATGCTTCACTGTCTTCAGTAGGTTTCTTGTAAAAGAAAGTTTGAATCAAGTAAGTGATTCAGCTTTCAGCAGCTTGATCAGGATGAAATGATCAACAGCTTGATATCTTCAAGTGTGCAAACTTGATGTAACTTGATAGCAGGTTACACTTGAAGAATTTACTTGATCAGTAGCTTTAAGCTCAGTAGGGTCAGCAGGGTGAATTTCTTGATAAGAATTCGAAGCTCAAGATTAATATCTGTTTTTCTTCCCAAAAAAATCATCTCTTGTATCTGAAATAGGAGTCCTCTATTTATAGGTGAGAATCCTTGTGACTTATGTTTGAAATTCAAACATAGCCGTTTCAGATTTGTCCCTTTCTTGACTTGCATTCTGTCCCTGTACATAGTACTGACATTGTCAGTTTACTTTTTGACAGTTTTCAGACTGTCCACCCTTTGACTTGTATCCATTGGATAAATGTCTGAATCTTTCCAACGTCCCTTTAATCTTAGCCATTGATTTGTTGACAAAATCAAGAGTGGTTATCTGTCCCTATCCTTGTAATCTTCCAATGTAACCTTGATTAATTCAAAATATATATCCAGCAGGTTCTTGTGTAAATACGTCTACTGAGATACTTGTCTGTCAGCTAACTAAGGTTTGATGTGTTTATAAAACACTTCAGTTGACAATCTTTTATCTAACTTTTAATTGTGAAGTTAGATTACACCAATTTGAACATAACTAAATTCCAGTCACCACTTAACTAATGGAATTTAGACCTTGTACACAAGGTATATGTAATCAGTTTAGGTCATCACAGACTTCACTAAATTCTAATTCCATATCCTTGACTTTAAATACTAAGTTTGATCCTTTAGCCTTCAATAACTGAGTTTGACCCTCAGCCTTCAGTCTTCAGCAGGTTCCTAAACTAGTCTACTGACTCAGGTACCCTACTGACTTAGACAGTCCGTCGATGTAAGTCGTCACCGACCAATTACAGTGCTTTTTTGATCAAACCTATACAAGGATCAAACTCTAATAAGCCTATACATTTAATCTAGACATCTTTTTGCCTTTGCTCTATAACAGCTAGTCTGGCACTCATCACCAAAACTTAAAATAAGTCCAACACACACGTATACAAATAAAATAATACAGTAGCAAGATAGATGTCAAATGTTGCCAAATAATTGAATAAAACAAAGACCATTTGCAAAGAGGTACTAATCTTTTTTTCCAAAATCTAAGCTGAAGGGTAATGAACAATAAACTATGCAAGTTAGCTGAGGTGTGCCAAATACACTCCATGACAATGGAGTCGAAATAAACTTTCAAGATACAAGTTAATCAAAGTATATATCTCCAACTTAAACTATCAAAAAACAATATTTAGCTTTGAAAAAAAACCGTCAAAAGACACAACATTATTGAGCGTATAAATTAATATTCGAGGTAAGTTCTGATCTTTTACAACAAAAGTAAACAGCCCTGTTCAAGCTAAATGATTGCTTCAAACTTTATATAAAGTTTATGGCATTGGTGTGGCATCAAATTCAAGCAGGAAAATGCAAATAAATCAAACGTAAACCCACAGCAAGACAGGTACAATGTAGCAAGTGCAGCAAGATTAAAGCCCACAACAAAAACTATCAGCACAGCAAGAATGTGCAAGGTGACCAAAAATGTGCAGCAGAACCTGGTTATCAAGAGTAACAAGTTTAAAGCACAAAGCAAAATAGATTACAACAACAATAGGAGCATGTTTGGTGCACAAGGATATTCAGCAAATATGCGCAAAAGTTGAAAGGGAGCATGATGATATAGGTTGTGCAAGACAGTAGGCAGTATATGATTTATATTTGCACAATCAAAGGCAGTCTATAACACAGTCAGAATCAGTGAAAGAAAATCACTGATTCCAACACGAGTGCAGTCAATTAAATTGACCACACGGAGATACTTATCCACAGACACAAGTCAAGACCAGGTATCTTAGGGGTAATAAGGATACAATCAAATCACAGAACTGAAGCAATTATGGACTTATATTAATGGCTAGATTCACACAAGATTAATTATCACCAAGTCAACTTGAACAAAAAGCCCTTTTGTCCTCACTAGGACGACTTGTTCAATAGACTCAGTTGATAAATTAATCTTAGCACTATCACACTAATACAATCACAAAATTCTATCAGTCACACAAACAGACTCATTCACACAGACAGACAACACTTTCACAAATACACTATTTTGAAAAGCTGTAAAAACAGGTAACAACTTAACCTATAAAAAGAGCTAGATGCAGTAAACAAATTGATGTAGAAAATGCACCTAAATATTGATTGCAAAAGTGACTCAACAGCATTTTTACATGAAGTCATCAAGTAAAGGGATTAAGACCGAATGCAGTTTTCAAGTGTCTTTCTCGAATACGAGTTATTAAGGTATCCGGCTGAATCATAATAGGATTGAATAAAGTTAAAAGAAATCAAGTATGAAATAGCAACACTGATATCTGTTTACCTAGTTTGACGATGCAGCGAATGTGTTTGAGAGAGGTGGGGTTTGTTTCAGTGGAAAGTTGTTTACCCTCCATTTTCATGTTCCATGTTTAACACTGACTACTCCTGAAAAAGAAAAAAGTAAAAAAGTTGGTAGGCCTAAGGCACAAAACATATTAACCTTCGGTACTAACCGGATCCATTATTTTAACAGAAATGAAACATGCTCACACTTGATTGCAGAATCTTGAACTCACCACAATAAACATGTCAAATTAATGAATTGGAGCATCCCAAAGAAAATCCGTTGTTGTTTTTCCTCTTTTTTTGTGATTAAATCTTCCAAAAAAAAACTTCTTGTCAGTAGTTAATAAAGACCACATTATAAATACAAATCATTTTATTGATCAATCATTGACCAATTTATCTAAACATTGCAACACTTATTCTACAAACCCCTGTTCTCAACCATCTAGAATCACTAGCGTAATAAAAAGAGTTGGAACTACTAGCCATAAGAGGAAGGGAAATCAGTAAATGGCTTTCTTTTTTTAGCCAAAATATACCTTAAAATGTCTTGCTTGAACTTGACAATTTCTTGAATCATCATTTTCCATGACTAAGGGTTCAAAAAAAATTCTTTTAGCCAAATAGACTTGATAGACCATTTCTACTCCACCATATGTGCTTTTTGAAGAACTAATCAACTTTGTGTTCTCCTAAGGAATAACATATATGCCTTGAAGTAGAAAATGATCAATCATGTGCTAAATAATAGATATGTGGCTTCTATTTGCATACAAAACTCGTTAACCATTAGAATTTTCGATGTCAATATACTAAGTAAACCATGTAATCCAGCAATGTGTAAACACCAAAAACATAAGGGAAAAAAAACAAATAAACAAAAAGGAACAACATCAGCAAAAATTAAGGTCAAAATTAAGAAGTATCATCATCTCTAACACCTTAATTCATGGTGATTCCTGAAACTGTAAATCAGCATTCGAACAAGGTTAATCTTAGCAATTTCCTTCACTTTGTTGAGCACAATAAACAAAATCTCCCCTGTAGCAAACTGCTTTTCCTCACCCTTATAGTATACAACAATCAAAGGCTTGTCATCAGGACTACGAATCACTTTGGAAAGCCAAAAATTCATATCACATTAGACAGAGGAATCACTAATCCTTCTAAAAATAACTCACTTGGCATCTGCGAAATAAAGTTTTGTAAGCTGCTCAACATCTCCCATTTAACATTGACATATCTTCCAATAAATATTACATTGTCCAAGGCTACAAAATAACATGTCTACCACAAATTAAGAAAGTCAATAGCTAGATTTAGTTTGATAACATTGAGAATCCTTTGCCTATATCAGTGTCAAAATCTAAAAAAAGATATGTGATTTTCACTAAATCAAGACAAAAAGGACAAATACTACTGCTTAAGGAAAAGTCGAACCTACTCAGAAAATCCTAAGCAAATTAACGATTAGTTAAATGACATTAACACAATAATCCATTATATTAAGATGAAAATGCTACGCAAATAAGAACATTTGTTTAGTTCCACAGCTGCCTCAGTGCCTGAATGTAGCCGGCAGTTCCAAATTCGAGACTACATGATTCAGATTACATTCCTCTAGTTTCTCCTTCTTTAATTGAATATTTTATTGTCTTTCGGCTTCACCTTCTTCAACCATCTCTCTGTCTATTTGCATATTCAACCATCGACTTGTGCAAAATCGAATGGCCAGATGAACACAAAATCAAGGATTAATTAAAAGGAAAAACTTCACCTAAAATAGAAGTGGAAAATATCCACTGTTTTAAAAAAACATGCATTTTCAACAACAGCCAAAAGAGATCAACCATTAACATAAGTAGTAGTGTTCTAGCACAAAGAGCACAAACAGCACAATCCAAGTGTCAAGGCAAGGGAACGAGAATCATACATGGGACGGGACAACACCTATTGGCCACACATCTAAATGTTTTGCTTCATTCTACTAACAATCTGATTCCAATTACCTAGAATCATAGGAGACTACCTCAGATCATTGAAGACGGAGGAGAATCGATTCCGACGGTGGCAAGTCAAGAAATGATGAATCATTTCAATCAGCGAAGAATAGATTCAGACTGCGGTGCCGGCAAGTAGACGCTAGTGGCAGAATATTGGTGCCTGGTGGTGGAACATCGGTGGCGGGTGGCGCACATCAACCCTAGCTCGACTTTTTCTTTTTTTGAGGGTAGCTCGACTTTTTCTCGAGTACACAAGTTTATGGCCGATTGATAAGATTTTGATTTTGAGAGTTTTTTGTATATTTTTTAAGATTTAGGTTGTACGGTTAAGGAATCAATGGGAGGAAAGAATTATATGCAATTTATAGTTTTTTTTAATCGAATAGTGACGGGATATAGTCTCATAATTATCGATTTATAAATAAAGATTATCTTTTAGCTATATTGTTATTTTCCTCTCACTAAAATCACCTTTTAATGACTTGAATTACCTCCTCTCACTAAATTTTTCTAACTAATAACCCTTTTTCTTGTAGTGAAAAGAATACACCTTGTCAAAGATGAGTGTACATGCTGCAATCTTCACATTAATTGCTTCCTGATTCAGCACGTGAGATATCTACCAAAGCCGAATTATGAGCTGAGCCATAATCAGAGGCAGATTCATCCAAATTACCATGCCATTGAGATCAAGGCAGATTACCAGAGAATTGAGGACCAATAGCTTCAATTTGAGCCCATGTTGAAAGATACCCATCCAAAGATAGCACCTTTCACACTTGAACTTTCTGCAACAGCATTAGGCACAAAATTAGGGTCAAAATCAATTCCATATCAGTCAAATAAATGATTAAGATAAAATTAACAAGGAACGAATTCACCTTTAATTCAAATCTTCCAAAATCTGTGTAAGACGGCTACGAATCAGCCTTCGTGTGAAATAATCATTGCAATGATTCGAAATGGCCCCGAATCGGTCGTTGCAATGAGTCGAAATGGCCCCAAATCGTGGTAAATATGGAGTCTTTACACGTTGAACCTTCCATAAACGTTATTCAAAACGTGGTGGCATCTGTTCTTTCCTAAACCGAAAAGGTCATGTGGTTGCAACGAAGGGGTGATTTTGTGAGTAAAAGCCTTCTTAAAATGATGGTAGCTTAAACCAACCCAAAATCAAGTAATGATAACACCGGATTTTCAGTGGGATAGAGGATCGTCATTGAAGATGATTTGATATGGAGAGACGATGCAGAGAATAGGAGAAAGCGGCTAAAGTAATGAAGGTAGGGTTGGCGAATAGAAACGGTTTTGTGACTTAGATAAGAGGGTGAGGGGCTGGACCGGATCAAAGAAGATTGGGCTTAAAAAGAAGAGAAGCTTGTCTAGGAAATTAGAATAAATTATATAATTAATTTACTTGATTAACTAATTCATTCATAAAAAATTTAATATGATTAATCAAAAATCAAATAATTCATTATAAATTTTATTGAGTCCTGCAAAAATAAGATAAACGTAATTTGTGCCAGATTATATAAGCTTTAACTTCATGGCGGTTAGTGATAGGGGTATTTTAGTAATGATACACATTAAGGGTATTTTAGGAAATTAATCAAACATACGGGGAAATGGGACTCATAACTCAACAGATATAGAGTTTGCTTCTTACGAAACCATGATACTAGTCTGCTGCCTAGCATCTGACAAGTTCTTTAAGTGCTTTTCTTGTCAATCTTGCACCCAACATAGTCTGAATCTGAATAGGATATCAATTTGAATCCTCCATATTTTGGATACCAAATTCCTACATTAATTGTTTGATTCAGATATTTGATAATCCTCTTAGCTTCTAGCCAATGAGATTACTTTGGTTGAGTTTGAAATCTTGCACAAACTCCCACTGCAAATGCTATATTAGGTATGCTTGCAGTTAAGTAGAGTAGGGATCCAATAATTCCTCTATATAACTTTTGATCAAAATCTTTTCATATTTCATCCTTCCCAAGAATGACTCATGCACACATTGGTGTATCTGATGGGACACTTGTATCCGTACCAAATTTATGTATCAAGTCCTTTGTATACTTGGTTTGATTGATAAAGATGCCATTTTTCATTTGTCTCCCATCATACTCATTTGAAATTTACTTTTCATTAGTTTGGCAAATTTCTCACATAGCTTTTCATCTTCTGATCCAAAATGATATCATCAACATAGATCTGAACTAGCAATGTGCTTGTTTCTTCTTCTAGCAAAAAGAGAGTCTTGTCAATGGTTCCTTTTTTGAGTCCATTGTTGATTAAGAATTGTGATAGTGTCTCATACCAGGCTCTATGTGCCTGTTTGAGTCCATATAGTGCCTTTTTGAGCTTGTATACTTTATCTTCCTTCCTGTTGAGTTGGAAACCAGGGGTTGTTCCACATATACTTCTTCTTCTAAATGTCCATTCAGAAATGCACTCTTGACATCCATTTGATATACTTTGAAATCTTTGTGAGCTGCAAAGGGTAGGAAAAGTCCGATTGCTCAAATCTTGCTACTCATGCAAAGGTTTCATCATAGTCTATGCCTTTAGCTTGAGAATATCCCTTTGCAACTAGTCTTGCTTTGTTTCTAACAACAGTTCCTTGTTCATCCATTTTGTTTCTGAATACCCATTTTGTTCGAATGATGTTTTCCATGTCAAGTCTATCAACAAGTTCCCAGACCTCATTTCTCTCAAATTCATTTTGCTCTTCTTGCATGGCTGTAATCCAGTTAGCATCCTGAATTGCATCATCGATTGTTTTGGGTTCCACCTATGACAGAAAACAAGTTAGCATGCTCTCCAGTTATCTTCTAGTTCTGACTCCTATATGAACATCTCCAGTGACTTGTTCTTCAGGATGATCTCTTAGCCAGTTCAGATTAGGCTGGAGTTGCTCTTGATCTGGTTCTTCCACCGCTCCTTCTTGTGAATCAACTTCACGATCTTGTGTTGGTGCTTTTGTTGTTGCATTCACTGGTACTTCATCTTGATTACCAAAGGTGTGGTCCAGAATGGTAGCTGGTACAGTTGTATTCATGTACACTTGTCTTTGTGCAGCTTCTTCTTCATATGTGTGTAGGCTTTCACCATTGGTGTTTGGTTCATATAAAACTACATGAATTGATTCTCCAATCACCAAGGTTCTTTTGTTGAGCACTCTATATGCTTTGCTAGTGTCTGAGTATCCCATGAAGATTGCTTCATCATCTTTTTCATCAAAAGTATGTAACTGATTCATGTTCAAAACAAAACATTTAGATCGAAACATATGCAATTGTGAAATGTTAGGTTTTCTTCCATTCAAAATTTCATATGGTGTTTTTTCATGATGTTTGTTGATGATAGATCTGTTTTGAGTATAGCATGCTGTGTTTGCTGCTTCAGTCCAAAATCTTTTTGGTAGGCATGCTTCTGCAATCATGGTTCTAACTGCTTCCTTGAGTGTTCTGTTTCTTCTTTCTCCTACACCATTTTGTTGTGGAGTCCCTGCTACTGATATTTGATGTAGTACTCCAGTTTCCTTCAAAGTATGTTCTAATTACTTCTTTTAAGAATTCTGTTCCTCTGTCTGATCTTATTTAGATGATCTTCAATTATTTTTCATTATGAATTCTTCTTAGTAAATCTGGGAGCTTCTTGAGTGTCTCTCTTTTCTTGTTAATGAAGATGGTCCAAGTGAATTTAGAGAAGTCATCAACCGCTACTAGAGTGTAATTCATTCAACTTACACTTCCTGCTGTGACTGGTCCAACAAGATTCATATGCAAGAGATGTAAAATTATTTTGGTTGATTGTTGTAGCTTTGACTTAAACGGGCTTTTGATCTGCTTTCCTTTCTGACATGCATCACAGAGACTCTCTTTCTTGAAAGTGATATCTGGAAGACCATCAACTCACTTGTTCTTTGACAGTTTGTTGATGGTCTTGAAATTCAGATGATTCGGTATTATGTGCAAAGTCCATCTAGTTGATTGCTTATTTTTGACAAGCAAACATATTTCTGCCTTTCCCGTCTTCAAGTATACAACATACATGTTGTCTTATCTCTTACCTGCAAGAACAACTATGCTAGTCTGATTGTGAATCACTTTCCATCCTTCTTTGTTGAAAATCACATTGTGGCTTTTGTCACAAAATTGACTATTGCTTAGAAGGTTGAAATTCAATCCTTTTACATAAGCCACATTTTGAATCTTCAAGTTGTTCTTCAGAATGATGCCTTCCCCCTTAATTTTACCGGGGTTTTCTTTGTCTCCAATTGTAAATTTGGGTCCATCAAAAGCTTTCAAGTCAGTCAGCCATCCTTTATTCCCTGTCATGTGTCTGGAACATCCACGGTCAATGTACTAGACATCCTACAAAACAAATTAAGTATGTTTAGGTACCCAACGCTGTTTGGGCTTATAACTGTTAGCAGTCATGCCTCTCATTCCAATTATAAACGCAAAGGATCTTCTTCTTGGATGGTTGAAGTCGTCAACCTAATAAGTAAAAGGCATGGCAGAATATTTCTTGATAGAATTATTCAGATACAATTCTCTACCATTAAATGCATTTGCATCCTTTTTCCTAAACACATGTTGCATGGCATGAAATTGTTTCTTCTTGTATTTTGGGGGTGCCACATTCCAATCCTCCTCTAAAGGGTAAAGTCTCCCTTTACTTATCAGTAAGCTTTTGCCTTTACTAGGCTGGTAGGATGATTTACTCTGCTGTTTCACTACACTGGTGCTTTACAAGAAAGTTATTTTATTCCCATAAACCGACCTCGTTTTCAGGTCTTGGCGGTTATAGAAAGACAAGGGTTTGGCTCGGAATCCTCCCCCGAAGAGAGTCCTCCCAAAAAGGAGGGATCGGAGTAAGTTTTGCACCTACCACAAAGATGTGGGGCATGATTCTGAGGACTGTAATGATTTGATAAGGGACATCGATATTGCCATAATGGAGGGTAAACTGGATAAGGTAGTAGACCGATCTCAAAACCCTGCTCGCGAGGACGAAGAGATTTTAGGCGTAGCGCATACTGGCAAGATCAGGATAGGCCAGAGAAGCTGTGAAGAAGAAGTGACCGAACTCCAAACCCTGATCATCAGATAGACAACCGCCCGATGAACACAATCAATACTATTGTTGGCGGACCTAGCGTCAGTTTGGAGGGTCTGAACTGCCTGGTCGGGAGATATGTGATTTATAGTCCAAAGTACCCACTCCCCATGATAACCAATAATGAGGGCTTGGTCATCGAGGCCGTAGTTCAAAAGAATCTGGTGAAGCGCATATGTGTCGATACTGGAACCGCTGTCAATGTGTTGTATCATTCCACCTTCCAATCAATGAATCTAAAAAACTCAGAATTAACTCCTGTTTCCACCCTACTGTTTGGTTTGGCAGGGCCCCCAGTTCATCCAATAGGAATTGTTGGTCCCTTGGAAAGGCTAACACAAGTTTAGAGGGGGGTGAATAAACTTGTCACCAAAAACTTTCCCAAAACAGAAAGTACCCCAGGAACTGAGTTTCTCCGAAACTCAAACCGACGCTCGCCCGCTTTGTTCCCGTCCCTTAACTTGTGCGGAGTTCAGCTAACTCAACTGAGTATAAGTCAATACTGACTTATTCTTATTCTAGTTAACTGGCAGCGGATAAAACTAGCCTTTAGTGTCAATGAAGATCTGAACTTCCTATGTATCAGTTTTGTGCTGACTCAGTGTCTGACGTTTGCTGAGTGTAAAGATAACAAGATAATGCAATAATTTAATCAATCACAGCACAAATGTAAATGCATAAAGTAAATCAACACAAGATTTGCTTATGGATGTTCCGGGTGGTGTAATCCCGTACATCTCCCCTTCTCCTGTGGTGTAGGAGGTATCACTAGAATCTTGAGGTAACCGTTACAAAATCCTAGCACAATGACAGTCCTTCACGACACCCTAGTTTCACTGTCTACACATAATGAAGAAAGGTAGAATTGCTCCATTCATTCTGCACACTGATCCTTCGGAGGTGGAATGACTCCTTCACCAGCTCACCACTAACACACAAACAGTCCGCAGACTGCACCAATAGCTTTGGCAACTAAATTGCAACCATATGAGAAAAGGTGAAATTGCTCTCCTCAAACTATGCACAACCAACCCTTTTTCACAAAGGTTAGGTTTAGAATTAATCAAGGATTAATTCAGTGAGTTGTCTGATTCTTCTGGATATAGCATTGTAGCTCTAAGATGCCTTCTTCCCCCTTAATGGGTTACTGGATCTTTCTTTTAAATCTCCAAGGCAATTCTGTTGGCTTCCCCTTTTCTAGATATGAAACCTGATTTCCTGGATCTGGATCTTTAGATATGTGCTTTTCAAAACATCTCAGATCTCGACTTCCAATCCTTTTTCTCTGTATTTATAGGGGTGATGCAACGGCCAACCAGCTCTTGTAGCCGTTACATTTGTCGTTTAGCCAACGTTCATCTGTACGACCTTTTGTCGTTTTGTCAGTTTAAATTCAACAAGGCCTTAACTCAGTTTTCTACTCTTCTTCAAGACTGAGTACCTTGTATTCTTGACATCTGACTTTAATTGACTAAGTCCGAGTACACCATTCAGTTTCTTCTTTTCTTGATAACTGATAATCTTCGTCCTTAAGATTATTCAGCTTTACATGATCTATAGTTCAGTTTCAGGTCACCACAGATTTGCCTGAATCTTGATTTATAGTCACGGCTTAGTCAGCTTCCAACTAAGTTTGCCACCTCAGTTCTTCAGTCTTCAACAACTGAGTCTGTGTCCCTCAGTTCTTCAGTCTTCTTAGATAGGCCAACTGAGTCCGTGTCGATCAGCGAGCTTATCTTCTTCAGTTCTTGCATAACTGAGTCTGCTCCCTCAGTTCTTATATATAAACTCAGTTTTCTTGTTGCGACTCAGCTGTTTGCCTAGTTCCTATCTATTACAATGCTTGTCTGAAGTAACCTATACAAAGTTCAGACTCTAGATAGAACTTATACATTTAATCTAGACCATTTCTTGCTTCTTCTTTCATTTTGCACTATAACAGTTAGTTATGACTTCATCATCATGAGTTGTAAGTGATCTTATTAATTACGTGACGAATCATCATCAAAACACAAATATTATTTCCAACAATTTCCCCTTTTTTGATGATGTATCATAACCCTCCCTAAAAGCAATAATAAAAGAATAATGCAAGAACGCATAACAAAACAAATTAAGATAACGAAACAACTGAGTTCATTACAAGATTATGCCACAATGAACTGAATGATTACAAATTTTCTTTTTCCAAATTGATAAGTTTTTCTCCAATAAAGATGCTCCTTTTTGTCTCCAAGAGTCTTCTCGCATTTCCTTCTTCTTCTGATTCACCAACTCTAGGCTTGATCTCCAAATATTCATTGATCAACTGATTTGCCTCTTCCTTGTCCTGGTTCTTAAATTTTATCAAGATTTCCTTGATCTCTTCATTCATCAACTTCTCTTCTTCTTCAGAAATAAGACTAGATTCCTTCCCTTTAGTCTTTTCCCCCTCAGTCCTTATCTCTCTATCTTTTGCTGCCTTTAGACCTTCTTTCAATCTAACACAAATTACAAGTTTCTTTCTGATATTCAGCACATCTTTGACTGAGGTTTCTTCATCTTTCTCAGTTCTTGTTTCTGTGAAGGTTTCTTCTGCGCTTAACTCCTCGATCAGACTATCCATTTCAACTCCATTTTGTTGAATGGCCAGTAGATCGGCATCTACTTGTTTGTTTTGTTCTTCCACCAACTGTTTGGCATAGATTTCTTTGGCTTTACCGACTTCAGTTTTCTCTCCCATTTTATCAGCTTCAGCAGCATCATCTTCAACTTTCTCTTCATCACCTTCAGTTTTCTCTTCCCCCTTGTTTGAAGATATGCAAAAGCTTTCTTCAAACAACTTGTGTAAGGTGATGATGTTGGAGTATTTGTTTAAGCCTGAATAATGTGCTCTTCCAATAAAGTCATGCAGGTTGAAGAGCTTCTGCTGCAGTGTCTGCATTAGGCTTTCAATGATCTCCTTCAAATTTTCCAGTTTTTCAGCTTCAGTTTCTTGATGCTGAGATCCTTCAGTTGCCGATTTGCTTGTAGATGCCTCATGAACTAGTGATGAGGAACCGGTTTCATGATAATAAAAATGAACATCATGACTTGTTAGTTCCTTTTCATACTCAGCCTCGTAAAATTCAGCATCTTCCACAGCTTCTCTTTTCTCTTCAGTGTATTCTCCATACGTCTCAGTGGGAAGTTCAATTTCTTCAGTTTCTTCACGTTCACTTCCTTCATTTTCCTCATCAATTCCTTCAGTTTCATCATCAATTTGAATTACATCTTCAGTTTCAGTTTTCTTTGCCTCAAGCTTGTTCCACATCCTTTTCTGTCTTCTCAGAGTTCTGTCATCCAACCCTACAGTCTCACATGAACTAAAATCTGAGATTTCACTTCTTTCTTCTTCAACGACTTTCCTCTTCTTCACTCCAGTGGGCACTGATTTGTGTTTCACTTCTGTTTGTGTGGATTTTGAAATGGGGAATAATCTAGTATCCTTTGAACTAGATAAGTGAATCCCTTTTTCAATAAAAACTTTTCTCCTGAAACCTTCCTTCCTTTGGCTTTCTCTTACTCATCTAAGACTTTCTTGATCAATTGATTGAGAACAAACTTGTTCCAATCCAATCTATCTACAAATTTCTACATACACTGATCGACTTTTTAAATATAACGTTCTCCGTGCATCGTACGGGTTTCATACTAGTAACTTATAATTCTTAAGGAACCACAACCCCGCCCTCACCCCCACCCCCACCCCTACCCCGTTTGTGAATAAAATTTGCCAAACAAGTATTTGAACCATCAACACATCTAGTACTCATTGAAGGATGCTCGCGTACAGATATTATCCAAAGCATGATCCTGGTCAACAGAAAACATTATGAACCCTGTAAAGGTACTCTCAGAGTTAACATCAATCGCTGGAGAAGTTCTAAAATTGCATCAAATCTAGACGAAGACAGAATACTTCTAGACTCCAATATACTCGTATATCAAAACAAGATATATAAAATATACACGGCATGCAAATTTACAAAAATAAGAAATAGGATGTCAATACACATTGAGGCCAGGACCAACTTCCTAGAACTAGTAGAAGAATATAAAACTAAGGAAATGGCAACAAGGTGTATAACCTCACAGCCAATCTTCTTGGGCAATGATAGCGATTATGAAAGTGATGATTTAACTCTGGAATAATGACACAGGCATTGGAAATAAATATTCACTGTGACTAGTTAACAAGTAAAAGATACATGGGACCCATGTCGTCCATTATATCATGACTTTTACTGTTCAAATAGTAAAAGAAAGATTCGGTTACTATTCATTTTTTGATCTATCTGGCACCCAACTGCCTATAAAAGCACACATTGAGGGCTCATTCAAGGAGGAGGCAAAATAGAGAGAGAAAGCTAGAGAAAGAAAGAAAGTTTTCTTTGAAGAAAACCTCCAACACTTTTCTAATTTCCAACTTCCAAATTTCTTCTTTCAATACTATAAATCTTTGTAATGTTCTTGATTGATCTTTCTTCTATTCTATAAAGAAGATAGATTCAACTTGAACTTTGATCTTTAAGTTGAAGTTAAGTCCAAATTGGACTTGTTTTTGAAGTTTGGTTCCACCTGGAACTTGTATAACAACTCCGGTGAGCGGTGGTTTCCGGCAACCGGTAGTCAAAGTTTCAGATCTACTGTTCTTCTGTAAAGATCTACTATTCTTCTATAAATGTAGCTTCTTTACCTAAATACTATCATCTATTACATATGTGGTTGCGATTATAAGCACCACCGTTTTCTTTTATTTTTTCTGTTTGCCGGACATCTGTCAAAGTCATACATTTCCATCGCTACGCGGACTACCGCATGAGATAAACGTGGCTTAGACGAACGAACAGTTGTTTCCGTCAACAGACTACTTACTGTTCCGTGAGATCAGTGGTGACTCTTTCAAATAAGATTGGGGGTTCTCACGATCATTTAATACTGTTCCGTCCAACTGGTCCTTAATCCAGTTGTTACTTTTTGTCATTTTATTTTTGTTATTTAATTTATGTTATTTTAATTCTGTTATTTTATTTTATGTTTATACAACTAATCCACTGAGTTATCTTCTCATGATTATAGATATATATTATTATATATATATATATATATATATATATATATATATATATATATATATATATAAAAAATATAAAAAAAAAATATAAATAAAAAAAAAAAAAAGAAGTTCGGTAATTACCGACATATTTACTATTCATATTTATATTTATTATTCCGCTGGGTTATCTTCCCAGTTGGGCTCATAACTGGTCCTCTTCCAGTTTATCTTTTATGTTCTTACTTTCTTTTTAATTTTTGTACTTATTAATTAGATCTTTATATATCGTTCTATATCGTATCCTTCCCCGTCCCGTTATCCCCCATTGCTCGATCACTGTGGCCGTTCTGGTAGCAGAGCCACGAGGGGGTAGTGTTGTGTGTGGTGTAGAGGTCTGGTACAGTCTGCGTCTCGTCCTTGTTGTAGAAAGGATTGTGTTCTTGCGGGCTTATTTGCCCCGAACGGTACAGAAGGTGTTGTAAGTCCTCAGGTGAAGGCAGTTTATCCTTATTTTGTTCAGGGACCGTAGTAAGAATACAAGCCCCATATAATAGGTTGAGAAGCAGAGATGGATTCACACCACTCTGGCTCTACTTCGTCTGATTCTGTTTCAAGATCGTTATTCATAGATCTAACTAGGAAGATAACAAACGGAGAAAATATTGATATAGAAGATTATCAATTTACGATTGGTAAACTGCTAAAATTAAACAGTCCTGAGAATAATAAAGAGTTTAAACCTGATAAACAATTCCTTCACAATGATTTTTGTGCTGATTATAACCTAGAGAAAAGAATATGGTTTTTCAAAAACTTCCTTAAAACTAGACAGTATGTTCAAGACAATTTCTATAAATTCGTCTTCGAATATAGGGTCAATATTCTATTCTTTCAATGGTTTGAAATCTATGCATATCAAAATTCAATCAACTATCCTTTTGAAAACTCTCTAGATTCTTCTATTCCTTCCTAGAAGATAATTATTGATTCTAAGAAAAAATCGTATCATCATTCAGCTTTACATAAAGCGATGAATAACGACAAAACCTATTACACAGAATCAATAAAGAAAGAATCCTATGTCATTGAAGAAAAAGATAGAATAAATACAAAATCTTTAGGACCAAAGGCCATCCCTGTTCCTCCAACTTGCCAAAGGGAAATAATTAAAATAGAAAAGATTGAGCCAATCAGAAAGGTTTCGGAGAAAAACTCTGAAGGCAATCATTCCTTGTATGAACAGATGACTACTAGAGCAATTCTAGTTGAATCTACTCCTACAATGAACCCGTCTAAATCTATAAGTAATGATGAAAAGATAATTCGATTTCCAACACAATCGTCCTTAACAAAACTGTCTAATAAGGGGACTGAGAAAGATTATACCAAAACAATAGTTCTAAAACAAGACACTACTGAAACCCAAGAGTCTAGTAGGGGTCAATTGATTCCTACCAGCCAACGTGTTCCTTCTCAAAATCTCATCAGTATAACACCCATGTCTCAAAACGTGTATGACAATAGTCTAGGATTTAATGTGAACAAAGGTTCCAATATTAACCAAATACATATTATGTCCACAAATCGAGACATGGTTATTGAAAACAAATTGGATCGTTTACAACAAAGTAATCCTGACAAGAAAACTTTAAAAGGATCTTTAAACATTATGAATGATCCATCTACATCAATTTTAAATCTTTATGTTTTCCGAACCACTTTTCAAATGGAAACATCCTCCAATATTAGACCATTTTGGAAAGAAAGATTTCTGAAAAGATTATTATTTCTTTTAAAAGGAGATTTCGAAAGACACAAGGTTTTAAAAGACTACTTCTTTAAAACCCAAATATATTATGCTATCAGAAAAAGAAATGATCATAGTAATACCTATTTTTACTTAATCATTTTTTCACATAGGCAATATATTAGAATATGTCTTAATAAGATATATAAAACCTCTATTTTTACTAATATAAGAAATATTCGTCCATCTAACATAAAGGACGTTATCCCAAGATTAGTTGGTATACCCATGGGTACTAGTTATGATCTTTTTGAATATTGTTTAACAATCTATTTTGTTAACAAGTATTGTTTCAAAAGATTTGACTTATATCAAAGTCATACTAGACCAATCAAGGCTCTTTACAATGTGTGTCATAAATGGCTTGAAGGCGCTAATATAAACCTGCTAAATAGGGTCTGCGGTCATGATAAATCCAAAACCTTCATAAATTACATGTTTTTGGATACAGTGAGAGATGAAGAAAGGATTGTTCAAAATACAAAACCTCATAACAGATGCAAAAACAAAATTCATCATTCATACTATATTTGGAATCCCAAAAAATAATTAAAAACTTTTCCTAGATCAAACAATCCAACAAGATGTTTAGGAAAATCGGGTAAGGATACAAAAATATATTTTCTTAAAAGATATTAAAAGTTATGTTTTAAGGTAATAAACATCTTGTTACTCATTACCAATTTCATACTTGTTTATGATCAGAGAGGAAGGCCTCTCATCTACCATATTCTAAATGCATCCATACGAGTTAATAGTTGTTCCAAAAAACGTCGTTTTAAGGCCATAAATAACCTTTATACCGACATTATGAATATCTATACAAGAGACTATGTCAATACTTTAATAAAAGCTTATGAAACGTTTTCTTTGAAAAAACTTGGATTAAATAAATATAAGATTCAAGTTTCAGAGTTAAACCAAAATGTTTGTAACATTAATTCACTTCAAATATTAAAAATACTTATTAACATCAATTTAAAGGTTCTGTAGGGGATAGCTATTAAACAGCAGGCTAAGATTCCAAAGAACCATTTTATTGGAGAAAATGAAGAAGTAAATCAAGCACTAAGATCCACCAAAATTCTTCATCTAAAATTACATCTCAATATCAACATGAATGGGTTTCTTGGCAAAAAGGTAACTAATATCCAGGAAATGGTACAACGAAACCATACACTATACAAAGGTAACAATCCTTTGATTTTCCGAAACAGATGTGCTTTACTTCCGAGGATCTATTCCCAATTTATTATAAAAATACCAAAATAGGCAAACCAAAAATTCAAGTTTCTTCAACTAAGGTTACACTTCAATATTCATATAAATTTAAAACTTATAAAGAAAACCCAACTGATTCATCTAAATCAAATGCTATTATTTATAATATTGGATTGGTTGAAAAACTATGTTTTAAAGCTCCATCCTGTTTTTACATGTTTTAAATACAATAGACAAACTCGATGTTGGCTAAAACGAATGATTGATAAGGAGATGCATACTCATCTAAGACCATCTATATGGGGGATCCACTTTCATCCTAAAAATGTCCTTTCTCAATATCACATATTTGCTGATAATGATTCTGGTAATCCTTCCACGAACATCCGTTGGGGCAATTCTTCCTCTTCAAAACTAATAAAAAAAGGGTTTGGAAAATTCCCACTATTATAAACATGATAAAACCACACATTTTATTTTCCATAAACGATACGCACCACCAGAAAAGGAAGATGTTTCAAAAGATCCCTATCATTGTGCAAGGATTCAAAATCCTGAAAATATTTGGCCACTAAAAGAATCCCAGAATCTTTATCACATACTATTCAGAATTAATCATTCTTCAAATAAGAAGTTAGATATGATAGTGGTTTCTTTCCACTATTAAGATTCAATCCAAAAATCCATACGAAAGTAGGATTTGGAATAAACACCGTCAAAAGGGATAACATATATTCTATAAATGGAGGATGTACTTTAATCCAAGGTACCGTTTTCCCCAATATTCAGAAAATACGGCTAACCAAGGAAGAAGAATATGGCAACCACCCAAGGCTTGGTTAAAAAAATGCTCAAAAGCACTAAGGCATGTTGACCACTACCATGAAAAATCCCACAGGATTTCCATCAAAAGGCATGATGAAAAATTTGAGACAAAAATAAATAATGTGACAAGACACTCTAACATGTTCACGAGAGTTCAAAACCAAACGAACAACCAGCTAACGATGGACTATGTAATTCTATATGAAATACGTACGAAATTCTGGTACTATATACTAACAAAGTCCGAGAAACTATGTCTAAGACCTTTGACCTCTAGAGACTCGATATTCCTGAAATTTCAATGTAAAAAACATATGAAATTTGGATATGCAGCGGCTAAAAAATTACATTACAGCATACACAAGAAAATTTACTTATATCCATATGGTCATATGGTACAGATGAAATATGAGGAGGTGCTGTTAGAAGATACAACATCTAGGAATGGGAAAGAAAAGCTTTATCAACGAAAAGATCAGCCCAAAGAATCAGAGTATTATGTGGTGGTAAGAGGTCTAAAGCCAGGGATATACAAAACCATGTCTCTTGTTGAAGAATCTTTATATGTTCCGGATCCCTTCTATAATCCTTTTTCATCCTTAGATGAAGCCACCAAATACATATGTACCCTCTCACCGGCTGACTATTTCTTAGAAGAAGTTATCAAAAAAGAGCTGACAGAAACACAAAGGATCCGCTTGTTAACCATTGAGAGAGATCTTTTCCAAAACAGAAATAGAGAACTCAGAGAAAGAATAACTAACTTCAAAAGCCTTCTATATCAAAGAATAAGAAGAAAAAAAGAAATTATACCACTTCACCCAGTAAAAACCTTCTTCTTTCCCCAACAACAACTTACAACTTTACCAACCGAAATAAGAGACCTCATATTCAAAAAGGCAAAGGAAAAGTTTGAAAAGAAAGAAGAAGAAATGCACAACTTCCTCAAATCCGTAGCAAAAAGAAGGATATATCTTCCTGGGATTGAAATACATCAAGATTACTATCATAACAAACAAGAACTATGCCGGGTAGCACGAAAAAATCAACCTTGCGAATGCACTTTAGATTACAAAATCAGCAAATGCGCTGTAGATTTTGATGTTTCCATGCATATCATCCAGATGGATTTTCGTTCAATGGAAGAATAATCACCATCCAGACTCTACTAGATCTAGGATTAGTAGACTGAATACTATTCAAGAGTAATGGACTCCTCCTCAACCGAAGTTCATTAGGAGAAAAATTCAACACTATTGTTAGGGAATTTCATGCTCGATATACTCATCAAGCCACTAAGACATGGACCATTGCAATTATTGAATCAAAATGTACTGAATGGATCGACACCCAACTTGACTCAACAAAACATGTTGTATTTCTCCAGAGCATAGCAGTAAATCCTACATTTCATGGGAAGATTGGAGAACGTTTTTATCTCTTCGATAGCCGCAAGCCAAGAAGAGAGCAAATAAATAATTGGAGGTCCAGAACCTTATCTTTTTTGACTTATGGGAAGGGATGCACCTACAGAACTCTCAGTTCAGCAATAAACTAGTCTACCAGAGCAAGATTTACAATTTTTATATGGAAGATCCAAGTTTCCCTATCAGAAATAGCTTCTATTTACCCGAAAAAAGCTAACACCAAGTTCGGAGAATTAGTGCTATGGTACAAGTTTGAAAGACAAGGAACAGCAACGGTAAGGACTGCAAAGGAACGTCTACGATTTGAATTGTGAACAATATCTACGCCTTGAACAGTGAAGTCATAAAAATATTGACTTTTACTATTCGAACAGTAAAAAGCATGTTTCGTTCACTATTCATATTGGACCTATCTGGCACCCAACTGCCTATATAAGCACACCTTGAGGGCTCATTCAGGGAGGAGGCAAAATAGAGAGAGAAAGCTAGAGAAAGAAAGAAAGTTTTCTTTGAAGAAAACCTCCAACTCTTTTCTAGTTTCCAACTTCCAAATTTCTTCTTTCAATACTATAAATCTTTGTAATGTTCTTGATTGATCTTTCTTCTATTCTATAAAGAAGATAGATTCAGCTTGAACTTTGATCATTAAGTTGAAGTTAAGTCCAACTTGGAATTGTTTTTGAAGTTTGGTTCCACCTGGAACTTGTATAACAACTCCGGTGAGCGGTGGTTTCCGACAACCGGTAGTCAAAGTTTCAGATCTACTGTTCTTCTGTAAAGATCTACTATTCTTCTATAAAGGTAGCTTCTTTACCTAAATACTATCATCTATTACATATGTGGTTGCGATTATAAGCACCACCGTTTTCTTTTCTTTTTTCTGTTTGCCGGACATCTGTCAAAGTCATACATGTCTATCGCTACGCGGACTACCTCATGAGATAAACGTGGCTTAGACGAACGAACAGTTGTTTCCGTCAACAGACTACTTACTGTTCCGTGAGATCTGTGGTGACTCTTTCAAATAAGATTGGGGGTTCTCACGATCGTTTAATACTGTTCCGTCCAACTGGTCCTTAATCCAGTTGTTACTTTTTGTCATTTTATTTTTGTCATTTTATTTTTGTTATTTTATTTATGTTATTTTAGTTCTGTTATTTTATTTTATGTTTATACCACTAATCCACTGAGTTATCTTCTCAGTCGTGCTTATAGTATATATTATTATTATTATTATTATTATTATATATATATATATATATATACACTATTTATAAAAAATATAAAATATATAAAATATATAAAAAAAATTGAAGTTCGGTAATTACCGACATATTTACTATTCATATTTATATTTATTATTCCGCTGGGTTATCTTCCTAGCTGGGCTCATAACTGGTCATCTTCCAGTTTATCTTTTATGTTCTTACTTTCTTTTTAATTTTTGTACTTATTAATTGTATCTTTATATATCATTCTATATCCGTATCCTTCCATGTCCCGTTGTCCCCCCTTGCTTGATCACTATGGCCGTTCTGGTATCAGAGCCACGAGGGGGTAGTGTTGTATGTGGTGTAGAGGTCTGGTACAGTCTGCGTCTCGTCCTTGTTGTAGAAAGGATTGTGTTCTTGCGAGCTTATTTGCCCCGAACGGTACATAATGTGTTGTAAGTCCTCAGGTGAAGGCAGTTTATCCTTATTTTGTTCAGGGACCGTAGTAAGAATACAAGCCCCATATAATTGGTTGAGAAGCAGAGATGGATTCACACCACTCTGGCTCTACTTCATCTGATTCTGTTTCAAGATCGTTATCCGTAGATCTAACTAGGAAGATAACGAACGGAGAAAATATTGATATAGAAGATTATCAATTTACGATTGGTAAACTGCTAAAATTAAACAGTCCTGAGAATAATAAAGAGTTTAAACCTGATAAACAATTCCTTCACAATGATTTTTGTGCTGATTATAACCTAGAGAAAAGAATATGGTTTTTCAAAAACTTCCTTAAAACTAGACAGTATGTTCAAGACAATTTCTATAAATTCGTCTTCGAATATAGGGTCAATATTCTATTCTTTCAATGGTTTGAAATCTATGCATCTCAAAATTCCATCAACTATCCTTTTGAAAACTCTCTAGATTCTTCTATTCCTTCCTGGAAGATAATTATTGATTCTAAGAAAAAATCGTATCATCATTCAGCTTTACATAAAGCGATGAATAACGACAAAACCTATTACACATAATCAATAAAGAAAGAATCCTATGTCATTGAAGAAAAAGATAGAATAAATACAAAATCTTTAGGACAAAAGGCCATCCATGTTCCTCCAACTTTCCAAAGTGAAATAATTAAAACGGGAATAGAAAATACTAAACCAGTCAAAAAGGTTTTAGAGAATACTATTAACTCTGCAAAAACCTCACAAGACAATCATTCCTTGTATGAACAGATGACTACTAGAGCAATATTAGTTGAACCTACTCCTACAAAGAATCCGTCTAAATCCATATGTAATAACACATACGATGAGAAAATAATTCAATTTCCAACACAATTGTTGTTGACTGAATTGTATAATAAGGAAACTAAGGAAGATAGTGAAACAATAAAAATAGTTGATCTAAGACAAGACTCTAATAAAACCCAAGAGTCTAATAAGGGTCAATTTATTTCTATTAGCCAACGAGTTCCTTCTCGAATTCTCACCAGTACAACATCCATGTATGAAAACGTGTATGATAATAGTCTAAGATTTGATATGGACAAAGACTTCAATATCAACGAAAAACATATTATGTCCACAAATCTAGACATGGTTATTGGAATCAAATTGGATCATTTACAACAAAGTAATCCTGACAAGGAAACATTGAAAGGATCTTTAAACTTTATTAATGATTCATTAATCTTAAATCTTTATGTTTTCCAAACCACTTTTCAATTGGTAACATCATTCAAAGCTAGACCTTTTGGCAAAGTAAAATTTCTAAGAAAATTATTATTTCTCTTAAAAAGAGACTTTGAATGGCACAAGGTTTTAAATAACTACTTCTTTAAAACACAAATATATTATCCTATCAAAGAAAGAGATGATCACAGTAATACTTATTGTTACTTAGTCACCTTTCTTCCACATAAGCAATATATTATAATATGTTTTAACAGGATATATAAAACCTCTGTTTCTACTAAACTAAGAAATATTAGTCCATCTGTAAAAACCGTTATCCCAAGATTAGTTGGTCTAACCATATGCACTAGTTACGATCCTTTTGAATATTGTTTAACAATCTATTTTTGTTGACAAGTATACTTTCAAAGGATTTGAAAGTCATATTAGGCGAAATAGGTTCGGTGGCCATGATAAATCTAAAATCTTCATGAATTACTTGTTTTCTGGAACAATCAAAGATGAAGAAAGGAAATATCTCTTTGAAGCCCAAAAACCTCATTATCAAAATAACATATGCGAAGACAAAATTTATCATTCGTACTATGTTCAAAATCCCAAAAAAGAACTATATGATTTTCCTAGAATAGACGATTCAACAAGATGTTTAGGAAAATCCAATAATACAAAAATATATTTTCTTAAAAGATATTCAAAGTTATGTTTTAAGGTAATAAACATCTTGTTACTCATTATCAATTTCATACTTGTTTATGATCAGAGAGGAAGGCCTCTCATCTACCATATTCTAAAGGCATCCATACGAGTTAATATATGTTCCAAAAAACATCGTTTTAAGGCCATAAATAACCTTTACACCGACATTATAAATATCTATACAAGAGACTATGTCAATACTTTAGTAAGAACTTATGAAAGATTTTCTTTGAAAAAACTTGGATTCGATAAGAAATCTAAGATCCAAGCCTCAAGGTTAAATAATGCTTCTTTAAGAAAAACTTGTATCATTGACTTACTCCAAATATTAATGCTAAAGATACTTATTATAGTTTGTGATACCATTAGCATCAATTCAAGGGATCTGATATAGATAGCCATTAAACAACAGGCTAGAATTCCAAAGAACTATTTTATTCATAAACATATACTATTCAAAGGTAATAATCCTTTAATTTCCCGAAACATAAGTACTTTACTTCTAAGGATCTATTCTAAATTCA
This sequence comes from Gentiana straminea, assembly GCA_036785695.1. Lineage (NCBI taxonomy): Eukaryota > Viridiplantae > Streptophyta > Magnoliopsida > Gentianales > Gentianaceae > Gentiana > Gentiana straminea. The sequence goes on along the minus strand of JAVUPR010000345.1, from coordinate 1,452,178 downwards.
TTATAAAATCAAGATTCTTGAGAAAGCTAAATACTTACAAGAATTATAAGAAACGATTATTATTACTCATTAAAGAAGTCAAAAAGGGGAAAAGTTATAAACAATACCCTTCTTCACAAATGTCTGAAGAAGAAAATCGAACTTTAAGATTCAAGTTTCTTCAACTAAGGTTGCCTTTCAATATTTGTATAATAAATATAGGAATTATAAACAAGCCCAACTGATTCATCTAAATCAAATACTATTATGTATAATATTGGATTGGTTGAAAACCCATAAACCTCCATCCTGCCTTCATATTCGTTAGACAACCACGATGTTGGCTATAACGAATGATTAATAAGGAAAAGGATACTCATCTTAAATCACATATATGGAGGATCCACTTTGATCAATATCACAAGTTTGTAAACAAATGTCCTGGTAATACTTCCATAATCATCCATATTGGGAAAGCTTTTCTTTCAAAACTAACAAAAAATAAATTAAATAAATCCCTCTGTCATAAATATTCAATACATAAAATAATGGTCTTATATGAAATATATTTTCAATATGACATGGCTTGTTCACTAGAAGTTCATGGTTCAGTTTATATTCCTTTTCTTTGGGGTATTTATCGAACCAGTTAACTCATGAACAAGATACAAACATCCCTAAGGGAAAAATTGTTCGCCACAAGAAAGAAAATAAAAAAAGTACACTATATTTGTTTCCATGAGCAATACGCACCAGCAGGAAAGGAAGATATTTCAAAATATTCATTCCTTTATATAAGTATTCAGAATACTGTGAATACATGGCTACTATTGAAATCTCGGATTCTATGTATAAAACACATAAAATCCAGATACTAGTTACGAAAGAAATTTGAAACCACATTCGAATATGAATGGGTTCAAAAGGGAAAGATATTACATCCATTTTCTTACAACAAAATAAACACCTTCATACAGATAGAATACAAGGAAGGGATGCACCCACGACATCCAAAAGATATCATTTTAATATCCAAAAACGAAAAGGATGAGTTGGTTAAAAAATGGAGTCAGTCCAGTGAGTTACACTACTATGTGGTTGTTGAGGGTCATAGGCCAGGGATATACAAAACACTGTCTATTGCAGAAAAATCCTTCTCAGCCATAAACTCCCTTTTTTACAAATTCCCATCTTTAAATAAAGCCGTTGAATTCCTAAGTACGGTCCCACTTACTGACTACTTCATGGAAGATCCAATCAAAGAAGAATTAATACAAAACGAAAAAATTCTATCTATGACAGGGGCTTCTCAGGAAAAGGGTGATATGACTGATAGGTTTGGAAAACAATTAAAAGATATAGGTCATGTGCAAAGACTGGACTCAATTGAACTGAGAAGGGAATCTTCATAGCTTATATGTCTACCGTCTCTGAGCATGACCAGAATAGAAGTATTCAAGCCTTCTTTAGTGAGGGGTTTAATTCCAACCTGGACTAAACCAATATTAATATATCCATACTTACGATCCTTGTGTTTTTGTATAGTTTTGGGAGTAAGTAGGCTAATAGTTTCAGAGGGGTTTTGTATTTGTATATCCCTTTCTTCTGTTTTAATGGTATAATCAGATATTATAGCACACTAGGGTTTATAGATATGTTTTTTACTTACCTTAGGAATTTTCCAATTATCAATTGACTCATTAAAATCTTCTATGACGTATTCTTTACTGTTTGTTATCTTAGTTGAACGATTACTAGACTGAATTGACGCAAAATCAGACGAAGTAGAGCCAGAGTGGTGCGAATCCATCTCTGCTTCTCAACCTATTATATGGGGCTTTTATTCTTACTACGGTCCCTGAACAAAATAAGGATAAATTGCCTTCACCTGAGGACTTACAACACCTTCTGTACCGTTCGGGGCAAATAAGCTCGCAAGAACACAATCCTTTCTACAACAAGGACGAGACGCGGACTGTACGAGACCTCTACACCACACACAACACTACCCCCTCGTGTCTCTGATACCAGAACGGCCACAGTGATCGAGCAAGGGGGGACAACGGGACGGGGAAGGATACGGATATAGAACGATATATAAATATACAATTAACAAGTACAAAAATTAAAAAGAAAGTAAGAACATAAAATATAAACTGGAAGAGGACCAGTTATGAGCCCAGCTGGGAAGATAACCCAGCGGAATAATAAATACAAATATGAATAGTAAATATGTCGGTAATTACCGAACTTCTTTTTTTATATTTTTTATATTTTATATTTTTTTTATAAGTAGTGTATATATATATATAATATAATAATAATAATAATAATAATAATAATACTATAATCACGACTGAGAAGATAACTAAGTGGATTAGTTGTCTAAACATAAAATAAAATAACAAAATTAAAATAACATAAATAAAATAACAAAAATAAAATGACAAAAAGTAACAATTGGATTAAGGACCAATTGGACGGAACAGTATTAAACGATCGTGAGAACCCCCAATCTTATTTGAAAGAGTCACCACAGATCTCACGGAACAGTAAGTAGTCTGTTGACGGAAACAACAGTTCGTTCGTCTAAGCCACGTTTATCTCATGCGGTAGTCCGCATAGCGATAGACATGTATGACTTTGACGGATGTCCGGCAAACAGAAAAAAGAAAAGAAAACGGTGGTGCTTATAATCACAACCACATATGTAATAGATGATAGTATTTAGGTAAAGAAGCTACATTTATAGAAGAATAGTAGATCTTTACAGAAGAACAGTAGATCTGAAACTTTGACTACCGGTTGCCGGAAACCACCGCTCACCGGAGTTGTTATACAAGTTCCAGGTGGAACCAAACTTCAAAAACAAGTCCAAGTTGGACTTAACTTCAACTTAAAGATCAAAGTTCAAGCTGAATCTCTCTATTTTTCCTCCTTCTTCATGTCTTCTAACCCTTGCTATTTATAGAAAATTTTGGGTGCAAATAGTAACTTATGAATAGTGTAGAATAGTGATTTTTTCTAAGTCTTTGATATAATGATATCATATAGTGCATTTTGCAACTAGCATGGCAAAATACATCATTTTGTTGGAAATGTGGGTCCCATGTTGTAAATATCCTTGTTAGAAAATTTTGTGTTGTAAATGGTAATTTTGATGTAGTAACTTTTCATTACTATCAGGATAATCACAAAGTGACCAAATTGCTGTTTTCTTGTAATTCCATCGGAGTACAGAGAATAATACTACATATATATTGATCAAATGGTTTATTCTAGTGATTAACGATTTATCCCCTCTTGTTCATATCCCTCAGATTTATACTGGTTGACAAGCTGATGATACTTGGTCTCTGCTTTTATAGGTGAATAAGAGACATTTTTTATAGGATTGTCGGGATCTTCTACATAGAATTTGTATATCACATTTTTGAAGACAAGCCTGTTATTTATCTTAGAGTTGTGGAGATGGAGTCCTTACCATGAATCAAAAGCTAGAGTTCTGGATCTCCAATTGTTGATTTGTTCGCTTCTTGTCATTATATTGTCCATATTATAATGATATTCACCCAGCTGATAGTTTTCAAGTGGATTTTCTTGTATTCTTTCGAGGTATATTACATGGCATGCAGGTTCGATTTTATCGCCAATCAATTCTGGGGGTTTTGAATCAATGTCGGCAATGATCCATGATGCACCGAGTGTTATTTCACTATGGAATATTTTGACAAGGGTAATAAATGTTTTCCCCAGGCTGCTTTGTTCAAGTAGGTTTCCATATGTCTTGAAAAGAATCCAGTCTACTAGATTAAAATCTAGCAGGGTTTGTATTGTGATTATATTCCCTTCAAATGGTAATCCCTCAGGATAAAATGTCTGGAATACTTCAAAATCAATTGCACATTTGTTGATTTTGTAGTCCAATGTACACTCACATGGTTTGTAGTGACAATGCTTCAGACATTTTCGTTGTCTGCTATGATAGTATTCATGCTGAATGGTTATTCCAGGTACATAGAGCCTTCTCTTCCATAATAAGTCGAGGAAGTCATGAATATCTTCTTCCTTCTTTTCGAACTTTTCTTTTTCTTTTTCAAGGATAAGGTCTTGAATGGAGTTCGGCAAACATTGAATTTGTTGGTGAGGAAAGAAAAAGGTTTTTACTTGATGAAGTATTTCATGCTCTTCTTCTTTGATGAAGTATTTCATGTTCTTCAAAGTCTCCAAAGGTTTGTCCTTCTCAGATGGCTCTGATTCAGTTGCTTCACTAGTGTGAATTGAATTCACAGTTTGATGTGGAATTTGAGCTCTGATTTCTGAGTTGATCTCTAGATGTGTCCTTTATGTTCAAAGAGAAGGCTTTTCAAATTTACAGAGTTTCTGCTCGTTTTTCAATGTTGCAATTCATATTTTTCTTGTCTGTCAATGCCTGATATTTATAGCCTTGATAATCCTTGATTTGAATTTCTGTCCGTTGGCTATTTAAAGTGGGGAATAATCCTTGATTTAATTCTTGATTACCCCTTCATTATATCCTCCTTTTTTTCAGTGATCCGGATTTTATTCAAACGTCCATCGCAAAATCCGTCCTGGATTAATATTGATTCTTGATTGATTATGCGTTTAATGCTTGATCCTCTTAATTTTCCTTATTTTTCACGTTCTGAATAAGCTTGAATTGCTTAGCTGATCCTTCACTAGTCTGTTACTTGACCGGTTAAGCATTCTTGCTGACTTAGTTGATTAGTTCTTCCTTCACTACTTTTCCTTTACTTAGACGGTGCACAGTTTACTTTGCCGGTTCACTGCTTTCTTGATTTCTTTGATCTTTTAGGCATTTCATGCACTTCAGTGATCTTGATTTGTGTGAGATCAGTGTACACCATATTTAAAAATGAGTTTCATCCATTTTAATATTATTTAGACTTATCCAAGGTGAACACAGACTTCCTTGGTTATAAGTCAGTCCATGTGTCTTCATGCTTCTCTACTGGTATTTGGCTGCTTTTACTCTGTCGGATTTCTGTTTTACTTAGCCATCCTACCAATTAGTACAATACTTGTCTGACACAACTTCTACAACATGTCAGACTCTAAGTAAAGACTTATACAGAGATTTCTAACGTATTTCAGGCTTACTATAAGAGCTAGTATGACCATCATCAAAACATAATAAAATGTTCCTAACAATTTCCCCCTTCTTGATGATGCCAAAGCCCTCATAAACCTGAACATAAGCAATTTTTCATAATAATGACAATTTAAAACTCGGAAATTTTATTCATCCATAAAGGGCAATTAAGATATTAATTCAAAAATTATTCAAAGGCAAAAAATTATTTAAAAAAGGCTACTTCTTCTCTTCAAACCTGATCCTCTTGCCTTTGATGCCCTTTTCCCTTGCCTGTTGGGCTTCCCTTCCCAATAGAAATTTCGGGCTTACTGCTTCCTTCCCCCTTTTTGGCAGCACCATACTTATCCTCCAGAATTTTATTGGTTGCCTTGGGTACTTAGATGAGGGTGTTGAGTTGCTTCCCTAACTCATCAAGAATGCCATCAGAATTTGAACAATATGCTCATTCAGTGTGTCCACCAATGGCTTGAGTTTGTCATCAAGCACTCCAGCTAGATGCTCTAGATTTGATTGGACATGATGGGGAATTAAATGTTGCAGGTTGCAGAGTAAGTCTCATTGCCTATGCATCACTTTATCCTAAACTTTGATGTGGCTGATTAGAGCCCCAATATTGTGATGCATGGACGTCGCATTACTTCTTAGAGCGGCTTTCATATTTTGCCTGCTTAAGTACTGCCTCTCCATATCCACAATCAGTGGATTGATATCCAGATTGAATGATCTGTCTAGATCCTATTCTGCTGGTGCAGAAGGCTTAGCTGGTTCCTCCTCCTCTTTTTTCTCTTCCTCTTCTTACTTTTCTTCTTCTGCTTCTTCACTTTTTCTTCAATCTCATTATCAGAGAGAGATTTTTGGGAATGACTTTGATTTTCAAGTCCTTATGAGAACTGTCCTTCTTCTCCATGTGCTGGAGTCTCAATTCCTTCTTCTGGTATTCCCCCTTGATCAATGTTGGGGGTCTTTTCAGGATTAGCGGAGGGAGTTTGATCAGCTGGCTCACTCGGCTGTTGTTCAGCTTTGCTGGTGCTCCTGAAAATCACCTCTTGGAGCGTCAAATCATCATCAAATAACTCAAACAATTCTTGATCATCATCAAGATGATCACCTTCCTTCTAGTATTCTTCTTCTTCTTCGTTCTCAGTATCCTCTTTCTTCTACCTCAATTTCTTCTTCTTATGATGGAGTAAGATAGTACCCTTCTTCACCTTCTTGCAGATAGAGTTCTTCGTCTTGATTCTCTTCATCATCACTAATTTCAAGAGGGCTATCCTTATTAATGGGTAGACTCCCTTGTTGTACTTGTACTGTTTGGGATATGGTCCTTCTCCCAACCCCTAAACTACTGCTTTCGGGCTGCTTCCTTTTTCTTCCAGTTGTGGGTTGTGGTTTCTGGGAGGCTTTAACATCACCTTGGCCTTATGCAATGGATGCAGGTAGATGGGTTTCACTTTTGATTGATCAAACAAATGTTGAAGAGGAATCCCATAGGATTTCCTTTCCTAGAAATCACCTTTCTTTTGTTGATTTTTACTTGGTGCCATAATTCTTAGATCAATTTCCTTTTGAATCAACCTGTTGAAGATAAACTGTGACCAGTTAAAAGGAATACCTTGGTAGAAGATAGCCATCAGTTTCACCCAGAGTTCAGTCATATTTTCCATGGAGCACTTCTTCCCTTCAAGGTTCCTTGTGATTACAGGAGCAAACTCGGCAAAAGGGCGTTTGAGTGCCGATCTAGGAAAGTTGTATTTCTTGCTGCTCTTCCTTGGGTTTTTTACTATTTCAGTCCAAACGCATCGATGTCGATTTCCATCTTCTTTACATCTACTGGGCCAGTGTTGGAGAGATGTAGGCATCTATGGATGAGTCCTGGGGTTCTAACCAGTTCTCGTCCATACATTGTACTCACAATGCAATCTGGGTCGCTCTTCTTCGTGTTGTGTCTGACTTTTGCATTTTCTATAATGCAATTAAGGTCTCATAGCATATTCCTATGATTGGGGGATTCAGGAATGTCATCAACCCCAGATTTGTGCAACCATCAACTAACCTTTGAGCGTCTGAATCATTGTCACAGAAAGGTAGATAATGCTTGGGTCGGAAAAATGATCCAGTGATGATCGATTTTTCATAGTATTTTTCAGTTGGAGTGATTGAAGAAGATGATGCCATTGTTTTGGAAAAGTTTAAGATTGTAAAAGCTTTGATTTTTCAGAGAAATAGGGTTTGTAAATTGCAATAGCGTAGAACTTTTCTGAAAATCTCTAAGTGTTGTTTATATAGGAGAAATTGGCGTAGTGTGAATGCGGTTGAATATGGAAGGATTTGGTGGAGTAATGGCGTGATTTTGTGTATATAAATCATGGTATTTGAGTGTAGTGGGGGAGTGGATTGAGGTATGTAATGATAAATCCCTGAAATCGAGGCATTGTCGTCATTCCTTCAACTCAAAAATAACCTCCACGATTGTAATGCAATATCCACGTGTGTAATCTTCCATAATATAATTCTTCATGAATTCTTTGATTTTCCACATGTGTAAAACTGATTTTGTTCACACTTAAATTGGTTGTTTTCTCCAAAGCATATAACGGTGAAGTAACTTGGCTGGTCACTAATCCGGTGTAGTGACTTCTTTACTCAGCTGCTGGATAAAACTGTTCCTAACAATCAATAAAGTGGACTTCGCTGGTTACCAGTGCTTTACATGCCAAGTGAGTGCACCCAAAGTGGCAAAGGTTCAGTTAGCGAGTGAAGTCACTCGACTGATTTCTCCTGTTAGCTGCTCTTTAATCAATTTCAATCATTCACAACTCAGTTCTCAACTTGCAAAATCTTTCATGACTGAGTGGTTTTATGAAAATATCAGCCAATTGATCTTCAGTTGGTATGTATCTCAGAATAACATCTCTTTTTCCACATGATCTCTGATAAAGTGATGTCTCACATCAATATGCTTTGTTCTTGAATGTAATACAAGATTTTATGTGATTGAAATTGCACTTGTGTTGTCACAAAATATTGGAATTGTGTTCTCCTCTGTTCTATAGTCCCTTAGTTATTGTCTGATACACAACACTTGTGCACAACAACTACCTGCTGCTATATATTCTGCTTCTGCTGTTGAAGTGGATATAAAGTTTTGCTTTTTGCTGAACCATGCTACTAGTCTGCTGCCTAGCATCTTACAAGTTCTTGAAGTGCTTTTTCTATCAATCTTACATCCAGCATAGTCTGAATCTGAATAGGATATCAACTTGAATCCTCCATCTTTTGGATACCAAATTCCTACATTAATTGTTTGCTTCAAATATTTGATGATCCTCTTAGCTGCTAGTAAGTGAGATTCCTTAGGTTGAGCTTGAAATCTTGCACATACTCCTACTGCAAAAGCAATGTCAGGTCTGCTTGCAATTAAATAGAGTAGAGATTCAATAATTCCTCTATATAACTTTTGATCAACATCATTTCCATTTTCATCTTTCCCAAGAATAACTCTTGCACACATTAGTGTGTCTGATGTGCCACTTGTATCCATACCATATTTGTGTATCAAGTCCCTTGTGTACTTGGCTTGATTGATAAAGATGCCATCTTTCATTTGCTTCACTTGTAAACCAAGAAAATAATTGAGTTCTCCCATCATACTCATTTGACATTTGCTTTTCATCAGATTTGCAAATTTCTCACACAGCTTTTCATCTTCTGATCCAAAGATGATGTCATCAACATAGATCTGAACTAACAAAGGGCTTGTTCCTTCTTCTAGCTTGAAGAGAGTATTGTCAATAGTCCCTTTGTTGAATCCATTGTTGATTAACAATTGTGATAGTGTCTCATACAAGGCTCTAGGTGCCTGTTTGAGTCCATATAGTGCATTTTTGATCTTGTATACTTTATCTTCCTTCCCTTTGCATTGGAAACAAGGGGGTAGTTCCATATACACTTCCTCTTCTAGAAGTCCATTCAAAAATACACTCTTGACATCCATTTGGTATACTTTGAAATCCTTGTGTGCTGCAAAAGCTAGAAAGAGTCTGATTGCTTCCAATCATGCTACTGGTGCAAAGGTTTCATCATAGTCTATGCCTTCAGCTTGTGAGTATCCCTTTGCAATTAGTCTTGCTTTGTTCTTGACAACTGTTCCTTGTTCATCCATCTTGTTTCTAAATACTCATTTTGTTCCAATGATGTTTGACATATCTGGTCTGTCCAGAAGTTCCCAGACTTCACTTCTCTCAAATTAATTGAGCTCTTCTTGCATGGCTGTAATCCAATCAGCATCTTGAGTTGCATCATCTATTGTTTTGGGTTCCACCAGTGATAGAAAACAAGTTATCAAACTTTCCAGTTGTCTTCTGGTTATAACTCTTGTATGAACATCTCCAATGACTTGTTCTTCAGGATGATCTCCTAGCCAGTTCAAATCAGGTTGCAGTTGCTCTTGATTTGGTTCTTCCACAACTCCTGCTTGTGCATCAACTTCATGATCTTGAGTTGGTGCCTCTTGTGTTGTGTTGACTGGTACATCATCTTGATTGCCAAAGGTGTGATCGAGAATAGTGGATGATACTATTGTATTCATATAGACTTGTCCTTGTGCAGCTTCTTCTTCAAGGTTGTGTAAGCTTTCACCATTTGTGTTTGGTTCATCAAAGACTACATGAATTGATTCTTCAATCACAAATGTTCTTTTGTTGAGTACTCTGAATGCTTTGCTTGTGTTTGAGTATCCTATGAAGATTGCTTCATCACCTTTTCATCAAAAGTATGCTGCTGATTCCTGTTCAACACAAAACATTTAGATCCAAACATATGTAAATGTGAAATGCTAGGTTTTCTTGCATTCCAAAATTCATATAGTGTTTTTCCTTGGTGTTTGTTGATGATAGATCTGTTTTGAGTATAGTATGTTGTATTTGCTGCTTCAGCCCAAAACCTTTTTGGTAGACATGCTTCTGCAATCATAGTTCTAACTGCTTCTTTGAGTGTTCTGTTTCTTCTTTCTACTACACCATTTTGTTGTTGAGTCTCTGCTACTGATAGTTGATGTAGTACACCATTTTCTTCACAATAAGATCTGATTACTTCATTTAGGAATTCTATTCCATTGTCTGATCTTATCTTGATGATCTTCAACTCCTTTTCATTTTGTATTTTTCTTAGTAAATATGGTAGCTTCTTGAGTGTCTCTCTTGTCTTGTTCATGAATATGGTCCGTAAATTTGGAAAAGTCATCCACTACCACTAGAGTGTACTTCTTTCCAATTACACTTACTGCTGTGACTGTTCCAAGAAGATCCATATGCAAAAGATGTAAGATCCTTGTTGTTGACTGATGAGGTTTTGACTTGAAAGATCTTTTAATCTGCTTCCCTTTATAACATTCATCACAGAGACTTTCTTTCTTGAATGTGATCTCTGGAAGGCCTTCAACTAGCTTGTTCTTTGACAATTTGTTGATGGTTTTGAAGTAGGGATGGTTCAATCTTCTGTGCCAGATCCAACTTGTTGATTGCTTACTCTTGACAAGCATACAAGTTTTGCTTTTGCTGTCTTCCAATGCACCACACACATGTTGTCTTCTCTTTTTCCTGCAAGTACAACTGTGCTGGTTTGTTTGTGAATCACTCTGCATCCTTCTTTGCTAAAATGAACATTGTATCCTTTGTCACAAAATTGACTAATACTTAGAATATTGAAACTCGGTCCTTTAACATAAGCAACATTTTGAATCTTCAAGTTTTTTTTTAACATTGTGCCTTCTCCTTAATTTTTCCGGGATTTTCTTTGCCTCCAAAAGTAACTTTGGGTCCATCAAAAGCATTAAAGTCAGTCGACCATCCTTTATTTCCTGTCATATGTCTGGAACATCCTCTGTCTATGTACCAGAAATCCTACAAAACAAATTAACCAAGTTTAGGTACCCAACACTGTTTGGGTCCATACCTGTTAGCAATCATGCCTCCTACTCCAAGTACAAATCCAAAAGATCTTCTTTTTGGATGATTGAAGTCATCAACTTCATATGTATAAGGCATGGTAGAATAATTTCCAATATTTCTACTAAAGGTATTCTGATACATTTCTCTACTTTTTGGTGCATTTGCACCCTTTTTCACTCTCCAATATGCAGAATGAAACTTATTTTCATATTGCTTCTTGTGTCCAGGAATATGCCTAGGTTGGCTTTTCCTGGATACATGTTTCATAGCATGAAATTGTTTTTTCTTGTATTTTAGGGGTGTTACATTCCAGTCATCTTCTGAAGGGTAAATTATTCCCTTACCTTTCAGTAAGCTTTTTCTTTTACTAGGCTGGTAAGATGATTTACTATGCTGTTTCATTACACTGGGTTTTGACTTCACTGGTACAGGATGAGTAGTTGAGACAATGGTCTGTCCTTTTCTGAATTTGGGTCCAGTTTTGGTCCTTGATTCAGAATTATGTTGTCCATTGTTTGCTTTCTCATCTTGACTGTTGTAGCCAAGACCAGATCTAGGTCCAAACCTTTTTGGGGTTTGTAAGCTGGTGTACTAAATGGTGCATTGGTGCTCTTAACTGGTAGGGAGGTTTTCTCAACTGGTCTGTCAACATCATATGAGTGATCATCTACTGCTTGTTGATCAGTTGAGTGTACTTCCTTACTAGTTGATTCAGCTTTTAGTCCATCCAGTTCTTTCTTTAATCTTTTATTCTCCTCTCTTAGATTCTCACATTCCTGTTCTAGAATTTGATAATTCATTTGAATTTCCTCAAATTTACTCATAAGATTTAGAATCAGATTTACAGAATCTAATGGGAGAGTAGAAGATTGTACAGTGTCAGATGTGGATGCATTTGATGAGTATGAACTAGACATTACCTCTATTTCATCAATTTCTTTTGCCATTAGGCACAAACATGCCTTTTCATTGTTTGAGCTGGTGTCTCCTTCATCAAGCTGAGTCATTTTCAGAGGAATCATCATCATCTTCACTGTTGGTTTTAGCTTTCAGTGCCTTCTTGATTTTTCTCTTGCCTGTAGACTTGTATCTCTTATTATCTTCATCTTTATCTTTCTCTTCAGGACAATCCGCCTTGAAGTGTCCCTTCTTTTTGCAATTGAAGCATCTGTATTCATTGTCTTTTTTCTTGATGTCTTTGCTTGAGCTTGACTTCTTGTTTGATGATGAACTTCCCTTGAATTGTTTCTTCTTGCTTAACCTGCCAAAATGTTTGATTAGTAAAGCATTGTTTTTTTGTTCCCGTGTCTCTTTGCTGCTTGTATCAGCTGTTTTGTTGCTGGGGTTGAACCAGTGCACTGGCCTTGTGTGCCTCTGCTGGTGCACTGTCTTCACTGTTTAACTCATTTTAGTTGAGACATCAAAGTCAAGGTATCAGTATTTTCAAGATTTATTGTGCCTCCGAGTACTGAAGTGATGATCTCCCATCTTTCCGGTAGACCTCTCAAGATTTTCAAACAAACTTCTTTCTCTGGATATGTATGTCCAAGTTGTTGCAGTTCACTGATGATGCTTGAAAATATGTTAACCATTTGATCAATGGATTCACCAGTCTTCATCTTGATGTTTTCAAATTTCTGTTTTGCAATAGACAATTTATTTTCTTTGACTGCCTCTGATCCTTCATTGATGAGAGATAATTTATCCCACATCTCATTTGTTGTTTTGCAGTCTTTGATCCTCATGAACATGTTACTGTCTAGAGTCTTCAAGATCATGTGAAACAAAGTCGAGATTTTCTCTTCTTCTATCATCCCTGGTCCAATCTTTCTTAAGTTTCTCTATTTCCTTTCCTTGATATGGTCATGTGGTTATCATAGTCATGATCTTGATTGGGCCATCATTGATAACATTCAGCATCTCCTCATGAGTTGCTGCAAAATGAGATAACATTCTTATTTTATATTCATCAAAATTATTAACATTGAATATGGGCACTTTGGACATGAAATTTGAAGAGTCCATAATCACAGATAAAAGATATATTTAGAAAGCACAGATTTGAAAACTACTTTGAAAATATGTGATCTTCTTGTTACCAGAAATCAGATCTGAACAGGTTCTAATACTAGGAACTCAGGTTCGATACCTATTGTTGGTCCCAGAGAAGGGTAAAACTATAGTCAGAGGGAGGGTGAATGAATATAGTGGAGTTTCAAAAACTCTTCTTATAATTTAAAGCTTTTGGGTAGCGGATAAGTCCCTTCTTTTAAAACTGTTTCAAAGTAGGTTATACAAACACATATATATGATGCAGTAAATAAAATGTTGTAAAGTAAATTGCTAAAAGTAAATAGACACAAAGGTTTATAGTGGTTCAATGTGGTGTTATCCATTAGTCCACTCTTCTCCTGTGATGATTGGAGGATTCACTATTGTCTTTTACAGATACAATAGTTAGATTGTCCTTGGCTACATAAGCTTCACAATCTCCAAGACTATCACTCTCTGGCTACAAAAGTTTCAGTGACTCAGTCATCAACACTGCTCTTTGAGAACAAATCCTTCAGCAGCTATCACAAACACAACTCCTTCTTAGATGGCTCTGATTCAGTTGCTTCACTGTTGTGAATTGGATTCACATATTCTGTTGATCAATCTCAGTACTTGATGTGGAATTTGAGCTCTGATTTCTGATTTGATCTCTAGATGTGTCCTTTAAGTTCAAAGAGAAGGCTTTTCAAATTTACGGAGTTTCTGCTCGTTATTCAATGTTGCAATTCTTGTTTTTCCTGTCTGTCAATGCCTTCTATTTATAGCCTTGATAATCCTTGATTGAATTTCTGTCCGTTGGCTATTAAAAGTGGGGAATAATTCTTGATTTAATTATTGATTCCTCCTTGATTATATCCTCCTTGATTTCAGTGATCCGGATTTTATTCAAACGTCCATCACAAAATCCATCCTTGATTGATTCTTGATTGATTATACATTTAATGCTTGATCCTCTTAATCTTCCTTATTTTTCACGTTCTGAATAAGCTTGAATTGCGTAGCTGTTCCTTCACTAGTCTGTTACTTGACCGGTTAAGTGTTCCTGCTAACTTAGCTTATTAGTTCTTCCTTCACTGCTTTTCCTTTACTTATCCGAAAAACAGTTTACTTTGCCGGTGCACTGCTTTCTTGATTTCTTTGATCTTTTAGGTATTTCATGCACTTCACTGATCTTGATTTGTGTGAGATCAGTGTACACCATATTTAACAATGAGTTTCATCACTTTTAATATCATTTAGACTTATCCAAGGTCATCACAGACTTCCTTGGTTATAAGTCAGTCCATGTGTCTTCATGCTTCTCTGCTGGTACTTGGCTGCTTTTACTCTACCGGATTTTTGTTTTACTTAGCAATCTTACCAATAATTACAATACTTGTCTGACTCAACTTATACAACATGTCAGACTCTACCACATATAAGTAAAGACTTATACAGAGATTTCTAACTTATTTCAGGCTTGCTATAGCAGCTAGTTTGGCCATCATCAAAACATAATAAAATGTTCCTAACAGTAAGGATACACCTCAGCAAAATGGTGTAGTAGAGAGAATGAATAAAACTCTTCTATGCACAACTTGTTACTTAATCAGCAGGAGTCCTCACACGGGGATTAGTTTTAAGACACTAGTTGAAATGTGGTCAGGAGAGCCTCCTGAATACTCAGTTCTGAGGGTTTTTGGAAGCACAGTTTACTATCATGTCAGTGAAGGGATGCTGGAACCAAGGGCCAAGAAAGGAGTGTTTGTGGGTATGGTGATGGAGTGAAAGGTTATAAAAATCTGTCATCAACAGAGAACAGAGTTATTCTCAGCAGAGATCTTGTTTTCGATGAGAATTCTATGATCAGCTCATCAGTGGGGAGGATTGCTAAAACTGAAACCAGTGCTGAAACTGAGAAAACTGACAGTAAGGTGGAGCTTCAGGTGGAGTCAGCTGAGATGCAACACTCAGCTGAACAAAGTCAGTTTTCATCTGATCTGGTTACTGAACCAGAATTGAATCCAAGCCAGCCTGCTGAATAGGGGTCAGTTGAGCGTCAAACTGATATTGGTCAGCAAAGTGTAGCTGTCACCAGAGCTAGAAGATCCAATGTTGGGATACCTCCCAAAATGTATGGGTTTGATGATTTTGCTGGATATGCACTTCAAGTTGCAGAAGAGGTGGATGGTTTTGAACCTTCTACTTACAGGGAAGCATTGACATGTTCTGAGTCATCCTAATTGCTTGCTTCCATGGGAGATGAGATGGAGTCATTACTGAAGAATCAGACTTGGGATCTTGTTAAACATCCAACTGATAGGAGAGTTGTTACATGCAAATGGCTCTTCAAGAAAAATAAAGGAATGACTGAGGCAGAATGAGTCAAGTATAAGGCACGTTTGGTTGCAAGAGGGTTCAGTAAGAAAGAAGGGGTGGACTTTGATGAGATATTCTTACCAGTAGTCAGACATACTTCAATCAGAGTGTTACTAGAAATGGTGGCATAGCAAGACCTTGAACTTGAGCAGTTAGATGTGTAGACAGCTTTTCTACATGGTGAGGTAGATAAAGAGATATACATGACTCACCCAGAGGGATTTCAAGTTCCTGGTAAAGAAGCATTTGTCTGTAAGTTGAAGAAGTCGTTGTATGGACTGAAGCAGGCTCCTAGACAGTGGTATAAAAGGTTTGACAGTTACCTGATCTAGTTGGGTTATAGCAGAAGTCTTTATGATTGTTGTGTTTACAACAGTCGCCTGAAAGATGGATCATACATCTATCTTGTTTTCTATGTGGATGATATGCTGATAGCTGCAAGAAAGAAGTCTGATCTTCAGAATCTGAAAGACCTTCTTAGTGCTGAATTTGAAATGAAAGATTTGGGCGCAGCCAAGAAAATTTTGGGGATGGAGATCTGGAGAGATAGAAGTCAGAAGAAGTTGTTTTTATCTCAGCAGGTCTATATACAGAATATTTTGTCCAAGTTTGGTATATTAGCTGCAAAGACAATAGATACTCCCTTAGCATCAAATATTCATTTGTCAGTTTATGCTTCACAGTCAGCTGAGGAGAAGGAATATATGTCAAAAGTTCTCTATGCTAGTGCAGTTGGCAGTCTGATGTATGTCATTGTGTGCGCTAGGCCTGATCTGGCTCAGGCAATCAGTGTTGTCTTCAGGTTTATTGCTCAACCTGGAAAGGAACACTGGAAAGTTGTGAAAAGAATGTTCATGTACCTTAGGGGTACAGCTGATGTTGGTCTCATTTATGGAGGTGATACTCAGAGTTTGGTCATAGGATATTATGATGCAGATTATGCAGATGATGTGGACAGTAGAAAATCAATGACTGGTTATGTTTTCATATTGGGGAATTCAATTGTCAGCTGGAAAGCAACTTTTCAAGCAACAGTAGCTTTATCAACTGCTGAGGCAGAGTATATGGCTCTTACTGAAGCAGCCAAGGAAGCAATCTGGTTGAAGGGTCTAGTCAGTGATTTGGGGCTACATCAGGATCAAGCTAAGATTTATTGTGATAGTTTAAGTGCAATTTGTCTAGCTAAGGATCAGGTTCATCATGAGATAACCAAGCATATTGATGTGAGATATCATTTTCTGAAAAATGAGAAGAGGGTTGTAGTGAATAAAATCAGCACCAAGAAAAATCCAGCTGATATGCTTACTAAACTAGTTCAACAAAGCAAGTTTCAGTTGTGTCTGGACTTGCATAACATTCAAAGCTTATAATCAATTTTTCTAGAAACTCGGTTGAGGGCTACAGCTGAGTGGATTCTGTGGAGAAGTCTAGTACAGGTACATCATGGCATTGACGAAAGCATCTGGTACAAGTACATCTGAATTATGTAATTTGGTGACATTGAATGCGAGTTCAGGTCAAGGTGGAGATTTGTCAATTTTGTGACTTGATCTCTAAAACTGGTGGAACTAATCTAAAAGTCAGTTTTGTGAAGTGAAACTGAGTTTTGGGGAAAATCTGAGAAAACTGAGTTTTGGAGAAAAATGAGTTTTGGTAGAAAATAGAGTTTTGGTGGAAACTGAGTTTTGGGGGAAACTGAGTTTGCTGAGTTCTACATCTGAGTCGGTTGATTACAAGGGAAAAGTGACTTTTCAGAAAAAGTGAGTTTTCATCTGGTGGAGTCAGTTTGAGCTGGGATCCATATCTGGGCATTTATGACAATTGGACAAAGATCCTATGGCGGCTAGGGTTTAGGGATTTGTGTCTATAAATATCATCCATGGTAATCAATGATGCGTGTGTTTTTCGAGAGTGTGAAAATTCTTGTAACTTCTGTGCATAGTAAAATATCTTCTTTTCTGCCCATGGATTAGTCGGCACAATGCCGGATACCATGTTAAATCACCGTGTTCTCTTTGTTTCTGTGTTTTATCAATTTCCGCTTTATTTACTGTTTGATTGAATATGTTTTATCTTTCTTAAACTGCAAGTTTATCGTCTATGTTTTAACAACCAACAACATTAGTAACGACTGACGATGGCTCTTGGCCATTTCACAAGCAACTCAAACATATGTAGGGGAAGATGACGGTGCCAAGACAATATTTTGACACATAGCATGACGAAAAACCAGATTAGAAAATTTTCGTAAATGCTAGTGCAATTGACAAATGGTGGAATGACAGGAACAAGAGCTTGAGCGGGAAATCGACTAAAGGGCTTCTTTAAGGAAGCCCCGATGATTGATGCCACCCGAGTAATCCTTTGCAAGGAAATAGTCATGGTGAAATTCAAATTAAGTGTACATCATTATCTTTAGCGAATTGGGAAACATAAATGAGATTAGTATAAAAAGACGGGGCAACAAGAACATGATTACGCACATAAGATTTAGTAGGAGTAAAAAAAAATATATAAGCCAAAATCTGTAATAGACAAACATGTACCTTCACCAACATGTAATTTTGCAGACCATCATAAGCGAAGTGAGAGATTCAAGTTATAGAGGTTATTGGTGGTGTGATTAGTAGCATCTGTATCGGGAATCTAGAAGGAAGGAGTGGAAGCAGTTTGCATGGTAAAGTACGCTTAGGAAGGATGAGTTGGGCGAGAGGCAATGAATTTAGAATCATAGCGGTGCCAGCAAGTATGAATGGAGGACCGAATCTTTCACATAGTTGGCATGGTCCATACGGAGAGGGTCCACAACCATGGTCGCAATTAGAGCCATTCCCCTGACATTAACTATTCTGAAAGCTGGAGTTTCCCCATCCAAGGTTGTTGTCAACCGTTTTAGGGTATGCCGCGATGTTAATAGCCGGTGAAGGTGGGGAAGCAACGGGCAGTGGAGCAGTTAACGGACACGGCTAGTGATGGTTCATACGGGCTTGAACGAGATTCACGGATGTACCTGTAATGAGAACACCATCAATATATGTCAAGACAAAGATAGAGTAAAAATCATGAGTGTATATATACATCGACTTGTCGTCCTTGGAAGATGCAAAACCCAAATGTCTGAGCACATCGGTGAAATGAGAGAACCATGCACGAGGCGCTTGACGAAGACTGTAAAGACTACTTTTGAGTTTGCAAACATGATGGGGGTAATCTGGATGTTGACACCCCTAAGGCTGAGGCTGCTGTATGTAAACATCCGCATAAGTGGCGGCACTGGAGCATTGCAGACTAGCTGGTGATCTCAAATCAATCGTGTCTTAAAGTTGAATTTTCACCAATTTCCTGTACAATATATCCACACTTTTTTTTTCATGAGAACTCCAAAAATTATATGCTGTGGTACATGTCTAATTAAATCAATTTTTTCCTTTTTTAGAGGGTGCAATATATATTTTTTAATCAAATTACATAGAGAAATAATGCAAGGTAAAAACAAACAAACAAACCAAGCATATACTTTGGCGGTCTTAAGTTGTAACACACTCATTAACCTGGTGTACCACTCAACATGTGCATCACAGTATAACCGACCTTGTGAAAGTCTGTAAAGGTTTTAACAACCGACTTTTCGTAGGTTTTGGAGCGAGAACCGACTTTCCAAATGTCAGTTCTCACAATGAACCTATGGGATGTCGGTTAGTGGCTTCAGAACTGATTTTCACAAGATCGGCTTTTATTGTGGGACACAAGTAGAGTGGCGGACCTACATACAACCAAGGTGATCCGAAAAATATATACTAATATATGTAGTATGCATGTTGTTTGCCCCCCCCCCCCCCCCCCCCCCCCCCCCCTAACTTATGTATTTGCCACTTTTAAATTTATATTGTCTTCTTCACTCGAGATACTGTGTCCTCCAGTGAATGAAGTGGTCCACGAGTAAAATAGCTATGATGTACAAATAAAATGAGTGTGGTGCAAATAATAGCCCCTGCAATTTATGGAAAACAATGAGATCTTTCATTCTTTCCAAATATATTTTGCCAGGCAAAAATATACCACAGAAGTTTATAACATAACAATATCCAACAAGGTGCTTGAAAACAAATACATATGACAATAGACCTATGCAAAGATGCGAACTCCATAATATGTTATGTATATGCAACAAAATATCATTGATTTTTCTCATTTTATATAATGCATGACCAAGTTCACACACTTTCGTCATAACTGTCATGACCGTGACAATTATATTATAAATCATCGTTAAAATATCTTAGCCATATTGATAAAATTCAGGAGTATTTCATAGTATAGAAGTAGAATAAAGTTCAAGGAATCAATATTTCACACAAAATTACAAAACATTTACGGTTTCTACTGGAACCAGTCTAACCTCATCAACTCTTTCATTACTTTGGATCAACAATTTAACACCATTAGCACATATTTAAGAGTTGATGATGCTGTTTAGTTGTGTGATAATTTTATTATTTGTACCATAATAATAATAATAATAATAAATATAATTCACATTGGTTTCGAATCAAAGTGGATAGTTTGGTTTTAACGGATCTAATCTAGTTTTCTGATTTGAACTAGATTGTTATTAAAGTACAAATTGGAATGTAAACGAATCAAGCCGAGCCGAATATTAAATGATCACAAACTCAGATTCAGGCATTCAAACACTAGCTCGTTGATACATCGATCCACATTATAATATTAGCTCGATGAACAAAAGAAACACTCTTCAGAATCAGAAGGTTATTCATCGAGCTACTATTATAATGTGGATCGATGTATCAACGAGCTAGTGTTTGAATGCCTGAATCTGGTATTAAGGTGTGTTTGGGGACTCTGAAGTTGTCTTTTTTGGCAGTGCTGTTTTCTTTCGTTTAGCATATTAGAAGGGGGAAAATCTGTTTCTTGGCTGTGTAATTCTGCTTTATACATTATCATGTTGTTGTTCTTACTTGGTTCTTTTGGTTGATGTCATTAGAGCAAGTTCTCCTATTTTTTGCTTAATTAGGTTTTGTATACTTTTTTTTTCTTTTCCTTCTTGTATCCGAATTTCGGGACCTTCAGTCTCACTTATGTTTACCAGAAAGCTTGAGGTGAATAGGCTCACCTTTTGTTTCTATGAAATGATGATAATGTTGTGCAACAGCTTCCCACTAGCCAATTCATTGTATAAGGAAATGAACAAGCTGAACAAAATAACCTTTTTTTTAAGAGAACAAGAAAATAGCATTAACACAGGCTCAAGAAAACAACATGTTATCATTGTTTGGAATAAAATTGATGTAGTGACATTGATGTCACTATATATACATTTGGATACATAAATTTGCTAACTTTGTAAAATAATTGTAGTCTTTTTTGTGTAGTGTCATTCTCGATGTTGTGTCGTTTATATGTGTTGTCATTGTTGGTATAATGTAATGTTTGCTCTTTCCATTGTGCTCAATTGTTTGTCTCTGTCCAATAACTTCATCCAAATTTTAGATCCCCTTTTCTTCTTCTCTTCTCTGTTGCATGTTGCAGTATGTGGAGTATACTTGTAGCTTTAATTTTTTGCTTGATAAAACAACCAATTAGTGATTAAATCCCACTTGCAGATAAAGTTACTATCATTTTGATCAGTACTAGTTTTCATTTCTTTTTTTCTTTTGAAGCACCCGGTATATATCCAAGGCCAACTGACCCGACTAATCTGGAGTTTGGTGTAGGTCGTGATCAATACTAGTTTAATAACACACGTTCGTGATCAGTTCGTAAAGCACCCATCTTCACATGTCACTGCATCATGGTGTCACTTCATCACGGTGTCACTTCTTCGCATCGATTAATAATAAATAGTACTACAGTTTGTGGGGAAAAATGTGCTATTTAAGATGTAGTGGCATCTGCACACTGCATAATGTGTCAGTGCATAAAATGTTGTTATCATTGGGTGTCATTGCATAAAACGATTTATGCGATTGTTTAAAAATGGTTCGAGTTCGAAACTCAGCTCGAGCTCGATCGAGCCATAAAAAGACGAGATCGAACTTGACTCGCTAAGTACTTGATATAACTCGACTCGGCTCACAAACTCGATTGCTTTCTTAGAATTCATTTAATTTTTATTAAAATATGGCAAGATCGAGCTCGACTGGAATAATACTCTTTGAATTATAAAAATAATATTTAATTCTAAATTTAATAAATATAATTACTAAAATTATTCTTTAATCAAGCTCGATTAGTTCGTGAGCTACTCGATTAATATATTTTAAGACTCGAGATCGGCTCGGTTTATTATTCGAGTAGCTCGACTCAAGCTTGAAAAAAACCTAATCGATTCAAATTATTTTGCGAGTCGAGTACAAGTATCTCACGAGTAGCCCAGCTCATTTACAGCTTTACATAAGGTGGGTGTCACTGTATAAATCGCTGCAAATGTTGTTGTCACTGCATAAATCGTTGTATTAAGTGGGTGTCACTGCATAAATCAGTGCAAATTTTGTTGTCACTGCATAATGTGTCACTGCATAATCGTTGGTGTCATTAGGTATCATTGATTAAGGTGCCACGTCATAAAATGTCGGTGTCATTAGGTATCACTCTATAAAGTGTCATTTCATAAAATGTTGGTGTCATTGGGTGTCACTTCATAAATGTTTGTGTCATTTTGGTGTCACTGCATAAGGTGTCTCTTCATAAAATGTTGGTGTCATTGGGTGTCACAGCATAAATTAGGGTGAAAGAATTATGTTGATCGTAGTTTTATATCAAAAGATATAGCCGTTTAAAGTCGATTTTATGAAGAATAGAAATCAATTTTCTGAAATTAAGTCGGATAAATATCAAATATCATCGCGGTGTCGCATCATCAAATGTCACAGCATCGTGGTGGTCACTGCATCGGGGTGGTCAATGCATCGTGATGGTCACTGCATCGAGGTGGTCACTGTATTACGGTGGTCAATGCATGACGGTGGTCACTGCATCGGGATGGTCAATGCATCGCAATGGTAACCGCATCACGATTGTCACTACATCGGGGTGGTCAATGCATCATGGTAGTCACTGCATTGGGGTAGTCACTGCATCGTGGAGGTCAATGCATGGGGGTGGTCAATGCATTGGGGTGGTCACTGCATCGGGGTAGTCAATGCATCGCGGTGGTCAATGCATCGGGGTGGTCAATGCATCACGGTGGTCAATAAATCTTGGTGATCAATGCATAGCGGTGGTCACTGCATCACGGTGGTAAAAAAACCTTTTTAGCATCCGGGAAAAAAAGAAAAAAAAGTCAAAACAACAACTCTCAGCGCCATTCTTTCGCCGCGGGCTTTCTCTCTTATTTTCATTTAATCAGCGATGTTGTCTTTTTTTTTTAATTGAGGGTAGTGTGATCCATATACTAATTTTATGTCCTTATAACCAATGAAAAGTTAAGTGTGTTCTATTTGCCTAATTAAGTCTAATATGTGTCCTTTTGGACTCTTGCCCCTTTAATTTGTTATAGTTACCTACTGCATCCGTCCCAATATATATATAAGTCCATTTATTATTTTTCACACGGTTTAAGAAATTAGTTAAGTGTCATTAATTTATTGATAAATGTCTAAAATACCTTTTGACCGTTATTAATGCAAAAGTTGTGTATTTGTGAAAAATGACTGGATGTATAATAAATTAAGGGTACAAGGAAAAAAATGCATTACCTCCGTCCAATAAAAAGTGTACACATTTGAAACAAAGGCGGCTTCTATCGGCACCGCGGTTTGCTTGTGGCACCACGAATACTTCCGGCACCCTATAAATTGCTTTTGTCACCACCGTATTAATTTCATTATTTTTTTACTCTAAACACCACAAAAAAATACTCCTTATACCACAAATTTCAAAAAATACAATTTAGTCCTTTGATTATTTAAATTAAAAATTATATCCAAAATTATTAACTTATATCAATAACAAACCACAAACTTAATTTTCATCCAAATTATCATCTATATTTATTTCTTTAGTCCAAAAAAATTCATCTTCATATCTTCTCCATAATCGACATTCATCTTCATCCCCATATCCATCTTCATCTTCATCTTCATCTCCACCATCATCTTCATCTTCATATTAGTCATTCATCTTAATCTTCTACCACTTTCTTCATCATCAAAATTCATCTTCATCTTTTTCAACCTTCTTCGTCATCAAAATTCATCTTCGTCTTCTTCAGACTTCTTCATCAAAATTCATTTCATATTCCCCAACCTTTTTCACCCAAATATCATTTTCAAACAATATGGAAGCAAAATGGAATCAAAATTCATACTACATGGCTTCAAACACCATTAATTAGGGGAAAATGAAGTTATTTAGAGTTTTCCGATCGGCCATTTAATTTTCCGGGCGGCATCCAAACAAACGTCAGCACCGCTGACGTCCGTGTATATAATAAACGTCAGACCTGGAGATGTTTTATAGTCCAAAACTAAATATTTTCTTGCTGATATAATGCCACCAACACTGACGGTGGAACACAAAATAAACGTCAATAGTCCCGACGTTACTGACTCCAGAACTTAATGAGTTTCTGTTTGTTAAATAGCAGCCGGACTTTTGGATGTCGGTGTTGCAATCCAACGTCAGATTTGTTAACATTGGTTCAGAAATGTTGTATTTCGTCAGCGTAACTGACGTTGGTTGTACAATACCAACGTCAACCTGAATGACGTTCATAGCCCAGCACTGAAAATATTTGTGTGGTTTTGCATCATCCAAACATGATACAAACAATCACCCAAACAAAAATATACAATCAAAATTAATAGAATCAAAAATCATAAAAACAACTTAATTCAAACAATTAATTCAAAACTTAAATAAAATGTAATACTATGAAAATGTGAAACTGGTCCCGACAGATTTAAAATATTCCAAAAGTAAGTCAAAAGTAATCCAAACAAAATAAGATAACAATGATCCAAAATTAATCCAGAAGAGTTTTAATGGAACTATTTTTAAGATCTTGGACATCTGATAAACCCCACATTAAACATGACATGATTATATGTTGGCTGATCAACGACACCGAAGCTGCATGTATCTTCAACGCTGAGGTTATTCTCGCTAAGAAAATCATTCAACCCACTTAAACGAGCTTGTTGATAGGGCACAATAGAAGCTACAATTCTAGGCGGCCATGATTCCCTTGTGGCACTTCGCAAATCCACAGTTTTGTTTCGCAACATGTTGTTTGATCTAGAAAATGGTACTGAAATATTCTACCTATCCCAAACATAATAAAATAGTGTTAGAAAGTGCGATGAGGGAAAAAAAAGTAAAAATGTTTAAACATGTCTCACCACATAATAATGTGAAAATGCCGATTTTTCTAGCGTCGTATCAAAAGTGGGATTCGTCGTATCAAGATTTTCATTACCATTGTTTTCTCCTCTCACTTTCGGAATCGGAAAAAGTCTTCTCACATGATGTGTCATAAAAAACTATTGTGTTGAAATTGAAATTCATACTATGTTCAAACACAATGAAATCATGATGATGCAAATCATGAGCCGCCACATATGCTTCCCAACCGGCTCCAAAGAAACGAAGAGAATCATCGTCGGTCTCTTCGACCCTCACTACCAATCTCCCTAAGCGGCTTTTGAGAACCCCCAAAGTTGTGTTCCGCAACGTGGGGTCCAATCTACGAACGTATGGTTGAGGTAGTTTCTATAAGGAAAAAGACATCACATTACTTCATTGTCATATGAGCGAAAAAAATGTAACTTAATTAATAATCACATACCAAACTTGTTTGGAAACCGGGCATCATAAATTTGAAGAAACGATCCATTTTCCTTCACTGTATGTTAAAAAGTAATAGGAATCAGAATATGAATTAGAATCAGTCCGTATGTTATTCCAAAATAAGACAACATAGATACTCAAACCAAACATAACCAATCACACAAGACATAACTAGTACCTTAATCCATACTACATACCTGAAGTTCTTGTATGATCAACATTTGTTGTTTTAATACCTGAAATTCTTCTACTGTGAGTTCTTTAATTGTTATCAGTAGACTCTCAGTTTTCAAAGTGAGGGGGATATCAGGGCTTTCTACGTAGATAATGGCTAGCCTGAATCAGTCAATTAAGAAATGGATATCCTAGGCATATCAACTTATGGAAGATATTAAAAAATAGATATAATGGGTAATTTCTTAATGGAACTCATTCAGGTAAGCCACTCTACAAAAACAGCAAAGAGATCCCAAGGCTTTGTGAGAGATCCCAATTTGTTAAAGAAAAGAGATCTCACGATTTTATTTTATTGGGTCCACACATCACACATAAAGGGCAAGACACATATACGTTTACTTTTAACTGACATAACACACTTACATTGCCAAGATTAGATTCTAAGGCCCCTATGATGAGTAAAAATGTAACTAGATTAATGTGAAGAAGTACACTAACTCAAAGTCGGTAGACAATTGTTTACAAAGTCAAGAAACACAAAGTTGTTATGTGCACATTAAG
Source organism: Gentiana straminea (assembly GCA_036785695.1). Lineage (NCBI taxonomy): Eukaryota > Viridiplantae > Streptophyta > Magnoliopsida > Gentianales > Gentianaceae > Gentiana > Gentiana straminea. The sequence continues at coordinate 1,426,153 of JAVUPR010000345.1, read as the reverse complement.
AATGCCATACAATCTGAAATTCAGCATATAACGTCAACCACACTGACGTTACAATAAGAACTTAACATCAGATTTGGTGATGTTCCCCGTACAATAAAACGCCCCTTGACATGAGGTTGCTTATAACGCCAGACGTACCGACGTTTTGAAGTAGGGTAAACGTCACTTACGCTGACGAATGAACAAGTAACCCTAGTGGTCATGTATGCCTTTAACGTCGCCCGTTTGGACGTTTTATCTACAACACAACGTCAGTGTGGGCGACGTTTTAAGCACCCGGTCATCTTCCCCAATATCCCTATCAGAAAACGGCCGGTTGAATGAAAAACACCCAAAATACTCCGATTTTGACGTGATTTCAACCAACATCGAATACACATTACAATCAAACAAACGAATACACATAAAAATACACGATTCCTCCAATTTAACGAAACCCAACCATTACCACCTCCGATTTCTACCAATTTTCCAACAAATGTAAACAAAACAACATACTTATGTGATTTGGTTTAAAATGATGTTGTGTTTAGCATCACTTGCATTTCCAGCGAATGCTCCGGCGAACTGCTTCACTTGTGTTTTGTGGGGTTTGTTTCAAATGAAAAAAATAAAGAAGATGTAAAGTGTAGTGGAAGTTGAAGGGATTTAAGGAAGAAGTTAAAAATTAGGGAGTAAACTGATTAATTTTTAAAAAATGAGGGACTAAAATGTATATTTTTGAAAGTTATTAAATGGGAGTGGTGCTATTAGTGATTACGTGGTGGTTGAAAGTAACTGAAAAATAATAAAATGAAGGGTGCCGATAGAAGCCGCCAAAAAAATTGTTCCATAAAAAGTGTCACTTTATAATACCAATGCATCATTTACTGTTTTTTTTCAAAATTACCCTTAGTCCAACATTCATTTATTGCACTCTTTTCCCATCCCAAAACAAACATTTATTATAAAGTGAAGGGTGAATATGTCAATATAGCACTAAAACACTACATATTAATTGAGTTTCTTAATCTGTGTGCACCACAAAAAATGAACATTTTTTGTAGGGCATAGGTAGTAATTAATGTTTCATTAGTATTCTAAACGGAGTTATATAATGGGACTTAACCAAATACGTTAACAGACAAACATGTACCTTCACCATCATGTAGCTTTTACAGGCCATCATAAGCGAAGAGAGAGATTCAAGTTACAGAGGTTATTAGTGGTGTGTTGAGTAGCACCTGTATAAGGAATCCAGACGGAAGGAGTGGGATTAGTTTTCATGGTAAAGTATGCGTAAGGAGGATGAGTCGGGCGAGAGGCAATGAATTTAGAATCATACCGGTGCCAGCAAGTATGAATGGTGGACAAAATCTTTCACGTAGATGGCGTTGCGGAGATGGTCCATACGGAGAGGGTCCACAACCACGGTTGCGATTAGAGCCATACCCCGCCATTGATTATTCTGAAAGCTGGAGTTTCCACGGCAAAGGTTGTTGTCAACCTTTTGAGGGTATGCAACGACGTTAACAACCGGTGAAGGTGGGGAAGCAACGGCCAGCAAAGCAGTTAACGGACGCGGCTGGTGATGGTTGATACGGGCTTGAACAAGATTCGCAGATGTACCTGTAATGAGGACATCATCAATATATGTTGAGACAAAGATAGAGTGAGAAGCATGAGTGTATATATACATGGACTTGTCGGCCTTGAAAAATGAAAACCCAAAAGTCTAAAGCACATCGGTGAAGTGAGAGAACCAGGCACGAGGCACTTGACGAATACCGTAAAGACTCTTCTTGAGTTTTCAAACATGATAAGGGTAATCCGGATGTTGACACCCCTGAGGCTGAGGCTGCTGCATGTAAACATCCGCATAAGTGAAGCATTGCATACTAGCTGGTGATCTCAAATCAATCTTGTCTTAAAGTTGAATTTTGCTGTAGAATGTATCCGTACTTTTTTGTCATGAGAACTCTAAAAATTATATGCCGTGGTACATGTGTAATATAATCAAATATTTTTCTTTTTCTTTTTTAGAGGGTGCAATATATTTTTTTTTATCAAATTACATAGAGAAATAATGCAAGGAAAAAACAAACAAACAAACCAAGCGTATATTTTGGTGGTCATAATTTACAACACACTCATTCTACTCGTTCACCACTTAAGTCTTGTGAAAATCTGTTCTCGAGTCAACAACCGACTACTCGTAGGTTTTTGAGCAAGAATTGACTTTCTAAATGTCGTTTCTCACAATGCACCTACGGGAAGTCGGTTTTTGGTTTCAGAATTTATTTTCATAAGATCAGTTTTACTTGGGACACAGGTAGAGCGGCGGACCTACATACAACCAAAGGGAGCAACTGCCCCCCCTAATCCGAAAAAATATACTAATATATGTAATATATATGTTGTTTGCTCCTCCCACCTCCTTAATTTATGTATTTGCCTCTTTTAATATTTAATTGCCCCATTTACGCGAAATCATGTGTCCGACAATGGATAGAGTGACGCATGAGTAAAATTGATATGATGCAGGAATAGAAGAATTGTGGTGCAAATAATAGTCCCTGTACTTTACGGAAAACAATGGGAAATTTTGATTCTTTCCTAACATTTTTTGCCGGGCAAAAAATGTACCAAACAGGTTTATAACGTAACAAATAACCAACGAGGTGCTTCAAAATAAATACACATGACAATCGATCTATGCAAAGATGCGAATTCCATAATATGTTATGTATATGCAACAAAATATCATTGATTCTTCTCATTTTATATAAGAGTAATAATACGGGCACAACCACTCACCCATAACGAGGGACACAATTGTGATGTACACTATTAATTATGTTAGATTTGCATCTTATCAGTTTAGACACATTATTATAACCGGTGCAGATCACCGATATGCCACTCGTTATGACTCAACTGTTGTGCTCGTATCATTTCTCTTTATATAATGCATGACCAAGTTCACACACACTTTCATCATAACTGTCATGCCGGTGACAATTATATTATAAAACCTAGTTTCAAAATGTATGTATAATTTGATTTTTTTGATTTTGTTTCGTAACAGAGTTCTTTCAAATTACCAATGGATATCGTACCACATTTTTCTTAATCCTACCATTAATTGATTGCCAACCAAATCATTCTTCATTACTAACAATCATTGCATTTATTATAGCCAGCTACTACCTCCGTCTCAAAATATAAGTTAATTTAGGATTTTTCACACAGTTTAAGAAATTAGCTAAATGTCTTTAATTTATTGATAAAGTCTAGAATACCCTTTGACTGTTCCTTTAAAAAAATATCATTTAACCGTTATGAATGCAAAAGTTGTGTTGTTGTGAAAAATGAGTAAATATATAATAAATTAAGGGTACAAGAAAGAAAAACGTAATAAATATTTCATTGGTATTTTAAACAGATTTATATAATGAGACAAAACCAAAAAGGTTAATGGAGTTACATTTTACATTTTGGGAGGAGGTAATAGTTTTTTTAGACGTTTATCATTAAACAAATTAAGATTCAATTCCTTTCGATAACGTTATGAAACATTTAAAACGACTTATATATAATTAATTTGAAACACATACCGAGGAAATTTTTTTTTTTTTTTTTGAGAAACCGAGGAATTATTATGTAGGGCGTTCAATGCTTTATGGAAACTTTTTATTAAAAAAAAAAAAGACAATTGGCGAACAAAAAAGAAATAGACTAAAATAAGGAATTGGACACCAATAACTTTTTATTGGTTATAAAAACACCAAAATAATAAACGGACCAAAACACCCCTATTGAATTCGCGCATATTTTCAGCAACAATCACACCCACGATACAAAACCTTCAATTTCTGACTTTCAAACCTGACGAAACTGCAAAACAATGACTCTTATCCGACCTTGAGAACTGCGAGAAGAACTGATTTACATTCGAAGGAGCACAATCGGAGAAACGTTGCTAGAGATCGGTTGGAAACTCAGTCAGTGAAATGGTACAAGTAAGTATACATTATTTAGCTTGATCTTATGAAATATTGGGTACATAGGTAGTCTCGATCAAATGACGCAACAATAATCATCACAACCACCATGACCTTGCTAGTTGATTTTCTTACAAAAAGATTCAATTACTCGATTATATTACCCAGGTTATTTTCCAGCATCGTCGGAATGGTTATACAATAGCCTAAAATGCATTTTCTTACGTTAAAGTTGCCATGCAGATTTGAGAAAATTAATTATAGTTGTGATCAAGTATATTTTTGATGCAGTATTCAAAGATATACTAAATTAAGTTGACGGAAAAAACAAAATCAAAATAAACACAATCGGCCACTGAGGCATTCATACATTGATGAAAATACAAATTAAAGATGTGGAAATGAAGTTTCAGATTCCAGGTTCATTTCCCGGCTTCTGCTATGTGAGATTAATTATTCAGTGGAAAAAAAAAAAAAAAAAAAAAAAAAAAAAAAACCCTCCATAAAATTTTAGGGAAACAGTTTTTTTTTCCTTCAAATTTAAACTTGTTGGTTGGAGATGTCCAAAAAACTTGGTGGTTGACATAGTCTCAAGTTGCAATATGGTTCAAATGACAAGCCTGTCCCTTGCAGTTTTTCCTGCATCACCTTTTCAAATCTCTCAGCCATAGAAGGATTCAAATAATTAACCCAATCTCCAATTTCACCCTTTCGGAAGAAAGAATTGTTTTTTATTTTGTAAACCGTACCAATTTCCCCAGTTTTGTTAACTTCCATATTGCTAAGACTTTGAATGCTACATAAATGTATTATATCTTCAATCAACCCTTTGTTTTCTTCGTCATCATCGAAAGCACACCCCAAAAACTCCCCCAATTTCTTCACACAAGGAACTGTTTTCTCCATTAGATCTTCATATTTCATAAACAAGATTTTCTCAGGATTTTTTATACTTGCATTCCAGTATCCAAGCATGTGATCCCATATCGGTCCGTAAGCCTCTTTCCCTTCAATAAAACATTCAAAAACTTCCTCTATTGGAAGTGGTTGAACCCCTGACAATTCGTTTTGACTAACGAAATTCCAGAAGGAGACTAATCTATCCAAAGGGTTCCTGCAGATATAAACGATTTTGGATTTCGAAGAACTTGTAACCGAAACCGGAAGAACCTCGTAATGCATGTGTGTTGCAAACAGTCTAGGACTTGGAATGCTATCCAGATCTTCTGCATTTTGGCTATTCACATAAAGATCAAATTCCAAGAACGGCACGAGTGAGTGAGGGTTCGTGTGGCGCAACGGGTTCGTTTGTAGTTAATACTCATGGCGATTGATGATTGTGTACACCAGAGCTTTCATCCAGGTGGTGCCGGATTTCGGAGCAGAGGCTAAGATGATATCAGAATCTCTAGCTTCAAAGTTTCTTTGAAATGTGATCATAAATTTTAACGGCCCTGTTGGATACCATATGCCCTCATATTTACTTATCTGATGATTCGACCAATTTCTTCCTTCTGGAAGACTTTGAATCAACTGTTGAATTTCATCAAGATTGTTTCCAACAATTTCAGATTTTGATGGTGCCATGATAGACTGGAGAAAACAAGGGAAATCTTGGAACAATTAAAGATGTAATAGTTGTAAAGAAGGAGGTGTGTGCCGGCGTTTATCCTGGGCTGCTATATATTACCTAATTGCCGGCGTTTGATGTTGGAATTGTCATAAAAATAAAAATAGCACAGAGACATTTACTAGTATTAGTTTGGTACATAAATCAAAAACAAAACAAATCAAAATTGACTATATGCTTCGAATGTAATAACGATATAACGACTGTGAAAATATTTGTGTGTATATATATATATATATATATATATATATATATATATATATATATATATATATATATATATATATATTTATAACATTGTGAATCTATTATGCGGAAATAGATGACAAGCAAGATAAAAACAAATGCAATTCAAACGTAAAACATGGCGGAATTGACAAAACACAGAAACAAGAACACATTGATTTAACGTGGTTACCGATGTTGTGCCGACTACTCCACCGATAGAAACGGAGATATTTTGTTATGCACAAAAAGTTATGAAGATATCACACACTACGTAAATTAAAATCATTGGGTATTTATAGCCTTGAAATCCTAACCCTAACCACCAGTCTTACACTGTCGGAATTCACATAAATGCAAGACGTGGGCCAGCAGATGCTGACTCACTTAGCTCTGTAACCAAGCAGCTCAGACGTAGAACTAAGCAGTATTCCATAGACTCACCAGACTCTACCGACGGATGAACCTCATCCGCACTTCACTCAGGTGACTTCAAGGACTTGAATACTCTCGATCAGCAGACCATCATTCTCATATGACCCAAGATTTAGTTCCACCAGATGTGGAGATCAAGTCACACTTTGACAACAAATATCCACGTTGACTTGAACTATTGTCCAACTCAAAAACGGATTGCATAAACATACGTATTGTACGAGATGCATTCGTAAATGGTAGATGTAATGTTTCAGACTTCTTCACATAATTCATTCATCTGATCTACCCTCAGCTGAGTATCTATATTTATAAGCTTCTGATGTTCAGCAAATCCAGACACAACTGAAACTTGATCTGCTGAATGACGATGCTGGATTTTGTCATGTATAATTTCGGGTCAATTTAATCTAGGGATGATTGAATCAAGGATGATTTTGGGGGTGATTTTAGACTGAGCATGAGAGTCTCTCTCTGGTTGCCTACGTATCCTGTAATTGTCCAGGAATCAACTCACACGTAGTTCCTGGAAGTGTATATTTATAGGGAGTTCACTACCCTAACCCTAAACCATGTCGGTTTGGGTAAAATACAGTATTAGCCATTTGGGCTTTTACTAGCTTATATGGGCTTTACCCACTTATGCAAGTAACCACATGGATAATGGGCCTGCGTGTTTAGAGTGGACTTTGTCCGCACCCCGAGCTTTCCGACTTGCGGTATCGAGATGGGCCCATCGTCTCGGTTCTCTGATCATGTCGGTTGTCGATATCTCAACCCGTAATTTGACCTTTGGGCTATCACTTATTCTTGTTCAGGAGGACCATCTCGTGACGCCACGTGGAGGTGCGATATTCGGTATCGTCACTGAACTTATTTAGTAAGCATGTCAACAAGATTCTCCTTGGTGCTGATCTTTCTTACTTAAATCCTCTTCTCATCTCTCAGGAAATAATACCTCACATCTATATGGTTGGTTCTCTCAGTATGAACATGTTCCTTAGCCAAATATATTGCACTCGGTCGTCACAATATATCTCTTCTTGATCTTGATGTAGCCCTAAATCAATAACTAGTCCTTTCATCCAGAGACCGCCTAGGTCGCTTTAGTACGAGCCATGTATTGTGCCTCAGTAGCTGATAAAGCCACTGTTGCCTAAAGAGTTGCTTTCCGCTGACCACTGAATTCCCCAATGTGAAAACATAACCATTCATTGACTTCATAATGTTCACATCACCTGCATAATCAGCATCACATTACATATGACAAAACCCATAGTATCACCTCCATAAACGAGGCCAACATCACATGTACCTCTCAGGTACCTGAACATCCTTTTCACAGCTTTCGAGTGTTCATTTCCAGGTTGATCCATAAACCTACTGACAACGCTGTCTATCTGAGCCAAATCAGGCCTAGTGCAGACCATGGCATACACCAGACTGCCCATTGCAATAGCATAGGGAACTTTTGACAGCTAGTCCCCCTCCTCTGCTGACTGTGAAGCATATACAAATAAATGATCATTGGATGCCATAGGAGTATCTATTGGTTTCGCAGCATACATGCCAAACTTGGCCAAAATCTTCTGTATATAACCAAGTTGAGATAAGAATGGCTTTTTCTGATTCCCGTCTCTAAAGATATTCATCCCCAAAATCTTCTTGGCTACACCTAAATCTTTCATTTCAAACTCAGTCCTGAGAAGATCCTTCAAACTCTGAATATCAGACATCTCTTTAGTAGCTATCAATATGTCTTCCATATACAAGATAAGATAGATGTATGATCCATCTCTCAGCAAAAATGTTGATAAACACAGCAGTCATATGCACTTCTGTTATAACCCGGCTAGATCATGTAGCTATCAAACCATTTATACCACTGCCCCTGGAGCTTGATTTAGTCCATACAAGGACTTCTTCAACTTACGAACAAAAGCTTCCTTTCCAGGAAATTGGAACCCCTCTGGCTGAGTCATGTATATCTTCTAATCTACTTCACCATGTAAAAAATGTTCTCTTCATATCTAACTACTCAAGTTCAAGGTCCTGGTGTGCCACCGTTGCAAGTAACACCCTGATTGTTTTGTGTTTGACCACTGGTGAGAATATCTCATCAAAGGCCACCCTTTATTTCTGACTGAACCCTCCTGCAACCAAACGTGCCTTATACTTGACCCGTTCTGTAAATGTCATTCCTTCTTTTTTTTCTTAAAGACCCATTTGCAAGTAAAAACCCTTCTAACTTGTGGTTGTCTAACCAGAACCCAAGTCTGATTCTTCAGTAATGACTCCATTTCATCTCCTATGGAACCAAGCCATGGAGATGCCTTAGAACATATCACATCTTCCCTATACGTAAATGGTTTAGATCCATAAACCTCTTATACAACTTGAAGTGCATATCAAACCATTTAATCAAATTCATACCTCATGGGAGGTATCCGAACATTAGTCCTTCTATCTCTGTTGACATCTATACTCTGTTGACCAATAGCTGACCCTTGTTCAGCGGACTAGCTTGGACCAAACTCTGGTAGATGCCTTACCAGATCAAATGAGTGTTGACTATTGTCAGCTAAGTGTTGCGTCTCAGCTGACTCGACCTGAAGCACCACCTCTTTGTCATCTCTCTCGGATTAAGCACTAGTTTCATATTTAGCAAACCCCCCACTGATGAGCTGAGCATAGAATTTTCATAAAAAACGACATCTCTGCTGAGAATGACTCTGCTCTCTACCGATTACCGAATTCTATAACCCTTAACCCCGTCTCCATACCCTACAAAACTCCCTTCTTGGCTCTTGGGTCCAGCTTACCCTTACTTACATGATAGTGCACTGTGTTTCCAAAGCTCTTAGAACTGAGTAGTCAACAGGCTTACCTGACCACATCTCAATTGGTTTCTTGAGATTGATCCATGTGTGAGGTCCTCTGTTGATTAAGTTGTAAGCTCTACTGACAGCTTCTACCCAAAATCTCCTTGATAAGCCAGCAATAAAAAACATGCATCTTTCTTTTTCCCGAAGTGTTTGATTTAGCCTCTCAGCTAATTAACCCATTCTGTTGAGGAGTATTCTTGACATTGCAAAGACGGTCCACACGGAAAGGGTCCACAACCAAGGTTGTCATTAAAGCTATTCCCCACCATTGATTATACTAAAAACTGGAGTTTCCACGTCCAAGGTTGTTGTCAACTATTTTAGGGTATGTCGCGATGTTAACAATCGGTGAAGGTGGCGAAGCAATGGGCAGTGAAGCTGTTAACTTGTGATGGTTGATACACGAGATTTGCAGATGTACCAGTAATGAGAACATCTTCAATATATGTCAAGACAAAGATAAAGTGAGAAGCATGAGTGTATATATACATGGACTTGTCGGCCTTGGAAGATGAAAAACCAAATGTCTGCACATCGGTGAAATGAGAGAACCATGCACGAGGTGCTTGACGAAGACCGTAAAGACTCCTCTTGAGTTTTGCAAAACATGATGGGGGTAATCCGGATGTTGACACCCCTGAGGCTGAGGCTACTGCATATAAACATCCACATAAGTGGAGGCAATAAGGCATTGCAGACTAGCTGGTAATCTCAAATCAATCATGTCTTAAAGTTGAATTTTCACCAATTTCAAGTAGAATATATCCACACTTTTTTTTCCAGAAGAACTCTAAAAATTATATGCAGTGGTACATGTGTAATTTAATCAATTTATTTTCCTTTTTGAGAGGGTGCAATATTTTTTTCAAATAATATTACAATGAGAAATAATGCAAGGAAAACAAACAAACAAACCAAGCGTATACTTTTGGCGGTCTTAATTTGCAACACACTTATTCTACTCGTGCACAACTCAACATATGCATCACAGTATAACCGGCCTTGTGAAAGTCTGTTATGGAGTCAACAACCGACTTCTCATAGGTTTTGGAGCAAGAACTCGATTTTCCAAGTGTCGGTTCTCACAATGTGTCTACGGGAAGTCGGTTATGGGCTTCAAAACTCGGTTTTCTCAAGATCGGTTTTACCGTGGGACATAGGTAGTAAACATGTTGTTTGCACCCCCTTAATTAATGTATTTGCCTCTTTTTAAATTCTTATTGGGTCCCTTACTCGAGATCCTGTGTCCGCCGGTGGATCGGATCCGGGATGCCGTACCGAAAGCCTATCCCGAAACCCTGTTCTTTTTTTTCTTAAATTTTTTTCTTTCTAATAATTATTACTCGATCATTTATTGTTCTTCTAAAACGAAAAAAACTTACGCAGACTAGCCCTCCTCATATCAACGCTTCCGCCTTCTATTTCCCATTAAATTAAAATTCAAAAATTCAATCAAAACAAATTATATTGATCATATTGTCAAAAAAAAAGACACATACACACACACAAAAATGGAGATAAATTTATATAGTTTCTTTTTTTTAGAAGTTCTCTGGTTTAAATAGTCTTTCTATAAGGTTTTTTTTTATCTAAATAGATTTTTCAGCATCAAACAATATTTGTATACCTATAATACCCTTTATCACCCCTAATTTGAAGAAACATAGCCCTAAATTGAATAACTCAAACCCTAAATGCAATTGAGGAACCCCTAGCCCATATTGAATAACTCAAACCCTAATTGCAATTGAGGAACCCTTAGCCCTAAATTGAACGACCAAAAACCTAATTGCAATTGAAGAACCTCTGGCTCTAAATTGAAAATACAATCCTAATTGAAATGAAGAACCCTAAACACTAAATTGAAGAACCCAAATCTGATTGAAATTGAGAAACCCTAAACCGCAGTTGAACCCCACACAATCCGCCGTCGGAAATCCGAAGAAGAGGAATATGGAAGAATTTTAGGGAATTTAGTTTTTTTATTTATTTAATGGAGATAGGAGCGGAAGTGGGAGAAGGGCTACTAGTATATCTTTTACAATATGATAATACAAGTATTTTTTTATCAATACCTGTTTATTTGATAGGTTCAATTATAGTAGATGATTGTTATTGAATTAGCATCTTATAGTTTTTTTAATAAGATATTAGTATATCTTTTATAATATGATGATACTTGCTTATAATTTCATTTTTTTAATTTACATATATTACAATACAATTATAATGGTATATTTTATATTATTCATAATTAAATTTGAAGTCAAGAAGGATGAGAATAAAAAGCTGGAATGTACTCCGGCCCTCCGTCCCGCAATATAAATATTTTTAACTTTTTTGTGATGTCCCATAATATAAGTCTTTCTCGCATATTCAATATTAAATGTATTTTTTTTTACTTTCACGTTAAACAATGCAATACTATAGACCAATCTCAAAAACCAATACGATATTTCATCTTGAAATTTTAAAAAACAACTCATTTATTAACTTTTTTAAACTGTGTGTAAAATCAATAAGGATTTATATTACTGGACGGAGAGAGTATATACATATTGGGTTTATCTTTGTTCAACATGTGATGGAACGTCAACGCAAAATAAAAGAAGAAGAAAAAAAGAAAAAAAGAGGACAGGGAAATTGGAACAGGGAAAATGGGACAGTAACCCATCGCCGCTGGTGGATAGAGTGGTGTACGAGTAAAGCAGATATGATACACGCGTAGAATGAGTGTGGTGCAAATAATAGCCCCTTATCATTATGGAAAACAATGGGATCTCTGATTCTTTCCAAAAGAAAATTGTCGGGCGAAAATGTACCACACAGGTTTAGAACATAACAATAACAAACAAGATGTTTGAAAACAAATTAATACACATGACAATCCACCTATGCAAAGATGCGAATTCCATAATATGTTATGTATATGCAACAAAATATCATTGATTTTTCTCATTTTACATAATGTATGACCAAGTTCACACACTTTCGTCATAACTGTCTAGACCGTGACGATTATATTATAAAACCTCGCTTCAAAATATATGTATAATATTGATTTTGTTTTGACAAAAAAAAATATTGATTTTGTTTTGTAATAGAGTTCTTTCAAATTACCGGTGGATATCGTACCACATTTTCTTAATCTTATCATTAATAATTGATTTCCAACCAAATCATTCTTCATTACCGACAATCATTGCATTTATTATAGTCACCTACTACCCTCGCCTCAAAATGTAAATCCATTTAGGATTTTTCACACAGTTTAAGAATTTAGTTAAGTGTCATTAAATTATTAATAAAACTCTAAAATAACCTTCGACCGTTATTAATTCAAAAGTTGTGTACTACATCCGTTCTAAAATATAAATCATCTTATGTATTTTCACACAGATTAAAAAAATGATTGATTGTCATAAATTTGATGGTTAATGTCCAAAATGCCCCTTGACTATCATTTATGAAATAGTTGTTAAGTAATGAAAAGTGGTTGGATTGATAATAAATTAGGGATAAGATTGAGAAAATAGTGAAAAATGTTGAATTGGTAACGTAGAATGAATCATATTCTAAGACAAAACTAAAAGTATAGTATGACTTATATTTTGGAACGGATGTAGTAGTTGTGAAAAATGAGTGGTTGTATAATAAATTAAGGGTACAATGAAGAAAAATGTAAAAAATGTTTCATTGGTATCCAAGTATTGTGTTGGTGGATCCTTTGAGTTACGAACGTGAAGAGGTAGCGTAGTGTTGGTGTTTGGTTTATAAAAAAAAATTAAAAATCTATCAAAAAGCAAAAAAAAAAAAAACAAAAAACAAAAAACAAAGGGGTAGCGTAGTGTTGGTGTTTGGTTTATAAAAAAAATTAAAAATCTATCAAAAAGCAAAAAAAAACAAAAAACAAAACTGTATTATATAGTTGTATAAAACTGTATTTTTTTGGCTAAGTTAGAGAGCATAAAGTTGGGGGTGTCGAAGAGTGAATATGTACCGACTTGGCATATATGCTGTGAATCACAATGAAATCTATAATATTTTTATTCTTTACACATCCAAATATTCTTACACCTTTATTAGGGTTGAGGAATTGAAGGAAGTTGGGATTTTGAACATATGTTTTTCTAATTTCGTAGATAGTGATTTTTTTCTTCTGAATTATAGGCAATAATTAGGAAAATCTGTTGCGAAATTTGTGTGAGTTGAGATTCTGAAAATATGCCTTCATAATTTCTTAGATAGTGATTTTTTTTTGAATTATTTGCAATGATTAGGGAAATCAGTTGAAGAATCCGTGGGAGTTGGGATTTTGAAAATATACTTTTTTTTAATTTCATAGATAGTGATTTTTATTTTTTGAATTATTTAAAATGAATAGGAAAATCAGTTGAGGAATTTGTAAGAGTTGGGATTTTGAAAATATGCATTTTTTAAATTTCATACATAGTGAATTTTTTTTGTTTGAATTACTAGCAATGATTAATGAAATCAGTTGAGTAAGTTGTGGGAGTTGGGATTCTGAAAATATGTTTTTATAATTTGTAAATAGTAAATTTTTTTTTGAATTCTTGGCAATGATTAGGGAAATCAATTGAGAAATTTGTGGAGGTTGAGATTTTAAAAATGTGGCTTTTTTTTGAAGGGAAAAATGTGCCATTTTTTAATTTCGTAGATAGTGAATTTTTTTTTTTTTGAATTCTTGGAAATGATTAGATTTAAGGAAATCAGGTGGCGAATTTGTGGGAGTTGGGATTTTGAAAATATGCTTATTTCTAATTTCATAGATAGGGATTTTTTGTTTTTTTTTTTAAATAATTCTTGGCAATGATATGGGAAATGAGTTGAGGAATGTGTGAGAGTTGGGATTTTCAAAATATGTTTTTTTTTTATTATTATTTTACGGGTAGGAGTCGGATCATTTTCGGCATTGGACATAAATTACAGGGTAATCGGGTTAAATTTCATTTTCAAATGTATATAAATATAGATTAGCATTGTCCCCGTGCATTATGCACGGGTATAAGTCTAGTATATATATATATATATATATATATATATATATATATATATATATATATATATATATATATATATATATATATATATATATATATATATATATATGAATAAAGTGTTGGAATAAGGTTGAGTCAAGAAATGTGGATGAAAGTATTTGTGTTAATATTCAAATGTAATGCATGGCGATGAGATGGAGTAAATTGGAGTGGATGTTCTTGAATTCTTGATGTGCTTGTTCTTGGTAACGATTATTTTTTTTGCAAGCTATCATGGAATTTAATCTTGGTGGCCACCGTTTTTGCGTCTTACTCCTATTTATGTTACGGTGTTGAAGTGAGATGAGCTATGCGTTGAGTGCAAGACGTTTTGATTAGGCTCACTCGTATTTCTCTTTTGATATTCCTTTTATCTCATTTCGTTTAGCCCCGTCCCTAGCCTAACGTTACTACCGTGCAAGTCCTGCCTGACCTTAGTTAGCCTTGGTTTGACCTCGATTAGTGGGGATGATTATGAAGTGTAAGACTATGGTGTAACGTCATTAGTCATGCGTCTATAATCGGAGCCGGTTGACTGTAATAAATGATTGAGAAGCTATGCACACACACACACACACATTTTGTTTCCATGATAAGATATGTTTTGAAACGTGTTTATACGCTTGTGGGCTGGTTTTTATTCATAGGATATTGTGGTTTCTCATATGATCGCAACGTTGACCTCCTGACTTATTTTTTTAATCGTTTGATTTGCTCGAGGGCGAGCAAACGCTAAGTGGGGGGTAGTTGATGAGAGTCAACTAAGCTATAATCTTTTGTGCATTTTACCCCTATTTGTAGCCTATTCAATGTGATTTTGGGGTAGTTAGGTGGTTTTTATAGGCACATTTCACCACATGTTGAATCACGAGACGATAGGGCTTTTAGATCCAAAATCTCTACATTTTTTGTTGGATCATGTGCGTTTTATTGGCATGTGTCATGCTTGGTTTTTTGGTTAATGTTTCTTATAGGTACGGCGTGATAGAGGGCGTAACGAGGATCGCAACAGTTCAAAACTCTGTCAAAACGGAGTTTGTATGCAAAAATGGCACATGAATCATGTTCGAGGCGAGATTTGATGACATAATGGTGGTTGAGGAAGCCAAAATCCAAGTCGAAAGAAGAAAAAGAGAGAAAATTTCATTTACGAGATGAGGCCTTAGCATCGTTATTTCATGCCTTGGCATGCGTTTGAGGGGATTAAAAGCTTTTAGTTCGTCCAAAGAGGCCCAAGCATGGCCATTTTCATGCCCCAGCATGCCTTCAGAGAGTTAAAAAGATGTGAATTTTGGAGCCCAACAGGCCCTAGCATGGAAACTTCATGCTGTGGCATGCCTGTGTTTTTCGCCCAGCAGGCCCTAGCATGGAATCAGAGCCTGGGGCATCAATGCATGTTTTGGGAAAACTCTATTTTTCTGAATTTTACCTTTTCGGGGTCGGATTTTGTCTCTATAAAAGCCAATTAGGTCGAATTGTATACGACAACTTCAGGTTTTTATTTTCTTTCCATTGAATAGTTTATTTCCGCCACTAGAGACCTAGATTCAAACTATTTTTCTTTCATCAATTCTTGCAACATAGCTACAATTACTACTTTGTTTTTGCAAATTCTTCATTGAGGATTGCTCCAAACTATTGGTAATTTAGTTTTCTCATATTTTATCATGTTTTATTCCAATTATTTCATGATTTCTTGTGGGTTTTTTTTTCCTTTCAATTATGAGTAGCTAAATTTCCAATATTATGCGATGGAACTACTAAATTAATGTCTGAATGATGATCTAGGAATGAGTAGGGCTTAAAAATTGAATCTTTTGAATAATTGTGTTCTAAAACTTGAACCTAATGCTATTAGTGGAGTCATAAATCATTAATTGATCACACACGAACTTTATAAATGTATTTTACGAGGGAGGGTGCGACATGGGGTTTTAGAATTGCCATGCACGAACTAGTCGAGGTATTCGCAGCATGTTTCTTGGTAAGGTTCTTCTTGATAAGCCGTGAACTAGGTGGATACGGAGCGTCTCATTCTTCTTAATCATATTAGGTCAATTAAATCCCAATAGGGGACTTTTGAACCGAGTTTGGGGTAACTAGGTTGTGATATTAGCGCCTAGGGACCATTTTAGGAGATCGCACCTACAAACATATTCATTAAAGACTATTGGTTGGTTGGTTGGTTAAGACTCGTCCCCAGTGATTCAGTAAAGGTGTTAAGAGTAGTGTTCTTGACCATATCTTAGTTATTTCGTTTATCATATCTTTTAAAGTTTTCATTTTTATTTCTCTATTATAGATTACTCCACCAATATTTGTGAGCCTAAACTAAACACGAGCATGATTGTAGTACTTGACTGATTTCTCGTGGGACGACCTTTCTCGCCACTGTGGTGCTTCCAACCCTGTACTCTGATGGTTAAATTTGGATGTCACTATTTTGGCCATCAAATGCACACATGCTCCTCCAAGCAGTGGCGGATCCACCTTTGTGAGGGGTGGGGCGCCCGACCACTTAAAATAAAAAGATTATAAATAGTTGATTTTTTTATAAACATATAAATATGTGAAATTTACTCCCTAGTTTTTATGTATTGAACCACTATTTTTTATGTTTTGACGCATAATTGTTGCACTAAATTGAATTTTTATTAAGATAATAATGTACCTTTTAAGTTATGGAAAATGTAAAGGTTTGTTAAGAATTGTAAAGGTCGTTCTAGAAAGAGGAAATTAAATGAAGGGAGAAATACTAGAATTCTCCATGAACTAGTATAAATAGCTATGTTTGTCAAGAAGCAATGTAAGCCCAAAAAAAAAGCCTTGTGAAGAATCAAAGTTAAAGTTTATATCTATTTCAAAATAATATTTCTTTAGTTCTTTTAAAGAAAGTGATTTAAAAGTTGCAAAGCAACTAACAAATTGGTATCAGAGCGCCAGGTTGAAATGTCGAATAATATCAATCTTGCATCACTTGTGCCTCGATTCAATGGTGAGAGGTTTGATTACTGGAGCAATCTTATGAAGCTTTGTCTAGAATCTCAAGACCTATGGTGTGTTGTTGAAGAAGGAGTCAATGCTCCGGAAGAGGAAACACAATTGTCTGAAGCCCAGAGAAATATTTTGAAGAATAGAAGACAGAGGGATAGAAAAGCTTTATTTCAGATTTTTCAAGCTATTGAAGTTCCGGTGTATGAGAAGATTTCCAAGGAAAAAGATGCGAAGGAGGCATGGGAGATTCTTCAAACAGCATATTCTGGCCAAGAACAAGTGAAGAAAGTTCGTTTGCAATCTTTCCGGGCTGAATTAAAGAAACTGGAGATGAAAGAAAACGAGAAAATCTCCGAATATTTCACAAGGGTTAACTCCCTTATTAATCAAATGGAAACAAATGGAGAGGTATTAAAAACCCAAAGGGTCGTTGAAAAAATTCTACGAAGTTTACCAAGCAAATTTGATCATGTGGTGATGGCAGTTGAAGAATCACAAGATCTTTCTTTGATGGCGATAGAAAGTTTGCAAGGAAGATTGGAGGCCCACGAAGCTCGGATTTTACAAAGAAATCCTCAAATAACCTCGTCTGACCAAGCTTTAAAATCTCAATTCACGGGAGGCCGTGGATCTTATCAAGGAAGAGGTCGAGATCGAGGTCAAGGTCGAGATCGAGGTCGAGGTGGCAGAAGTTCTTTCGATCGACATGCGCAAAGTGAAAAAAATGAAGAAGAAAAAGGAGAAAACCAATTTTCTCCAAATTTTCGAAGAGGAAGAGGATGAGGTACGTACAAAGGTACAAAACCTTATATTGAGTGCTCTTATTGTCATAAACCTGGACATCAAATAAATGATTGCTGGGATAAATATCTAGAGAAAAGACCCCAAGTAAATTTGGTGCATGAAAATACGGATAAAAATGTTGAAACCTTATTACTTGCCTCTGATGGAAATGTGGATAATATTTGGTATTTAGATAGTAGGGCTAGTCGGCACATGACAGGCAATAAAAATTTGTTCTCACGCCTTGTTGAAGCTAATTATGGACAAGTTACGATTGGAGATGCTAAGTCATATAAAATACTAGGCGTTGGAGAAATTTCTTTTAAAACAAGAACCGGAAAAATCGAAAAAAAATGTCTGAGGTATATTTTGTTCTAGGTTTACAAAGTAATTTATTAAGTGTTGGACATTTGATGAAGAAAGGCTTCGATATTCGTTTTATTGATAACACTTGCATCATGAAGAAGAAAAATCAATTGGTTGCAGTTATCGGTTTGAGCTCAAATAATTTATTTCTGCTCAAACTTGATGTTTTAAGTGATACTTGTTATCTTACTGCTAAGGAAGAAACTTCTAAGATGTGGCATGACAGATTTGGACATCTAAATTTCCATAGTTTGAAGGAAATGTGCAGCAAAATATTGTGAAAGGACTTCCAAAAATACATGTTATTAGTGAAGTTTGTGAAGTATGTCAGATGGGAAAACAACATCGAGAGCCATTTCCATCCAAGTCGAACTGGGAATCTCATTCACGGCTGGAGCTTGTACACACAGATATTTGTGGACCCATTCGGATCCCTTCTTTTGGAGGTAATCGATATTTTCTGCTATTTATCGACGATTTTACAAGAAAAGTTTGGATTTATTTTTTAAAAGATAAGTCCGAAGCTCTTTCTTGCTTCAAAGAATTCAAAGCTCATACAGAAAAAATTTCGGGTTGTCAAATAAGGAATTTACGAAGTGATCATGGGGGAGAATATTTGTCCACTTTGTTTGAAGATTTTTGTCAAAATCATGGCATTAGACATGAATTGACAGCTCGTTACACTCCGCAACAAAATAGTGTAGCGGAACGAAAAAAATAGAACAATCTTGGATATGGCTCGGTGCATGCTGAAAAAGAAAAACATGCCGGCTGAGTTTTGGGCTGAAGCGGTTTCATGTGCGGTCTATTTGATTAATAGATCACCTACAAAGAGCTTGAAAAATTCTACGCCAAATGAGGCGTGGTATGGAAGACAACCAAGTGTCGAAATACTTAAAAACATTTGGTTGTGTTGCTTATTCTCATATTCCAGATCCTTTAAGAACAAAGCTTGATGATAAATCAGAAAAATGCGTTTTTATTGGATACACTGAAAGAGCTAAAGCTTACAAGCTTTACAATCCGAAGACTAAGAAAATTGTGAAGCAGGGATGTTCGGTTTGATGAAAACGCATATTATAAATTTTCAGAAATTTCAGACTTTTCTAGCTCGTCAAATTGGACGATACTTGATTTTGATGAAACTGAATCCCAGGCTTCCCAGCCATTGGAACATGTTGAAGGTACCAAAGACTCTCCTCAAAATTCACCAGTAAGAAAGACGAGGAGTTTGAGAGAAATCTATGACGAAATAGAAGAGATTAATGCCGCAAATAATATTTTCTTTGAATTTTTTGCAGGCAAAGACCCAATCACATATGAAGAAGCATCAAAAGATAGAAATTGGATTCAAGCAATGAAAGAAGAGATTGATGCAATTGAAAAGAATGGTACATGGGAGCTACCAACATATTGTTAGGTGTAGTGCCCGAAAGACAATTTGTGTAATTGTTTTTAATGGATGACAGAATTTATCTCACCTTATTACTTGCTTTGTGCTTGTAAGTAATACACTGCTTCAAACCCTAAGTATATCTGTATGTAACCACTTAACTCAGTGTATGGATTACACGTGAGGATTGAGTTAGTGGAGATATGCTTAAACTGTTAGTCCATGGTGAACTTAATCAGAGTCTAGGGTCTCTTGATTAAAACACCAATAATGCGCCCAGAACACCTTAGGGTGTGATAGTCTTATCCGGACTGTCGGTAGAGGGTACCTACGTGGGGCATTATATATGATGGCATTCATATAGGACTGGACCGATTTAATATGTATTTCTCGGTATAATTCAGTAATCGAGGAATCTTATTAAATCATTAGATGATCATATATGGATCAATCTTAATCCTGAGGTGATCACAGGGTGCTGCTTGTCTCGGGGTAGTGTTTGATGTGTTAGTTACGGTTCACTTGAATATGTGTTCCAAGCCACTTCTCATTGGCACTATCTCCCGATGAGTGAGTAGTTCGATTTTCACGGACATGGAATCCATTACTTCTGCGGGAAGTAGAGAGACGATCCCCTTATTTGTTAGCCCTAAGAAAGTGATTGATCCCGGGAGTTCACATTTGACTAATTAGCTACTAGTCAGATATGTGTACTAATTGATCATCACGGGATTACTGGTAAATAAGGATAAGACATTCTGTGTCGGGGTTACGGAGACATCCCACACAGAGTGGACAGTCTATGGAGGGTTAATCCGTATGTAGTGATTATATCAATGGACGCTTAGTCATTAAGGAAAATATCAATGGACGTTGATTTCCTATTGGTCAGTACATGTCACAATTAGTCATTAAGGAAAATATCTTTTTATTTTGTTTAATTAATTAATTATTTATTTAATTAATACTTGGAGACCAATGATTTACTCTCCTATAAAAGGAGAGTTATTCCAAGGGTATTGGGAAAGCAAAAATTTCGACCTACACACTTAAAAAGAGAGAAAAAATTAGTTTTCTTGTCTTGGATTTTTGAAGAAGAAAAACTACAATTTTTTCTTGGTGTTGTGTATCAAGGAGGTTCTCATATCAAGAAAGGTGTCCACCAACCGCCGTTTGGAGAACACATCGGAAGATCAAGGCTTCTCTTCCCGATATTGGTAACATAATCTTAACCCCTTGTAGTTGTTAAATCCTTTATTTATGTATTGTGGTATATAAATCGTGATCCATCCGCTGCGCGTAGATCTAACTCGTTTAGATCTAAGATCGTACATCCTTCACATATAAGTCGCCAATTGGTGTGAAATGGGTTTACAAAACAAAAACTAATCCAGATGGCTCCATCAACAAATTCAAAGCAAGATTAGTCGCGAAAGGATACAAGCAAAGAGAAGGTGAAGATTTTAATGAGGTATTTGCTCCTGTTTCAAGACTCGATACTATTCGATTACTTATTTCCCTTGCGGCTCAAAATGGTTGGAAATTATTTCAAATGGACGTAAAATCAGCTTTTTTGAATGGTTTTCTTCGAGAAGAAATTTATCTAGAGCAGCCTCCGGGATTTGTTAAGAAAGGTGAAGAAGGAAAAGTTTACAAACTTAAAAAGGCATTATACGGACTGAGGCAATCACCTCGTGCTTGGTATGGACGAATTAATGACTATTTCCTAAGTCGTGGTTTTGAAAGGTGTCCGTATGAACACATACTTTATATTAAAAGAAATTCTCAAGGTGGCTTTATGATGGTAATCTTATATGTTGACGACTTAATTTTCACCGGAGATGATTTGAGCATGTTGCAAGAATTTAAAGTTTCAATGATGAATGAGTTTGAGATGACAGATTTAGGTGAGTTGCACTATTTTCTTGGGATAAATGTTCAACAATTAAAGGAAGGAATTTTCATTGCTCAAGAAAAATATGCAACTCAAATTTTAAAGAAATTCAAGATGGAGCATGTGAATCCTGTATCGACTCCATGCATTACAGGTTTGAAGTTGTGTAAAAATGGTGATGGGAAATTAGTGAATCCAACTATGTTTCGAAGCTTGATTGGAAATTTGATGTATCTTACCGCTACTAGACCCGATATTATGTTTGCGGTAAGTTTGGTTAGCAGGTGTATGGAGAAACCTTATTCCAATCATTGGGAGGCTGCTAAAAGAATTTTGAGATATATAAAAGGAACAATTGATCATGGAATTCTTTATGAAGCACATGTTCCTGTGAAACTTCTTGGCTATACCGATAGTGATCTCGGTGGAAGTACTGATGATTCTAAGAGCACTTCTGGCTATGTCTTTAATCTTGGAAGTGGGCGATTTCATGGAGTTCTAAAAAGCAACCGATTGTCACGCTTTCTACTACGGAATCAGAATATATTGCGGCGTCTTCAGCAGCATGTCAGGCTATATGGTTAAGAGGAATTCTGGAAAGTTTGAATTTCAAACAACATGGTCCCACGTTATTATATTGTGATAATACTTCAACCATTTCGGTATCAAAAGATCATGTTTTGCATGGAAAAACGAAACACATCTGCCTTCGCTTTCACTTTCTAAGAGAACTTGTTAATGAAGGAGAAATCAACCTTGAATATTGCAAAAGTGATGAACAACTAGCCGACGTGTTTACAAAATCTCTTGGAGGACCTATGTTTGCAAGAAATGTCGCTCCGTTGGGAGTTAGAAGCAAATTCAATTTACGGGAGGCATTATTGTACTAAATTGAATTTTTATTAAGATAATAATATACCTTTTAAGTTATGGAAAATGTAAAGGTTTGTTAAGAATTGTAAAGGTCATTCTAGAAAGAGGAAAATAAATGAAGGGAGAAATACTAGAATTCTCCATGAACTAGTATAAATAGCTATGTTTGTCAAGAAGCAATGTAAGCCAAAAAAAAAAGTCTCGTGAAGAATCAAAGTTTTAAAGTTTATATCTATTTCAAAATAATATTTCTTTAGTTCTTTCAAAAAAAGTGATTTAAAAGTTGCAAAGTAACTAACAATAATTAGATGTATAGAATTTAAAATATAAACCTACTCGATCGCCTTTTACCCGTGCGATGCACGGCGGGAGAGATTAAATATATTTGGATGTGAAGCAAGTTTTGGACCACCAAGACAGCACTTTCAAATGGATACATTGGTGGAAAGTTTTTACAGTTAGGGGCCCATTTTAGAGTATTGGATTCATATTGGTTTTGGTGCACAAACTAGGATTTGCACCAGGTCCAACATAAAATTTGTGTTTTTGGATATGTACTATACTATATATCTCTATCTATATCTATATCTATTTGAAAGCAACATTTAACCCGATTACTCGAAAATTACACCCGTAACCCGCTTTTGACCCGGAAAAAACAAATATCCACTACGAAAAAAAAATAATGATAATAATAAAAACATATCAGATCAGATCAGCCATAAATGACGCATATCAGATGAGAGCAACCACAAATCACTCATATCATAACTTCAACGTCACATATATAATGAGAAAAGACCTCAATTTATTAAGGGACAAAATAAAAAGTGATATAAATACAAAAGATTATAAAATTTCGATTTTTTTACAAAATGTGTGTGAAAAAACAATTAAAAAATCAAAAATAAAGTGTGAACATAAGTAAAAGTAAAAATCACTTTAAAAAAAGTAAAAAGTAAAAATAAAAATAATATTACGGTTAAATAAAGATCACACTTTATGGGTAATACAGCATGAACGTAATCAATGATTTAATTTCTAACATTGAAATAAAACGAAAGATTACGGTTTTAAAAAAATCAATCACCATTAACATGCAATCAATTGTAATAAAGTGAACAAAATTAATGATCAAAATTTCAACGGTAAAATAAAGGAAAAAGATAACGGGTATGAGTTAGGTTATTTTCCGGGTATGAGGCGAAAATCCGGGTAATTGGGTTAAATCTTGCATTATTTTTTACAAAACATGTGTGAAAAAAAAGAATATTACGGTTTAAAAATCTATAATATAGTGTGAACATAAGTAAAAAAATCGCTTTCAAGAAAAAAGTAGAAAAAAAAGATAAAAATAAAAATTACGGTCAAATAAAGACAATTTATGGGTATAAATACAAAAAGATTACTAAAATTTGATTTTTCACAAAACGTGTGTGAACACAAAAATAAATTACGGTTTAAATAAAAGAAGTTTCCCTTTCGCCACATTCTCTTCAAATATCATACCAATTCAAACAAATTTCCAAGAAACTTCCTCTTATTTTTCATACCTACAAATAACAATCATCCTACAATTACTTCTCAACAAACAATTTGTAATAAGACACGAATTAAAAAAATCCGAAAAAAAAAATTACACCAAAAAAAAAAAAAACACACACAATGCGTAGGCCACAACAAAATTGGGATTCCGGAAAATTCAAAAAAGAAACTTACCGTAAAATGGCGAAAGAGCGTCAAATCCAAGCACAACGTACATCAACCAATTTCCCTCGCAAACCCTAAAAAGAACCAAGTATTGTAGACACACAAATCAATTAAAAAATTCAGATTGTTTCTTGCAAATATCAATTAACAGGGGGAAAAAATTCAAAAATCAATTCTTGATAAGTGATAATAGACGAAATAATAACAAATCAAAGAATAGACAACATAATGAAATAATCGAACATGTGAATCACTTTGTTTGCAAATCAAATGCGGCAACAAATATGCCTCCATAATCACCCAAGGAATTAACCAAGAAAATTTCGACAAAAGGTAAAGAAGATTAGTATAAGAATTTACTTACATATTATTTCTCAAATCTGAGAGAAAAGGTAAAGCAGATTGGTATAAAAAGCGTTGTCACTTACAGGATTTTTTTTAACCTTATGGTAGTATTCCTGAAAACATTAAAAAAAATCGGTTACGCAAACTTAATCACTCAAATTTAATAAAATTCGCAGAGTAATCACCTGGTCATAAAAAAGTATCCACCTTTTGCTCTTCTCATACAAAAATATGATATGTATTTTATTATTTCACCTTGGATTGAATGATTTGTCTCCAAATTGACGTTTCAGATGAAAACCATGCTCCAAAACCTACAACATGCTTAAACATTAAGCAATTGCATAAAGACGCAAAAAAGAAGGAAAATATAACAACAAAAATCAAAGACATTAATTGAAAAGCACAAAGCGGAAAATAATAGAACGAACAATAGAAGAAATCATAAGAAGAAAATTTAGAGATTGGAAATCACGTATTTCATTTTCCTAACCCAAGTTTGCAGATCGAGCAACTTTTTAACTAAACCTCTGTTTGAAAGAAAAAAATCAGAAATCACAAAACCAAAGATATATAACAATTTCATTGATGAATAAACAACCAAAAATATCCCGATGACGGGAATACGCGTGTAATATGAAGAAAAAACAAAAAACGAAAAAAACAAAACAAACAAAAAAAACCATCATAATAACAAAACAACACAAAATCCGCAATCATAACCGTTTTTTCGCTAGATAAAATAGAAAATTCATTGATGGTTAGAATAAAAAATTCAAAGGTAAATATGGGGGAGGATGACATTTTGTAGAAAGAGTATATGTGAATATTTACTTTTCAAAATTGAATGTCTTTGTTTTGAAATTTGAAATGGGTATGAAAAGGAGGAAGAATATATGCCTCATGCCTTTGGTTTCCTGAGCATTAATGTGTAAGAATATTTTTTTTTTTAAGTATTTAAGGTTTTTTTTAGCCGGCCTATTAAATTCCGTGTTTGGATCGGGTCTATCGGGTAATTTCCGGGTTTGGGTCGAAATCAATTTTATTTGCTCTCCTATATATATATATATATGTCATGGGAAACTTTTGATAAATATCTGACGACCCCCCCCCCCCCCCCCCTCATGTCAAAAAAACAACAGCCAACCATGCCTGCCTCCATTTTGCCAAAGCACCTATTTTTCAACTAAGACATCATCCCACGAAAGTGTAAGAGATCAACCTACAATGGATTCGCATCGCACAGAGGCTTCAGTAATCTGGATTTATTATTGTTATTCATTATTAACGGAAATATTTTCACCATATGTTATCGTTATGGAACTGAAGGCAATTTTTTGGCTCTCGTGGAAGCAGAGCGTATCAGTTTTCTTCTCTCATGGTAGAAAGTGCTTGTCTCTCTTGTGTTTAGCGGCTAACTCGTCCTTTAACTGATGTTATAGCTTTGGGATGTTTGGCCCATGATTATTTATCTAAGCTTCGTAGTTTATCCTGTGTTGTGTTGTTTTTTTTCTTTCATTAGGCGTGTGGAAAACGACCCAATGCATCTTTAGTTATAAACAACAGAGATTTATTTTATAAACACATATATATGTGAATTTGACCCCCTTATTTTTATGTATTCACCTCATTTTCATCTATTGCCCCATATTGTAACGCCCCGCTCCCGGATACCGAGTCCTTATCCCGAAGAGAACGTTCGGCGCGTATAGCATTAAATGACTATAATATTATACGCAAGCCTCTACGTCGTCATATCAAATAAAAGCAAACAGAAGCTCAAAAGACTCGGGTAAAACCACAAATGTTACTAGAATAGATACTCAACAACCTAAAAGATAGAAAGGTGTCTCTCCAACAACGAACGTCTTACAAGTACGATGTCCAAAGAAACATAAATTTGTCTTAAACGAAGTACAAACTTTCTTACAAAAGTCTAGAAGTAAAAGTACAACATTTGTCTAAAGCATGAAAAGCAACAAAGTCAAGTGCAACATGAAATAAAGGAAACTGGATGCATCATCAAAGCATCATCTTCATCGCATATCCTCGTCATCGAACTCATGGACAACGTGTTCATCTTCTCACACCACAATGCATACAAAGGAAAAATGCAAATGAGGTAAGTACACAGTACTTAGCAAGAGTGAGAAGTTAATGAATAATTAAACTTTACAATGTAAAGGTTCATATAATTAATTAAATTATCTTTATGTGACCGACACAACTCCGGGTTTACTTGCATGCTCATCAACATGTTGTGACTTTTGGTTTCTAACTTAGCCTAGCTTTGTTACAACATTCAAGGGCACTACGCATAGTGCTACTCACCACAAAGTATCTAGGTGCAACATATTGGTTGATCACACCAATAACCACGGAAGTCTATTCTTGCAGACTCTGATTGCGTACACGTTCGGCAAAGTCCCCCTACCATTCAGTCGTTTATAGGACAGCAGAGTTATTCACTTTATCTGAACGCCCGCACATCGCGATATGAACTTGTGCCATACCAAGAATGACATGACGTTTAGTCTTTTAACTACACAGTTACATTTGTTATTAATTATTAGCTAGTCGCGTAAGTATTTTCATGTAATCCTCACAACTCCTACTCTCTTACTTATACCACCAGACACGGACAAGGCCTAGCAATTACACAGACATTGATGAGTACTAATTGACCAAAGTACAAGCCACTCATACTCTTCCATCGGTCCCGAACAATCACTCTTAGGAAGCATTCATTCAGTGCCGGAACTAGATGAATCTGAAGCTTAATCAAGGCTTGTTCATGTTCATTTAATGTATTAGATCAAGAAATAACAATTAAAACTGGACTCGGGGCTTAAAACACAACATTTCACAAAAACAGGGCTCAATGTGCACACATTCAGCTGAATGCGCACACATTGAGTATTCAGGATGATTCTGCCAGGGCAATGCGCACGCATTACCCTCTGATGCGCACACATTTAACAATTTGACAGATTCAGGATGCTTATGCTCAGCCAATGGGCACACATTGCTAAGGAATGCGCACACATTCACCCAAAAACACCCTAAAACATACTTTTCTGCATTTAAGAATTCTCGACCCTTTCCCAAAAAGATCAACATCAAATATCACAAAAAACAACAGTAAAACATCACTTAAACAAGGCATGACTTCACATACTTCTACAACAACTTCTAAGCATGATTTCTAGCATTAAAACACATCACAACTCAACCTAAACATCATAAACTATAATTGTTCATTAGGAAGAGCCTCTTACCTTTTAGCAAGCCAAAACTCCAAGAAATCTGCAGCAAGACTTGATCTCCCAACTACAAACCTATGTGGTCAACCCCAAAATCGGGTTAGACTTGATCACAAACATCTAATACCACAATTTCTGTGAATTTAGGAGATCTAAAACACCAAACTTTGATCAAAACCGCATCTAGGGCTAAAACACATACCTTTACAAAAATCTGAGCTTTTGCTATCAAAACGATCAACTTTTCTCGCTGATTCCGAATCTTCAATCTTTTCTCCAAACTTCAACTCCCTTGAAGAGTACATTCGGTACCGGAACTAAACGCATCAGAAGCTTAATCGAGGCTTGTTCAAGTTTATTTAATGTTATTAGATCAAGATTCAAAATTTAAGACTATATTCGGGCTTAATAACAAGATAGTCATCAAAAACAGGGTCAGTGCGCCCACACCGGGGTTCAGTGCGCTTGCACTGGCCAAACATGGGCATTCTGCTGAGCCAGTGCGCCCACACTAAGGTCTGGTGCACCCGCACTGGCCTCAGTGCGCTTGCACTGGCTTCTGGTGTGCTTGTACCAAACCTCTGAACGTAAAAACGGACATTCGGCCTCCTTGGTGCATCCGCACTGGATCTGGTGCACCCGCACCAAGTGTAGAAACTCCCAAAAACTCAGTTTTATGCATCTAAATGATCTCCACTCGATTCCAAACAATTTTAACATCAATGTACTCAGAAAAATAGCAGAAAGACATCACTTTTACATAACTAAACATCACATACTTCTCTAATACAAGTAGGCATGATTTCAATCATTAAAACACCACAAATTATACCCAAAACACAACCTTAACAACATAAGACCTTAATTAAACATTAGGAAGAGCCTCTTACCTTCTAGCTAGCAAAGCCAAAGCAAAACCTTCCAGAAAGACTGCAGCACGACTAGGACTTCAACCGAAACTTAATTGATCAACCAATTGAACAAGAAACAATTGTGATCAAAAGCTTCTAAAAAAAAGCACTACGAATGGAAGGATTCTAAGCAACCAAACAAGGCCAAACTTGAAGATTACCAAAACTAGGGCAAAACTAACCTTTCTCAAAACTCCAACTTTCTTGTACCAAAATGATCCTCTTGTCCCGCTGATTCCAAATCTTCAAACGATTCTGAAAACCGATCACAGACTTGTGAGAATTGTGGAAAAGTCTCCTTTATTTTCTTTTGTATTTCTTCTCTTTTCTGATGCCAAGTTGTACGTTGATTTTCTGAACAACGATTCTGAAACCACTTTTAGAAATGGGAGGTTTTATTTCCCAAATAAAACTTCCCCATTACTTTTACCTTAACTCCCCCTTAATTACCAATTAATTACAAAACAACTCCTTAATTTACCTTTAATATTAATTTTCCTTAATTAATATTTTTTCACAAAAAGACACGTCTGTCTTTTTTCGAAAAGTCGGGATATTACATTAGACCTGGAATTTTTTTATGATATATAGTCTTTTGTTTAGATTTTCAAAAATGATTAAGGAACCCTGGCACACACATCCCCCAAATTTCTTGATTTTGAGGTCAAGGTTTTTTATTTTTTGTAAAGTCTAAGTTGTGGATGAAAATAATTCTGGGGACAAGATCGGGGGATTTAGTCGGTGCCCCCGTCACTATCCTTAGATTTTTGTAGAACTCTTGTTCCCATGTTTTCTTGACGTAACTATTCCTGCTTTGGGTCCTTAGATTATTAAACTTGACCGTTTCAAAAAAACAGAGTTTTTTTTACGAAAGATACACGCACGCAAATTAACTTTTTCCTCCACTGGGGCTCGAACCCCCAATCTTCGGGTTAAGGACCACATCGTTTACTGTTGGGCCGATGCCATGCTAGCATGATGACTTCAAAATAATTTAAAGACGGCCACATTAAAAAAATTTATAGATATTTGTCAAGAATGACACATTTACTAATAAATCAGGCTAGAAGTACATACATGATTAATAAGGACAAAATTAATTTAGAGTTACGATATATAATACCCCTATTTTATAATTATGCATGTATTCCCCCCCCCCCCCCCCCCATAAATGGAGGTTACAACCAAAGCGTAAATAAAGGGAAGTAAATCCTGGCAATTAAAGAAAATTGAATCTTTCTAAAACTGATCCAATTTTCAAAAAAAAAAAAAAAAAAGTAAAAACAAAAAAACACAATCATAAGTATGCTTCGGTTTATATATATATATATATATATATATATATATATATATATATATATATATATATATATATATATATATATATATATATATATATATATATAACGAGTGAATTAACGTAACACGTGAAGTAACAATGCATTAAGAATTGATAATTTCCAACGTATAGTAAAAAATACGAGTGAAGTAACACTAAGACGTGATGTAACAATACAATAAGAATGATCATTTTTCCAACATACAGTAACAATTACGTGTGACTACTTCTTTGTATATTGGTTGTAACTACTTGTTTGTATATGTTACTACATTTTTTCTAGTAATACTACATGTTTAATGTGTAACTACATTTTTTTATTGTAAGTATTTTTTAGAGAAAAAGGTGCCAAGATTTTATTAATCGCAATCAGCAATGCAAGCACAAATTACATGAGAGGGTGAGGAAGAGCCCCAATCTTTACATCCAACAAGATTTTGGTCTTCCCTGGCAAGAAAATGAGCTGGTATGTTCCCTTGTCTTTTTACAAAAGATAAGGAAATAGAAATAAAAGCAGGCATCATTTTTCGGCAGTCTTCCAAGATACTTCTCAAAGGTGACAAATCTTCTGACTGACTCGTGAGGCGTTGGTTAACTGTGAGAGAGTCCTCTTCTATGATAATGTGAAAGAATCCCCATGTGAGATCAAAAGTTAAGGAGTGATAAACTTCTAAGCCTTCTCCAATTAAGACGTCAAAGTTTCCTTCTAATTTCTTGGAAAAACTCCGAATAATTTTTCCTTGGCTATTAGGAAGAATTCCGCCAATAGCTCCTGAAGAATCATTAAAGGCTTCATCGACGTTGAACTTGAGAGAATCTGGGGGGGGGGTGGGACAAACTAATCTCTAAGGGAGGATCTTTAGCTAATTGTTTTCATCCTATAGCAATACAATATTCGCCCGCCTCCGCTTCGGCTCGCGTAAGAATTAATTCGATAGGTGTATCTTTCTCCTGAAAGATATATGCATTCCTTGCCTTCCAAATGTTCCATAGTAAGTGAATCACGTGGACTAATTCCATCTCATCGTTTAAGTTTGATATACCACACCCAGATACGTTCTGCCGGACCACCATCAATCCCATGGTAACCATCACATCTCAACCTCTGACCTCCATCGCCACCAGTCCGACTGGCAATAAGCCGACCAGGTCATCGAGTCAGCACGATCGTGACAATGCCCAGGCTGAGGGCGAGCACATTACCCCCAGTCTGCTGCATCGATCAGCCAGATCATGCATACAACTCATAGGCGAGCATGCTCTACACTTGGCGTTAGCAAGGGCAAGACTACGCTAGCAGGAAGAGAGCAGAGCGACCAGCGAGCCCTTCGATCAGCTCCTAGTCGCTGCTTAACCTCTTAATTGTATTTAATTATGTCTTGTCACAATTAGCCTAACCATCATTAGAGATTCGCCTATAATAGAGGCATCATGTAACCCACAAAGACCTTCTTAGTGCTGAATTTGAAATGAAAGATTTGGGTGCAGCCAAGAAAATTTTGGGGATGGAGATCTGGAGAGATAGAAGTCAGAAGAAGCTATTTTTATCTCAGCAGGTCTATATACAGAATATTTTGTCCAAGTTTGGTATATTAGCTGCAAAGACAATAGATACTCCGTTAGCATCAAATATTCATTTGTCAGTTTATGCTTCACGATCACCAAGAGAAGGAATATATGTCAAAAGTT
Source organism: Gentiana straminea (assembly GCA_036785695.1). NCBI lineage: Eukaryota > Viridiplantae > Streptophyta > Magnoliopsida > Gentianales > Gentianaceae > Gentiana > Gentiana straminea. The sequence continues at coordinate 1,394,375 of JAVUPR010000345.1, read as the reverse complement.
CTCTATGCTAGTGAAGTTGGCAGTCTGATGTATGCCATTGTGTGCGCTAGGCCTGATCTGGCTCAGGCAGTCAGTGTTGTCTTCAGGTTTATTGCTCAACCTGGAAAGGAACACTGGAAAGTTGTGAAAAGAATGTTCATGTACCTTAGGGGTACAGCTGATGTTGGTCTCATTTATGGAGGTGATACTCAGAGTTTGGTCATAGGATATTATGATGCAGATTATACAGATGATGTGGACAGTAGAAAATCAATGACTGGTTATGTTTTCATATTGGGGAATTCAATTGTCAGCTGGAAAGCAACTTTGCAAGCAACAGTAGCTTTATCAATCGCTATGGCTCTTCTTGAAGCAGCCAAGGAAGCAATCTGGTTGAAGGGTCTAGTCAGTGATTTGGGGCTACATCAGGATCAAGCTAAGATTTATTGTGATAGTTTAAGTGCAATTTGTCTAGCTAAGGATCAGGTTCATCATGAGATATCCAAGCATATTGATGTGAGATATCATTTTCTGAAAAATGAGAAGAGGGTTGTAGTGAAGAAGATCAGCACCAAGAAAAATCCAGCTGATATGCTTACTAAACTAGTTCAACAAAGCTTTTCAGTTGTGTCTGGACTTGCATAACATTCAAAGCTTATAATCAATTTTTCTAGAAACTCGGTTGAGGGCTACAGCTGAGTGGATTATGTGGAGAAGTCTAGTACAGGTACATCATGGCATTGACGAAAGCATCTGGTACAAGTACATGTGAATTATGTAATTTGGTGACATTGAATGAGAGTTCAGGTCAAGGTGGAGATTTGTCAATTTTGTGACTTGATCTCTAAAACTGGCGGAACTAATCTAAAAGTCAGTTTTGTGAAGTGAAACTGAGTTTTGGGGAAAATCTGAGAAAACTGAGTTTTGGAGAAAAATGAGTTTTGGTAGAAAACTGAGTTTTGGTGGAAACTGAGTTTTGGGGGAAACTGAGTTTGCTGAGTTCTACATCTGAGTCGGTTGATTACAAGGGAAAAGTGACTTTTCAGAAGAAAAAAAAGTGAGTTTTCATCTGGTGGAGTCAGTTTGAGCTGGGATCCATATCTGGGCCTTTATGACAATTGGACAGAGATCCTATGGCGGCTAGGGTTTAGGGATTTGTGTCTATAAATATCATCCATGGTAATCAATGATGCGTGTGTTTTTCAAGAGTGTGAAAATTCTTGTAACTTCTGTGCATAGTAAAATATCTTCTTTTCTGCCCGTGGATTAGTCGGCACAATGCCGGATACCATGTTAAATCACCGTGTTCTCTTTGTTTCTGTGTTTTATCAATTTCCGCCTTATTTACTGTTTGATTGAATATGTTTTATCTTTCTTAAACTGCAAGTTTATCGTCTATGTTTTAACAACCAACAACATTAGTAACGACTGACGATGGCTCTTGGCCATTTCACAAGCAACTCAAACATATGTAGGGGAAGATGACGGTGCCAAGACAATATTTTGACACATAGCATGACGAAAAAACCAGATTAGAAAAATTTCGTAAACGCTAGTGCAATTGACAAATGGTGGAATGACAGGAACAAGAGCTTGAGCGGGAAATCGACTAAAGGGCTTCTTTAAGGAAGCCCCGATGATTGATGCCACCCGAGTAATCCTTTGCAAGGAAATAGTCATGGTGAAATTCAAATTAAGTGTACATCATTATCTTTAGCGAATTGGGAAACATAAATGAGATTAGTATAAAAAGACGGGGCAACAAGAACATGATTACGCACATAAGATTTAGTAGGAGTAAAACTAATATAGAAGCCAAAATCTGTAATAGACAAACATGTACCTTCACCAACATGTAATTTTGCAGACCATCATAAGCGAAGTGAGAGATTCAAGTTATAGAGGTTATTGGTGGTGTGATTAGTAGCATCTGTATCGGGAATCTAGAAGGAAGGAGTGGGAGCGGTTGCATGGTAAAGTACGCTTAGGAAGGATGAGTTGGGCGAGAGGCAATGAATTTAGAATCATAGCGGTGCCGGCAAGTATGAATGGAGGACCGAATCTTTCACATAGTTGGCATGGTCCATACGGAGAGGGTCCACAACCATGGTCGCAATTAGAGCCATTCCCCGACATTAACTATTCGAAAGCCGGAGTTTCCCCGGCCAAGGTTGTTGTCAACCGTTTTAGGGTATGCCGCGATGTTAATAGCCGGTGAAGGTGGGGAAGCAACGGGCAGTGGAGCAGTTAACGGACACAGCTAGTGATGGTTCATACGGGCTTGAACGAGATTCACGGATGTACCTGTAATGAGAACACCATCAACATATGTCAAGACAAAGATAGAGTAAAAAGCATGAGTGTATATATACATCGACTTGTCGTCCTTGGAAGATGAAAACACAAATGTCTGAGCACATCGGTGAAATGAGAGAACCATGCACGAGGCGCTTGACGAAGACTGTAAAGACTACTTTTGAGTTTGCAAACATGATGGGGGTAATCTGGATGTTGACACCCCTAAGGCTGAGGCTGTTGTATGTAAACATCGGCATAAGTGGCGGCACTGGAGCATTGCAGACTAGCTGGTGATCTAAAATCAATCGTGTCTTAAATTTGAATTTTCACCAATTTCCTGTACAATATATCCACACTTTTTTTTCATGAGAACTCCAAAAATTATATGCCGTGGTACATGTCTAATTAAATCAATTTTTTTCCTTTTTTAGAGGGTGCAATATATATTTTTTAATCAAATTACATAGAGAAATAATGCAAGGTAAAAACAAACAAACAAACCAAGCATATACTTTGGCGGTCTTAAGTTGCAACACACTCATTAACTCAGGTGTACCACTCAACATGTGCATCACGGTATAACCGACCTTGTGAAAGTCTGTAAAGGTTTTAACAACCGACTTTTCGTAGGTTTTGGAGCAAGAACCGACTTTCCAAATGTCAGTTCTCACAATGCACCTATGGGATGTCGGTTAGTGGCTTCAGAACTGATTTTCACAAGATTGGCTATACTGTGGGACACAAGTAGAGTGGCGGACCTACATACAACCAAGGTGATCCGAAAAATATATAATAATATATGTAGTATGCATGTTGTTTGCCCCCCCCCCCCCCCCTTAACTTATGTATTTGCCTCTTTTAAATTTTTATTGTTTTCTACTCGAGATACTGTGTCCTCCAGTGAATGAAGTGGTGCACGAGTAAAATAGATATGATGTACAAATAAAATGAGTGTGGTGCAAATAATAGCCCCTGCAATTTATGGAAAACAATGAGATCTTTCATTCTTTCCAAATATATTTTGCCAGGCAAAAATATACCACAGAAGTTTATAACATAACAATATCCAACAAGGTGCTTGAAAACAAATACATATGACAATAGACCTATGCAAAGATGCGAACTCCATAATATGTTATGTATATGGAACAAAATATCATTGATTTTTCTCATTTTATATAATGCATGACCAAGTTCACACACTTTCGTCATAACTGTCATGACCGTGACAATTATATTATAAATCATCGTTAAAATATCTTAGCCATATTGATAAAATTCAGGAGTATTTCATAGTATAGAAGTAGAATAAAGTTCAAGGAATCAATATTTCACACAAAATTACAAAACATTTACGGTTTCTACTGGAACCAGTCTAACCTCATCAACTCTTTCATTACTTTGGATCAACAATTTAACACCATTAGCACATATTTAAGAGTTGATGATGCTATTTAGTTGTGTGATAATTTTATTATTTGTACCATAATAATAATAATAACAAATATAATTCACATTGGTTTCGAATCAAAGTGGATAGTTTGGTTTTAACGGATCAAATCTAGTTTTCTGATTTGAACTAGATTGTTATTAAAGTACAAATAGGAATGTAAATGAATCAAGCCGAGCCGAATATTAAATGATCACAAACTCAGATTCAGGCATTCAAACACTAGCTCGTTGATACATCGATCCACATTATAATATTAGCTCGATGAACAAAAGAAACACCCTTCGAATCGAAGGTTATTCATCGAGCTAATATTATAATGTGGATCGATGTATCAACGAGCTAGTGTTTGAATGCCCGAATCTCGTATTAAGGTGTGTTTGGGGACTCGAAGTTGTCTTTTTTGGCAGTGCTGTTTTCTTTCGTTTAGCATATTAGAAGGGGGAAAATCTGTTTCTTGGCTGTGTAATTCTGCTTTATACATTATCATGTTGTTGTTCTTACTTGGTTCTTTTGGTTGATGTCATTAGAGCAAGTTCTCCTATTTTTTGCTTAATTAGGTTTTGTATACTTTTTTTTTCTTTTCCTTCTTGTATCCGAATTTAGGGACCTTCAGTCTCACTTATGTTTACCGTAAAGCTTGAGGTGAATAGGCTCACCTTTTGTTTCTATGAAATGATGATAATGTTGTGCAATAGCTTCCAACTAGCCAATTCATTGTATAAGGAAATGAACAAGCTGAACAAAATAACCTTTTTTTTAAGAGAACAAGAAAATAGCATTAACACAGGCTCAAGAAAACAACATGTTATCATTGTTTGGAATAAAATTGATGCAGTGACATTGATGTCACTATATATACATTTGGATACATAAATTTGCTAACTTTGTAAAATAATTGTAGTCTTTTTTTGTGTAGTGTCATTCTCGATGTTGTGTCGTTTTTTATGTGTTGTCAATGTTGGTATAATGTAATGTTTGCTCTTTCCATTGTGCTCAATTGTTTGTCTCTGTCCAATAACTTCATCCAAATTTTAGATCCCCTTTTCTTCTTCTCTTCTCTCGTTGCATGTTGGAGTATGTGGAGTATACTTGTAGCTTTAATTTTTTGCTTGATAAAACAACCAATTAGTGATTAAATCCCACTTGCGAGATAAAGTTGCTATCATTTTGATCGGTACTAGTTTTCATTTCTTTTTTCTTTTGAAGCACCCGGTATATATCCAAGACCAACCGACCCGACTAATCTAGAGTTTGGTGTAGGTCGTGATCAATACTAGTTTAATAACACACGTTCGTGATCAGTTCGTAAAGCACCCATCTTCACATGTCACTACATCATGGTGTCACTTCATCACGGTGTCACTTCTTCGCATCGATTAATAATAAATAGTACTACAGTTTGTGGGGAAAAATGTGCTATTTAAGATGTAGTGGCATCTGCACACTGCATAATGTGTCATTGCATAAAATGTTGTTGTCATTGGGTGTCACTGCATAAAACGATTTATGCGATTGTTTAAAAATGGTTCGGGTTCGAAACTCAGCTCGAGCTCGATCGAGCCATAAAAAGACGAGATCGAACTTGACTCACTAAGTACTTGATATAACTCGACTCGGCTCACACACTCGATTGCTTTCTTAGAATTCATTTATTTTTTATTAAAATATGGCAAGATCGAGCTCGACTGGAATAATACTCTTTGAATTATAAAAATAATATTTAATTCTAAATTTAATAAATATAATTACTAAAATTATTCTTTAATCAAGCTCGATTAGTTCGTGAGCTACTCGATTAATATATTTTAAGACTCGAGATCGGCTCGGTTTATTATTCGAGTAGCTCGACTCAAGCTCAAAAAAACCGAATCGATTCAAATTCTTTTGCGAGTCGTGTACAAGTATCTCACGAGTAGCCCAGCTCATTTACAGCTTTACATAAGGTGGGTGTCACTGTATAAATCGCTGTAAATGTTGTTGTCACTGCATAAATCGTTGTATTAAGTGGGTGTCACTGCATAAATCAGTGCAAATTTTGTTGTCACTGCATAATGTGTCACTGCATAATCGTTGGTGTCATTAGGTATCATTGATTAAGGTGCCACGTCATAAAATGTCGGTGTCATTAGGTATCACTCTATAAAGAGTCATTTCATAAAATGTTGGTGTCATTGGGTGTCACTTCATAATGTGTCACTTCATAAATGTTTGTGTCATTTTGGTGTCACTGCATAAGGTGTCTCTTCATAAAATGTTGGTGTCATTGGGTGTCACAGCATAAATTAGGGTGAAAGAATTATGTTGATCGTAGTTTTATATCAAAAGATATAGCCGTTTGAAGTCGATTTTATGAAGAAAAGAAATCAATTTTCTGAAATTAAGTCGGATAAATATCAAATATTATCGTGGTGTCGCATCATCAATTGTCACAGCATCGTGGTGGTCACTGCATCGGGGTGGTCAATGCATCGCGATGGTCACTGCATCGAGGAGGTCACTGTATTACGGTGGTCAATGCATGACGGTGGTCACCGCATCGGGATGGTTAATGCATCGCAATGGTAACGACATCACGATTGTCACTACATCGGGGTGGTCAATGCATCATGGTAGTCACCGCATTGGGGTAGTCACCGCATCGTGGAGGTCAATGCATGGGGGTGGTCAATGCATTGGGGTGGTCACCGCATCGGGGTAGTCAATGCATCGCGGTGGTCAATGCATCGGGGTGGTCAATGCATCACGGTGGTCAATAAATCTTGGTGATCAATGCATAGCGGTGGTCACCGCATCACGGTGGTAAAAAAACCTTTTTAGCATCCGGGAAAAAAGAAAAAAAAAGTCAAAACAACAACTCTCAGCGCCATTCTTTCGCCGCGGGCTTTCTCTCTTATTTTCATTTAATCAGCGATGTTGTCTTTTTTTTTAATTGAGGGTAGTATGATCCATATACTAATTTTATGTCCTTATAACCAATGAAAAGTTAAGTGTGTTCTATTTGCCTAATTAAGTCTAATGTGTGTCCTTTTGGACCCTTGCCCCTTTAATTTGTTATAGTTACCTACTGCATCCGTCCCAATATATATATAAGTCCATTTATTATTTTTCACACGGTTTAAGAAATTAGTTAAGTGTCATTAATTTATTGATAAATGTCTAAAATACTCTTTGACCGTTATTAATGCAAAAGTTGTGTATTTGTGAAAAATGACTGGATGTATAATAAATTAAGGGTACAAGGAAAAAAATGCATTACCTCCGTCCAATAAAAAGTGTACACATTTGAAACAAAGGCGGCTTCTATCGGCACCGCGGTTTGCTTGTGGCACCACGAATACTTCCGGCACCCTATAAATTGCCTTTGTCACCACCGTATTAATTTCATTATTTTTTTTACTCCAAACACCACAAAAAAATACTCCTTATACCACAAATTTCAAAAAATACAATTTAGTCCTTTGATTATTTAAATTAAAAATTATAATCCAAAATTATTAACTTATATCAATAACAAACCACAAACTTAATTTTCATCCAAATTATCATCTATATTTATTTCTTTAGTCCAAAAAAATTCATCTTCATATCTTCTCCATAATCGACATTCATCTTCCTCCCCATATCCATCTTCATCTTCATCTTCATCTTCATCTCCACCTTCATCTTCATCTTCATATTAGTCATTCATCTTAATCTTCTACCACTTTCTTCAACATCAAAATTCATCTGCATCTTTTTCAACCTTCTTCGTCATCAAAATTCATCTTCATCTTCTTCAGACTTCTTCATCAAAATTCATTTCATATTCCCCAACCTTTTTCACCCAAATATCATTTTCAAACAATATGGAAGCAAAATGGAATCAAAATTCATACTCCATGGCTTCAAACACCATTAATTAGGGGAAAATGAAGTTATTTAGAGTTTTCCGATCGGCCATTTAATTTTCCGGCCGGCATCCAAACAAACGTCAGCACCGCTGACGTCCGTGTATATAATAAACGTCAGACCTGGAGATGTTTTATAGTCCAAAACTAAATATTTTCTTGCTGATATAATGCCACCAACACTGACGGTGGAACACAAAATAAACGTCAATAGTCCCGACGTTACTGACTCCAGAACTTAATGAGTTTCTGTTTGTTAAACGGCAGCCGGACTTTTGGATGTCGGTGTTTCAATCCAACGTCAGATTTGTTAACGTTGGTTCAGAAATGTTGTATTTCGTCAGCGTAACTGACGTTGGTTGTACAATACCAACGTCAACCTGAATGACGTTTATAGCCCAGCACTGAAAATATTTGTGTGGTTTTGCATCATCCAAACATGATACAAACAATCACCCAAACACAAATATACAATCAAAATTAATAGAATCAAAAATCATAAAAACAACTTAATTCAAACAATTAATTCAAAACTTAAATAAAATGTAATACTATGAAAATGTGAAACTGGTCCCGACAGATTTAAAATATTCCAAAAGTAAGTCAAAAGTAATCCAAACAAAATAAGATAACAATGATCCAAAATTAATCCGAAAGAGTTTTAATGGAACTATTTTTAAGATCTTGGACGTCGATAAACCCCACATTAAACATGACATGATTATCTCGTTGGTGATCAACGACACCGAAGCTGCATGTATCTCCAACGCTGAGGTTATTCTCACTAAGAAAATCATTCAACCCACTTAAACGAGCTTGTTGATAGGGCACAACAGAAGCTACAATTCTAGGCGGCCATGATTCCCTTGTGAAACTTCGCAAATCCACAGTTTTGTTTCGCAACATGTTGTTTGATCTAGAAAACGGTACTGAAATATTCTACATATCACAAACATAATAAAATAGTGTTAGAAAGTGCGATGAGGGAAAAAAAAGTAAAAATGTTTAAACATGTCTCACCACATAATAATGTGAAAATGCCGATTTTGCTAGCGTCGTATCAAAAGTGGGATTCGTCGTATCAAGATTTTGATTACCATTGTTTTCTCCTCTCACTTTCGGAATCGGAAAAAGTCTTCTCACATGATGTGTCATAAAAAACTATTGCGTTGAAATTGAAATTCATACTATGTTCAAACACAATGAAATCATGATGATGCAAATCATGAGCCGCCACATATGCTTCCCAACCGGCTCCAAAGAAACGAAGAGAATCATCGTCGGTCTCTTCGACCCTCACTACCAATCTCCCTAAGCGGCTTTTGAGAACCCCCAAAGTTGTGTTCCGCAACGTGGGGTGCAATCTACGAACGTATGGTCGAGGTAGTTTCTATAAGGAAAAAGACATCACATTACTTCATTGTCATATGAGCGAAAAAAATGTAACTTAATTAATAATCACATACCAAACTTGTTTGGAAACCGGGCATCATAAATTTGAAGAAACGATCCATTTTCCTTCACTGTATGTTAAAAAGTAATGAGGAATCAGAATATGAATTAGAATCAGATCCGTATGTTATTCCAAAATAAGACAACATAGATACTCAAACCAAACATAACCAATCACACAAGACAACTAGTACATTAATCCATACTACATACCCGAAGTTCTTGTACGATCAACATTTGTTGTTTTAATACCTCGAAATTCTTCTACTTGTGAGTTCTTTAATTGTTATCGGTAGACTCTCGCTTTTCAAAGTGAGGGGGATATCGGGGCTTTCTACGTAGATAATGGCTAGCTCGAATCGATCCATTAAGAAATGGATATCCTTGGCATATCAACTTATGGAAGATATTAAAAAATAGATATAATTGGTAATTTCTTAATGGAACTCATTCAGGTAAGCCACTCTACAAAAACAGCAAAGAGATCCCAAGGCTTTGTGAGAGATCCCAATTTGTTAAAGCAAAGAGATCTCACGATTTTATTTTATTGGGTCCACACATCACACATAAAGGGCAAGACACATATACGTTTACTTTTAACTGACATAACACACTTACATTGCCAAGATTAGATTCTAAGGCCCCTATGATGAGTAAAAATGTAACTAGATTAATGTGAAGAAGTACACTAACTCAAAGTCGGTAGACAATTGTTTACAAAGTCAAGAAACACAAAGTTGTTATGTGCACATTAAGAATGCCATACAATATGAAATTCAGCATATAACGTCAACCACACTGACGTTACAATAAGAACTTAACATCAAATTTGGTGATGTTCCCCGTACAATAAAACGCCCATTGACATGAGGTTGCTTATAACGCCAGACGTACCGACGTTTTGAAGTAGGGTAAACGTCACTTACGCTTATGAATGAACAAGTAACCCTAGTGGTCATGTATGCCTTTAACGTCGCCCGTTTGGACGTTTTATCTACAACACAATGTCAGTGTGGGCGACGTTTTAAGCACCCGGTCATCTTCCCCAATATCCCTATCGGAAAACGGCCGGTTGAATGAAAAACACCCAAAATACTCCGATTTTGACGTGATTTCAACCAACATCGAATACACATTACAATCAAACAAACGAATACACATAAAAATACACGATTCCTTCAATTTAATGAAACCCAACCATTACCACCTCCGATTTCTATCAATTTTCCAACAAAATGTAAACAAAACAACATACTTATGTGATTTGGTTTAAAATGATGTTGTGTTCACCACTTAAGTCTTGTGAAAATCTGTTCTGGAGTCAACAACCGACTACTCGTAGGTTTTTGAGCAAGAACCGACTTTCTAAATGTCGTTTCTCACAATGCACCTACGGGAAGTCGGTTTTTGGTTTCAGAACTTATTTTCATAAGATCAGTTTTACTTGGGACACAGGTAGAGCGGCGGACCTACATACAACCAATGGGAGCAACTGCACCCCCCCCCTAATCCGAAAAAATATACTAATATATGTAATATATATGTTGTTTGCTCCTCCCACCTCCTTAATTTATGTATTTGCCTCTTTTAATATTTAATTGCCCCATTTACGCGAAATCATGTGTCCGACAATGGATAGAGTGACGCACGAGTAAAATTGATATGATGCAGGAATAGAAGAATTGTGGTGCAAATAATAGTCCATGTACTTTACGGAAACAATGGGAAATTCCTAACATTTTTTGCCGGGCGAAAAATGTACCAAACAGGTTTATAACGTAACAAATAACCAACGAGGTGCTTCAAAATAAATACACATGACAATCGATCTATGCAAAGATGCGAATTCCATAATATGTTATGTATATGCAACAAAATATCATTGATTCTTCTCATTTTATATAAGAGTAATAATACGGGCACAACCACTCACCCATAACGAGGGACACAATTGTGATGTACACTATTAATTATGTTAGATTTACATCTTATCAGTTTAGACACATTATTATAACCGGTGCAGATTACCGATCTGCCACTCGTTATGACTCAACTGTTGTGCTCGTATCATTTCTCTTTATATAATGCATGACCAAGTTCACACACACTTTCATCATAACTGCCATGCCGGTGACAATTATATTATAAAACCTAGTTTAAAAATATATGTATAATTTGATTTTTTTTTATTTTGTTTCGTAACAGAGTTCTTTCAAATTACCAATGGATATCGTACCACATTTTTCTTAATCCTACCATTAATTGATTGCCAACCAAATCATTCTTCATTAGTAACAATCATTGCATTTATTATAGCCAGCTACTACCTCCGTCTCAAAATATAAGCTAATTTAGGATTTTTCACACAGTTTAAGAAATTAGCTAAATGTCTTTAATTTATATATTGATAAAGTCTAGAATACCCTTTGACTGTTCCTTTAAAAAAAATATCATTTAACCGTTATGAATGCAAAAGTTGTGTTGTTGTGAAAAACGAGTAAATATATAATAAATTAAGGGTACAAGAAAGAAAAACGTAATAAATATTTCATTGGTATTTTAAACAGATTTATATAATGAGACAAAACCAAAAAGGTTAATGGAGTTACATTTTACATTTTGGGAGGAGGTAATAGTTTTTTTAGACGTTTATCATTAAACAAATTAAGATTCAATTCCTTTCGATAATGTTATGAAACATTTAAAACGACTTATATATAATTAATTTGAAACACATACCGAGGAATTTTTTTTTTTTGAGAAACCGAGGAATTATTATGTAGGGCGTTCAATGCTTTATGGAAACTTTTTATTAGAAAAAAAAGACAATTGGCTACAAGGACAAAAAAGAAATAGACTATAATAAGGAATTGGACACCAATAACTTTTTATTGGTTATAAAAACACCAAAATAATAAACGGACCAAAACACCCCTATTGAATTCGCGCATCTTTTCAGCAACAATCACACCCACGATACAAAACCTTCAATTTCTGACTTTCAAACCTGAGGAAACTGCAAAACTACAAGAAAACTGGTTTAAAGGGACAAACTTTAAAGGGACGACTTTGTCGTCCCTTTAAATATCTTTTTTGGGACGACAAAGTCGTCCCTTTAAATGAATTCAAACATAGTCAAAGTTTTGGGCGGTTTTTTCGGAGGGGAACTTTAAAGGGACGACAATGTCGTCCCAAAAAATAAAATATTAACCCCACCGTGCCAGCTTGGATTTCCACGTGGACAAAACTATTTAAAGGGACGCCAATACAATTTAAAGGGACGACAATGTCGTCCCATTAAACATTTTCGAAAAATAATATGTTATGTACAAGAAAAATTATAAAATTTTGATTTTTAGGGACGACAATTGTCGTCCCTTTAAAGGAAATTAATTTTTTTTAAATATACAACTTTGAGTTAATAAATAATATTCAGTTTATTATAAAATTCATGTTTAAAGGGACGACAATGTCGTCCCATTAAACATTTTTCAGAAAATAATATGTTATGTACAATAAATTATAAAATTTAGGTTTTTAGGGACGACAATTGTCGTCCCTTTAAAGGAAATTAAATTTTTTTTAATATAAAACTTTGAGTTAATAAATAATATTCAGTTTATTATAAAATTCTAATATACATATTCTAATAAACATTGCGTTAAAATATAAAATTCATTATTTTTTTCTAAAAATTCCTTTATCGAACGATAATAAAGGTGATTTTGATAATACTCTCTACTATAGATTGTCGGTTCGTTATCGAAGGATTTATTTGAATCTCGGGGTTCGTTAATAAGCGGCCGATCTCAATCCGGGATCCGACATCGTTATCGAGTGAATAAGTTAACGATCGTGGTTCGTTATCGAGCGATCGATTTGAATCCCGGGGTTCGTTATCGAGCGAATGAGTTAGATCGTTATCGATCATTGTGATAGTACTATCTACTATGTCTCGATGGATCGTTATCGAGCGAAAGAGTTAAGAGTCGGGGATAGTTATTAAGAGATCGATTTGAATCTCGGGGTCCGTTATCTAGCGAATGAGTTAGATCGTTATCGATCATTGTCTCGATGGATCGTTATCGAGCGAAGGAGTTAAGAGTCGGGGATCGTTATTAAGAGATCGATTTGAATCTCGGGGTTCGTTATCGAGCGAATGAGTTAGATCGTTATCGATCATTGTCTCGATCGATCATTATCGAGCGAAGGAGTTAAGAGTCGGGGATCGTTATTAAGAGATCGATTTGAATCTCGGGGTTCATTATCGAGCGAATGAGTTAACAGTCGTGGTTCGTTATCGAGCAATCGATTTGAATCTCAAGATTCGTTATCGAGCGAATGAGTTACATCGTTATCGATCATTGTGATAGTACTATCAACTATATATGTCTCGATGGATCGTTATCGAGCGAAGGAGTTAAGAGTCGGGGATCGTTATTAAGAGATCGATTTGAATCTCGGGGTTCGTTATCGAGCGAATGAGTTACATCGTTATCGATCATTGTCTCGATGGATTAATAACAACTCAATAATGAACCTCGGGTTTGAAATCTACTACTCAATAACGAACCTCAGGTTTGAAATCATTAACTAACTAACGAACCTTGGGTTTGAAATCATCAACCGACTAACTAGCGAACACCAAGTTTGAAATCATTACTCAATAATATACATTGGGCTTGAAATCATCAACCGACTAACTAAAGAACCTCAGGTTTGAAATCACTACTCAATAACAATCTCGGGTTTAAAATCTTGAAATAACTAACAAACCTCGGGTTTGAAATCATCAACCGAATAATTAACGAGCCCTGGGTGAAATCACTACTCAACAACGAATCTCGGATTTAAAATCTTGAAATAACTAACAACTTGGGCTTGAAATCATCAATCGACTAACTAAGGAACCCCGGGTTTGAAAATCACTACTCAATAACGAACCTCGGGTTTAAAATCTTGAAATAACTAACAAACCTCGGGTTTGAAATCATCAACCGAATAATTAACGAGCCCTGGGTGAAATCACTACTCAACAACGAATCTCAGATTTAATATCTTGAAATAACTAACAACTTGGGCTTGAAATCATCAATCGACTAACTAAGGAACCCCGGGTTTGAAAATCACTACTCAATAACGAACCTCGGGTTTAAAATCTTGAAAAAACTAACAAACCTCGGGTTTGAAATCATCAACCGAATAATTAACGAGCCCCGGGTTGAAATCACTACTCAATAATCTTTTTCTATTTTGTCACTAATTTGAAGCAATGATGTCGCGAATTAGTGATGAACCATTTTCGTCACAAATTTTCATCACAAATCCAGGAAATTTGTAGCAATATTGTCGAAAATATGTGACAATTTTGCGATGTGGACAGATATGTCGGTTAGTGTCAGATTAGCAACGAAGTCTTTTATGACCAAACAGTTTTGTCACAGAATTCCCACAAATTATGGCGCCTGAATTTGGCGCAAAGATTTGTGACAGAATAGTCACATACATTTTGCCACGTATATATTTTGTCACACTGTTGTCTCAATTTATTGCAAAAAAAGAATTATGCGGTTTGTCACTAATTCGTAGCAATATTGTCGAAAATATTTGACAATATTGTCATGTGGACAGATATGTCGGTTAGCGTCAGATTAGCAACGAAGACTTTTATGACCAAGCTTTGTCACAGAATTCTCACAAATTATGGCGCCTGAATTCGGCACAAAGATTTGTGACAAAATAGTAACATACATTTTGCCACGTACATATTTTGTCACAATGTTGTCTGAATTTATTGCAAAAAAAAGAATTATGCGGTTTGTAGCTAATTCGTAGCAATGTTGTCGAAAATTTGTGACGAGCATTTTTCGTCACAAAAAATCGTCACAAATCCGGGAAATTCTAGTAGTGATCGTTATCGAGTGAAGGAGTTAAGAGTCGGGGATCGTTATTAAGAGATCGAATTGAATCTCGGGGTTCGTTATCGAGCGAATGAGTTAGATCGTTATCGATCATTGTCTCGATCGATCGTTATCGAGCGAAGGAGTTAAGAGTCGGGGATCGTTATTAAGAGATCGATTTGAATCTCGGGGTTCGTTATCGAGCGAATGAGTTACATCATTATCGATCATTGTCTCGATGGATCGTTATCGAGTGAAGGAGTTAAGAGTCGGGGATCGTTATTAAGAGATCGAATTGAATCTCGGGGTTCGTTATCGAGCGAATGAGTTAGATCGTTATCGATCATTGTCTCGATCGATCGTTATCGAGCGAAGGAGTTAAGAGTCGGGGATCGTTATTAAGAGATCGATTTGAATCTTGGGGTTCATTATCGAACGAATGAGTTAAATCGTTATCGATCATTGTGATAGTACTATCTACTATGGCTCGATCGATCGTTATCGAGTGAATGAGTTAACAGTCGTGGTTCGATATCGAGCGATCAATTTGAATCTCAGGATTTGTTATCGAGCTAATGAGTTACATCGTTATCGATCATTGTGATAGTACTATCAACTATGTCTCGATGGATCGTTATCGAGCGAAGGAGTTAAGAGTCGGGGATCATTATTAAGAGATCGATTTGAATCTCGGGGTTCGTTATCGAGCGAATGAGTTAAATCGTTATCAATCATTGTGATAGTACTATCTACTATGGCTCGATCGATCGTTATCGAGCGAATGAGTTAACAGTCGTGGTTCGTTATCGAGCGATCGATTTGAATCTCGGGATTCGATATCGAGCGAATGAGTTAGATCGTTATCGATCATTGTGATAGTACTATCTACTATGGCTCGATCGATCGTTATCGAGCGAATAAGTTAACGATCGTGGTTCGTTATCGAGCGATCGATTTGAATCTCGGGATTCGATTTCGAGCGAATGAGTTAGATCGTTATCGATCATTGTGATAGTTCTATCTACTATGGCTCGATCGATCGTTATCGAGCGAAGGAGTTAAGAGTCGGGGATCGTTATCGAGCGATCAATTTGAATCTCAGGGTTCGTTATCGACCGAATGAGTTACATCGTTATCGATCATTGTGATAGTACTATCTACTATGGCTCGATCGATTGTTATCGAGCGAAGGAGTTAAGAGTCGGGGATCGTTATCGAGATATCGATTTGAATCTCGGGGTTCGTTATCGAGCGAATGAGTTAGATCGTTATCGATCATTGTGATAGTAGTATGTACTATGGCTCGATCGATAGTTATCGAGCGAAGGAGTTAATAGTCGGGGATCGTTATTAAGAGATCGATTTGAATCTCGGGGTTCGTTATCGAGCGAATGGGTTAGATCGTTATCGATTATTATGATAGTAATATCTACTATGTCTCGATGGATCGTTATCGAGCGAATGAGTTAAGAGTCGGGGATCGTTATGGAGAGATCGATTTAAATCTCGGGGTTCGTTATCGGGCGAATGAGTTACAACGTTATCGATCATTGTGATAGTACTATCTAGTATGTCTCGATGGATCGTTATCGAGCGAATGGGTTAGATCGTTATCGAAAAGGAGAGATCGATGGTTCGTTAGCAAACGATTGAGCTCAATCCCGAGATTTAATTTATAATATTGTTATATATAATGTTCAATTTATAAAAAAATTAAGAGTAATAATATTTCATAAATGACTAGATGATTTAATTTATACAATTTTATTTAAAGGGACGACAATTTCGTCCCTTTAAAACGAAAATATCAAATATCTGATAAAATTTGGGGGGAAAGGTTTAGCGCCAAAATTTTTTTGCTTTAAAGGGACGACATTGTCGTCCCTTTAAACACTATGTCGTCCCGAAAAAAAACTAATCTAATTAAATCGGTCATTCTTCTTCTCCTCCTCCATTACACATATTTGCAGCGCCATATTTGCTTAGCCATTAAAATCGGGCATTCTTCTACACCGCCCCTCCGCTCTCCACCTCCTCCGCCTCTCCTCTGCTCTCTTATACCTCCTCCTTCACCCTCTCCTCCGATTCCAAGCACTCCGCACCTCCTCCGATTTCAAACCCTCCGGCCACCACAACAACACAGCTCCGGCCATCACCCCCTCCCAACACTAAATAATTAGATTTTTTATTGTTTTATGGGTTCATTCAATGTTGGATGCTTTCTATTTTGTTGGATTTTGTGATTTTTGATTCTTGTTTATTTGATTGAAATGATGTTTTTTGTTGATTCAGAGTTTCCAGCTTTTGAATTCTGATAAGAATTCGAAATTTTTGCGGCGAAATGGACGGAATCTAGCTGAATATCGGCATGACATTGCTCATCAGGTTTGTTCTATTACACCCTTTTCATGTTTATATGCTCATCAAGCTACAGAACTTGTTAGATTTTGTACTGAACTTTGATTTTTATTTTTGGCTGCCTTAATGCCTAGATTTTGTTCTGCTGCCTTGTATCAGTTTAAGAATGATTAGTTGGTTTTGTGTATCAGAGGTTCAGTGTTTTTTTTTGGTAAATGAATCTTCATTTTCAGTCTGTTGTATTTCAATTTTCACATGCCAATTTTGCGATGTATTGTGGTATTCAAGCCCCTTCTGGTAATGAATTCAACACTATAAGTGTTACAAACCTAAAAGACGAAGAAAAACTATGTATAATGTGCCACTTAGAGTCTAAGTCCCGTCCGGATCTTTGCGGGGACTAAAAACAAGGTCGTTTTGGTCCATTACAAGTGACAACACCGTTCTGTGACCGCAAATGATATATGTCAGTGGGGTTGAAAAGGGAAAAGAAAGGGTGGAAGATGAGTTGTTGGAGTGAAAAAGCTCTCATCTTTGTAATCTTTGCCTTCAAAAAACTTGATGAAGATT
Organism: Gentiana straminea; assembly: GCA_036785695.1. Taxonomy (NCBI): domain Eukaryota; kingdom Viridiplantae; phylum Streptophyta; class Magnoliopsida; order Gentianales; family Gentianaceae; genus Gentiana; species Gentiana straminea. The sequence continues at coordinate 1,376,478 of JAVUPR010000345.1, read as the reverse complement.
AAAGTATTGTTGGAATTTGTTATATGAAATGTATGCATTGATTAACTTTGAGTTACATCACATGAACAAAAGGAATACGCAATCATATGGTTAGGTTAGGTTCAACTGAGATTTTCTTTAAGCATTGTAAGATTTAAACTTTGCATGATTTCACATTCATATACTCATTTGTTTTGTTTTTATTTTGATTTTGATCAACAATGATGATTGTGTTTGTTTTTGTCTGATTGAATTGCATTGTCAATTATAGTATCTAATTGCTAGAGATGTTCTTGAGCTGGGGTTGCCCTTCTGCAGATGATCAGAAATCATGCATAAACAAGTAATCTTTTGCCCCCTTAAGCTGTTTTTTATTTTTTTTATTTTTAACTTTGCACTAAATAAGGTTACTCTGTGATGTCAGTGGTCTGTAAGTGAATGGGGCTACTCGTACTCGACTCGTAAAAGAATTTGACCTGATTTGGTATAATTTGACCTCGCAGGAACTACCTAAAAATCTCTTCCCTTCACAGGAGGGGCTCATTTCATTATGAATGGTTGAGTTTTTTTTAAACATTACAGTGTTGGATTTGTTTATTTTCTTAAGGTTGTGTATGATAAAGTTACGGATAGGAGTCGTGGCTTTGCATTAGCAACAATGGGCAGAGTGAAAGAAGCCGAAGAGGATGCTAAGCTGGTAAAACCACAACCAAATGTCATAACTGAGTGTAACAGAGTACATTTTACAGCTTCAAATCAACTTTCACGAATCAGGTGATCGATTATTTAATCTCAAATTTGAAATTGGGCTTAAGTATGTGTTTTTTTTTGTCGTTGTTGTTGATTAGGTAATGGAGAAGATGAAATTAGAAAATGAATTGATGGTGAATGGAGAAGTTGATTCTGTTTTGCAGTCTATTCAAATTTCCAGGCGGTAGGAGGTAACTTCTTCTTCAATCAATTTCATATTATCTTTCAATTGCAAGGTGATTGAAAGTTTGTCCAAAATGTGTGTATTAATTAATATACTTTGGTCCTATTTTCTTTTGTTTTTTCTTACATTGTCAAGTCTCGGGAACCTATGAGAGGTCATCAATACATATTGCGGGCATGTTTTATGTTCATTTATCTTCTCGCTTATCCATCGGTAGGAAAATATATTTTTACATAGATACATCATCGAAGCCTTTATTTTTCGGGATAATCGGGGAAAGGAAGTCTTGAAGATGGGGGCTGTATACTTCCCTATTAAAAGACGGGGAAATGTGCCTTCGAGTGTGTGTACTTATTACCCAACCACTTTTATACGTAAGACCCAACCGTTAAATGTATACAAAAAAGACCATTGTATTTGATTTCTTGCGATACATATAATGTTTAATGTATTGTGATGGTTGCATATAAGATTTACCTCCGCTTATTTTTCTTCACTAAAACTTGGTGAGGAGGTTTCTTTTGCGGCATGAGGCGAGTCATTTCCTACTTGGATACTTGCTTGCGGTATTACCAAAAAGATACAAGATACCAACCATGGAAGATCTCTTAGCGTACAACTTTGCTTTGGAGGCAAAATCGAATTTCTTACCTTTGAGTTTCTAAGTCAAGTAATACTGTAATACACATACTTTTCACTTTCTCTCGCATCCCCCCCACCCACCCACCACACACACACACAGAGATGCACACTTTTGATATCGTGTTCTGTAACATAGTGGCAAGTAAATCATTTTCTTCATATGCATTTCAATATCTTGAATCAAGTTTTAACTGTGATAGATACTCATGTAACCATTCAGTCTGATACATTATTATTTCAGGTTTATACTTCAAGACCATCAATTTTTATTTTTTTTGTTTTGAATCCCCTACATTTATGTTTTTGTGAGCTTTAAATGCTTTCCTATTTTAAAATATATATTTTTTGGTTTTTAAATGAATTTCTGGAATTTTTATAAAATTATTAAATGAATTTCTGGAATTTTTATAAATTTTTTTTCCAAATATATTTTAAGGGACGACATATGTCGTCCCTTTAAATGGTTTTTATAAAAAAAATTATTTTTTTTCGTATTAAATTTTATTATAAAAATTAAATGCATAATCTTTTAAGGGACGACATTGTCGTCCCTTTAAATTTTTTTAATAAATAAATTAAAATTTTTCCTCATAGTTTTTTTTTAATAAAATAAAATGAATTATGTTTAAAGGGACGACATTGTCGTCCCTTAAAAGAATGTCGTATCGGCAAGACGTTGAAATTTCTTAGAAAAGTCCGTGCCACGTCGCATACCTTTAAAGGGACGACTTTGTCGTCCCTTCAAAGAGTTCGTTGTTTAAAGGGACAAAGCAGAAGGGACGTCTTTATAGGGACGACTTGTCGTCCCTTTAAACAGTTGATGGGACGACAAAGGCTTTAAAGGGACGACAAAATGTCGTCCCTTTAAACAAGTTTTCTTGTAGTTATCCGACCTTGAGAACTGCGAGAAGAACTGATTTACATTCGAAGGAGCAAAATCGGAGAGAAGTTGCTAGAGATCGGTTGGAAACTCAGTCAGTGAAATGGTACAAGTAAGTATACATTATTTAGCTTGATCTTATGAAATATTGGGTACATAGGTAGTCTCGATCAAATGACGCAACAATAATCATCACAACCACCATGACCTTGCTAGTTGATTTTCTTACAAAAAGATTCAATTACTCGATTATATTACCCAGGTTATTTTCCAGCATCGTCGGAATGGTTATACAATAGCCTAAAATGCATTTTCTTACGTTAAAGTTGCCATGCAGATTTGAGAAAATTAATTATAGTTGTGATCAAGTATATTTTTGATGCAGTATTCAAAGATATACTAAATTAAGTTGACGGAAAAAACAAAATCAAAATAAACACAATCGGCCACTGAGGCATTCATACATTGATGAAAATACAAATTAAAGATGTGGAAATGAAGTTTCAGATTCCAGGTTCATTTCCCGGCTTCTGCTATGTGAGATTAATTATTCAGTGGAAAAAAAAAAAAAAAAAAAAAAAAAAAAAAAAAAAAAAAAAACCCTCCATAAAATTTTAGGGAAACAGTTTTTTTTTTCCTTCAAATTTAAACTTGTTGGTTGGAGATGTCCAAAAAACTTGGTGGTTGACATAGTCTCAAGTTGCAATATGGTTCAAATGACAAGCCTGTCCCTTGCAGTTTTTCCTGCATCACCTTTTCAAATCTCTCAGCCATAGAAGGATTCAAATAATTAACCCAATCTCCAATTTCACCCTTTCGGAAGAAAGAATTGTTTTTTATTTTGTAAACCGTACCAATTTCCCCAGTTTTGTTAACTTCCATATTGCTAAGACTTTGAATGCTACATAAATGTATTATATCTTCAATCAACCCTTTGTTTTCTTCGTCATCATCGAAAGCACACCCCAAAAACTCCCCCAATTTCTTCACACAAGGAACTGTTTTCTCCATTAGATCTTCATATTTCATAAACAAGATTTTCTCAGGATTTTTTATACTTGCATTCCAGTATCCAAGCATGTGATCCCATATCGGTCCGTAAGCCTCTTTCCCTTCAATAAAACATTCAAAAACTTCCTCTATTGGAAGTGGTTGAACCCCTGACAATTCGTTTTGACTAACGAAATTCCAGAAGGAGACTAATCTATCCAAAGGGTTCTATGAGATATAAACGATTTTGGATTTCGAAGAACTTGTAACCGAAACCGGAAGAACCTCGTAATGCATGTGTGTTGCAAACAGTCTAGGACTTGGAATGCTATCCAGATCTTCTGCATTTTGGCTATTCACATAAAGATCAAATTCCAAGAACGGCACGAGTGAGTGAGTGTAATATTCCGATTTTCGGGAAAGGGCAGACGTGTCTTTTTGCTAAAACGAAATATTGGGTTCGGTTCCTTTTATTTGGAGTTTAAATAATTGGATATTTATATATATAATTTCTAAGATAATTATGTATATAATAAAAGAGATTTTCTGATTTTATAATAGAAAAGGGATTTTATTGGGATTAACTATATAAGGGATCTATTATACACATTAGTCTCATAACCTAGATCTTTATTCACAAAAGAAAAAAAAGAGAGCAGCCGCATGCTCTTCTTCTCTGCGTTTGCAAGCAAATTTTGGGCTGAAGGATTTTCATCGGTTCTAAGTCGATTCTCAATCGTTTTCAGATCAGAGTGGTGTGCCGGAATCGTCGTGAGGAGAGCGTTGATTCAACACCAAAAGTTGAATTTTTTGTAAGAAAGGAGACTGTTTTGCTGCTGTTTTGTTGAGCTTTTGCTGTTGGTTTTGCTGTTAAACAAGTAATAAGCTCTTCCTACAATCTAATTATGGTAGAGAGTAGTTAGATCAAGATTTAAGATGTCTTGGTGTAAGAAAGATGTATATTTTGATTGGTTAACGATCCCAGATGCTATGATATGCTTAGATATGCGTTTAGGCGTTTTTCGGTGTTATAGTTGCTGCTGTTTGTGTTAGAAACGGATTAGAAATCGAGTTTGAAGATTTTAGGGTTTTGGGAGAAACGTAGGTGGACGGGCGTCTGCATAAGCGGACGGGCGTCTGAAAGCTTAGAAACTCAAACGGGCGTTTGCCTTAGGCAGACGGGCGTTTGAGGAGTGATTTTACATACAGGTTGTAGCGTTTCTAGGTGGACGGGCGTCCATTTATAGTGGACGGACGTCCAGTCCCAGACGGACGTCCATAGGGTTGGACGGGCGTCCAGTAGGGTTTAAACGAGCGTTTATGGTTCTAGACGGGCGTTTGATCAGTTTACTTTGTTTTGTTGATTTTAATCGATTCATTTTAGTTCAGGCCTCAATGTTATGTTATTTAATGGATTGAGCTTTTAAACATGATGTATTAAGATTAATTAAAAAAGGAAACAAGCTTCGATTGAACTTCCGATTCGTTCAGTTAAAACACCGAATGTACTCTTAAAGGGAGTTGAAGTTCGGATCCGTCGGAAGGGCATGAAAGGGCTTGTGCTTTGGTGAACTAGAGTTCATCAATGTCTGTGTATTTGCTAGGACTTGTCAGTGTCTAGCGGTCTAAGTACGAGAGTAGGAGATGTGAGGGAGCCTACTTGAAAACACTAGGAATGGCTAGTTAATTCACATCAATACCTACATATGTGTAGTAAAAGATAAAGCATCATCTATTCTCGGTTAGATACTATTCCATATCGGCGATGTGATACGTTCATAAAAGGTGGACAACACTGCTGGCCTTAAACGGCTGAAGGGTAGTGGAGGAAATCCATCGGACGTATACGCATACCGGGGAGACCCCGGAGCTAATCGGTGCTAATCACCGTTAGTTAGCAAGTATATCTTCAGGCTGATGCGCAGTGTCCTTGAGTAATGACGCAACAAAGATAAGCTAAGTAGAAACGTATAGTCATGACATGTTGATGGACATGAAGTGAACCATAAATTGAGTCGGTCTCACTAAGATGATTAATTAATAACAAACCTTAATTAAATTGTAGCTTCTACTTCTTACTATGTACATTGTACTTACCTCAAATGCATGTTTATTTATGTGTTTGGGGGAGAGAAGACGAACAGGTTGTTGACGGTTTAGAGGAGGACTTCGATGATGACGTTTGAGGACGCCAGAGTTGAAGACATTGTTTACTATTTATCATTTATTTCATTTAAGCCTTAGACTTGGAATTTTATTGGATTCTGTAGTTTACTTCTAGTACTTTTGGATTCGTTGGTTTCTTCTGAATGTAATAAGCATTACATTTTCTTTCTACCTTTAGTGAATCTTATTCTTTGTTGTTTGGGAAAAAAATTACCCGAGTCTTTTGCTTCCGTTTGCTTTTATTTGATACGACGTAGTAGAGGCTTACGTGTAATGTTATTTATTTAATGTTATGCGTGCCGAACGTTTCGATTTCCGGATAAGGACTCGGTGTCCGGGAACGGGGCGTTACAGTGAGGGTTCGTGTGGCGCAACGGGTTCGTTTGTAGTGAATACTCATGGCGATTGATGATTGTGTACACCAGAGCTTTCATCCAGGTGGTGCCGGATTTCGGAGCAGAGGCTAAGATGATATCAGAATCTCTAGCTTCAAAGTTTCTTTGAAATGTGATCATAAATTTTAACAGCCCTGTTGGATACCATATGCCCTCATATTTACTTATCTGATGAGATTCGACCAATTTCTTCCTTCTGGAAGACTTTGAATCAACTGTTGAATTTCATCAAGATTGTTTCCAACAATTTCAGATTTTGATGGTGCCATGATAGACTGGAGAAAACAAGGGAAATCTTGGAACAATTAAAGATGTAATAGTTGTAAAGAAGGAGGTGTGTGCATGGGCATACTATCCTGGGCTGCTATATATTACATAATTGCCGGCGTTTGATGTTGGAATTGTCATAAAAATAAAAATAAAAATAGCACAGTGACATTTACTAGTATTAGTTTGGTACATAAATCAAAAACAAAACAAATCAAAATTGACTATATGCTTCGAATGTAATAACGATATAACGACTGTGAAAATATTTGTGTGTGTGTATATATATATATATATTGTTATAACATTGTGAATCTATTATGCGGAAATAGATGACAAGCAAGATAAAAACAAATGCAATTCAAACGTAAAACATGGCGGAATTGACAAAACACAGAAACAAGAACACATTGATTTAACGTGGTTACCGACGTTGTGCCGACTACTCCACCGACAGAAACGGAGATATTTTGTTATGCACAAAAAGTTATGAAGATATCACGCACTACGTAAATTAAAATCATTGGGTATTTATAGCCTTGAAATCCTAACCCTAACCACCGCCTTACACTTGTCGGAATTCACATAAATGCAAGACGTGGGCCGGCGGATGCGACTCACTTAGCTCGTAACCAAGCAAGCTCGGACGTAGAACTAAGCAGTATTCCATAGACTCACCAGACTCTACTGACAGATGAACCTCATCTGCACTTCACTCAGGTGACTTCAAGGACTTGAATACTCTCGATCAGCAGACCATCATTCTCATATGACCCAAGATTTAGTTCCACCAGATGTGGAGATCAAGTCACACTTTGACAACAAATATCCACGTTGACTTGAACTATTGTCTAACTCAAAAACGGATTGCATAAACATACGTATTGTACGAGATGCATTCGTAAATGGTAGATGTACTGTTTCAGACTTCTTCACATAATTCATTCATCTGATCTACCCTCATCTGAGTATCTATATTTATAAGCTTCTGATGTTCAGCAAATCCAGACACAACTGAAACTTGATCTGCTGAATGACGATGCTGGATTTTGTCATGTATAATTTCGGGTCAATTTAATCTAGGGATGATTGAATCAAGGATGATTTTGGGGGTGATTTTAGGCCGAGCATGAGAGTCTCTCTCGGGTTGCCTACGTATCCCGTAATTGTCCAGGGAATCAAGTCACACTTAGTTCCTGGAAGTGTATATTTATAGGGAGTTCACTACCCTAACCCTAAACCATGTCGGTTTGGGTAAAATACAGTATTAGCCATTTGGGCTTTTACTAGCTTATATGGGCTTTACCCACTTATGCAAGTAACCACATGGATAATGGGCCTCGCGTGTTTAGAGTGGACTTTGTCCGCACCCCGAGCTTTCCGACTTGCGGTATCGAGATGGGCCCATCGTCTCGGTTCTCTGATCATGTCGGTTGTCGATATCTCAACCCGTAATTTGACCTTTGGGCTATCACTTATTCTTGTTCAGGAGGACCATCTCGTGACGCCACGTGGAGGTGCGATATTCGGTATCGTCACTGAACTTATTTAGTAAGCATGTCAACAAGATTCTCCTTGGTGCTGATCTTTCTTACTTAAATCCTCTTCTCATCTCTCAGGAAATAATACCTCACATCTATATGGTTGGTTCTCTCATTATGAACATGTTCCTTAGCCAAATATATTGCACTCAGACTGTCACAATATATCTCTTCTTGATCTTGATGTAGCCCTAAATCAATAACTAGTCCTTTCATCCAAAGACCGCCTAGGCTGCTTTAGTACGAGCCATGTATTGTGCCCAGTAGCTGATAAAGCCACTATTGCCTAAAGAGTTGCTTTCCGCTGACCACTGAATTCCCCAATGTGAAAACATAACCATTCATTGACTTCATAATGTTCACATCACCTGCATAATCAGCATCACAGTACATATGACAAAACCCATAGTATCACCTCCATAAACGAGGCCAACATCACATGTACCTCTCAGGTACCTGAACATCCTTTTCACAGCTTTCGAGTGTTCATTTCCAGGTTGATCCATAAACCTACTGACAACGCTGTCTATCTGAGCCAAATCAGGCCTAGTGCAGACCATGGCATACACCAGACTGCCCATTGCAATAGCATAGGGAACTTTTGACAAGACTAGTCCCCCTCCTCTGCCGACCGTGAAGCATAAACAAATAAATGATCATTGGATGCCATAGGAGTATCTATTGGTTTCGCAGCATACATGCCAAACTTGGCCAAAATCTTCTGTATATAACCAAGTTGAGATAAGAATGGCTTTTTCGATTCCCGTCTCTAAAGATATTCACCCCAAAATCTTCTTGGCTACACCTAAATCTTTCATTTCAAACTCAGTCCTGAGAAGATCCTTCAAACTCTGAATATCAGACATCTCTTTAGTAGCTATCAACATGTCTTCCATATACAAGATAAGATAGATGTATGATCCATCTCTCGGCTAAAATGTTGATAAACACAAGGCGAGTCATATGCACTTCTGTTATAACCCGGCTAGATCATGTAGCTATCAAACCATTTATACCACTGCCCCTGGAGCTTGATTTAGTCCATACAAGGACTTCTTCAACTTACGAACAAAACCTTCCTTTCCAGGAAATTGGAACCCCTCTGGCTGAGTCATGTATATCTTCTAATCTACTTCACCATGTAAAAAATGTTCTCTTCATATCTAACTACTCAAGTTCAAGGTCCTGGTGTGCCACCGTTGCAAGTAACACCCTGATTGTTTTGTGTTTGACCACTGGTAAGAATATCTCATCAAAGGCCACCCTTTATTTCTGACTGAACCCTCCTGCAACCAAACGTGCCTTATACTTGACCCGTTCTGTAGATGTCATTCCTTTTTTTTTTCTTAAAGACCCATTTGCAAGTAAAAACCCTTCTAACTTGTGGTTGTCTAACCAGAACCCAAGTCTGATTCTTCAGTAATGACTCCATTTCATCTCCTATGGAACCAAGCCATGGAGATGCCTTAGAACATATCACATCTTCCCTATACGTAAATGGTTTAGATCCATAAACCTCTTATACAACTTGAAGTGCATATCAAACCATTTAATCAAATTCATACCTCATGGGAGGTATCCGAACATTAGTCCTTCTATCTCTGTTGACATCTATACTCTGTTGACCAATAGCTGACCATTGTTCAGCGGACTAGCTTGGACCAAACTCTGGTAGATGCCTTACCAGATCAAATGAGTGTTGACTATTGTCAGCTAAGTGTTGCGTCTCAGCTGACTCGACCTGAAGCACCACCTCTTTGTCATCTCTCTCGGATTAAGCACTAGTTTCATATTTAGCAAACCCCCCACTGATAAGCTGAGCATAGAATTTTCATAAAAAACGACATCTCTGCTGAGAATGACTCTACTCTCTACCGATTACCGAATTCTATAACCCTTAACCCCGTCTCCATACCTTACAAAACTCCCTTCTTGGCTCTTGGTCCAGCTTACCCTTACTTACATGATAGTGCACTGTGTTTCCAAAGCTCTTAGAACTGAGTAGTCAACAGGCTTACCTGACCACATCTCAATTGGTTTCTTGAGATTGATCCATGTGTGAGGTCCTCTGTTGATTAAGTTGTAAGCTCTGCTGACAGCTTCTACCCAAAATCTCCTTGATAAGCCAGCATTAAAAAGCATGCATCTTTCTTTTTCCCGAAGTGTTTGATTTAGCCTCTCAGCTAATTAACCCATTCTGTTGAGGAGTATTCTTGACATTGCAAAGACGGTCCACACGGAAAGGGTCCACAACCAAGGTTGTCATTAAAGCTATTCCCCCACCATTGATTATTCTAAAAACTGGAGTTTCCACGTCCAAGGTTGTTGTCAACTATTTTAGGGTATGTCGCGATGTTAACAATCGGTGAAGGTGGCGAAGCAATGGGCAGTGACGAGTTGAAAATCGTCACCTTCTAATTAATTTAGGGTTCTACGATAGTTATCTAGTTACTACACACGTGATAAATGAGGTTAGGGGTGAGCAGTGCTCGAGATAAGACAAGGTAGAAACCCAGGGATCGGGGACGAAGGCCGAACCCTGGCCTCTACGGAACTAGGCAGGTCTAGATTTGACCCGATCTATGAGGTCGACGAAGATCCTAGCCGGGCGCCCAAAATCCGTCGCCTGAGTCCTTCCCGACCCGCCAGGGGTCGAGATGGCCCGACCCCGCTGCGGTCGGATTAACGATGATAGATCGAGCGGACGATCTTCCTGGGATCGTTCACAGGGAGCTGGGAGCTGCTTGCTTTCCTTGTCCAAGTGCCGAGTCACCAAAAAGGTGCCACGTGGACGAGTCCATTTTCTGGCAGCATCATAAGCCCCCAAGATCCAGCCGACCTCTTGGTGGTCGGCTCGGATCTATCCAGATGGTGGATCGGCACGGGAGTTCTACCTATGGACTTCGAAGCTAACTTAGGGGCGGCCAGGTGGCAAAGCTAGTTATGGCGCAGTTATAGCTGTTCCGGGAAACGAGGCGTCACTGCCTACTTAGACCGTTTTTCGAGGTTAGTGGGGAGTTACGTTACTCCCCTATTAAACGTTGTCTCATTCATGATTGCATTTCTTTGATTCATCAATCATTAACACTGCGCTCATTTGTCTCCTTTCTCGTTGCGTCTATTTCCTCATGTCTGGTTCACCTGGAGAGGAGCCACTTAGTCCTAGATCGGAGGCAATAATCAGAGAATCCTGGACTAGGTCTGTGGTTGTTGAGGAAATTCCTTGGATCCCTCCTCAGCCATTGCTCGTTACCTCGTTAGCGCCATCGTCAAACACCTTCGACTCTTCTTTCAGACAAAAAATTCAGAAGGCTACCCACGATATCATGGGGGGTCACGGGGTATCCACGGTCTTGGCCCAAAGCAGCGTGGAGTGTATATGTAGAGAGTACAGTATAAGCCATGAGGAGTTTGCTCCCTTGCTCCCGTTGGAGCCCCGTCCCTTTGCTTCAAATCCTCCAAGAGGTTATTTTGCGGTCTACAAGGCTCAACTGAAGGCGGGGCTGAGGTTGCCGTTGTGCCCTGCGTTGGTGGCGGTGCTGAGGCACTATGGACTGGGGGTGGCTCAGCTGGCTCCTTCGGGAGTACGGGCAGTGGTTGGGTTTGTTGTGCTTTGTAGGGTGGCCGAGGTGCAATTTTCCATAGGCCTGTTCCGATCCTTCTATCGCTTGTCCCAGAGTCCGGGGCCGAGGGGATGGTATCATTTTTCACGCCGATTGGGGGTTCCGGAAATGATGCCTGAAGGCCCCAAGTATGGTACGTGGCGAGGGCGCTTCTTCTTCATCCGAGATCGGGGAGACTCCAGGCTGGGACGCTGGAACACCAGTACCTTGCAAAGGGACGAGTGTCCACAGCTTCCTAACTCTTCTAACGTGGATGCTATTCGGAACGCAGGGGTCGTTCTAAGGCTGCGGGAGTTGACGTCCGAACTGATAACCGCGGCACGGCTGGATGATGCTGGACCTGATCCTTATCATCCTCTGGATGACGTCTGCCGGGAGCTAGGTAAAATCTGCTTTTATTTGGTATCTTATCGGACGACAATGTCTAACTATTCTTTCTCGTGCAGTGTGGACACTGGCTGGTCTCCTAGCCCCCGATCCGGGAGCAGGGATAGGGCCATCTTCCTCTAGGGCTGCTGAGTCCGTTTCTCCTGGGGGCCATCGCTCACCTGTAAGGGTAGTCGGGTCGCCCATTGGATCCCACACAGCTCAGCAATTAGCCGAACTGGTGGTTGTCGTTCCGGGAGATCTTCCTCGCTCCCCGAGGAACGTGGTCATCCCGTCTGGATGGGACGAAGATGAAGATGAGGAGCCGGAGACTCCTCTGATCCGTCGATCCTCCCACTCTAGGTCGGAGGATCTGTGTTCGGAAGAGAGGAGAGGGAAAAGGCGCCGAACCGTCACGGAAGCTGGTTTGGAAGATTACGGGGCCGAAGAGATAAGTGCCGATCCCCCGGCTTCGCACCCTGCACAGGATTTCTCTCAGATGTCGCTTATGGAGCTGACCGAAGCCGGATACGCGGCCATGAAACAGGTAACTATATCTTGCCGTAAGATTGTTATCTACTATCCCTTGTCTGTAACACCTTAGCCATGCTTTGCTTTCTCAGGGCACGGTCATAGGGGAAGAGATCTTCTACTGCCTGGTGCGCTCGGCAGCCGACCAGAAAAAGAGGACTTTGGACCTGAAATTAAAAGATGATCGTATAAAGGAACTTGAAGATCGCTTGAGAATACAAGCAGAAGAGGCCAAAGGGTTAAGGTCGGAATATGAAGCTCGCCTTCAAGAGTTCATGTCCGAACACTTAGAGAGGGAAGCCGAACCGGGAGCACATAACAAGGCTTCGGGGAGAACTTTCAACGGCCGAGGCCGCCGTTCGAGATGTCCCCGTCCGACTTCAAGAAGCTTCCGATCGGGCTGTGGGTACTTACAGATCTTCTCCTCACTTGGTCGAGTCTCTGAAGCGGCTGCTGAGCCTTGTAGTAAGGGCCAGTTATACGCAAGGGGTAGACGATTGTCGGGTCCATCACCCCGACCTTGCAATTGACCGTCTAGCCCACCCTTCCTTGTACACTCCTGATGCCGAATCGGACTACTCTATTCGGGTAAAGGAGTTTCAAGCAGGGGTGGACCTTGTAACAAAATACCCTCTATGAGGATAGACCCTAACTGTTAAATTGTAGATTTTAATGGAAATTTTGGCTTTTCAGCTGTTGCGTTTGTTGTGTTGTTGTTTTTTTTTTGTTTTTTTTGTTTTTTTTGTTTTTTTTATTTTAAAGGGGGATTTGGTATTTTTGGTTATCTTGGTTTAGTAGTATGGTAGCCCCGTAGTACGGCATGCCTATGATTATTCAGGGATGGCGTACTAGCGTGCTCTCAAGTTTGATTGCACAATCAAGTTGTTTTGAAATAGCGCGAGCAAGATCGTTCGGACTGATGACTCGCCTAGAAGGTGGATGAGCAGGGCCAGGCTTGTGCTGACTTCTCACCGAGCAAGGCCGGAGTCGGACGACGACTTGCATGCTGAATGTTTTGTTGGGCCGATGCAGGCCTTTTAACGGGCAAGGCCAAATCAGACTGACGGCTTGCCTAAGCGAAAATCACAAAATTGAACAAAACAATTTGACAATGATAATAACAACAATTTTATTGAAAAGTAATAGAATATAAACCACACTTGAGTAAAATCCGACCATAAAACACCTGCTAGGGATAGAACCTTCGCAGGTTGTTGGCGTGCCAACTCCTGGGGATGGTTTTCCCCTGGGAGTCGGCCAACTGATAAGCTCCCTTTCCGTGTACCTTGACCACTTTGTAGGTCCTTCCCAGTTTGGATCTAACTTGCCTTCAGGACCTTGTTTGCTCACTGCGTTCTTACGGAGGACTAGATCTCCTTCCTTGAAGTAAGAGTATCTGACTTTGCTGTCGTAATGTTGAGAGATTCTCTGTTTATATTTTGCCATTCGAATGAATGCTATCTCCTTATTTTCTTCCAGGTCGTCCTTTGCATGTTTGATTTCAGTTTCCATATCCGTTCTGTTATGAAGCTCGAGCCGAGGCGACGGTAGTCCGATCTCGGCGGGAATTACAGATTCGCTTCCATACGTTAAAGAGAAGGGCGTTTCTCCTGTTGCGGAGTTCGGGGTCATTCGGTAGGCCCACAGTATGTTCGGAAGATGCTCGACCCAACTCTCTCCTTCTTCTTCAAGCCTTTTCTTCAGACCGAATTTGATCTGCCTGTTTGTCTGTTCGACTTGCCCGTTGGCCTGCGGATAGCCTACTGAGGTAAAATGCTGGGAAATTCCTAACTCTGCGCCCCAGGATCGGACACCCTTATCGTCGAACTGTGTTCCATTATCTGATATTAGTGCCTTTGGGATCCCATACCTGCATACTATATTCTTCCAAATGAACTTTTGAATAACTTTCGCAGTAATTGTTGTGAGAGGCTCTGCTTCCACCCATTTAGTGAAGTAATCCACAGCTACTATGAGAAACTTAAAATGGCCCGGCGCTCGGGGCAAAGGTCCGACCAGATCGACTCCCCATTGGTCGAACGGCCAGGCCGCGACTAGAGGTGTCATTTGCAGTGAGGCTAGATGTGGTATGTTGCTATGCACTTGACATGATTTGCATTCGCGGACGAGGTTTTCGGTGTCTTGTTGCATGGTCGGCCAATAGTAACCGAACAACCTGCACTTTCGTGCTAATGTCCGAGCCCCCGGATGGTTCCCACAGATTCCCAAGTGAATCTCGCGGAGCAAGTAGTTCCCTTCATCTTCTGTTACACATCTGAGCCATGGGGCAACGAAGGATTTTCTATACAGTACGTTGTCGAAAAGCGCGTATCTTGCCGCTCGGAACTTCATTTTTCTTGCTAACACTCTGTCATTCGGCAATACGGCATCTCGTAGATAGGACACTATAGGGTCCATCCAGGTATCTTTTTGAATGATGGGTTGGACTTCCTGGGCATCATAGCTCCTTTTATGCAGTAGTTCTACCAGTACTTTCTTGCTGGGCGTGAAGTTAGAGGCTATCTTGGACAGGGCATCGGCTCGCCGATTTTGAGATCGAGGTACTTGCTCGATAGAGACACTGTTGAATGTTTTAAGCCGATCGTTGGCTATGGCCAGATACTTTTTCATGGGTTCTTCCTTTGCCTCGTATTCACCTTTCACATGATTAACTATTAACTGGGAGTCGCTATATACACGCAGCTTCTTTGCCCCCAACTTGGCCGCCAGGTTGAGTCCAGTGATCAACGCTTCATATTCGGCTTCATTGTTCGTGGCCGAGAATCCGAACCGTAGCGCGTAAGGGAATTCCTCACCCTTTGGGCTAATGAGCAGAAGGCCCGCACCTGCTCCTTCTTTGTTAGAGGCCCCATCGACGTATAGTGTCCAAGATTCATCCTCAAATCTCGGCTGGCTTTGCTCAAGGACGATGGCAGTTTCTTCAGCAAGAAAATCTACTAAAGCCTGTGCTTTGACGGCTGTTCGGGGATGAAAGTCGAGGTCATATTCGGCCAATTCCACCACCCATTTTGCTAAGCGTCCGGACGTCTCTGGTCGGGACAAAATCTGTCGAAGCGGCTGGTCGGTGATCACAACAATTGGGTGTGCTTGAAAGTAAGGCCTCAGCTTTCTGGAGGTGTGGACTAAGCTAGCGCTAGTTTCTCGGCGTCGGAATACCTGACCTCTGGGCCACGAAGTGCCTTGCTAACGTAGAAGATCGGCTTTTGGGTATTATCTTGTTCCTTAACGAGGACTGCACTAATAGCTTCCCCGCATGCAGCGAGATATATAGAGAGGGTGTCCCCTGGTTGCGGTGACGTTAATGTGGGCAGTTCAGCCAAATATGCTTTTAGATCTTCAAAGGCTTGCTGGCAATTCTCATCCCACTTGAACGGGTTAACTTGTTTTAAAATCTTGAAAAAGGGCAGAGCTCGCTGTGCCGACTTTGACAGGAAGCGCCCGAGTGCGGCCATCCTTCCTGTTAATCTTTGCACTTCTTTGAGACTCCTTGGCGTCGGCATAGTCCTCAATGCGTCTACTTTGTCTGGGTTAGCCCTGATACCTTCTTGTGATATCATGTATCCCAAAAATTTTCCGGTCCGAACTCCAAAGGTGCACTTCTTGGGGTTGAGCTTCATCTGTGAGGCTTGGAGCACCTCAAAAACCTCTCTCACATCTCCTAGATATTGTTCCAGGGACCTGCTTTTGATCAGCAGGTCGTCCACGTATACCTCTATACACTTTCCGATCTGATCTTTAAATATCTTGTTAACAGCTCTTTGGTAGGTCGCTCCAGCGTTTTTGAGGCCGAATGGCATAGTTCGGTAGCAGTACGTGCCGAACTCCGTGATGAACGAGGTTTTTTCAGCGTCGCGGGGATCCATAACAATCTGATGATACCCTCTGTAGGCATCCATAAAGCCGAATACTCCAAAACCTATGGTCGAATCCACCATCCGATCTATGCGGGGCAGGGGATAGCAATCCTTTGGACAAGCTTGATTGAGATCGGTGAAATCCACACACATCCTTCAGCTACCGTCCGGCTTCCTTACTAGAACAGGGTTCGCTAACCACTCCGGGTAGTTCACTTCTCGAATGATGTTGGCCTGAAGTAGCTTACTTACCTCTTTCCGCACGGCGTCTACCCGTTCTTGAGCGAAATGTCTCTTTTTCTGTCGGACTGGCTTCCGGGAGGGGTCCGTGTTTAGCCGGTGCATGGCCAAGTCTGGGGATAACCCTGGCATTTCCTCCGTTGTCCAAGCGAACACATCCTTGAATTCTTTTAGCAGAGCCACTAGTTGTTCTTTATGAGCACTCGGAATCCATGCCCCTACCTCAATGGTTCGATCATTTCGTCCTTCCCACAGCCAAACTGCTTCTGTTTTGTCGTCCGACGACCAGGTTTCCTCGCGTTCAGGCAGTAGCTCCTCAATGGAGATTGGTGTCGTCTTACCGTTCCCGGGTGCTTCAGAAGTGACGCAGCTGCTTATCCGACCCAAGTCGCCTACGATCTCCACGGGCTTACCATCGGCTAGAAATCTTAGGCTGTTATGCGCGAGTGACACGACGGCTCGCAAGGCAATTAGTGGAGGGCGTCCTAACACTATATTATAGGGAGATGACGCCTTAACCACCACATACTCTACTGAAAGAGTCCGACCCAGAGGAGGTCGGCCGAAGGTGGTTAAGAGGACTATGGTGCCCTCGGGATACACAGGTGAATCGGCAAGGCCGAACAAAGGGGTACTCATTGGGACTAATTCAGTGTTATTCAGATGCATTAAGAGTAGGGTAGAGTGGTACATGATACTTACCGCACTTCCGGTGTCAATGCAGATGCGCCTTACCAAATTTTGCTCCAATACGACTTCAATCACCAGACCATTGTTGTTGATCTCTAGAGAAATAGGGTCAGTGGCATCATATACCACCTCCTTGACAAATCTGCGTTTCTTCCAGGATGTTTGAGTGCAACCGCCATGCTCTCCAGGAACTATACTCATGCTCTTCATCTCTACGCGGATTCCACAGACGAGTTCACTAACAAAAGACCCTCCTTCTAGCGCCAATTGACGAGTTGAAAATTGTCACCTTCTAATTTAGGGTTCTACGATAGTTATCTAGTTACTATGCACGTGATAAATGAGGTTAGGGGTGAGCAATGCTCGAGATAAGACAAGGTAGAAACCCAGGGATCGGGGATGAAGGCCGAACCCTGGCCTCTACGGAACTAGGCAGGTCTAGATTTGACCCGATCTATGAGGTCGACGAAGATCCTAGCCGGGCGCCCAAAATCTGTCGCCTGAGTCCTTCCCGACCCGCCGGGGGTCGAGACGGCCCGACCCCGCTGCGGTCGGATTAACGATGATAGATCGAGCAGACGATCTTCCTGGGATCGTTCACAGGGAGCTGGGAGCTGCTTGCTTTCCTTGTCCAAGTGCCGAGTCACCAAAAAGGTGCCACGTGGACGAGTCCATTTTCTGGCAGCATCAGGCAGTGAAGCTGTTAACTTGTGATGGTTGATACACGAGATTTGCAGATGTACCAGTAATGAGAACATCTTCAATATATGTCAAGACAAAGATAAAGTGAGAAGCATGAGTGTATATATACATGGACTTGTCGGCCTTGGAAGATGAAAAACCAAATGTCTGCACATCGGTGAAATGAGAGAACCATGCACGAGGTGCTTGACGAAGACCGTAAAGACTCCTCTTGAGTTTTGCAAAACATGATGGGGGTAATCCGGATGTTGACACCCCGAGGCCGAGGCTACTTGCATATAAACATCCACATAAGTGGAGGCAATAAGGCATTGCGGACTAGCTGGTAATCTCAAATCAATCATGTCTTAAAGTTGAATTTTCACCAATTTCAAGTAGAATATATCCACACTTTTTTTTCCAGAAGAACTCTAAAAATTATATGCAGTGGTACATGTGTAATTTAATCAATTTATTTTCCTTTTTGAGAGGGTGCAATATTTTTTTCAAATAATATTACAATGAGAAATAATGCAAGGAAAACAAACAAACAAACCAAGCGTATACTTTGGCGGTCTTAATTTGCAACACACTTATTCTACTCGTGCACAACTCAACATATGCATCACAGTATAACCGGCCTTGTGAAAGTCTGTTATGGAGTCAACAACCGACTTCTCATAGGTTTTGGAGCAAGAACTGATTTTTCAAGTGTCGGTTCTCACAATGTGTCTACGGGAAGTCGGTTATGGGCTTCAAAACTGGTTTTCTCAAGATCGGTTTTACTGTGGGACATAGGTAGTAAACATGTTGTTTGCACCCCCTTAATTAATGTATTTGCCTCTTTTTAAATTCTTATTGGGTCCCTTACTCGAGATCCTGTGTCCACTGGTGGATCGGATCCGGGATGCTGTACCGAAAGCCTATCCCGAAACCCTGTTCTTTTTTTTTCTTAAATTTTTTTCTTTCTAATAATTATTACTCGATCATTTATTGTTCTTCTAAAACGAAAAAAACTTACGCAGACTAGCCCTCCTCATATCAACGCTTCCGCCTTCTATTTCCCATTAAATTAAAATTCAAAAATTCAATCAAAACAAATTATATTGATCATATTGTCAAAAAAAAGACACATACACACACACAAAAAATGGAGATAAATTTATATAGTTTCTTTTTTTTTTAGAAGTTCTCTGGTTTAAATAGTCTTTCTATAAGGTTTTTTTTATCAAAATAGATTTTTCAGCATCAAACAATATTTGTATACCTATAATACCCTTTATCACCCCTAATTTGAAGAAACATAGCCCTAAATTGAATAACTCAAACCCTAAATGCAATTGAGGAACCCCTAGCCCATATTGAATAACTCAAACCCTAATTGCAATTGAGGAACCCTTAGCCCTAAATTGAACAGCCAAAAACCTAATTGCAATTGAAGAACCTCTGGCTCTAAATTGAAAATACAATCCTAATTGAAATGAAGAACCCTAAACACTAAATTGAAGAACCCAAATTTGATTGAAATTGAGAAACCCTAAACCGCAGTTGAACCCCACACAATCCGCCGTCGGAAATCCGAAGAAGAGGAATATGGAAGAATTTTAGGGAATTTAGTTTTTTTATTTATTTAATGGAGATAGGAGCGGAAGTGGGAGAAGGGCTACTAGTATATCTTTTACAATATGATAATACAAGTATTTTTTTATCAATACCTGTTTATTTGATAGGTTCAATTATAGTAGATGATTGTTATTGAATTAGCATCTTATAGTTTTTTTAATAAGATATTAGTATATCTTTTATAATATGATGATACTTGCTTATAATTTCATTTTTTTTATTTACATATATTACAATACAATTATAATGGTATATTTTATATTATTCATAATTAAATTTGAAGTCAAGAAGGATGAGAATAAAAAGCTGGAATGTACTCCGGCCCTCCGTCCCGCAATATAAATATTTTTAACTTTTTTGTGATGTCCCATAATATAAGTTTTCTCGCATATTCAATATTAAATGTATTTTTTTTTACTTTCACGTTAAACAATGCAATACTATAGCACCAATCTCAAAAACCAATACGATATTTCATCTTGAAATTAAAAAACAACTCATTTATTAACTTTTTTAAACTATGTGTGTAAAATCAATAAGGATTTATATTACTTTGGACGGAGAGAGTATATACATATTGGGTTTATCTTTGTTCAACATGTGATGGAACGTCAACGCAAAATAAAAGAAGAAGAAAAAAGAAAAAAAGAGGACAGGGAAATTGGAACAGGGAAAATGGGACAGTAACCCATCGCCGCTGGTGGATAGAGTGGTGTACGAGTAAAGCAGATATGATACACGCGTAGAATGAGTGTGGTGCAAATAATAGCCCCTTATCATTATGGAAAACAATGGGATCTCTGATTCTTTCCAAAAGAAAATTGTCGGGCGAAAATGTACCACATAGGTTTAGAACATAACAATAACAAACAAGATGTTTGAAAACAAATTAATACACATGACAATCCACCTATGCAAAGATGCGAATTCCATAATATGTTATGTATATGCAACAAAATATCATTGATTTTTCTCATTTTACATAACGTATGACCAAGTTCACACACTTTCGTCATAACTGTCTAGACCGTGACGATTATATTATAAAACCTCGCTTCCAAATATATGTATAATATTGATTTTGTTTTGACAAAAAAAAAAATATTGATTTTGTTTTGTAATAGAGTTCTTTCAAATTACCGGTGGATATCGTACCACATTTTCTTAAACTTATCATTAATAATTGATTTCCAACCAAATCATTCTTCATTACCGACAATCATTGCATTTATTATAGTCACCTACTACCCTCGCCTCAAAATGTAAATCCATTTAGGATTTTTCACACTGTTTAAGAATTTAGTTAAGTGTCATTAAATTATTAATAAAACTCTAAAATAACCTTCGACCGTTATTAATTCAAAAGTTGTGTACTACATCCGTTCTAAAATATAAATCATCTTATGTATTTTCACACAAACGTATTAAAAAAATGATTGATTGTCATAAATTTGATGGTTAATGTCCAAAATGCCCCTTGACTATCATTTATGAAATAGTTGTTAAGTAATGAAAAGTGGTTGGATTGATAATAAATTAGGGGTAAGATTGAGAAAATAGTGAAAAATGTTGAATTGGTAACGTAGAATGAATCATATTCTAAGACAAAACTAAAAGTATAGTATGACTTATATTTTGGAACGGATGTAGTAGTTGTGAAAAATGAGTGGTTGTATAATAAATTAAGGGTACAATGAAGAAAAATGTAAAAAATGTTTCATTGGTATCCAAGTATTGTGTTGGTGGATCCTTTGAGTTACGAACATGAAGGGGTTGCGTAGTGTTGGTGTTTGGTTTATAAAAAAAATTAAAAATCTATCAAAAAGCAAAAAAAAAAAACAAAAAACAAAGGGGTAGCTTAGTGTTGGTGTTTGGTTTATAAAAAAAATTAAAAATCTATCAAAAAGCAAAAAAAAAAAAACAAAAAACAAATAACAAATAAAAAATAATATATATATATATATATATATATATATATATATATATATATATATATATATATATATATATATATATATATTAGAAAGGATGATTTAACCCAATTATCCGGATTTTACTCCTCATAACCCGGTTTTGACCAGCCTTATACCCGAAAAAAAAAAAAAAAAAAAAAAAAAATCTTAACCCTCATTTAATAAAAATCTTGAAAGATTCTCCCTTCAATTTTCAAATCCTTTCAAATCCCGGGTTTGGAGTTGATGAAATGTTTTTTGTTGTTCTGTTTTCTTTTCTTAATTCCTCATTACTCATCCGTTTTAAATTTCAAACTATTCTACTCTTCCGTTTTAACATAAAAAGGAAAACTCGAAATCCGGCGAAATTGAGTGAAACCCCCGATCATCATCCTAACTTGAAATTGTATGGCTTCCATCTGTTTCTCGATCTCTCTGTTCTCTATTATAGAAACTTGCATTTGGTGGTGATTATTGCTATCCAGGAAAATTCTACGGCAACTTGAATGAGCAGCGGTGACTTGGATGATGAGCCAGCAATCGGGATCTCTGAATTGTAGATTCGATGTAAATAACCGCACTTATCTTATACAATCTCCCATTGCAGATTGGTTGGATTTTGTATTTTTTTTTTTGCGTGTGTGTGATCCAGTGTTAGTTGAATAATTTCGGTGTGTCAATTGTGCATGCTACCTATTGTGTCGAATTTGGATTATATCATTTTTTGGGTTCTTATTTTGTATGCGTTATCTCAATTAAATTGAATTTGTAAATCTGATATTTTTGGGTTGAATTTATGATTACGTATATGATTTACCCGGGTAGTTGATTCATAGTTTATTTGTTTAGTTTATACGGGGTAGTTGTACTGAGGTTGCTCCTTTTATATGTAGTTTGTAAGGTATTTGTTAGTTTATTCATATTTTCATCCAGGTTAGTTTTTTGTTTAGTCATGATACTATATTATGTGGTCCATTTGAGGAATGTATAGGAAATTCTTGACCTTTTATTTGTAGGACGTAATGGAAGGGGTTTATACACATGGAGTAGGAAGGGCAAGTCCGTTGCTAGGGGAAGTGGGGATGTAATCCTTCACAAGTATAGTTTTATTATGTGTAATTTGTTTACAACATTATAATGTTTTCAATCGATCATTTGACTTTGAGACATGGACTAAGATGAAATTTGAAGGTTTAGGAAACCAAGATTGGCAAACATCAAGATTGGTGGGGTAAGCTTATTTAATCTGGAGACTTAAAACTTGACTCCGAATATATTTTTCTCATTTGACAACTTATTTATTATAAAGAAAAAGGATAAAAAGTTCTATCTTGGTTTGGTGCAGGTAGATTTCTATTCACACATGATTAAGATGTATTTGATGCTGAAGGTAATGTTTTCTCATAGAAATATATGCTCCACGGGTGTTTTTTTGGCTCCTGGGTAAGTGGGCAAAATTTTACTAAGGCATAGTTTTGCTTACATATTCAAATGACGCGTTTTGTTGTTCTCTATGATTCAAAGATGATATGGTTTCTTTTTATTTCAAAGTTTTGTCAACATGATTAGATGATGTTGTTTGATTAACTCATCATTACATAGTTTTTGTTTCTAAGTATGCGGATATATGTAAACTTTTATAGTATTCATTTGTTAAAAAAAATTAAAATTATCTTTTCCCGTGCATTCTATGTTCATTATTTGTTGCAAGTGGGTCCGAAGAAGCTTGCTTGATTGAGAAAGGAAGATATTTGGTTTGTAAGGGTCATAATGTTCATGTTCTTCATGGTATTATGATGTTGTCAGTAGTCAGTAGGTTTCCACTACGTCATATATGTATTTTTTCTTATAACCTCTGCAATTGTTGGCGGTCCGAACAAGCTTACAACAAATTCTGATGGACCAAAGATTTGGATGAGTCTAAAGTGGAATTGTGGGCTGCTGATTGAAGAAGGTCGTTATAGGTTTCGGGTTATTACAATTTACTGCAATAAAATTAAATAAAAATGTATTATATAGTTGTATAAAACTGTATTTTTTTGGCTAAGTTAGAGAGCATAAAGTTGGGGGTGTCGAAGAGTGAATATGTACCGACTTGGCATATATGCTGTGAATCACAATGAAATCTATAATATTTTTATTCTTTACACATCCAAATATTCTTACACCTTTATTAGGGTTGAGGAATTGAAGGAAGTTGGGATTTTGAACATATGTTTTTCTAATTTCGTAGATAGTGATTTTTTTCTTCTGAATTATAGGCAATAATTAGGAAAATCTGTTGCGAAATTTGTGTGAGTTGAGATTCTGAAAATATGCCTTCATAATTTCTTAGATAGTGATTTTTTTTTCTTTATTTGCAATGATTAGGGAAATCAGTTGAAGAATCCGTGGGAGTTGGGATTTTGAAAATATACTTTTTTTTAATTTCATAGATAGTGATTTTTATTTTTTGAATTATTTAAAATGAATAGGAAATCAATTGAGGAATTTGTAAGGGTTGGGATTTTGAAAATATGCATTTTTTAAATTTCATACATAGTGAATTTTTTTTGTTTGAATTACTAGCAATGATTAATGAAATCAGTTGAGTAAGTTGTGGGAGTTGGGATTCTGAAAATATGTTTTTATAATTTGTAGATAGTAATTTTTTTTTTGAATTCTTGGCAATGATTAGGGAAATCAATTAAGAAATTTGTGGAGGTTGAGATTTTAAAAATGTGGCTTTTTTTTGAAGGGAAAAATGTGCCATTTTTTAATTTCGTAGATAGTGAATTTTTTATTTTTTTTAATTCTTGGAAATGATTAGATTTAAGGAAATCAGGTGGCGAATTTGTGGGAGTTGGGATTTTGAAAATATGCTTATTTCTAATTTCATAGATAGGGATTTTTTGTTTTTTTTTTAAAATAATTCTTGGCAATGATATGGGAAATGAGTTGAGGAATGTGTGAGAGTTGGGATTTTCAAAATATGTTTTTTTTTTATTATTATTTTACGGGTAGGAGTCAGATCATTTTCGGCATTGGACATAAATTACAGGTAATCGGGTTAAATTTCATTTTCAAATGTATATAAATATAGATTAGCATTGTCCCCGTGCATTATGCACGGGTATAAGACTAGTATATATATATATATATATATATATATATATATATATATATATATATATATATATATATATATATATATATATATATATATATATATATAAATAAAGTGTTGGAATAAGGTTGAGTCAAGAAATGTGGATGAAAGTATTTGTGTTAATATTCAAATGTAATGCATGGCGATGAGATGGAGTAAATTGGAGTGGATGTTCTTGAATTCTTGATGTGCTTGTTCTTGGTAACGATTATTTTTTTTGCAAGCTATCATGGAATTTAATCTTGGTGGCCACCGTTTTTGCGTCTTACTCCTATTTATGTTACGGTGTTGAAGTGAGATGAGCTATGCGTTGAGTGCAAGACGTTTTGATTAGGCTCACTCGTATTTCGTTTTGATATTCCTTTTATCTCATTTCGTTTAGCCCCGTCCCTAGCCTAACGTTACTACCGTGCAAGTCCTGCCTGACCTTAGTTAGCCTTGGTTTGACCTCGATTAGTGGGGATGATTATGAAGTGTAAGACTATGGTGTAACGTCATTAGTCATGCGTCTATAATCGGAGCCGGTTGACTGTAATAAATGATTGAGAAGCTATGCACACACACACACACACACATTCTGTTTCCATGATAAGATATGTTTTGAAACGTGTTTATACGCTTGTGGGCTGGTTTTTATTCATAGGATATTGTGGTTTCTCATATGATCGCAACGTTGACCTCCTGACTTATTTTTTTAATCGTTTGATTTGCTCGAGGGCGAGCAAACGCTAAGTGGGGGTAGTTGATGAGAGTCAACTAAGCTATAATCTTTTGTGCATTTTACCCCTATTTGTAGCCTATTCAATGTGATTTTGGGGTAGTTAGGTGGTTTTTATAGGCACATTTCACCACAAAGTTGAATCACGAGACGATAGGGCTTTTACATCCAAAATCTCTACATTTTTTGTTGGATCATGTGCGTTTTATTGGCATGTGTCATGCTTGGTTTTTTGGTTAATGTTTCTTATAGGTACGGCGTGATAGAGGGCGTAACGAGGATCGCAACAGTTCAAAACTCTGTCAAAACGGAGTTTGTATGCAAAAATGGCACATGAATCATGTTCGAGGCGAGATTTGATGACATAATGGTGGTTGAGGAAGCCAAAATCCAAGTCGAAAGAAGAAAAAGAGAGAAAATTTCATTTACGAGATGAGGCCTTAGCATCGTTATTTCATGCCTTGGCATGCGTTTGAGGGGATTAAAAGCTTTTAGTTCGTCCAAAGAGGCCCTAGCATGGCCATTTTCATGCCCCAACATGCCTTCAGAGAGTTAAAAAGATGTGAATTTTGGAGCCCAACAGGCCCTAGCATGGAAACTTCATGCTGTGGCATGCCTATGTTTTTCGCCCAGCAGGCCCTAGCATGGAATCAGAGCCTGGGGCATCAATGCATGTTTTGGGAAAACTCTATTTTTCTGAATTTTACCTTTTCTGGGTCGGATTTTGTCTCTATAAAAGCCAATTAGGTCGAATTTTATACGACAACTTCAGGTTTTTATTTTCTTTCCATTGAATAGTTTATTTCCGCCACTAGAGACCTAGATTCAAACTATTTTTCTTTCATCAATTCTTGCAACATAGCTACAATTACTACTTTGTTTTTGCAAATTCTTCATTGAGGATTGCTCCAAACTATTGGTAATTTAGTTTTCTCATATTTTATCATGTTTTATTCCAATTATTTCATGATTTCTTGTGGGTTTTTTTTTCAATTATGAGTAGCTAAATTTCCAATATTATGCGATGGAACTACTAAATTAATGTCTGAATGATGATCTAGGAATGAGTAGGGCTTAAAAATTGAATCTTTTGAATAATTGTGTTCTAAAACTTGAACCTAATGCTATTAGTGGAGTCATAAATCATTAATTGATCACACACACGAACTTTATAAATGTATTTTACGAGGGAGGGTGCGACATGGGGTTTTAGAATTGCCATGCACGAACTAGTCGAGGTATTCGCAAAGATGTTTCTTGGTAAGGTTCTTCTTGATAAGCCGTGAACTAGGTGGATACGGAGCGTCTCATTCTTCTTAATCATATTAGGTCAATTAAATCCCAATAGGGGACTTTTGAACCGAGTTTGGGGTAACTAGGTTGTGATATTAGCGCCTAGGGACCATTTTAGGAGATCGCACCTACAAACATATTCATTAAAAACTATTGGTTGGTTGGTTGGTTAAGGCTCGTCCCCAGTGATTCAGTAAAGGTGTTAAGAGTAGTGTTCTTGACCATATCTTAGTTATTTCGTTTATCATATCTTTTAAAGTTTTCATTTTTATTTCTCTATTATAGATTACTCCACCAATATTTGTGAGCCTAAACTAAACACGAGCATGATTGTAGTACTTGACTGATTTCTCGTGGGACGACCTTTCTCGCCACTGTGGTGCTTCCAACCCTGTACTCTGATGGTTAAATTTGGATGTCACTGTTTTGGCCATCAAATGCACACATGCTCCTCCAAGCAGTGGCGGATCCACCTTTGTGAGGGGTGGGGCGCCCGACCACCTAAAATAAAAAGATTATAAATAGTTGATTTTTTTATAAACATATAAATATGTGAAATTTACTCCCTAGTTTTTATGTATTGAACCACTATTTTTTATGTTTTGACGCATAATTGTTGTACTAAATTGAATTTTTATTAAGATAATAATGTACCTTTTAAGTTATGGAAAATGTAAAGGTTTGTTAAGAATTGTAAAGGTCGTTCTAGAAAGAGGAAATTAAATGAAGGGAGAAATACTAGAATTCTCCATGAACTAGTATAAATAGCTATGTTTGTCAAGAAGCGATGTAAGCCAAAAAAAAAAAAAACCTCGTGAAGAATCAAAGTTAAAGTTTATATCTATTTCAAAATAATATTTCTTGAGTTCTTTTAAAGAAAGTGATTTAAAAGTTGCAAAGCAACTAACAAATTGGTATCGGAGCGCCAGGTTGAAATGTCGAATAATATCAATCTTGCATCACTTGTGCCTCGATTCAATGGTGAGAGGTTTGATTACTGGAGCAATCTTATGAAGCTTTGTCTAGAATCTCAAGACCTATGGTGTGTTGTTGAAGAAGGAGTCAATGCTCCGGAAGATGAAACACAATTGTCTGAAGCCCAGAGAAATATTTTGAAGAATAGAAGACAGAGGGATAAAAAATCTTTATTTCAGATTTTTCAAGCTATTGAAGTTCCGGTGTATGAGAGGATTTCCAAGGAAAAAGATGCGAAGGAGGCATGGGAGATTCTTCAAACAACATATTCTGGCCAAGAACAAGTGAAGAAAGTTCGTTTGCAATCTTTCCGGGCTGAATTAAAGAAACTGGAGATGAAAGAAAACGAGAAAATCTCCGAATATTTCACAAGGGTTAACTCCCTTATTAATCAAATGGAAACAAATGGAGAGGTATTAAAAACCCAAAGGGTCGTTGAAAAAATTCTACGAAGTTTACCAAGCAAATTTGATCATGTGGTGATGGCAATTGAAAAATCACAAGATCTTTCTTTGATGGCGATAGAAAGTTTGCAAGGAAGATTGGAGGCCCATGAAGCTCGGATTTTACAAAGAAATCCTCAAATAACCTCGTCTGACCAAGCTTTAAAATCTCAATTCACGGGAGGCCGTGGATCTTATCAAGGAAGAGGTCGAGGTCGAGGTCAAGGTCGAGATCGAGGTCGAGGTGGCAGAAGTTCTTTCGATCGACATGCGCAAAGTGAAAAAAAATGAAGAAGAAAAAGGAGAAAACCAATTTTCTCAAAATTTTCGAAGAGGAAGAGGACGAGGTACGTACAAAGGTACAAAACCTTATATTGAGTGCTCTTATTGTCATAAACCTGGACATCAAATAAATGATTGCTTTGGATAAATATCCGGAGAAAAAGACCCCAAGTAAATTTGGTGCATGAAAATACGGATAAAAATGTTGAAACCTTATTACTTGCCTCTCGATGGAAATGTGGATAATATTTGGTATTTAGATAGTAGGGCTAGTCGGCACATGACAGGCAATAAAAATTTGTTCTCACGCCTTGTTGAAGCTAATTATGGACAAGTTACGATTGGAGATGCTAAGTCATATAAAATACTAGGCATTGGAGAAATTTCTTTTAAAACAAGAACCGGAAAAATCGAAAAAAAATGTCTGAGGTATATTTTGTTCCAGGTTTACAAAGTAATTTATTAAGTGTTGGACATTTGATGAAGAAAGGCTTCGATATTCGTTTTATTGATAACACTTGCATCATGAAGAAGAAAAATCAATTGGTTGCAGTTATCGGTTTGAGCTCAAATTCCGCTCAAACTTTATGTTTTAAGTGATACTTGTTATCTTTGTTATCTTACTGCTAAGGAAGAAACTACTAAGTTGTGGCATGATAGATTTGGACATCTAAATTTCCATAGTTTGAAGGAAATGTGCAACAAAAATATTGTGAAAGGACTTCCAAAAATACATGTTATTAGTGAAGTTAGTGAAGAATGTCAGATGGGAAAACAACATCGAGAGCCATTTCCATCCAAGTCGAACTGGGAATCTCATTCACGGCTGGAGCTTGTACACACAGATATTTGTGGACCCATTCGGATCCCTTCTTTTGGAGGTAATCGATATTTTCTGCTATTTATCGACGATTTTACAAGAAAAGTTTGGATTTATTTTTTAAAAGATAAGTCCGAAGCTCTTTCTTGCTTCAAAGAATTCAAAGCTCATACAGAAAAAATTTCGGGTTGTCAAATAAGGAATTTGCGAAGTGATCATGGGGGAGAATATTTATCCACTTTGTTTGAAGATTTTTGTCAAAATCATGGCATTAGACATGAATTGACAGCTCGTTACACTCCGCAACAAAATAGCGTAGCGGAACGAAAAAAATAGAACAATCTTGGATATGGCTCGGTGCATGCTGAAAAAGAAAAACATGCCGGCTGAGTTTTGGGCTGAAGCGGTTTCATGTGCGGTCTATTTGATTAATAGATCACCTACAAAGAGCTTGAAAAATTCTACGCCAAATGAGGCGTGGTATGGAAGACAACCAAGTGTCAGTCACTTAAAAACATTTGGTTGTGTTGCTTATTCTCATATTCCAGATCCTTTAAGAACAAAGCTTGATGATAAATCAGAAAAATGCGTTTTTATTGGATACACTGAAAGAGCTAAAGCTTACAAGCTTTACAATCCGAAGACTAAGAAAATTGTGAAGCAGGGATGTTCGGTTTGATGAAAACGCATATTATAAATTTTCAGAAATTTCAGACTTTTCTAGCTCGTCAAATTGGACGATACTTGATTTTGATGAAATCGAATCCCGTGCTTCCCACCATTGGAACATGTTGAAGGTACCGAAGACTCTCCTCAAAATTCACCAGTAAGAAAGACGAGGAGTTTGAGAGAAATCTATGATGAAACAGAAGAGATTAATGCCGCAAATAATATTTTCTTTGAATTTTTTGCAGGCAAAGACCCAATCACATATGAAGAAGCATCAAAAGATAGAAAATGGATTCAAGCAATGAAAGAAGAGATTGATGCAATTGAAAAGAATGGTACATGGGAGCTCAAGGAGTTACCAACATATTGTTAGGTGTAGTGCCCGAAAGACAATTTGTGTAATTGTTTTTAATGGATGACAGAATTTATCTCACCTTATTACTTGCTTTGTGCTTGTAAGTAATACACCGCTTGCAAACCCTAAGTATATCCGTATGTAACCACTTAACTCGGTGTATGGATTACACGTGAGGATTGAGTTAGTGGAGATATGCTTAAATCGTTAGTCCATGGTGAACTTAATCGAGTCTAGGGTCTCTTGATTAAAACACCAATAATGCGCCCGAACACCTTAGGGTGTGATAGTCTTATCCGGACTGTCGGTAGAGGGTACCTACGTGGGGCATTATATATGATGGCATTCATATAGATCGGACCGATTTAATATGTATTTCTCGGTATAATTCAAGAATCGAGGAATCTTATTAAATCATTAGATGATCATATATGGATCAATCTTAATCCTGAGGTGATCACAGGGTGCTGCTTGTCTCGGGGTAGTGTTTGATGTGTTAGTTACGGTTCACTTGAATATGTGTTCCAAGCCACTTCTCATTGGCACTATCTCCGATGAGTGAGTAGTTCGATTTTCACGTACATGGAATCCATTACTTCCTCGCGGGAAGTAGAGAGACGATCCCCTTATTTGTTAGCCCTAAGAAAGTGATTGATCCCGGGAGTTCACATTTGACTAATTAGCTACTAGTCAAATATGTGTACTAATTGATCATCACGGGATTAATGGTAAATAAGGATAAGACATTCTGTGTCGGGGTTACGGAGACATCTCACACAGAGTGGACAGTCTATGGAGGGTTAATCCGTATGTAGTGATTATATCAATGGACGCTTATTCACTCTAGCGGGTTGAGTATAAGTATACATCTATAATCGGTAGAGTTCAGTTTCGGGTTTTTGGTGGCGTAATCCCGGAATTAATAATTAATGTACTTATTCTGTTCGATGAATAATTAATTATTGGAGCTACTGGTTATAGGTCCATGGTCCCCAATGTGGCTTCTATAATTCGGAATGATATTCTTGTTATTTGGGCCTCAGTGATAATTAATTGGCTGGGCTAATTAATTGATATGCATGGATATTATTTAGTTGGGCTAAATAATGTAATACACATAAAATACATTTTATGTGGGCTTGGAAACCCTAAGTGTGGCGCCAATTTTGAGTTTATTTAGCACAAGAATTAATTTTCTTGTGTTATGGAAAATAAAAGATATTCTTGTTATATGATTGGTTGGATGACTTGTTATTTGATTTCCTATTGGTCAGTACATGTCACAATTAGTCATTAAGGAAAATATCTTTTTATTTTGTTTAATTAATTAATTAATTATTTAATTAATACTTGGAGACCAAGGATTTACTCTCCTATAAAAGGAGAGTTATTCCAAGGGTATTGGGAAAGCAAAAATTTCGACCTACACACTTAAAAAGAGAGAAAAAATTAGTTTTCTTGTCTTGGATTTTTGAAGAAGAAAAACTACAATTTTTTCTTGGTGTTGTGTATCAAGGAGGTTCTCATATCAAGAAAGGTGTCCACCAACCGCCGTTTGGAGAACACATCGGAAGATCAAGGCTTCTCTTCCCGATATTGGTAACATAATCTTAACCCCTTGTAGTTGTTAAATCCTTTATTTATGTATTGTGGTATATAAATCGTGATCCATCCGCTGCGCGTAGATCTAACTCGTTTAGATCTAAGATCGTACATCCTTCACATATAAGTCGCCAATTGGTGTGAAATGGGTTTACAAAACAAAAACTAATCCAGATGGCTCCATCAACAAATTCAAAGCAAGATTAGTCGCGAAAGGATACAAGCAAAGAGAAGGTGAAGATTTTAATGAGGTATTTGCTCCTGTTTCAAGACTCGATACTATTCGATTACTTATTTCCCTTGCGGCTCAAAATGGTTGGAAATTATTTCAAATGGACGTAAAATCAGCTTTTTTGAATGGCTTTCTTCGAGAAGATATTTATCTAGAGCAGCCTCCGGGATTTGTTAAGAAAGGTGAAGAAGGAAAAGTTTACAAACTTAAAAAGGCATTATATGGACTGAGGCAATCACCTCGTGCTTGGTATGGACGAATTAATGACTATTTCCTAAGTCGTGGTTTTGAAAGGTGTCCGTATGAACACATACTTTATATTAAAAGAAATTCTCAAGGTGGCTTTATGATGGTAAGCTTATATGTTGACGACTTAATTTTCACCGGAGATGATTTGAGCATGTTGCAAGAATTTAAAGTTTCAATGATGAATGAGTTTGAGATGACAGATTTAGGTGAGTTGCACTATTTTCTTGGGATAAATGTTCAACAATTAAAGGAAGGAATTTTCATTGCTCAAGAAAAATATGCAACTCAAATTTTAAAGAAATTCAAGATGGAGCATGTGAATCCTGTATCGACTCCATGCATTACAGGTTTGAAGTTGTGTAAAAATGGTGATGGGAAATTAGTGAATCCAACTATGTTTCGAAGCTTGATTGGAAATTTGATGTATCTTACCGCTACTAGACCCGATATTATGTTTGCGGTAAGTTTGGTTAGCAGGTGTATGGAGAAACCTTATTCCAATCATTGGGAGGCTTCTAAAAGAATTTTGAGATATATAAAAGGAACAATTGATCATGGAATTCTTTATGAAGCACATGTTCCTGTGAAACTTCTTGGCTAAACCGATAGTGATCTCGGTGGAAGTACTGATGATTCTAAGAGCACTTCTGGCTATGTCTTTAATCTTGGAAGTGGGCGATTTCATGGAGTTCTAAAAAGCAACCGATTGTCACGCTTTCTACTACGGAATAAGAATATATTGCGGCGTCTTCAGCAGCATGTCAGGCTATATGGTTAAGAGGAATTCTGGAAAGTTTGAATTTCAAACAACATGGTCCCACGTTATTATATTGTGATAATACTTCAACCATTTCGGTATCAAAAGATCCTGTTTTGCATGGAAAAACGAAACACATCCGCCTTCGCTTTCACTTTCTAAGAGAACTTGTTAATGAAGGAGAAATCAACCTTGAATATTGCAAAAGTGATGAACAACTAGCCGACGTGTTTACAAAATCTCTTGGAGGACCTATGTTTGCAAGAAATGTCGCCCCGTTGGGAGTTAGAAGCAAATTCAATTTACGGGAGGCATTGTTGTACTAAATTGAATTTTTATTAAGATAATAATATACCTTTTAAGTTATGGAAGATGTAAAGGTTTGTTAAGAATTGTAAAGGTCATTCTAGAAAGGGGAAAATAAATGAAGGGAGAAATACTAGAATTCTCCATGAACTAGTATAAATAGCTATGTTTGTCAAGAAGCAATGTAAGCCAAAAAAAAAAGTCTCGTGAAGAATCAAAGTTTTAAAGTTTATATCTATTTCAAAATAATATTTCTTTAGTTCTTTCAAAAAAAGTGATTTAAAAGTTGCAAAGTAACTAACAATAATTAGATGTATAGAATTTAAAATATAAACCTACTCGATCGCCTTTTACCCGTGCGATGCACGGCGGGAGAGATTAAATATATTTGGATGTGAAGCTAGTTTTGGACCACCAAGACAGCACTTTCAAATGGATACATTGGTGGAAAGTTTTTACAGTTAGGGGCTCATTTTAGAATATTGGATTCATATTGCACCAGGTCCAACATAAAATTTGTGTATTTGGATATGTACTATACTATATATCTCTATCTATATCTATATCTATTTGAAAGCAACATTTAACCCGATTACTCGAAAATTACACCCGTAACCTACTTTTGACCCAGGAAAAAACAAATATCCACTCTGAAAAAAAATATAATGATAATAATAAAAACATATCAGATCAGATCAGCCATAAATGACGCATATCAGATGAGAGCAACCACAAATCACTCATATCATAACTTCAACGTCACATATATAATGAGAAAAGACCTCAATTTATTAAGGGACAAAATAAAAAGTGATATAAATACAAAAGATTATAAAATTTCGATTTTTTTACAAAATGTGTGTGAAAAAACAATTAAAAAATCAAAAATAAAGTGTGAACATAAGTAAAAGTAAAAATCACTTTAAAAAAAGTAAAAAGTAAAAATAAAAATAATATTACGGTTAAATAAAGATTTAATTTCTAACATTGAAATAAAACGAAAGATTACGGTTTTAAAAAAATCAATCACCATTAACATGCAATCAATTGTAATAAAGTGAACAAAATTAATGATCAAAATTTCAACGGTAAAATAAAGGAAAAAGATAACGGGTATGAGTTAGGTTATTTTCCG
Source organism: Gentiana straminea (assembly GCA_036785695.1). Taxonomy (NCBI): domain Eukaryota; kingdom Viridiplantae; phylum Streptophyta; class Magnoliopsida; order Gentianales; family Gentianaceae; genus Gentiana; species Gentiana straminea. Next base: position 1,342,119 of record JAVUPR010000345.1, on the reverse strand, counting down.
GGTATGAGGCGAAAATCCGGGTAATTGGGTTAAATCTTGCATTATTTTTTACAAAACATGTGTGAAAAAAAAAAGAATATTACGGTTTAAAAATCTATAATATAGTGTGAACATAAGTAAAAAAATCGCTTTCAAGAAAAAAGTAGAAAAAAAGATAAAAATAAAAATTACGGTCAAATAAAGACAATTTATGGGTATAAATACAAAAAGATTACTAAAATTTGATTTTTCACAAAACGTGTGTGAACATAAAAATAAATTACGGTTTAAATAAAAGAAGTTTCCCTTTCGCCACATTCTCTTCAAATATCATACCAATTCAAACAAATTTCCAAGAAACTTCCTCTTATTTTTCATACCTACAAATAACAATCATCCTACAATTACTTCTCAACAAACAATTTGTAATAAGACACGAATTAAAAAAATCCGAAAAAAAAAATTACACCAAAAAAAAAACACACACACAATGCGTAGGCCACAACAAAATTGGGATTCCGGAAAATTCAAAAAAGAAACTTACCAGAAATGGCGCAAGAGCGTCAAATCCAAGCACAACGTACATCAACCAATTTCCCTCGCAAACCCTAAAAAGAACCAAGTATTGTAGACACACAAATCAATTAAAAAATTCAGATTGTTTCTTGCAAATATCAATTAACAGGGGGAAAAAAATCAAAAATCAATTCTTGATAAGTGATAATAGACTGAAATAATAACAAATCAAAGAATAGACAACATAATGAAATAATCGAACATGTGAATCAGCCTGTTTGCAAATCAAATGCGGCAACAAATATGCCTCCATAATCACCCAAGGAATTAACCAAGAAAATTTCGACAAAAGGTAAAGAAGATTAGTATAAGAATTTACTTACATATTATTTCTCAAACCTGAGAGAAAAGGTAAAGCAGATTGGTATAAAAAGCGTTGTCACTTACATGATTTTTTTTAACCTTATGGTAGTATTCCTGAAAACATTAAAAAAAATCGGTTACGCAAACTTAATCACTCAAATTTAATAAAATTCGCAGAGTAATCACCTGGTCATAAAAAAGTATCCACCTTTTGCTCTTCTCATACAAAAATATGATATGTATTTTATTATTTCGCCTTGGATTGAATGATTTGTCTCCAAATTGACGTTTCAGAGGAAAACCATGCTCCAAAACCTACAACATGCTTAAACATTAAGCAATTGCATAAAGACGCAAAAAAGAAGGAAAATATAATAACAAAAATCAAAGACATTAATTGAAAAGCACAAAGCGGAAAATAATAGAACGAACAATAGAAGAAATCATAAGAAGAAAATTTAGAGATTGGAAATCACGTATTTCATTTTCCTAACCCAAGTTTGCTGATCGAGCAACTTTTTAACTAAACCTCTGTTTGAAAGAAAAAAATCAGAAATCACAAAACCAAAGATATATAACAATTTCATTGATGAATAAACAACCAAAAATATCCCGATGACGGGAATACGCGTGTAATATGAAGAAAAAACAAAAAAACGAAAAAAACAAAACAAACAAAAAAAAACAACCATAATAACAAAACAACACAAAATCCGCAATCATAACCGTTTTTTCGCTAGATAAAATAGAAAATTCATTGATGGTTAGAATAAAAAATTCAAAGGTAAATATGGGGGAGGATGACATTTTGTAGAAAGAGTATATGTGAATATTTACTTTTCAAAATTGAATGTCTTTGTTTGAAATTTGAAATGGGTATGAAAAGGAGGAAGAATATATGCCTCATGCCTTTGGTTTCCTGAGCATTAATGTGTAAGATTTTTTTTTATTTTTTTTAAGTATTTAAGGATTTTTTTTAGCCGGCCTATTAAATACCGTGTTTGGATCGGGTCTATCGGGTAATTTCCGGGTTTGGGTCGAAATCAATTTTATTTGCTCTCCTATATATATATATATATATATATATATATATATATATATATAGATGTCATGGGAAACTTTTGATAAATATCTCGACGACCCCCCCCCCCCCCCTCATGTCAAAAAAACTACAGCCAACCATGCCTGCCTCCATTTTGCCAAAGCACCTATTTTTCAACTAAGACATCATCCCACGAAAGTGTAAGAGATCAACCTACAATGGATTCTGCATCGCACAGAGGTTTCAGTAATCTGGATTTATTATTGTTATTCATTATTAACGGAAATATTTTCACCATATGTTATCGTTATGGAACTGAAGGCAATTTTTTGGCTCTCGTGGAAGCAGAGCGTATCAGTTTTCTTCTCTCATGGTAGAAAGTGCTTGTCTCTCTTGTGTTTAGCGGCTAACTCGTCCTTTAACTGATGTTATAGCTTTGGGATGTTTGGCCCATGATTATTTATCTAAGCTTCGTGGTTTATCATGTGTTGTTTTTTTCTTTCATTAGGCGTGTGGAAAACGACCCAATGCATCTTTAGTTATAAACAACAGAGATTTATTTTATAAACACATATATATGTGAATTTGACCCCCTTATTTTTATGTATTCACCTCATTTTCATCTATTGCCCCATATTGTAACGCCCCGCTCCCGGATACCGAGTCCTTATCCCGAAGAGAACGTTCGGCGCGTATAGCATTAAATGACTATAATATTATACGCAAGCCTCTACGTCGTCATATCAAATAAAAGCAAACAGAAGCTCAAAAGACTCGGGTAAAACCACAAATGTTACTAGAATAGATACTCAACAACCTAAAAGATAGAAAGGTGTCTCTCCAACAACGAACGTCTTACAAGTACGATGTCCAAAGAAACATAAATTTGTCTTAAACGAAGTACAAACTTTCTTACAAAAGTCTAGAAGTAAAAGTACAACATTTGTCTAAAGCGGGAAAAGCAACAAAGTCAAGTGCAACATGAAATAAAGGAAACTGGATGCATCATCAAAGCATCATCTTCATCGCATATCCTCGTCATCGAACTCATGGACAACGTGTTCATCTTCTCACACCACAATGCATACAAAGGAAAAATGCAAATGAGGTAAGTACACAGGTACTTAGCAAGAGTGAGAAGTTAATGAATAATTAAACTTTACAATGTAAAGGTTCATATAATTAATTAAATTATCTTTATGTGACCGACACAACTCCAGGGTTTACTGCATGCTCATCAACATGTTGTGACTTTTGGTTTCTAACTTAGCCTAGCTTTGTTACAACATTCAAGGGCACTACGCATAGTGCTACTCACCACAAAGTATCTAGGTGCAACATATTGGTTGATCACACCAATAACCACGGAAGTCTATTCTTGCAGACTCCGATTGCGTACACGTTCGGCAAAGTCCCCCTACCATTCAGTCGTTTATAGGACAACAGAGTTATTCACTTTTACTGAACGCCCGCACATCGCGATATGAACTTGTGCCATACCAAGAATGACATGACGTTTAGTCTTTTAACTACACAGTTACATTTGTTATTAATTATTAGCTAGTCGCGTAAGTATTTTCATGTAATCCTCACAACTCCTACTCTCTTACTTATACCACCAGACACGGACAAGGCCTATCAATTACACAGACATTGATGAGTACTAATTGACCAAAGTACAAGCCAATCATACTCTTCCATCGGTCCCGAACAATCACTCTTAGGAAGCATTCATTCAGTGCCGGAACTAGATGAATCAGAAGCTTAATCAAGGCTTGTTCATGTTCATTTAATGTATTAGATCAAGAAATAACAATTAAAACTGGACTCGGGGCTTAAAACACAACATTTCACAAAAACAGGGCTCAATGTGCACACATTCAGCTGAATGCGCACACATTGAGTATTCAGGATGATTCTTCCAGGGCAATGCGCACGCATTACCCTCTGATGCGCACACATTCAACAATTTGACAGATTCAGGATGCTTATGCTCAGCCAATGGGCACACATTGCTAAGGAATGCGCACACATTCACCCAAAAACACCCTAAAACATACTTTTCTGCATTTAACAATTCTCGACCCTTTCCCAAAAAGATCAACATCAAATATCACAAAAAACAACAGTAAAACATCACTTAAACAAGGCATGACTTCACATATTTCTACAACAACTTCTAAGCATGATTTCTAGCATTAAAACACATCACAACTCAGCCTAAACATCATAAACTATAATTGTTCATTAGGATGAGCCTCTTACCTTTTAGCAAGCCAAAACTCCAAGAAATCTGCAGCAAGACTTGATCTCCCAACTACAAACCTATGTGGTCAACCCCAAAATCGGATTAGACTTGATCACAAACATCTAATACCACAATTTCTGTGAATTTAGGAGATCTAAAACACCAAACTTTGATCAAAACCGCATCTAGGGCTAAAACACATACCTTTACAAAAATCTGAGCTTTTGCTATCAAAACGATCATCTTTTCTCGCTGATTCCGAATCTTCAATCTTTTCTGAAAAACCAATAGCGAATTTGTGAGCAATTGGAAGATGTCTCATTCTCCTCCCATTTTGCTCTCAACGTGTTCTTCAGAGAACGACAAACCCAAATTTTTCTTTTCTGATAGGTTATATGATTAATGGAGGTTTATTTTTCTTTAAATAAAAATTCCCAAAAAATTAACCTATTATTTTCCTTAACTACCCATTAATTATAATTGAGTCCAAAATACCATATTTATATATATATATATGAGATACGTATATATATATATATATATATATATATATATATATATATATATATATATATATATATATATATATATACACACACACACACACTTTAATCCAAAATAAAATAAATATAATATTACGTTTTCGTAAAATGACACGTCTGCCCTTACCGAAAATCGGAATACTACATGTATAGAATTGAATATACAAATCTATGTGTGATATGGAAAAAAACTAACAAATTTCTGACCCTATGTCAAAAAATTTGCAGCCGCCCCTGGTTTAACGTCTAACTCGGCTTTCCGATGATGTTATAGCTTAGGCATGTTAGGCCAATGATTGTTTATCTAATCTTGGTAGTTTCTCCTGTGTTGTTTTTTTCTTTCATTAGGCGTGTGAGAAATGTCTCAATACGTGTTTTAGCAAGACATGCTCTTTCGGTGTAGACATTTTCCTCTTGCGGCACCCGATCCCGAATGATACTCTCTCCGCGTGTTTGGCGGATTTGATTTGATAAAGAACATTGTTTTCTACAAAAAAATCAACTTTCAATTTGGCAATAAACCTCGAAAATCTCAACACGACCCCCTCCTACAGTTTTTGTTGCTCAAACGGTGAAGAGGGCAAGAACAATGGCGGACCTACATACAGCTAAAGGGGGCAATTGCAACCCTCAATCCGAAAAAGCCACTAATATATGTAGTATGCATCTTGTTCCCCTCTCAACTTTTTTATTTGTCTCTTTAAAAAATATATTGCCCCACCTTGCCCGGATCTTGCGTCCGCCACTTGGCAAGAAATATATGTTTAGCTATAACGCCCCACTCCCACATACCGTGTCCTTATCCGGAAACGAAACGCTCGGCACATATAATATTAAATAAACTCAATATTATATGTAAGCCTCTACTATGTCGTATCGAGTTTAGCAAACGGAAGCTAAAAAGACTCGGCAAAACCATAAATGCTATTAAGATTTGAATACAAACCGACTAGGGGTAGAAAGGAAAATCTTACAACAACGATATAAGGCTTACAACGTACGATGTTCCAAAAGAAAGGTACAACACTTGTCTTACAAACTTGAAATAAAAGTACAACATAATCTAGTACAACATTTATTATAAAAGTAAAAAGAAAGTATCATTATGGCAACAACGTCATCGAACATCATCCAACACCTCAACGAGCTCAAGATCAACCTGTCCGTCTTCTCACGCCACAATGCATACAAACAAACATGCAAAGGAGGTAAGTGGAAAGTACTTAGCAAGAGTAAGAAGCTAAAGTATTATTAAGTCTTACAACGAAAGGTTCATTAGTTATTATTAAATAATTGTGAGACCGACTCAAACTCTAAGGTTCACTTCATGCTCATCAACATGTCGTGACTATTGGTTTCTAGCTTAGCTTATCTTTGTTACATCATCATTCAAGGGCACTACGCATGGTGAATATCCACCACGAGATATCATTTGCAACCTATCAGCGGATCACACTAATAGCCACAGAGGAAAGCCCGATAGTGTACACGCTCGGCAGAGTCCCTCCGTACGTAGGGTCTCAAACTTATGAGGTGGTGTTCCTCCATACGTAGGGTCCAAAGACTTACAAAGTTATCCACTTTATCTGAACGCCCACACATCGCGATATAGACTTGTGCCTTACCAAGAATGGATTGATGTTTAATCTTTTTACTGCACAAGTATGTTTGTTATTATGTTGTTAACTAGCCACCTAAGTGTTTTCAAGTAAGCTCCCTCCCACATACTACTCTCTTACTTAGACCCCTTGACACGGACAAGCCCTAGCACAAACACAGACATTGATGAATTCTAATTCATCAAAGCACAAGCCAATCATACTCTTCCAACGGTCCCAAACTTCAACTCCCTTGAAGAGTACATTCGGTACCGGAACTAAACGCATCAGAAGCTTAATCGAGGCTTGTTCAAGTTTATTTAATGTTATTAGATCAAGATTCAAAATTTAAGACTATATTCGGGCTTAATAACAAGCTAGTCATCAAAAACAGGGTCAGTGCGCCCACACCGGGGTTCAGTGCGCTTGTACTGGCCAAACAGGGGCATTCTGCTGAGCCAGTGCGCCCACACTAAGGTCTGGTGCACCCGCACTGGCCTCTGCGCTTGCACTGGCTTCTGGTGTGCTTGCACCAAACCTCTGAACGTAAAAACGGACATTCTGCCTCCTTGGTGCACCCGCACTGGATCTGGTGCACCCGCACCAAGTGTAGAAACTCCCAAAAACTCAGTTTTATGCATCTAAATGATCTCCACTCGATTCCAAACAATTTTAACATCAATGTACTCAGAAAAATAGCAGAAAGACATCACTTTTACATAACTAAACATCACATACTTCTCTAATACAAGTAGGCATGATTTCAATCATTAAAACACCACAAATTATACCCAAAACACAACCTTAACAACATAAGACCTTAATTAAACATTAGGAAGAGCCTCTTACCTTCTAGCTAGCAAAGCCAAAGCAAAACCTTCCAGAAAGACTGCAGCACGACTAGGACTTCAACCGAAACCTAATTGATCAACCAATTGAACAAGAAACAATTGTGATCAAAAGCTTCTAAAAAAAAGCACTACGAATGGAAGGATTCTAAGCAACCAAACAAGGCCAAACTTGAAGATTACCAAAACTAGGGCAAAACTAACCTTTCTCAAAACTCCAACTTTCTTGTACCAAAATTATCCTCTTGTCCCGCTGATTCCAAATCTTCAAACGATTCTGAAAACCGATCACAGACTTGTGAGAATTGTGGAAAAGTCTCCTTTATTTTCTTTTGTATTTCTTCTCTTTTCGATGCCAAGTTGTACGTTGATTTTCTCGAACAACGATTCGAAACCACTTTTAGAAATGGGAGGTTTTATTTCCCAAATAAAACTTCCCCATTACTTTTACCTTAACTCCCCCTTAATTACCAATTAATTACAAAACAACTCCTTAATTTACCTTTAATATTAATTTTCCTTAATTAATATTTTTTCACAAAAAGACACGTCTGTCTTTTTTCGAAAAGTCGGGATATTACATTAGACCTGGAAATTTTTTATGATATATAGTCTTTTGTTTAGATTTTCAAAAATGATTAAGGAACCCTGGCACACACATCCCCCAAATTTCTTGATTTTGAGGTCAAGGTTTTTTATTTTTTGTAAAGTCTAAGTTGTGGATGAAAATAATTCTGGGGACAAGATCGGGGGATTTAGTCGGTGCCCCGTCACTATCCTTAGATTTTTGTAGAACTCTTGTTCCCATGTTTTCTTGACGTAACTATTCCTGCTTTGGGTCCTTAGATTATTAAACTTGACCGTTTCAAAAAAACAGAGTTTTTTTACGAAAGATACACGCACGCAAATTAACTTTTTCCTCCACTGGGGCTCGAACCCCCAATCTTCGGGTTAAGGACCACATCGTTTACTGTTGGGCCGATGCCATGCTAGCATGATGACTTCAAAATAATTTAAAGACGGCCACATTAAAAAAATTTATAGATATTTGTCAAGAATGACACATTTACTAATAAATCAGGCTAGAAGTACATACATGATTAATAAGGACAAAATTAATTTAGAGTTACGATAATACCCCTATTTTATAATTATGCATGTATTTTCCCCCCCCATAAATGGAGGTTACAACCAAAGCGTAAATAAAGGGAAGTAAATCCTGGCAATTAAAGAAAATTGAATCTTTCTAAAACTGATCCAATTTTCAAAAAATAAAAATAAAAAAGTAAAAACAAAAAAACACAATCATAAGTATGCTTCGGTTTATATATATATATATATATATATATATATATATATATATATATATATATATATATATATATATATATATATACGAGTGAATTAACGTAACACGTGAAGTAACAATGCATTAAGAATTGATAATTTCCAACGTATAGTAAAAAATACGAGTGAAGTAACACTAAGACGTGATGTAACAATACAATAAGAATGATCATTTTTCCAACATACAAGTAACAATTACGTGTGACTACTTCTTTGTATATTGGTTGTAACTACTTGTTTGTATATGTTACTACATTTTTTCTAGTAATACTACATGTTTAATGTGTAACTACATTTTTTTATTGTAAGTATTTTTTAGAGAAAAAGGTGCCAAGATTTTATTAATCGCAATCGGCAATGCAAGCACAAATTACATGAGAGGGTGAGGAAGAGCCCCAATCTTTACATCCAACAAGATTTTCGTCTTCCCCGGCAAGAAAATGAGTTTGGTATGTTCCCTTGTCTTTTTACAAAAGATAAGGAAATAGAAATAAAAGCAGGCATCATTTTTCGGCAGTCTTCCAAGATACTTCTCAAAGGTGACAAATCTTCTGACTGACTCGTGAGGCGTTGGTTAACTGTGAGAGAGTCCTCACCTATGATAATGTGAAAGAATCCCCATGTGAGATCAAAAGTTAAGGAGTGATAAACTTCTAAGCCTTCTCCAATTAAGACGTCAAAGTTTCCTTCTAATTTCTTGGAAAAACTCCGAATAATTTTTCCTTGGCTATTAGGAAGAATTCCGCCAATAGCTGCTGAAGAATCATTAAAGGCTTCATCGACGTTGAACTTGAGAGAATCTGGGGGGGGGGGGTGGGACAAACTAATCTCTAAGGGAGGATCTTTAGCTAATTGTTGTCATCCTATAGCAATACAATATTCGCCCGCCTCCGCTTCGGCTCGCGTAAGAATTAATTCGATAGGTGTATCTTTCTCCTGAAAGATATATGCATTCCTTGCCTTCCAAATGTTCCATAGTAAGTGAATCACGTGGACTAATTCCATCTCATCGTTTAAGTTTGATAAACCACACCCAGATACGTTCTGCCGGACCACCATCAATCCCATGGTAACCATCACATCTCAACCTCTGACCTCCATCGCCACCAGTCCGACTGGCAATAAGCCGACCAGGTCATCGAGTCAGCACGATTGTGACAACGCCCAGGCTGAGGGCGAGCACATTACCCCCAGTCTGCTGCATCGATCAGCCAGATCATGCATACAACTCATAGGCGAGCATGCTCTAAACATGGCGTTAGTAAGGGCAAGACTACGCTAGCAGGAAGAGAGCAGAGCGACCAGCGAGCCCTTCGATCAGCTTCTAGTCGCTGCTTAACCTCTTAATTGTATTTAATTATGTCTTGTCACAATTAGCCTAACCATCATTAGAGATTCGCCTATAATAGAGGCATCATGTAACCCACAAAGACCTTCTTAGTGCTGAATTTGAAATGAAAGATTTGGGTGCAGCCAAGAAAATTTTGGGGATGGAGATCTGGAGAGATAGAAGTCAGAAGAAGCTATTTTTATCTCAACAGGTCTATATACAGAATATTTTGTCCAAGTTTGGTATATTAGCTGCAAAGACAATAGATACTCCCTTAGCATCAAATATTCATTTGTCAGTTTATGCTTCACAGTCAGCTGAAGAGAAGGAATATATGTCAAAAGTTCTCTATGCTAGTGCAGTTGGCGATCGATGTATGCCATTGTGTGCGCTAGGCCCGATCTCGGCCCAGCGGTCGGTGTTGTCTTCGGGTTTATTGCTCAACCCGGAAAGGAACACCGGAAAGTTGTGAAAAGAATGTTCATGTACCTTAGGGGTACAAATTGATGTTGGTCTCATTTATGGAGGTGATACTCAGAGTTTGGTCATAGGATATTATGATGCAGATTATACAGATGATGTGGACAGTAGAAAATCAATGACTGGTTATGTTTTCATATTGGGGAATTCAATTGTCAGCTGGAAAGCAACTTTGCAAGCAACAGTAGCTTTATCAACTGCTATGGCTCTTACTGAAGCAGCCAAGGAAGCAATCTGGTTGAAGGGTCTAGTCAGTGATTTGGGGCTACATCAGGATCAAGCTAAGATTTATTGTGATAGTTTAAGTGCAATTTGTCTAGCTAAGGATCAGGTTCATCATGAGATATCCAAGCATATTGATGTGAGATATCATTTTCTGAAAAATGAGAAGAGGGTTGTAGTGAAGAAGATCAGCACCAAGAAAAATCCAGCTGATATGCTTACTAAACTAGTTCAACAAAGCAAGTTTCAGTTGTGTCTGGACTTGCATAACATTCAAAGCTTATAATCAATTTTTCTAGAAACTCGGTTGAGGGCTACAGCTGAGTGGATTCTGTGGAGAAGTCTAGTACAGGTACATCATGGCATTGACGAAAGCATCTGGTACAAGTACATCTGAATTATGTAATTTGGTGACATTGAATGAGAGTTCAGGTCAAGGTGGAGATTTGTCAATTTTGTGACTTGATCTCTAAAACTGGCGGAACTAATCTAAAAGTCAGTTTTGTGAAGTGAAACTGAGTTTTGGGGAAAATCTGAGAAAACTGAGTTTTGGAGAAAAATGAGTTTTGGTAGAAAACTGAGTTTTGGTGGAAATTGAGTTTTGGGGGAAACTGAGTTTGCTGAGTTCTACATCTGAGTCGGTTGATTACAAGGGAAAAGTGACTTTTCAGAAGAAAAAAAAGTGAGTTTTCATCTGGTGGAGTCAGTTTGAGCTGGGATCCATATCTGGGCCTTTATGACAATTGGACAGAGATCCTATGGCGGCTAGGTTTTAGGGATTTGTGTCTATAAATATCATCCATGGTAATCAATGATGCGTGTGTTTTTCAAGAGTGTGAAAATTCTTGTAACTTCTGTGCATAGTAAAATATCTTCTTTTCTGCCCGTGGATTAGTCGGCACAATGCCGGATACCATGTTAAATCACCGTGTTCTCTTTGTTTCTGTGTTTTATCAATTTCCGCCTTATTTACTGTTTGATTGAATATGTTTTATCTTTCTTAAACTGCAAGTTTATCGTCTATGTTTTAACAACCAACAACATTAGTAACGACTGACGATGGCTCTTGGCCATTTCACAAGCAACTCAAACATATGTAGGGGAAGATGACGGTGCCAAGACAATATTTTGACACATAGCATGACGAAAAAACCAGATTAGAAAATTTCGTAAACGCTAGTGCAATTGACAAATGGTGGAATGACAGGAACAAGAGCTTGAGCGGGAAATCGACTAAAGGGCTTCTTTAAGGAAGCCCCGATGATTGATGCCACCTGAGTAATCTTTGCAAGGAAATAGTCATGGTGAAATTCAAATTAAGTGTACATCATTATCTTTAGCGAATTGGGAACCATAAATGAGATTAGTATAAAAAGACGGGGCAACAAGAACATGATTACGCACATAAGATTTAGTAGGAGTAAAACTAATATAGAAGCCAAAATCTGTAATAGACAAACATGTACCTTCACCAACATGTAATTTTGCAGACCATCATAAGCGAAATGAGAGATTCAAGTTATAGAGGTTATTGGTGGTGTGATTAGTAGCATCTGTATCGGGAATCTAGAAGGAAGGAGTGGGAGCAATTTGCATGGTAAAGTACGCTTAGGAAGGATGAGTTGGGCGAGAGGCAATGAATTTAGAATCATAGCGGTGCCAGCAAGTATGAATGGAGGACCGAATCTTTCACATAGTTGGCATGGTCCATACGGAGAGGGTCCACAACCATGGTCGCAATTAGAGCCATTCCCCTGACATTAACTATTCTGAAAGCTGGAGTTTCCCCAGCCAAGGTTGTTGTCAACCGTTTTAGGGTATGCCGCGATGTTAATAGCCGGTGAAGGTGGGGAAGCAACGGGCAGTGGAGCAGTTAACGGACACGGCTAGTGATGGTTCATACGGGCTTGAACGAGATTCACGGATGTACCTGTAATGAGAACACCATCAATATATGTCAAGACAAAGATAGAGTAAAAAGCATGAGTGTATATATACATCGACTTGTCGTCCTTGGAAGATGAAAACACAAATGTCTGAGCACATCGGTGAAATGAGAGAACCATGCACGAGGCGCTTGACGAAGACTGTAAAGACTACTTTTGAGTTTGCAAACATGATGGGAGTAATCTGGATGTTGACACCCCTAAGGCTGAGGCTGCTGTATGTAAACATCCGCATAAGTGGCGGCACTGGAGCATTGCAGACTAGCTGGTGATCTCAAATCAATCGTGTCTTAAAGTTGAATTTTCACCAATTTCCTGTACAATATATCCACACTTTTTTTTCATGAGAACTCCAAAAATTATATGCCGTGGTACATGTCTAATTAAATCAATTTTTTTCCTTTTTTAGAGGGTGCAATGTATATTTTTTAATCAAATTACATAGAGAAATAATGCAAGGTAAAAACAAACAAACAAACCAAGCATATACTTTGGCGGTCTTAAGTTGCAACACACTCATTAACCTGGTGTACCACTCAACATGTGCATCACAGTATAACCGACCTTGTGAAAGTCTGTAAAGGTTTTAACAACCGACTTTTCGTAGGTTTTGGAGCAAGAACCGACTTTCCAAATGTCAGTTCTCACAATGCACCTATGGGATGTCGGTTAGTGGCTTCAGAACTAATTTTCACAAGATTGGCTTTACTGTGGGACACAAGTAGAGTGGCGGACCTACATACAACCAAGGTGATCCGAAAAATATATACTAATATATGTAGTATGCATGTTGTTTGCCCCCCCCTTAACTTATGTATTTGCCTCTTTTAAATTTTTATTGTCTTCTACTCGAGATACTGTGTCCTCCAGTGAATGAAGTGGTGCACGAGTAAAATAGATATGATGTACAAATAAAATGAGTGTGGTGCAAATAATAGCCCCTGCAATTTATGGAAAACAATGAGATCTTTCATTCTTTCCAAATATATTTTGCCAGGCAAAAATATACCACAGAAGTTTATAACATAACAATATCCAACAAGGTGCTTGAAAACAAATACATATGACAATAGACCTATGCAAAGATGCGAACTCCATAATATGTTATGTATATGAAACAAAATATCATTGATTTTTCTCATTTTATATAATGCATGACCAAGTTCACACACTTTCGTCATAACTGTCATGACCGTGACAATTATATTATAAATCATCGTTAAAATATCTTAGCCATATTGATAAAATTCAGGAGTATTTCATAGTATAGAAGTAGAATAAAGTTCAAGGAATCAATATTTCACACAAAATTACAAAACATTTACGGTTTCTACTGGAACCAGTCTAACCTCATCAACTCTTTCATTACTTTGGATCAACAATTTAACACCATTAGCACATATTTAAGAGTTGATGATGCTGTTTAGTTGTGTGATAATTTTATTATTTGTACCATAATAATAATAATAATAATAACAAATATAATTCACATTGGTTTCGAATCAAAGTGGATAGTTTGGTTTTAACGGATCTAATCTAGTTTTCTGATTTGAACTAGATTGTTATTAAAGTACAAATAGGAATGTAAACGAATCAAGCCGAGCCGAATATTAAATGATCACAAACTCAGATTCAGGCATTCAAACACTAGCTCGTTGATACATCGATCCACATTATAATATTAGCTCGATGAACAAAAGAAACACCCTTCAGAATCAGAAGGTTATTCATCGAGCTAATATTATAATGTGGATCGATGTATCAACGAGCTAGTGTTTGAATGCCTGAATCTGGTATTAAGGTGTGTTTGGGGACTCTGAAGTTGTCTTTTTTGGCAGTGCTGTTTTCTTTCGTTTAGCATATTAGAAGGGGGAAAATCTGTTTCTTGGCTGTGTAATTCTGCTTTATACATTATCATGTTGTTGTTCTTACTTGGTTCTTTTGGTTGATGTCATTAGAGCAAGTTCTCCTATTTTTTGCTTAATTAGGTTTTGTATACTTTTTTTTTCTTTTCCTTCTTGTATCCGAATTTAGGGACCTTCAGTCTCACTTATGTTTACCAGAAAGCTTGAGGTGAATAGGCTCACCTTTTGTTTCTATGAAATGATGATAATGTTGTGCAATACCTTCCAACTAGCCAATTCATTGTATAAGGAAATGAACAAGCTGAACAAAATAACCTTTTTTTAAGAGAACAAGAAAATAGCATTAACACAAGCTCAAGAAAACATGTTATCATTGTTTGGAATAAAATTGATGCAGTGACATTGATGTCACTATATATACATTTGGATACATAAATTTGCTAACTTTGTAAAATAATTGTAGTCTTTTTTTGTGTAGTGTCATTCTCGATGTTGTGTCGTTTTTTATGTGTTGTCAATGTTGGTATAATGTAATGTTTGCTCTTTCCATTGTGCTCAATTGTTTGTCTCTGTCCAATAACTTCATCCAAATTTTAGATCCCCTTTTCTTCTTCTCTTCTCTGTTGCATGTTGGAGTATGTGGAGTATACTTGTAGCTTTAATTTTTTGCTTGATAAAACAACCAATTAGTGATTAAATCCCACTTGCAGATAAAGTTACTATCATTTTGATCAGTACTAGTTTTCATTTCTTTTTTTCTTTTGAAGCACCCGGTATATATCCAAGACCAACTGACCCGACTAATCTAGAGTTTGGTGTAGGTCGTGATCAATACTAGTTTAATAACACACGTTCGTGATCAGTTCGTAAAGCACCCATCTTCACATGTCACTACATCATGGTGTCACTTCATCACGGTGTCACTTCTTCGCATCGATTAATAATAAATAGTACTACAGTTTGTGGGGAAAAATGTGCTATTTAAGATGTAGTGGCATCTGCACACTGCATAATGTGTCATTGCATAAAATGTTGTTGTCATTGGGTGTCACTGCATAAAACGATTTATGCGATTGTTTAAAAATGGTTCGGGTTCGAAACTCAGCTCGAGCTCGATCGAGCCATAAAAAGACGAGATCGAACTTGACTCGCTAAGTACTTGATATAACTCGACTCGGCTCACACACTCGATTGCTTTCTTAGAATTCATTTAATTTTTATTAAAATATGGCAAGATCGAGCTCGACTGGAATAATACTCTTTGAATTATAAAAATAATATTTAATTCTAAATTTAATAAATATAATTACTAAAATTATTCTTTAATCAAGCTCGATTAGTTCGTGAGCTACTCGATTAATATATTTTAAGACTCGAGATCGGCTCGGTTTATTATTCGAGTAGCTCGACTCAAGCTCAAAAAAAACCGAATCGATTAAAATTCTTTTGCGAGTCGTGTACAAGTATCTCACGAGTAGCCCAGCTCATTTACAGCTTTACATAAGGTGGGTGTCACTGTATAAATCGCTGTAAATGTTGTTGTCACTGCATAAATCGTTGTATTAAGTGGGTGTCACTGCATAAATCAGTGCAAATTTTGTTGTCACTGCATAATGTCATGTCTTTGCGCATAATCGTTGGTGTCATTAGGTATCATTGATTAAGGTGCCATGTCATAAAATGTCGGTGTCATTAGGTATCACTCTATAAAGAGTCATTTCATAAAATGTTGGTGTCATTGGGTGTCACTTCATAATGTGTCACTTCATAAATGTTTGTGTCATTTTGGTGTCACTGCATAAGGTGTCTCTTCATAAAATGTTGGTGTCATTGGGTGTCACAGCATAAATTAGGGTGAAAGAATTATGTTGATCGTAGTTTTATATCAAAAGATATAGCCGTTTGAAGTCGATTTTATGAAGAAAAGAAATCAATTTTCTGAAATTAAGTCGGATAAATATCAAATATTATCGCGGTGTCGCATCATCAATTGTCACAGCATCGTGGTGGTCACTGCATCGGGGTGGTCAATGCATCGCGATGGTCACTGCATCGAGGTGGTCACTGTATTACGGTGGTCAATGCATGACGGTGGTCACTGCATCGGGATGGTTAATGCATCGCAATGGTAACCGCATCACGATTGTCACTACATCGGGGTGGTCAATGCATCATGGTAGTCACTGCATTGGGGTAGTCACTGCATCGTGGAGGTCAATGCATGGGGGTGGTCAATGCATTGGGGTGGTCACTACATCGGGGTAGTCAATGCATCGCGGTGGTCAATGCATCGGGGTGGTCAATGCATCACGGTGGTCAATAAATCTTGGTGATCAATGCATAGCGGTGGTCACTGCATCACGGTGGTAAAAAAACCTTTTTAGCATCCGGAAAAAAAGAAAAAAAAAAGTCAAAACAACAACTCTCAGCGCCATTCTTTCGCCGCGGGCTTTCTCTCTTATTTTCATTTAATCAGCGATGTTGTCTTTTTTTTTTAATTGAGGGTAGTGTGATCCATATACTAATTTTATGTCCTTATAACCAATGAAAAGTTAAGTGTGTTCTATTTGCCTAATTAAGTCTAATGTGTGTCCTTTTGGACCCTTGCCCCTTTAATTTGTTATAGTTACCTACTGCATCCGTCCCAATATATATATAAGTCCATTTATTATTTTTCACACGGTTTAAGAAATTAGTTAAGTGTCATTAATTTATTGATAAATGTCTAAAATACCCTTTGACCGTTATTAATGCAAAAGTTGTGTATTTGTGAAAAATGACTGGATGTATAATAAATTAAGGGTACAAGGAAAAAAATGCATTACCTCCGTCCAATAAAAAGTGTACACATTTGAAACAAAGGCGGCTTCTATCGGCACCGCGGTTTGCTTGTGGCACCACGAATACTTCCGGCACCCTATAAATTGCTTTTGTCACCACCGTATTAATTTCATTATTTTTTTTACTCCAAACACCACAAAAAAATACTCCTTATACCACAAATTTCAAAAAATACAATTTAGTCCTTTGATTATTTAAATTAAAAATTATAATCCAAAATTATTAACTTATATCAATAACAAACCACAAACTTAATTTTCATCTATATTTATTTCTTTAGTCCAAAAAAATTCATCTTCATATCTTCTCCATAATCGACATTCATCTTCCTCCCCATATCCATCTTCATCTTCATCTTCATCTCCACCTTCATCTTCATCTTCATATTAGTCATTCATCTTAATCTTCTACCACTTTCTTCAATATCAAAATTCATCTTCATCTTTTTCAACCTTCTTCGTCATCAAAATTCATCTTCATCTTCTTCAGACTTCTTCATCAAAATTCATTTCATATTCCCCAACCTTTTTCACCCAAATATCATTTTCAAACAATATGGAAGCAAAATGGAATCAAAATTCATACTCCATGGCTTCAAACACCATTAATTAGGGGAAAATGAAGTTATTTAGAGTTTTCCGATCGGCCATTTAATTTTCCGGCCGGCATCCAAACAAACGTCAGCACCGCTGACGTCCGTGTATATAATAAACGTCAGACCTGGAGATGTTTTATAGTCCAAAACTAAATATTTTCTTGCTGATATAATGCCACCAACACTGACGGTGGAACACAAAATAAACGTCAATAGTCCCGACGTTACTGACTCCAGAACTTAATGAGTTTCTGTTTGTTAAACGGCAGCCGGACTTTTGGATGTCGGTGTTGCAATCCAACGTCAGATTTGTTAACGTTGGTTCAGAAATGTTGTATTTCGTCAGCGTAACTGACGTTGGTTGTACAATACCAACGTCAACCTGAATGACGTTTATAGCCCAGCACTGAAAATATTTGTGTGGTTTTGCATCATCCAAACATGATACAAACAATCACCCAAACACAAATATACAATCAAAATTAATAGAATCAAAAATCATAAAAACAACTTAATTCAAACAATTAATTCAAAACTTAAATAAAATGTAATACTATGAAAATGTGAAACTGGTCCCGACAGATTTAAAATATTCCAAAAGTAAGTCAAAAGTAATCCAAACAAAATAAGATAACAATGATCCAAAATTAATCCAGAAGAGTTTTAATGGAACTATTTTTAAGATCTTGGACGTCTGATAAACCCCACATTAAACATGACATGATTATCTGTTGGCTGATCAACGACACCGAAGCTGCATGTATCTCCAACGCTGAGGTTATTCTCACTAAGAAAATCATTCAACCCACTTAAACGAGCTTGTTGATAGGGCACAACAGAAGCTACAATTCTAGGCGGCCATGATTCCCTTGTGAAACTTCGCAAATCCACAGTTTTGTTTCGCAACATGTTGTTTGATCTAGAAAACGGTACTGAAATATTCTACATATCACAAACATAATAAAATAGAGTTAGAAAGTGCGATGAGGGAAAAAAAAGTAAAAATGTTTAAACATGTCTCACCACATAATAATGTGAAAATGCCGATTTTGCTAGCGTCGTATCAAAAGTGGGATTCGTCGTATCAAGATTTTGATTACCATTGTTTTCTCCTCTCACTTTCGGAATCGGAAAAAGTCTTCTCACATGATGTGTCATAAAAAACTATTGTGTTGAAATTGAAATTCATACTATGTTCAAACACAATGAAATCATGATGATGCAAATCATGAGCCGCCACATATGCTTCCCAACCGGCTCCAAAGAAACGAAGAGAATCATCGTCGGTCTCTTCGACCCTCACTACCAATCTCCCTAAGCGGCTTTTGAGAACCCCCAAAGTTGTGTTCCGCAACGTGGGGTCCAATCTACGAACGTATGGTCGAGGTAGTTTCTATAAGGAAAAAGACATCACATTACTTCATTGTCATATGAGCGAAAAAAATGTAACTTAATTAATAATCACATACCAAACTTGTTTGGAAACCGGGCATCATAAATTTGAAGAAACGATCCATTTTCCTTCACTGTATGTTAAAAAGTAATGAGGAATCAGAATATGAATTAGAATCAGTCCGTATGTTATTCCAAAATAAGACAACATAGATACTCAAACCAAACATAACCAATCACACAAGACACAACTAGTACCTTAATCCATACTACATACCTGAAGTTCTTGTACGATCAACATTTGTTGTTTTAATACCTGAAATTCTTCTACTGTGAGTTCTTTAATTGTTATCAGTAGACTCTCAGTTTTCAAAGTGAGGGGGATATCAGGGCTTTCTACGTAGATAATGGCTAGCCTGAATCAGTCCATTAAGAAATGGATATCCTTGGCATATCAACTTATGGAAGATATTAAAAAATAGATATAATTGGTAATTTCTTAATGGAACTCATTCAGGTAAGCCACTCTACAAAAACAGCAAAGAGATCCCAAGGATTTGTGAGAGATCCCAATTTGTTAAAGCAAAGAGATCTCACGATTTTATTTTATTGGGTCCACACATCACACATAAAGGGCAAGACACATATACGTTTATTTTTAACTGACATAACACACTTACATTGCCAAGATTAGATTCTAAGGCCCCTATGATGAGTAAAAATGTAACTAGATTAATGTGAAGAAGTACACTAACTCAAAGTCGATAGACAATTGTTTACAAAGTCAAGAAACACAAAGTTGTTATGTGCACATTAAGAATGCCATACAATATGAAATTCAAAGGCATATAACGTCAACCACACCGACGTTACAATAAGAACTTAACATCGATTTGGTGATGTTCCCCGTACAATAAAACGCCCCTTGACATGAGGTTGCTTATAACGCCGGACGTACGACGTTTTGAAGTAGGGTAAACGTCACTTACGCTTATGAATGAACAAGTAACCCTAGTGGTCATGTATGCCTTTAACGTCGCCCGTTTGGACGTTTTATCTACAACACAATGTCAGTGTGGGCGACGTTTTAAGCACCCGGTCATCTTCCCTAATATCCCTATCGGAAAACGGCCGGTTGAATGAAAAACACCCAAAATACTCCGATTTTGACGTGATTTCAACCAACATCGAATACACATTACAATCAAACAAACGAATACACATAAAAATACACGATTCCTCCAATTTAATGAAACCCAACCATTACCACCTCCGATTTCTATCAATTTTCCAACAAAATGTAAGCAAAACAACATACTTATGTGATTTGGTTTAAAAAGATGTTGTGTTTAGCATCACTTGCATTTCCAGCGAATGCTCCGGCGAACTGCTTCACTTGTGTTTTGTGGGGTTTGTTTCCAATGAAAAAAATAAAGAAGATGTAAAGTGTAGTGGAAGTTGAAGGGATTTAAGGAAGAATTTAAAAATTAGGGAGTAAACTGATTAATTTTTAAAAAATGAGGGACTAAAATGTATATTTTTGAAAGTTATTAAATGGGAGTGGTGCTATTAGTGATTACGTGGTGGTTGAAAGTAACTGAAAAATAATAAAATGAAGGGTGCCGATAGTAAATCGTGGTGCCGATAGAAGCCGCCAAAAAAATTGTTCCATAAAAAGTGTCACTTTATAATACCAATGCATCATTTAATGTTTTTTTTTTCAAAATTACCCTTAGTCCAACATTCATTTATTGCACTCTTTTCCCATCCCAAAACAAACATTTATTATAAAGTGAAGGGTGAATATGTCAATATAGCACTAAAACACTACATATTAATTGAGTTTCTTAATCTGTGTGCACCACAAAAAATGAACATTTTTTGTAGGGCATAGGTAGTAATTAATGTTTCATTAGTATTCTAAACGGACTTATATAATGGGACTTAACCAAATACGTTAACAGACAAACATGTACCTTCACCATCATGTAGCTTTTACAGGCCATCATAAGCGAAGAGAGAGATTCAAGTTACAGAGGTTATTGGTGGTGTGTTGAGTAGCACCTGTATAGGGAATCCAGACGGAAGGAGTGGGATTAGTTTTCATGGTAAAGTATGCGTAAGGAGGATGAGTCGGGCGAGAGGCAATGAATTTAGAATCATACCGGTGCCAGCAAGTATGAATGGTGGACCAAATCTTTCACGTAGATGGCGTTGTGGAGATGGTCCATACGGAGAGGGTCCACAACCATGGTTGCGATTAGAGCCATACCCCGCCATTGATTATTCTGAAAGCTGGAGTTTCCACGGCAAAGGTTGTTGTCAACCTTTTGAGGGTATGCAACGACGTTAACAACCGGTGAAGGTGGGGAAGCAACGGCCAGCAAAGCAGTTAACGGACGCGGCTGGTGATGGTTGATACGGGCTTGAACAAGATTCGCAGATGTACCTGTAATGAGGACATCATCAATATATGTCGAGACAAAGATAGAGTGAGAAGCATGAGTGTATATATACATGGACTTGTCGGCCTTGAAAAATGAAAACCCAAAAGTCTGAAGCACATCGGTGAAGTGAGAGAACCAGGCACGAGGCACTTGACGAATACCGTAAAGACTCTTCTTGAGTTTTCAAACATGATAAAGGTAATCCGGATGTTGACACCCCTGAGGCTGAGGCTGCTGCATGTAAACATCCGCATAAGTGAAGCATTGCAGACTAGCTGGTGATCTCAAATCAATCTTGTCTTAAAGTTGAATTTTGCTGTAGAATGTATCCGTACTTTTTTGTCATGAGAACTCTAAAAATTATATGCCGTGGTACATGTGTAATATAATCAAATATTTTTCTTTTTCTTTTTGAGAGGGTGCAATATATTTTTTTTAATCAAATTACATAGAGAAATAATGCAAGGAAAAAACAAACAACAAACCAAGCGTATATTTTGGTGGTCATAATTTACAACACACTCATTCTACTCGTTCACCACTTAAGTCTTGTGAAAATCTGTTCTGGAGTCAACAACCGACTACTCGTAGGTTTTTGAGCAAGAACCGACTTTCTAAATGTCGTTTCCACAATGCACCTACGGGAAGTCGGTTTTTGGTTTCAGAACTTATTTTCATAAGATCAGTTTTACTTGGGACACAGGTAGAGCGGCGGACCTACATACAACCAAAGGGAGCAACTGCACCCCCCCCCCCTAATCCGAAAAAATATACTAATATATGTAATATATATGTTGTTTGCTCCTCCCACCTCCTTAATTTATGTATTTGCCTCTTTTAATATTTAATTGCCCCATTTACGCGAAATCATGTGTCCGACAATGGATAGAGTGACGCACGAGTAAAATTGATATGATGCAGGAATAGAAGAATTGTGGTGCAAATAATAGTCCATGTACTTTACGGAAAACAATGGGAAATTTGATTCTTTCCTACATTTTTTGCCGGGCGAAAAATGTACCAAACAGGTTTATAACGTAACAAATAACCAACGAGGTGCTTCAAAATAAATACACATGACAATCGATCTATGCAAAGATGCGAATTCCATAATATGTTATGTATATGCAACAAAATATCATTGATTCTTCTCATTTTATATAAGAGTAATAATACGGGCACAACCACTCACCCATAACGAGGGACACAATTGTGATGTACACTATTAATTATGTTAGATTTACATCTTATTAGTTTAGACACATTATTATAACCGGTGCAGATTACCGATGTGCCACTCGTTATGACTCAACTGTTGTGCTCGTATCATTTCTCTTTATATAATGCATGACCAAGTTCACACACACTTTCATCATAACTGTCATGCCGGTGACAATTATATTATAAAACCTAGTTTCAAAATATATGTATAATTTGATTTTTTTTTATTTTGTTTCGTAACAGAGTTCTTTCAAATTACCAATGGATATCGTACCACATTTTTCTTAATCCTACCATTAATTGATTGCCAACCAAATCATTCTTCATTACTAACAATCATTGCATTTATTATAGCCAGCTACTACCTCCGTCTCAAAATATAAGTTAATTTAGGATTTTTCACACAGTTTAAGAAATTAGCTAAATGTCTTTAATTTATATTGATAAAGTCTAGAATACCCTTTGACTGTTCCTTTAAAAAAAATATCATTTAACCGTTATGAATGCAAAAGTTGTGTTGTTGTGAAAAATGAGTAAATATATAATAAATTAAGGGTACAAGAAAGAAAAACGTAATAAATATTTCATTGGTATTTTAAACAGATTTATATAATGAGACAAAACAAAAAAGGTTAATGGAGTTACATTTTACATTTTGGGAGGAGGAAATAGTTTTTTTAGACGTTTATCATTAAACAAATTAAGATTCAATTCCTTTCGATAACGTTATGAA
Source organism: Gentiana straminea (assembly GCA_036785695.1). Lineage (NCBI taxonomy): Eukaryota > Viridiplantae > Streptophyta > Magnoliopsida > Gentianales > Gentianaceae > Gentiana > Gentiana straminea. The sequence goes on along the minus strand of JAVUPR010000345.1, from coordinate 1,318,564 downwards.
ACATTTAAAACGACTTATATATAATTAATTTGAAACACATACCGAGGATTTTTTTTTTTTTTTTTGAGAAACCGAGGAATTATTATGTAGGGCGTTCAATGCTTTATGGAAACTTTTTATTAAAAAAAAAAGACAATTGGCTACAAGGACAAAAAAGAAATAGACTATAATAAGGAATTGGACACCAATAACTTTTTATTGGTTATAAAAACACCAAAATAATAAACGGACCAAAACACCCCTATTGAATTCGCGCATCTTTTCAGCAACAATCACACCCACGATACAAAACCTTCAATTTCTGACTTTCAAACCTGACGAAACTGCAAAACAATGACTCTTATCCGACCTTGAGAACTGCGAGAAGAACTGATTTACATTCGAAGGAGCAAAATCGGAGAGAAGTTGCTAGAGATCGGTTGGAAACTCAGTCAGTGAAATGGTACAAGTAAGTATACATTATTTAGCTTGATCTTATGAAATATTGGATACATAGGTAGTCTCGATCAAATGACGCAACAATAATCATCACAACCACCATGACCTTGCTAGTTGATTTTCTTACAAAAAGATTCAATTACTCGATTATATTACCCAGGTTATTTTCCAGCATCGTCGGAATGGTTATACAATAGCCTAAAATGCATTTTCTTACGTTAAAGTTGCGATGCAGATTTGAGAAAATTAATTATAGTTGTGATCAAGTATATTTTTGATGCAGTATTCAAAGATATACTAAATTAAGTTGACGGAAAAAACAAAATCAAAATAAACACAATCGGCCACTGAGGCATTCATACATTGATGAAAATACAAATTAAAGATGTGGAAATGAAGTTTCAGATTCCAGGTTCATTTCCCGGCTTCTGCTATGTGAGATTAATTATTCAGTGGAAAAAAAAAAAAAAAAAAAAAAAAAAAAAAAAACCCTCCATAAAATTTTAGGGAAACAGTTTTTTTTTACTTCAAATTTAAACTTGTTGGTTGGAGATGTCCAAAAAACTTGGTGGTTGACATAGTCTCAAGTTGCAATATGGTTCAAATGACAAGCCTGTCCCTTGCAGTTTTTCCTGCATCACCTTTTCAAATCTCTCAGCCATAGAAGGATTCAAATAATTAACCCAATCTCCAATTTCACCCTTTCGGAAGAAAGAATTGTTTTTTATTTTGTAAACCGTACCACTTTCCCCAGTTTTGTTAACTTCCATATTGCTAAGACTTTGAATGCTACATAAATGTATTATATCTTCAATCAACCCTTTGTTTTCTTCGTCATCATCGAAAGCACACCCCAAAAACTCCCCCAATTTCTTCACACAAGGAACTGTTTTCTCCATTAGATCTTCATATTTCATAAACAAGATTTTCTCAGGATTTTTTATACTTGCATTCCAGTATCCAAGCATGTGATCCCATATCGGTCCGTAAGACTCTTTCCCTTCAATAAAACATTCAAAAACTTCCTCTATTGGAAGTGGTTGAACCCCTGGCAATTCGTTTTGACTAACGAAATTCCAGTAGGAGACTAATCTATCCAAAGGGTTCCTGCAGATATAAACGATTTTGGATTTCGAAGAACTTGTAACCGAAACCGGAAGAACCTCGTAATGCATGTGTGTTGCAAACAGTCTAGGACTTGGAATGCTATCCAGATCTTCTGCATTTTGGCTATTCACATAAAGATCAAATTCCAAGAACGGCACGAGTGAGTGAGGGTTCGTGTGGCGCAACGGGTTCGTTTGTAGTGAATACTCATGGCGATTGATGATTGTGTACACCAGAGCTTTCATCCAGGTGGTGCCGGATTTCGGAGCAGAGGCTAAGATGATATCAGAATCTCTAGCTTCAAAGTTTCTTTGAAATGTGATCATAAATTTTAACAGCCCTGTTGGATACCATATGCCCTCATATTTACTTATCTGATGATTCGACCAATTTCTTCCTTCTGGAAGACTTTGAATCAACTGTTGAATTTCATCAAGATTGTTTCCAACAATTTCAGATTTTGATGGTGCCATGATAGACTGGAGAAAACAAGGGAAATCTTGGAACAATTAAAGATGTAATAGTTGTAAAGAAGGAGGTGTGTGCATGGGCATACTATCCTGGGCTGCTATATATTACATAATTGCCGGCGTTTGATGTTGGAATTGTCATAAAAATAAAAATAAAAATAGCACAGTGACATTTACTAGTATTAGTTTGGTACATAAATCAAAAACAAAACAAATCAAAATTGACTATATGCTTCGAATGTAATAACGATATAACGACTGTGAAAATATTTGTGTGTGTATATATATATATATATATATATATATATATATATATATATATATATATATATATATATGTTATAACATTGTGAATCTATTATGCGGAAATAGATGACAAGCAAGATAAAAACAAATGCTATTCAAACGTAAAACATGGCGGAATTGACAAAACACAGAAGCAAGAACACATTGATTTAACGTGGTTACCGACGTTGTGCCGACTACTCCACCGACAGAAACGGAGATATTTTGTTATGCACAAAAAGTTATGAAGATATCACACACTACGTAAATTAAAATCATTGGGTATTTATAGCCTTGAAATCCTAACCCTAACCACCAGTCTTACACTGTCGGAATTCACATAAATGCAAGACGTGGGCCAGCAGATGCTGACTCACTTAGCTCTGTAACCAAGCAGCTCAGACGTAGAACTAAGCAGTATTCCATAGACTCACCAGACTCTACTGACAGATGAACCTCATCTGCACTTCACTCAGGTGACTTCAAGGACTTGAATACTCTCGATCAGCAGACCATCATTCTCATATGACCCTAGATTTAGTTCCACCAGATGTGAAGATCAAGTCACACTTTGACAACAAATATCCACGTTGACTTGAACTATTGTCCAACTCAAAAACGGATTGCATAAACATACGTATTGTACGAGATGCATTCGTAAATGGTAGATGTACTGTTTCAGACTTCTTCACATAATTCATTCATCTGATCTACCCTCAGCTGAGTATCTATATTTATAAGCTTCTGATGTTCAGCAAATCCAGACACAACTGAAACTTGATATGCTGAATGACGATGCTAGATTTTGTCATGTATAATTTCGGGTCAATTTAATCTAGGGATGATTTTGGGGGTGATTTTAGACTGAGCATGAGAGTCTCTCTCTGGTTGCCTACATATCCTGTAATTGTCCAGGAATCAAGTCACACGTAGTTCCTGGAAGTGTATATTTATAGGGAGTTCACTACCCTAACCCTAAACCATGTCGGTTTGGGTAAAATACAGTATTAGCCATTTGGGCTTTTACTAGCTTATATGGGCTTTACCCACTTATGCAAGTAACCACATGGATAATGGGCCTGCGTGTTTAGAGTGGACTTTGTCCGCACCCCGAGCTTTCCGACTTGCGGTATCGAGATGGGCCCATCGTCTCGGTTCTCTGATCATGTCGGTTGTCGATGTCTCAACCCGTAATTCGACCTTTGGGCTATCACTTATTCTTGTTCGGGAGGACCATCTCGTGACGCCACGTGGAGGTGCGATATTCGGTATCGTCACTAAACTTATTTAGTAAGCATGTCAACAAGATTCTCCTTGGTGCTGATCTTTCTTACTTAAATCCTCTTCTCATCTCTCAGGAAATAATACCTCACATCTATATGGTTGGTTCTCTCATTATGAACATGTTCCTTAGCCAAATATATTGCACTCAGACTGTCACAATATATCTCTTCTTGATCTTGATGTAGCCCTAAATCAATAACTAGTCCTTTCATCCAGAGACCGCCTAGGCTGCTTTAGTACGAGCCATGTATTGTGCCTCAGTAGTTGATAAAGCCACTGTTGCCTAAAGAGTTGCTTTCCGCTGACCACTGAATTCCCCAATGTGAAAACATAACCATTCATTGACTTCATAATATTCACATCACCTGTATAATCAGCATCACAGTACATGTGACAAAACCCATAGTATCACCTCCATAAACGAGGCCAACATCACATGTACCTCTCAGGTACCTGAACATCCTTTTCACAGCTTTCGAGTGTTCATTTCCAGGTTGATCCATAAACCTACTGACAACGCTGTCTATCTGAGCCAAATCAGGCCTAGTGCAGACCATGGCATACACCAGACTGCCCATTGCAATAGCATAGGGAACTTTTGACAACTAGTCCCCCTCCTCTCTGCGACCGTGAAGCATAAACAAATAAATGATCATTGGATGCCATAGGAGTATCTATTGGTTTCGCAGCATACATGCCAAACTGGGCCAAAATCTTCTGTATATAACCAAGTTGAGATAAGAATGGCTTTTTCTGATTCCCGTCTCTAAAGATATTCATCCCCAAAATCTTCTTGGATACACCTAAATCTTTCATTTCAAACTCAGTACTGAGAAGATCCTTCAAACTCTGAATATCAGACATCTCTTTAGTAGCTATCAACATGTCTTCCATATACAAGATAAGATAGATGTATGATCCATCTCTCAGCTAAAATGTTGATAAACACAGCAGTCATATGCACTTCTGTTATAACCCGGCTAGATCATGTAGCTATCAAACCATTTATACCACTGCCCCTGGAGCTTGATTTAGTCCATACAAGGACTTCTTCAACTTACGAACAAAACCTTCCTTTCCAGGAAATTGGAACCCCTCTGGCTGAGTCATGTATATCTTCTAATCTACTTCACCATGTAAAAAATGTTCTCTTCATATCTAACTACTCAAGTTCAAGGTCCTGGTGTGCCACCGTTGCAAGTAACACCCTGATTGTTTTGTGTTTGACCACTAGTGAGAATATCTCATCAAAGGCCACCTTTTATTTCTCGACTGAACCCTCTTGCAACCAAACGTGCCTTATACTTGACCCTTTCTGTAGATGTCATTCCTTTTTTTTTTTCTTAAAGACCCATTTGCAAGTAAAAACCCTTCTAACTTGTGGTTGTCTAACCAGAACCCAAGTCTGATTCTTCAGTAATGACTCCATTTCATCTCCTATGGAACCAAGCCATGGAGATGCCTTAGAACATATCACATCTTCCCTATAAGTAAATGGTTTAGATCCATAAACCTCTTATACAACTTGAAGTGCATATCAAACCATTTAATCAAATTCATACCTCATGGGAGGTATCCGAACATTAGTCCTTCTATCTCTGTTGACATCTATACTCTATTGACCAATAGCTGACCCTTGTTCAGCTGACTAGCTTGGACCAAACTCTGGTAGATGCCTTACCGGATCAAATGAGTGTTGACTATTGTCGGCTAAGTGTTGCGTCTCACCGACTCGACTGAAGAAGCACCACCTCTTTGTCATCTCTCTCGGATTAAGCACTAGTTTCATATTTAGCAAACCCCCCACCGATGAGCCGAGCATAGAATTTTCATAAAAAACGACATCTCTGCTGAGAATGACTCTGCTCTCTACCGATTACTGAATTCTATAACCCTTAACCCCGTCTCCATACCCTACAAAACTCCCTTCTTGGCTCTTGGGTCCAGCTTACCCTTACTTACATGATAGTGCACTGTGTTTCCAAAGCTCTTAGAACTGAGTAGTCAACAGGCTTACCTGACCACATCTCAACTGGTTTCTTGAGATTGATCCCTGTGTGAGGTCCTCTGTTGATTAAGTTGTAAGCTCTGCTGACAGCTTCTACCCAAAATCTCTTTGATAAGCCAGCATTAAAAAGCATGCATCTTTCTTTTTCCCGAAGTGTTTGATTTAGCCTCTCAGCTAATCAACCCATTCTGTTGAGGAGTATTCTTGACATTGCAAAGACGGTCCACACGGAAAGGGTCCACAACCAAGGTTGTCATTAAAGCTATTCCCCCACCATTGATTATTCTAAAAACTGGAGTTTCCACGTCCAAGGTTGTTGTCAACTATTTTAGGGTATGTCGCGATGTTAACAATCGGTGAAGGTGGCGAAGCAATGGGCAGTGAAGCTGTTAACTTGTGATGGTTGATACACGAGATTTGCAGATGTACTAGTAATGAGAACATCTTCAATATATGTCAAGACAAAGATAAAGTGAGAAGCATGAGTGTATATATACATGGACTTGTCGGCCTTGGAAGATGAAAAACCAAATGTCTGCACATCGGTGAAATGAGAGAACCATGCACGAGGTGCTTGACGAAGACCGTAAAGACTCCTCTTGAGTTTTGCAAACATGATGGGGGTAATCCGGATGTTGACACCCCTGAGGCTGAGGCTACTGCATATAAACATCCACATAAGTGGAGGCAATAAGGCATTGCAGACTAGCTGGTAATCTCAAATCAATCATGTCTTAAAGTTGAATTTTCACCAATTTCAAGTAGAATATATCCACACTTTTTTTCCCAGAAGAACTCTAAAAATTATATGCAGTGGTACATGTGTAATTTAATCAATTTATTTTCCTTTTTGAGAGGGTGCAATATTTTTTTCAAATAATATTACAATGAGAAATAATGCAAGGAAAACAAACAAACAAACCAAGCGTATACTTTGGCGGTCTTAATTTGCAACACACTTATTATACTCGTGCACAACTCAACATATGCATCACAGTATAACCGGCATTGTGAAAGTCTGTTATGGAGTCAACAACCGACTTCTCATAGGTTTTGAAGCAAGAACTGATTTTCCAAGTGTCGGTTCTCACAATGTGTCTACGGGAAGTCGGTTATGGGCTTCAAAACTGGTTTTCTCAAGATCGGTTTTACTGTGGGACATAGGTAGTAAACATGTTGTTTGCACCCCCTTAATTAATGTATTTGCCTCTTTTTAAATTCTTATTGGGTCCCTTACTCGAGATCCTGTGTCCGCTGGTGGATCGGATCCGGGATGCTGTACCGAAAGCCTATCCCGAAACCCTGTTCTTTTTTTTTCTTAAATTTTTTTCTTTCTAATAATTATTACTCGATCATTTATTGTTCTTCTAAAACGAAAAAAACTTACGCAGACTAGCCCTCCTCATATCAACGCTTCCGCCTTCTATTGCCCATTAAATTAAAATTCAAAAATTCAATCAAAACAAATTATATCGATCATATTGTCAAAAAAAGACATATACACACACACAAAAAATGGAGATAAATTTATATAGTTTCTTTTTTTTTAGAAGTTCTCTGGTTTAAATAGTCTTTCTATAAGTTTTTTTTTTTATCTAAATAGATTTTTCAGCATCAAACAATATTTGTATACCTATAATACACTTTATCACCCCTAATTTGAAGAAACATAGCCCTAAATTGAATAACTCAAACCCTAAATGCAATTGAGGAACCCCTAGCCCAAAATTGAATAACTCAAACCCTAATTGCAATTGAGGAACCCTTAGCCCTAAATTGAACAGCCAAAAACCTAATTGCAATTGAAGAACCTCTGGCTCTAAATTGAAAATACAATCCTAATTGAAATGAAGAACCCTAAACACTAAATTGAAGAACCCAAATCTGATTGAAATTGAGAAACCCTAAACCGCAGTTGAACCCCACACAATCCGCCGTCGGAAATCCGAAGAAGACGAATATGGAAGAATTTTAGGGAATTTAGTTTTTTTATTTATTTAATGGAGATAGGAGCGGAAGTGGGAGAAGGGCTACTAGTATATCTTTTACAATATGATAATACAAGTATTTTTTTATCAATACCTGTTTATTTGCTAGGTTCAATTATAGTAGATGATTGTTATTGAATTAGCATCTTATAGTTTTTTTAATAAGATATTAGTATATCTTTTATAATATGATGATACTTGCTTATAATTTCATTTTTTTATTTACATATATTACAATACAATTATAATGGTATATTTTATATTATTCATAATTAAATTTGAAGTCAAGAAGGATGAGAGTAAAAAGCTGGAATGTACTCCGGCCCTCCGTCCCGCAATATAAATCTTTTTAACTTTTTTGTGATGTCCCATAATATAAGTCTTTCTCGCATCCACTACTACAAAAAAGAATAAAGATCACGGTTTTTAAGTGTGATATATTCACATTAGTCACGGCTTCCAGAGTGTGGCATATTGATGTGTGACATAAAGTACTTTAATCCAATCACAGTTACAAACTGTGACCTATTATAATACACACTTAGAAACCGTGATCTATTATAGTTGGTATCACACTTAAAAACCGTAATACTCCCTCCGTCTCACTTTGTTTGGGACTTATTCCTTTTTGGGATGTCCCAAAATTAGTCCCACTTCTAAGGTTTAGAATTAAATTTGTCTCTTAAATGTCTAAAATGACCTCATATAACAATTTATTGAAAAATGTAGAAGAACACAAAAGGATGTAATTGTAATTGAGCTATGTTTTTAATGAGTAGACAAGACATTAAATGATGTCTCCTTATTTTTTATGAGTTTCCAAAAGTCCCAAACAAAATGAGACGGAGGGAGTATATTATAACTTCATCATATTTAAAAACTGTTATCTATTATAGTTCTTATCATACTTAAAAACCGTGATCTATTATAGTTGTTATCACACTTAAAAACCGAGATCTATTACAATTAAAACACATTTAAAAACTGTGATCTATTTTAGTTGTTATCACACTTAAAAACCGTGAACTATTATAATTTAAATCACACCAATAAAAGTGTTTTTTTCAAAAACAATATATAAGCACACATATATTTTTGTCTTTGTCGGGACTCGAACCTGGATACTCGGATTAACAAACCACACTATTTACCATTAGAACGATGCTTTCTTTCTTTTAATTTTCGACCACACTTAACTAAGATCTCATTATAAAATACCATATTATTTTAATCACAGTCAAAAACTGTGATTGATTGATGTTTTTGTCTCATTTTTTCTAGAAACCGTGATAATAAAAATTATGATATATTTTAGTTGTTATCACACTTAAAAACCGAGATCTACTATAATTTCAACACATTTAAAAACTGTGATCTATTTTAGTTGTTATCACACTTAAAAACCGTGATCTATTATAGTTGTTATCACTCTTAAAAACCGAGATCTATTATAATTTCAACACATTTAAAAAATGTGATATATTTTAGTAGTTGTTATCACACTTAAAAACCGAGATATATCATAATTTCAATCACACCTAAAAAAGTGTGATCTACTATAATTTCAAAACATTTAAAAACTGTGATTTATTTTAGTAGTTGTTATCACACTTAAAAACCGAGATATATTATAATTTCAATCACACCTAAAAAAGTGTGATCATTCTTTTTTTTCGAAAACAAAATAAACGCACACATATTTTTTGTTGCCACTGGGACTCGAATCCGGATACTCTGGATTAAGGAACCACACTAATTACCGCTGGGCCGATGCCTACTTTATTATCATTTTCGACCACACTAATCTAAAGTATCATTATAAAATATCATATTATTTTAATCACAGTTAAAAACCGTGATTTATTGATGTTCTTGTCTCAGTTTTATTAAAAACCGTGATAATAAAAACTGTGATCTATTTTAGTTGTTATCACACTTAAAAACCGAGATCTATTATAATTCAACACATTTAAAACTGTGATTTATTTTAGTTGTTATCACACTTAAAAATCGTGATCTATTATAGTTGTTATCACACTTAAAAACCGAGATCGATTATAATTTCAACACATTTAAAAACTGTGATATATTTTAGTAGTTGTTATCACACTTAAAAGCTGAGATCTATTATTATTTCAATCACACCTAAAAAAGTGTGATCATTTTTTTTCACACCTAATAACTATAATAAAAAAATTAGGTCTGATAAATATACATTTTACTTGTCTCGGTTTTTTAAAAGTGTGGTCCTTATCTTTAGATAAGTGTGATCTATGTCTTTTTTCTTATTAGTGGATATAATTTGTCTCACTTTTTCTATAGTTGTGACAAAAATATCATGAATTCAGTCACAGTTTAAAAATAAGATTAATTGATATAATGTATCTCACTTTTTCAATAACCGTGACAAAAATATCAGACTGATTTAGTCACAGATTAAAAGTGTGATTGATCGGTATAATTTATCTCATTTTTTGAATAACTGTGACAAAAATATCATATCAATTTTGTCACTGTTTGTGAGATTGATTGATATAATTTATCTCGCTTTTTAGAAACTGTGACAGAAATATCATATCAATTCAATCACAGTTTAAAAATGAGATTGATTGAAATAATTTATCTCGGTTTTCTAATAAATGTGACAGAAAAATCATATCAATTAAGTCACACTTTAAAAATGAGATTGATTAATATAACTTATCTCAGTTTTTCAATAAGTGTGATAGAAAGTTGTAAGTGTGATATATATATTTTCGTTGTTTCGGTTTTATTGAAACTGTGATTGTTATCTTATCTTAAGTGTGACCTATATCCTATTTTGTAGTAGTGATCACAATTCAATATTAAATGTATTTTTTTTTACTTTCACGTTAAACAATGCAATACTATAGACCAATCTCAAAAACCAATACGATATTTCATCTTGAAATTTTAAAAAACAACTCATTTATTAACTTTTTTAAACTGTGTGTAAAATCAATAAGGATTTATATTACTGGACGGAGAGAGTATATACATATTGGGTTTATCTTTGTTCAACATGTGATGGAACGTCAACGCAAAATAAAAGAAGAAGAAAAAAAGAAAAAAAGAGGACAGGGAAATTGGAACAGGGAAAATGGGACAGTAACCCATCGCCGCTGGTGGATAGAGTGGTGTACGAGTAAAGCAGATCTGATGCACGCGTAGAATAAGTGTGGTGCAAATAATAGCCCCTTATCATTATGGAAAACAATGGGATCTCTGATTCTTTCCAAAAGAAAATTGTCGGGCGAAAATGTACCACACAGGTTTAGAACATAACAATAACAAACAAGATGTTTGAAAACAAATTAATACACATGACAATCCACCTATGCAAAGATGCGAATTCCATAATATGTTATGTATATGCAACAAAATATCATTGATTTTTCTCATTTTACATAATGTATGACCAAGTTCACACACTTTCGTCATAACCTGTCTAGACCGTGACGATTATATTATAAAACCTCGCTTCAAAATATATGTATAATATTGATTTTGTTTTGACAAAAAAAAATATTGATTTTGTTTTGTAATAGAGTTCTTTCAAATTACCGGTGGATATCGTACCACATTTTCTTAATCTTATCATTAATAATTGATTTCCAACCAAATCATTCTTCATTACCGACAATCATTGCATTTATTATAGTCACCTACTACCCTCGCCTCAAAATGTAAATCAATTTAGGATTTTTCACACAGTTTAAGAATTTAGTTAAGTGTCATTAAATTATTAATAAAACTCTAAAATAACCTTCGACCGTTATTAATTCAAAAGTTGTGTACTACATCCGTTCTAAAATATAAATCATCTTATGTATTTTCACACAGATTAAAAAAATGATTGATTGTCATAAATTTGATGGTTAATGTCCGAAATGCCCCTTGACTATAATTTATGAAATAGTTGTTAAGTAATGAAAAGTGGTTGGATTGATAATAAATTAGGGGTAAGATTGAGAAAATAGTGATAAATGTTGAATTGGTAACGTAGAATGAATCATATTCTAAGACAAAACTAAAAGTATAGTATGACTTATATTTTGGAACGGATGTAGTAGTTGTGAAAAATGAGTGGTTGTATAATAAATTAAGGGTACAATGAAGAAAAATGTAAAAAATGTTTCATTGGTATCCAAGTATTGTGTTGGTGGATCCTTTGAGTTACGAACGTGAAGGGGTAGCGTAGTGTTGGTGTTTGGTTTATAAAAAAAATTAAAAATCTATCAAAAAGCAAAAAAAAAACAAATAACAAAAAACAAATAAAAAATAATATATATATATATATATATATATATATATATATATATATATATATATATATATATATATATATATATATATATATATATATATATATATATATATATATATATATAAAGTGTTGGAATAAGGTTGAGTCAAGAAATGTGGATGAAAGTATTTGTGTTAATATTCAAATGTATTGTATGGCGATGAGATTGAGTAAATTGGAGTGGATGTTCTTGAATTCTTGATGTGCTTGTTCTTGGTAACGATTATTTTTTTTGCAAGCTATCATGGAATTTAATCTTGGTGGCCACCGTTTTTGCGTCTTACTCCTATTTATGTTACGGTGTTGAAGTGAGATGAGCTATGCGTTGAGTGCAAGACGTTTTGATTAGGCTCACTCGTATTTCTCTTTTGATATTCCTTTTATCTCATTTCGTTTAGCCCCGTCCCTAGCCTAACGTTACTACCGTGCAAGTCCTGCCTGACCTTAGTTAGCCTTGGTTTGACCTCGATTAGTGGGGATGATTATGAAGTATAAGACTATGGGGTCATGCGTCTATAATCGGAGCCGGTTGACTGTAATAAATGATTGAGAAGCTATGCACACACACACACACACACACATTCTGTTTCCATGATAAGATATGTTTTGAAACGTGTTTATACGCTTGTGGGCTGGTTTTTATTCATAGGATATTGTGGTTTCTCATATGATCGCAACGTTGACCTCCTGACTTATTTTAATCGTTTGATTTGCTCGAGGGCGAGCAAACGCTAAGTGGGGGGTAGTTGATGAGAGTCAACTAAGCTATAATCTTTTGTGCATTTTACCCCTATTTGTAGCCTATTCAATGTGATTTTGGGGTAGTTAGGTGGTTTTTATAGGCACATTTCACCACAGGTTGAATCACGAGACGATAGGGCTTTTACGTCCAAAATCTCTACATTTTTTGTTGGATCATGTGCGTTTTATTGGCATGTGTCATGCTTGGTTTTTTGGTTAATGTTTCTTATAGGTACGGCGTGATAGATGGCGTAACGAGGATCGCAACAGTTCAAAACTCTGTCAAAACGGAGTTTGTATGCAAAAATGGCACATGAATCATGTTCGAGGCGAGATTTAATGACATAATGGTGGTTGAGGAAGCCAAAATCCAAGTCGAAAGAAGAAAAAGAGAGAAAATTTCATTTACGAGATGAGGCCTTAGCATCGCTATTTCATGCCTTGGCATGCGTTTGAGGGGATTAAAAGCTTTTAGTTCGTCCAAAAAGGCCCTAGCGTGGCCATTTTCATGCCCCAGCATGCCTTCAGAGAGTTAAAAGGATGTGAATTTTGGAGCCCAACAGGCCCTAGCATGGAAACTTCATGCTGTGGCATGCCTGTGTTTTTCGCCCAGCAGGCCCTAGCATGGAATCAGAGCCTGGGGCATCAATGCCTGTTTTGGGAAAACTCTATTTTTCTGAATTTTGCCTTTTCGGGGTCGGATTTTGTCTCTATAAAAGCCAATTAGGTCGAATTTTATACGACAACTTCAGGTTTTTATTTTCTTTCCATTGAATAGTTTATTTCCGCCACTAGAGACCTAGATTCAAACTATTTTTCTTTCATCAATTCTTGCAACATAGCTACAATATACTACAAGAAAAAGGACTATCAATGACAAAAACTTAATGACAGGCGTAAATCTCGTCATAAAAAATGTGTTTTAGTGAGAGGAAAAAAGAGTCTCTAATTAAAAGAGATTATTACTGACGAAATTTTAACTCCCGTCATTTTTGTTTATAATTCCCGTCATTATACCTTTCACAAAAAAAAAAATTCCCGTCATTAAGACACATAGAAATGATAAATTTCTTTCAATTTTTTTTTATGCACTATCAAAATTAAAGTTTTCTAAGATATTTTTTTCTTAAAGGTTCTTAGAATAAACATAATAAATTTGCCAAAATTTTTAGGCGGTTCTTAGTAAAAAAAAAAGCGTGTGTATAAAATTTGCCAAAATTTGCCAAAATTTTAGAAAGCGGGGAAGGGGGATAACTCTCTCCCCAAATACAATCCTAATTTACACTTAAAAAATCATTGTTTGACTTGAATCTTAATTTCATTTATTAGTAATAAACCAAATTTATTTCCACCACATATTTTCTCTCGATAGAATTTACCTGCTTACATCTCCATCACAGAACTCTTATCTCCATCGCACAACTCTCATCACAGGACGCCGAACTCTCTCTGGTAACTAAAAAATTACGATGGTGCCTCCACCGTTCTATCTACTCTCTTTTTTGTCACTGATCGTACGCTTCCATACTTATATCCAATTGATGATGTTTGTCTTTGGATGTAAATTTTAGGGTTCAATTGCTAGCAAATAATCGGTGTCTTCGATCGGCAGGACAGGGAGTTTCAGTTACACCCACAAGTAAAGGTGGGTTACATTACAATCTTAGCTTACATGATTTATTCTGCAAGTTAAAGTCTATTTTTGTTCTTTGTGACTTGGGTGAGTTTTGTGTTCGATTGATTTTTTTGGTGTTAGGTGTGTTTTTTGGGGGGATTATGTGTTACATCTGTTTAGGTTTTGGAGAAGACCATTAATTTTATCTCAACTGATTCTTTTAAGTGTGTCTGGAATGTGTTTTCTTAAGCTAAGAGATTGGGTTTGTGTCCCTTTTCTGGGTGACTGGAGAACTCCATTATATCATAATTTATAGCTGAAGCTTGAACGCCGGTTGTTTCTTCAGATAGGATTTATTTTTTTCTTGAATTGTTTTCAGTAGAGGGGAGAATATATAATGTAGATATGTTGCTATACATTGATAAAACATAGTTGTACGTCTACAAGTGAATGGGTTCATGAAGTTCAATATACAACTGGAAAAGTTGCTATGTTTCATTTGCAAATTGCAAGGGTAAAGTCTATTGAGGTGTTTTATGGTACCTTGAATTGCCGAATCTGGTTGTTTTGTTCATGGAGATCTCTTTTATTTCTATTTTAAAATTTGTAGTTGTGCTGATTAGGGTAAAAATCTGGACTAACAATTTGCTGCATTAGTGTGGTAACAGATAATCCCAAAAAGCAAAAATAACATGAAACAGAAGCCTATTTCTTTCCTTGCACCTGGTCATCTGGCCAAGGAGCGCAGTTATGGAAAAAAAACTTTAAATGTTTCATTTGGGAGTAAGAGGATAAACGCTGTGGAACAACAGACAAATAATTTCTGCAATCATGAAAGGACGGGTAAAAATGTTAAATTTAAGTAGACTTTGGAATGTATTATAAATTGAAAAAATTGTAAAAAAAACATTTTATTCCTTCATGTAGGTGGAAATGGAGTCAACAATCTTTTTGTTCATTATGGTGAAGATAAATGGGAAGAAAGGAATATAACAGAAGAATGTTCTTTCTTGGATATCTTGAGCATATGTAACAAGTTTATTGACATTTATACTGTTGGCATCAAAATTACGGATGAGAATGGTACGCCTTTGAGAAATGACAAAGATTTGTTGGGTTTGCTGAAAGAACAAGAAAATGTGGAGGATATATCTATTTATTTAAGTGTCGATGCAACTGTACAACCATTGCTCTTCAAATTGCCTGAGCACAATCCATCATTTGGTAAACATTAATTAGAGTTCTTTGATTTGAATTTGTTTTTTTCAGTTCTTTTTATCTTTCTTTTATGTTGTGCCATTTCAGTTTCTTCCCCTTGTACTTCAGAAGTGAGAGTTGTGATAACAAAAGATGGTAGTCATGGTGAAAAGATGTATGAGAATACAGGAAAAAGTGTTGAAAGTAAGTATTGTATGCGTAACATGTAGATTATCTTATATCACATGTTATATTTTTGAGTTACACTATTAACATAGTTTTGAATACTATTTGTATTGATTACACTTGGGCAGCTGAAAAAGTGAGAAAAGTGAGAGGAATGAATAAGAACCTTAAAATCGTTTCACTGAAAAGTGGAGAAAAACATGTGATACAATTTTACAACAATCGTGGAGTAGGACCTAATCACACATATTGGTCTAGACACTTGGGGAAAATTGTGCGAGACAAGCAAGTATGTCCTATCCGAGTGCGTACATGGAAGGATGTGACTGAAAGTGAAAAGCAACACATGTGGGCTATGGTAAAAGTATGTGAAAAACATATGCTTTTTTTGTTATTTTCAAGGTGTTATATGTGTTTGGTTTACTGTGAGCATTTTATCTTGTGTTGAATGTGTACTTATTTAGAGTCTTTAGCACTTATTATCTTGACATACTAGTTTGGAACTTTTTTAATGAACTGAGTTTTTGCAAGCCACAAGGCCAAGCTTAGTTCCTATGTTTTAATATCTTCGAGAGATGACTTAGATAATCCTTAGAATAAGCTCAGTAAGAAAGTAAGTGTTGATGAGACTCTGTGTCTTGTATAAGCGTTCTTAGTTGACGTATAATTACATGAAATAGTGATCCATGGGAGAAAACATGCCACTTTCTTTTCATGGCTGATTATGTTTTTTAAGATATGGTTCATAGGCTTAGGATGTTTTTTTAATTGATTTTGCATCAAATATGTGACTACATCGACATATTTCAGAATGTGCAGTCTATCGAAATTGTGTTTGTGCCTGGTAGAAGAAGTGTCAGATGGTGCCTTAAAATTTATCATCCTGCTAATTATACTACTATGAAGTATGAACCGATAGCCAAACATACTTATGAGATTATTTGAGTTGTCAATTTTTGCAAACTTAACTTGTTACTCCATATTTTGGATTTCTTTTTTTTTTTATATAAAATTGATCAAATACCCAAATACTCACATGCATCTATATATTCAAATATACAACATATTTGTCTGTTTCTTCTATGAAAATATTATTACATTTTGATGAGAACTAGCTAGACGCCTTTTTCAGAATGGTTTTGGTGGAATGAATCCTATTTCATATGATCTTTTGCAGGAGTGCTTTTCGAATCCTAATATGGAATCATAACGTGAACATACTTTGGAGCATATGGGTAGTTTGTGGAGTGCATGGAGGTCATCTTTGAATGCAAAGTATGTGAAACCTTGCAAAACTAAAGTGCTTGCATTGAAAAATGTTCCTTCCGGGATGAATGCTAAAGATTTGGAGTGGCTTGTCACTGAAAAGTTCTTAAGTGATAAGTTTCAGGTATGTTCAAGACTAGTCAAAAATCTAAACAAAAATATCAAATTTCCATTGTTAATTTTTATTTGAAGGTGGATAATTTAATGCCTAGTAGGTGTTATGTTACATGATTCGTCTTATTTTTAACTTGGTTGAATGAGAGATGACGCATAGTACAAGATATGTTTAGACATTAAATTCTGTTAATGTGCTTAATAAAAAAATTCAAATGGTGGTTTTATCACACATCTAGAGTTGTTAGTAGTTTTCGTGGCCTACTAATTCTTATCTAAGAAACTATTTACACGGCAGTAAATTGTTGAATTCCTCATCATTGTTTCATTGCTAAATGTTTTTGTTTATTAAGTGGGTTTTGTTTTCATCCCGTGTCATAAAAAACATGATATTTGAGGGACATGCAATTGCTTACACTATTTCTCATTTCACTGAAAGTTAGTGTTTATTTATTTAACACCGTTTTGTTATTTATAAGTAGAAAATCAGTTCTCAGAATTCTGATAATCGGGTCAAAGGAGTGATGCATCATCGAACCGGAAGCCAGCCACATAGACAAATCATATATGAGATGGTAGAAATTCAACAATTTTTATTGCGTTGGATTTGTTATGTTGGTGAATTGATGTTTAAATATTCACTTGTCTATTTTCAATATTCCAGGGAGGTAAGGAAGATACCCCACCTGACATTGCAAAAATATTTTATGCGACTAGACAAAGAAATGGAAAGCTTGTTGAACCAAGAGAGCAAGAAAAATATGTAAGTATTACTCATTAACATTTAAGCATATATTCATCATTTTTCACTATTTTATTTTGACAAATGGAGCTGGTGCTTTGTAGGATGAGATAATCAAGACTGTTCAAGCCAATGCATCACTGTCACCTATTGATGTGGTTGAAACTTGCTTTGGTCCACAAAACCATAGCAATGTATTTGGTTTTGGAGGTGGGATGAAGAGGAAACATTTTGATGATCCTCAGGCTGCTCAAATCAAAGAACTTAAGGTTAAGCTCCATGAGAAAGAAGAAGAAAATAATGATCTTAGAAGACGTGTTGAGGGAATAGAAAGTATATTGATCCAAATGGGAAAGGAAAATCAACCAACTTCACATGAGCCACCTCGTAGCCATGACCCTGAATAGCTTTCACCCAGGTATCTCCGGTTCATATATTTTGTTAATTTTAGTTAATTTTGGATTTTGGTGACCTTGTTATTCTTGGTTCATGAATTTTGTGAACGTTTAAGGTTCTTCTCCCTTTGTATGTTTTGGAACGTGCCTAACAGAACCTTGCATTAGTGTCCTTTTTGAAGGCTTGAATGAGAATGTCTTGGTTAAGTTGAGTTTCCCTTTTGAGCCTTGGCATTAGCCATTTTTGTTTGGTGAAGTTTTTTATTTTGTCTGTTTGGAGCCTTTGGTATGAGCCTAATAAACTGATGGTTAGGGTCTGTCTTTGTATTATCTATTTCAGGCTTTGTATGCTAGCTAATGTTCCGAGTCTTATTCTGTTTTCTATATAATTTCTTGGCCATAACATAAATATATTAGTTGTTGTTTGATGTATGTCAATATATAGCTTAAATCTTGTTAAGTCTTCCATCATATATAAGCTCTATTTTTGTATATGATCTGCAATCTATTTTGCTGTGAAGGGAAATACACACGCACTACTATCACCCATCCCTAAATAAACCTTTTTGAGTAAACAATGTGTGAAAGTAAATACACACGCATTCTACCATCACCCGTAATGTTGTTAATTTGCAGAATTAAGCAATCTGATTCTTGAAGTTTGAATATTGTGGCCATTTGTTTTTCCACATTAAATGCTACTCCCTCCAATATATTTTTAAGAACCCCCTTGTTTATATGTTATTCAGAATGCGCCATTTAGTCTTTTTTCTAAAAGTTCAACAATTGTAAGTGGTAAATGCAGTAAAATAAATTCCATACTATGTGAACATTATGCAAATCATCAATTGTGCTGTGATCTTTGAATGTGATCTTATTTCAACAGTTAAATAAAAAAGTTTTTGAGGTAAAGTAATCTGTGTCAAAGCAAAATTGTTTCACTTAATCATTCTAAATCTTCCATTTGTGCTCATTGGCTCTAAATGTGACTTTTTCGTTATTTTTAATCTTTGGTTAGTTGTTACGAGGTTATCTTTACTCATTATTATTAATCTATATGCAGGCATATATTTTAATGCTTTTTGAAGAAGTGTAGCAATGGATTGCTATCTATCATATCTTACGATGGTGTAATAATATGTAGACGTAATTTTGCTGGTATTTTGATAGTGTATGGTTAGATATTCGCACTTCGGGATATGATATTTTGAAATCCTTGTATAATGCATCTATATCTACAATGCCTTTTGGATATTTTGGGAACAACTGCTATTGTGTATATTTTGAATATGAATATATAAATGTGGATGTAGCTTATTGCTGGTTGATTTTTTTTAAGTAATGTTGGGTTGCAGAAGGTAACATTTTAATTTTATTCTTATTGGTAGATTCTTGTGTGGCACAACGAGGGTTCATTGTAAAAAATGATGATGATGATCACTTTCATCAACATATGGCGTTTATAAACATCATATGAAACTATAATGAGTGGAAAATAATATATTAATATGCCGAAATGTCGTAATTAAATTGTTTTTTATGAGAGGAAATCGAACCTATAATATGGGGATTCATCCTCATTAAATCTTGATTGAATGACTTAAAATAACCCTATAATGACGGGATAAGACGTTATTAAAAATAATTAATAATGACGGGTTAACACTGTCATTGAAGTGCCCTACAATTAATTACGGGAATCCTTATCCTGTCATTAATTACCTTTATCTAGGGAGGCAGGCGTGAAAGGAAGTTTCCTGTCATTAAAAGCCTTTAATGACAGGAATCGGACATTTAATGACGAGAATTCCCGTCATTAAAACCCGATTTTCTTGTAGTTAAATTACTACTTTGTTTTTGCAAATTCTTCATTGAGGATTGCTCCAAACTATTGGTAATTTAGTTTTCTCATATTTTATCATGTTTTATTCCAATTATTTCATGATTTCTTGTGGGTTTTTTTTCTTCAATTATGAGTAGCTAAATTTCCAATATTATGCGATGGAACTACTAAATTAATGTCTGAATGATGATCTAGGAATGAGTAGGGCTTAAAAATTGAATCTTTTGAATAATTGTGTTCTAAAAATTGAACCTAATGCTATTAGTGGAGTCATAAACCATTAATTGATCACACACACGAACTTTATAAATGTATTTTACGAGGGAGTGTGCGACATGGGGTTTTAGAATTGCCATGCACGAACTAGTCGAGGTATTCGCAGCATGTTTCTTGGTAAGGTTCTTCTTGATAAGCCGTGAACTAGGTGGATACGGAGCGTCTCATTCTTCTTAATCATATTAGGTCAATTAAATCCCAATATGGGACTTTTGAACCGAGTTTGGGGTAACTAGGTTGTGATATTAGCGCCTAGGGACCATTTTAGGAGATCGCACCTACAAACATATTCATTAAAAACTATTGGTTGGTTGGTTGGTTAAGGCTCGTCCCCAGTGATTCAGTAAAGGTGTTAAGAGAAGTGTTCTTGACCATAGCTTAGTTATTTCATTTATCATATCTTTTAAAGTTTTCATTTTTATTTCTCTATTATAGATTACTCCACCAATATTTGTGAGCCTAAACTAAACACGAGCATGATTGTAGTACTTGACTGATTTCTCGTGGGATGACCTTTCTCGCCACTGTGGTTCTTCCAACCCTGTACTCTGATGGTTAAATTTGGATGTCACTGTTTTGGCCATCAAATGCACACATGCTCCTCCAAGCAGTGGCGGATCCACCTTTGTGAGGGGTGGGGCGCCCTACCACCTAAAATAAAAAGATTATAAATAGTTAATTTTTTTATAAACGTATAAATATGTGAAATTTACTCCCTAGTTTTTATGTATTGAACCACTATTTTTTATGTTTTGACGCATAATTGTTGTACTAAATTGAATTTTTATTAAGATAATAATGTACCTTTTAAGTTATGGAAAATGTAAAGGTTTGTTAAGAATTGTAAAGGTCGTTCTAGAAAGAAGAAAATTAAATGAAGGGAGAAATACTAGAATTCTCCATGAACTAGTATAAATAGCTATGTTTGTCAAGAAGCAATGTAAGCCCAAAAAAAAAGCCTTGTGAAGAATCAAAGTTAAAGTTTATATCTATTTCAAAATAATATTTCTTTAGTTCTTTTAAAGAAAGTGATTTAAAAGTTGCAAAGCAACTAACAAATTGGTATCAGAGCGCCAGGTTGAAATGTCGAATAATATCAATCTTGCATCACTTGTGCCTCGATTCAATGGTGAGAGGTTTGATTACTGGAGCAATCTTATGAAGCTTTGTCTAGAATCTCAAGACCTATGGTGTGTTGTTGAAGAAGGAGTCAATGCACCGGAAGATGAAACACAATTGTCTGAAGCCCAGAGAAATATTTTGAAGAATAGAAGACAGAGGGATAGAAAAGCTTTATTTCAGATTTTTCAAGCTATTGAAGTTCCGGTGTATGAGAGGATTTCCAAGGAAAAAGATGCGAAGGAGGCATGGGAGATTCTTCAAACAGCATATTCTGGCCAAGAACAAGTGAAGAAAATTCGTTTGCAATCTTTCCGGGCTGAATTAAAGAAACTGGAGATGAAAGAAAACGAGAAAATCTCCGAATATTTCACAAGGGTTAACTCCCTTATTAATCAAATGGCAACAAATGGAGAGGTATTAAAAACCCAAAAGGTCGTTGAAAAAATTCTACGAAGTTTACCAAGCAAATTTGATCATGTGGTGATGGCAGTTGAAGAATCACAAGATCTTTCTTTGATGGCGATAGCAAGTTTGCAAGGAATATTGGAGGCCCACGAAGCTCGGATTTTACAAAGAAATCCTCAAATAACCTCGTCTGACCAAGCTTTAAAATCTCAATTCACGGGAGGCCGTGTATCTTATCAAGGAAGAGGTCGAGGTCGAGGTCAAGGTCGAGATCGAGGTCGAGGTGGCAAAAGTTCTTTCGATCGACATGCGCAAAGTGAAAAAAATGAAGAAGAAAAAGGAGAAAACCAATTTTCTCAAAATTTTCGAAGAGGAAGAGGACGAGGTACGTACAAAGGTACAAAACCTTATATTGAGTGCTCTTATTGTCATAAACCTGGACATCAAATAAATGATTGCTGGGATAAATATCCAGAGAAAAGACCCCAAGTAAATTTGGTGCATGAAAATACGGATAAAAATGTTGAAACCTTATTACTTGCCTCTGATGGAAATGTGGATAATATTTGGTATTTAGATAGTAGGGCTAGTCGGCACATGACAGGCAATAAAAATTTGTTCTCACGCCTTGTTGAAGCTAATTATGGACATGTTACGATTGGAGATGCTAAGTCGTATAAAATACTAGGCGTTGGAGAAATTTCTTTTAAAACAAGAACCGGAAAAATCGAAAAAAAATGTATGAGGTATATTTTGTTCCAGGTTTACAAAGTAATTTATTAAGTGTTGGACATTTGATGAAGAAAGGCTTCGATATTCGTTTT
Source organism: Gentiana straminea (assembly GCA_036785695.1). Lineage (NCBI taxonomy): Eukaryota > Viridiplantae > Streptophyta > Magnoliopsida > Gentianales > Gentianaceae > Gentiana > Gentiana straminea. Next base: position 1,295,931 of record JAVUPR010000345.1, on the reverse strand, counting down.
ATTGATAACACTTGCATCATGAAGAAGAAAAATCAATTGGTTGCAGTTATCGGTTTGAGCTCAAATAATTTATTTCCGCTCAAACTTGATGTTTTAAGTGATACTTGTTATCTTACTGCTAAGGAAGAAACTTCTAAGCTGTGGCATGACAGATTTGGACATCTAAATTTCCATAGTTTGAAGGAAATGTGCAGCCAAAATATTGTGAAATGACTTCCAAAAATACATGTTATTAGTGAAGTTTGTGAAGAATGTCAGATGGGAAAACAACATCGAGAGCCATTTCCATCCAAGTCGAACTGGGAATCTCATTCACGGCTGGAGCTTGTACACACAGATATTTGTGGACCCATTCGGATCCCTTCTTTTGGAGGTAATCGATATTTTCTGCTATTTATCGACGATTTTACAAGAAAAGTTTGGATTTATTTTTTAAAAGAAAAGTCCGAAGCTCTTTCTTGCTTCAAAGAATTCAAAGCTCATACAGAAAAAATTTCGGGTTGTCAAATAAGGAATTTGCGAAGTGATCATGGGGGAGAATATTTGTCCACTTTGTTTGAAGATTTTTGTCAAAATCATGGCATGAGACATGAATTGACAGCTCGTTACACTGCGCAACAAAATAGCGTAGCGGAACGAAAAAAATAGAACAATCTTGGATATGGCTCGGTGCATGCTGAAAAAGAAAAACATGCCGGCTGAGTTTTGGGCTGAAGCGGTTTCATGTGCGGTCTATTTGATTAATAGATCACCTACAAAGATCTTGAAAAATTCTACGCCAAATGAGGCGTGGTATGGAAGACAACCAAGTGTTAGTCACTTAAAAACATTTGGTTGTGTTGCTTATTCTCATATTCCAGATCCTTTAAGAACAAAGCTTGATGATAAATCAGAAAAATGCGTTTTTATTGGATACATTGAAAGAGCTAAATCTTACAAGCTTTACAATCCGAAGACTAAGAAAATTGTGAAGCAGGGATGTTCGGTTTGATGAAAACGCATATTATAAATTTTCAGAAATTTCAGACTTTTCTAGCTCGTCAAATTGGACGATACTTGATTTTGATGAAACTGAATCCCAGGCTTCCCAGCCATTGGAACATGTTCAAGGTACCGAAGACTCTCCTCAAAATTCACCAGTAAGAAAGACGAGGAGTTTGAGAGAAATCTATGATGAAACAGAAGAGATTAATGCCGCAAATAATATTTTCTTTGCATTTTTTGCAGGCAATGACCCAATCACATATGAAGAAGCATCAAAAGATAGAAAATGGATTCAAGCAATGAAAGAAGAGATTGATGCAATTGAAAAGAATGGTACATGGGAGCTCAAGGAGTTACCAACATATTGTTAGGTGTAGTGCCCGAAAGACAATTTGTGTAATTGTTTTTAATGGATGACAGAATTTATCTCACCTTATTACTTGCTTTGTGCTTGTAAGTAATACACTGCTGCAAACCCTAAGTATATATGTATGTAACCACTTAACTCAGTGTATGGATTACACGTGAGGATTGAGTTAGTGGAGATATTCTTAAACTGTTAGTCCGTGGTGAACTTAATCAGAGTCTAGGGTCTCTTGATTAAAACACCAATAATGCGCCCGTAACACCTTAGGGTGTGATAGTCTTATCCGGACCGTTTGTCGGTAGAGGTACCTACGTGGGGCATTATATATGATGGCATTCATATAGATTTGGACCGATTTAATCGTATTTCTCGGTATAATTCGGTAATCGAGGAATCTTATTAAATCATTACATGATCATATATGGATCAACCTTAATCCCGAGGTGATCACGGGGGTGCTTTTTGTCTCGGGGTAGTGTTTGATGTGTTAGTTACGGTTCACTTGAATATGTGTTCCAAGCCACTTCTCATTGGCACTATCTCCTGATGAGTGAGTAGTTCTGATTTTCACAGACATGGAATCCAATACTTCCTGCGGGAAGTAGAGAGACAGTCCCCTTATTTGTTAGCCCTAAGAAATTGATCATCACGGGATTAATGGTAAATAAGGATAAGACATTCAGTGTCGGGGTTACGGAGACATCCCACACAGAGTGGACAGTCTATGGAGGGTTAATCCGTATGTAGTGATTATATCAATGGACGCTTATTCACTCTATGGGTTGAGTATAAGTATACATCTATAATCGGTAGAGTTCAGTTTCGGGTTTATGGTGGCGTAATCCCGTAATTAATAATTAATGTACTTATTTTGTTCGATGAATAATTAATTATTGGAGCTACTGGTTATAGGTCCATGGTCCCCGATGTGGCTTCTATAATTCGGAATGATATTCTTGTTATTCGGGCCTCAGTGATAATTAATTGGCTGGGCTAATTAATTGATATGCGTGGATATTATTTAGTTGGGCTAAATAATGTAATACACATAAAATACATTTTATGTGGGCTTGGAAACCCTAAGTGTGGCTTCAATTTTGAGTTTATTTAGCACAAGAATTAATTTTCTTGTGTTATGGAAATAAAAGATATTCTTGTTATATGATTGGTTGGATGACTTGTTATTTGATTTCCTATTGCTCAGTACATGTCACAATTAGTCATTAAGGAAAATATCTTTGTATTTTGTTTAATTAATTATTTATTTATTTAATTAATACTTGGAGACCAATGATTTACTCTCCTATAAAATGAGAGTTATTCCAAGGGTATTGGGAAGGCAAAAATTTCGACCTACACACTTAAAAAGAGAGAAAAAAAATTAGTTTTCTTGTCTTGGGTTTTTGAAGAAGAAAAACTACAAGTTTTTCTTGGTGTTGCGTATCAAGGAGGTTCTCATATCAAGAAAGGTGTCCACCAACCGCCGTTTGGAGAACACATCGGAAGATCAAGGCTTCTCTTCCCGATATTGGTAACATAATCTTAACCCCCTTGTAGTTGTTAAATCCTTTACTTATGTATTGTGGTATATAAATCGTGATCCATCCGCTGCGCATAGATCTAACTCGTTTAGATCTAAGATCCTACATCCTTCACATATAAGTCGCCAATTGGTGTGAAATGGGTTTACAAAACAAAAACTAATCCAGATGGCTCCATCAACAAATTCAAAGCAAGATTAGTCGCGAAAGGATACAAGCAAAGAGAAGGTGAAGATTTTAATGAGGTATTTGCTCCTGTTTCAAGACTCGATACTATTCGATTAGTTATTTCCCTTGCGGCTCAAAATGGTTGGAAATTATTTCAAATGGACGTAAAATCAGCTTTTTTGAATGGCTTTCTTCGAGAAGAAATTTATCTAGAGCAGCCTCCGGGATTTGTTAAGAAAGGTGAAGAAGGAAAAGTTTACAAACTTAAAAAGGCGTTATACGGACTGAGGCAATCACCTCGTGCTTGGTATGGACGAATTAATGACTATTTCCTAAGTCGTGGTTTTGAAAGGTGTCCGTATGAACACATACTTTATATTAAAAGAAATTCTCAAGGTGGCTTTATGATGGTAAGCTTATATGTTGACGACTTAATTTTCACCGGAGATGATTTGAGCATGTTGCAAGAATTTAAAGTTTCAATGATGAATGAGTTTGAGATGACAGATTTAGGTGAGTTGCACTATTTTCTTGGGATAAATGTTCAACAATTAAAGGAAGGAATTTTCATTGCTCAAGAAAAATATGCAACTCAAATTTTAAAGAAATTCAAGATGGAGCATGTGAATCCTGTATCGACTCCATGCATTACAGGTTTGAAGTTGTGTAAAAATGGTGATGGGAAATTAGTGAATCCAACTATGTTTCGAAGCTTGATTGGAAATTTGATGTATCTTACCGCTACTAGACCCGATATTATGTTTGCGGTAAGTTTGGTTAGCATGGAGAAACCTTATTCCAATCATTGGGAGGCTGCTAAAAGAATTTTGAGATATATAAAAGGAACAATTGATCATGGAATTCTTTATGAAGCACATGTTCCTGTGAAACTTCTTGGCTATACCGATAGTGATCTCGGTGGAAGTACTGATGATTCTAAGAGCACTTCTCGCTATGTCTTTAATCTTGGAAGTGGCGATTTCATGGAGTTCTATAAAGCAACCGATTGTCACGCTTTCTACTACGGAATCAGAATATATTGCGGCGTCTTCGGCAGCATGTCAGGCTATATGATTAAGAGGAATTTTGGAAAGTTTGAATTTCAAACAACATGGTCCCACGTTATTATATTGTGATAATACTTCAACCATTTCGGTATCAAAAGATCCTGTTTTGCATGGAAAAACGAAACACATCCGCCTTCGCTTTCACTTTCTAAGAGAACTTGTTAATGAAGGAGAAATCAACCTTGAATATTGCAAAAGTGATGAACAACTAGCCGACGTGTTTACAAAATCTCTTGGAGGACCTATGTTTGCAAGAAATGTCGCCCCGTTGGGAGTTAGAAGCAAATTCAATTTACGGGAGGCAATGTTGTACTAAATTGAATTTTTATTAGGATAATAATATACCTTTTAAGTTATGGAAAATGTAAAGGTTTGTTAAGAATTGTAAAGGTCATTCTAGAAAGAGGAAAATAAATGAAGGGAGAAATACTAGAATTCTCCATGAACTAGTATAAATAGCTATGTTTGTCAAGAAGCAATGTAAGCCAAAAAAAAAAAAAAAGTCTCGTGAAGAATCAAAGTTTTAAAGTTTATATCTATTTCAAAATAATATTTCTTTAGTTCTTTCAAAAAAAGTGATTTAAAAGTTGCAAAGTAACTAACAAAATTAGATGTATAGAATTTAAAATATAAACCTACTCGCCTTTTACCGTGCGATGCACGGCGGGAGAGATTAAATATATTTGGATGTGAAGCAAGTTTTGGACCACCAAGACAACACTTTCAAATGGATACATTGGTGGAAAGTTTTTACAGTTAGGGGCCCATTTTAGAATATTGGATTCCTATTGGTTTTGGTGCACCAACTAGGATTTGCACCAGGTCCAACATAAAATTTGTGTATTTGGATATGTACTATACTATATATCTCTATCTATATCTATATCTATTTGAAAGCAACATTTAACCCGATTACTCGAAAATTACACCCGTAACCTGCTTTTGACCCAGGAAAAAACAAATATCCACTCTGAAAAAAAAATAATGATAATAATAAAAACATATCAGATCAGATCAGCCATAAATGACGCATATCAGATGAGAGCAACCACAAATCACTCATATCATAACTTCAACGTCACATATATAATGAGAAAAGACCTCAATTTATTAAGGGACAAAATAAAAAGTGATATAAATACAAAAGATTATAAAATTTCGATTTTTTTACAAAACGTGTGTGAAAAAACAATTAAAAAATCAAAAATAAAGTGTGAACATAAGTAAAAGTAAAAATCGCTTTAAAAAAAGTAAAAAGTAAAAATAAAAATAATATTACGGTTAAATAAAGATCACACTTTATGGGTAATACAGCGTGAACGTAATCAATGATTTAATTTCTAACATTGAAATAAAAAGAAAGATTACGGTTTTAAAAAAATTAATCACCATTAACATGCAATCAATTGTAATAAAGTGAACAAAATTAATGATCAAAATTTCAACGGTAAAATAAAGGAAAAAGATAACGGGTATGAGTTAGGTTATTTTCCGGGTATGAGGCGAAAATCCGGGTAATTGGGTTAAATCTTGCATTATTTTTTACAAAACGTGTGTGAAAAAAAAAGAATATTATGGTTTAAAAATCTATAATATAGTGTGAACATAAATAAAAAAATCGCTTTCAAGAAAAAATATAAAGACAATTTATGGGTATAAATACAAAAAGATTACTAAAATTTGATTTTTCACAAAACGTGAGTGAACACAAAAATAAATTACGGTTTAAATAAAAGAAGTTTCCCTTTCGCCACATTCTCTTCAAATATCATACCAATTCAAACAAATTTCCAAGAAACTTCCTCTTATTTTTCATACCTACAAATAACAATCATCATACAATTACTTCTCAACAAACAATTTGTAATAAGACACGAATTAAAAAAATCCGAAAAAAAAAATTACACCAAAAAAAACACACACACACAATGCGTAGGCCACAACAAAATTGGGATTCCGGAAAATTCAAAAAAGAAACTTACCAGAAACGGCGCAAGAGCGTCAAATCCAAGCACAACGTACATCAACCAATTTCCCTCGCAAACCCTAAAAAGAACCAAGTATTGTCGACACACAAATCAATTAAAAAATTCAGATTGTTTCTCGCAAATATCAATTAACAGGGGGAAAAAAAAATCAAAAATCAAAAATCAATTCTTGATAAGTGATAATAGACTAAAATAATAACAAATCAAAGAATAGAGAACATAATGAAATAATCGAACATGTGAATCAGCCTGTTTGCAAATCAAATGCGGCAACAAATATGCCTCCATAATCACCCAAGGAATTAACCAAGAAAATTTCGACAAAAGGTAAAGAAGATTAGTATAAGAATTTACTTACATATTATTTCTCAAACCTGAGAGAAAAGGTAAAGCAGATTGGTATAAAAAGCGTTGTCACTTACAGGATTTTTTTTAACCTTATGGTAGTATTCCTGAAAACATTAAAAAAAATTGGTTACGCAAACTTAATCACTCAAATTTAATAAAATTCGCATAGTAATCACCTGGTCATAAAATGTATCCACCTTTTGCTCTTCTCATACAAAAATATGATATGTATTTTATTATTTCGCCTTGGATTGAATGATTTGTCTCCAAATTGACGTTTCAGATGAAAACCATGCTCCAAAACCTACAACATGCTTAAACATTAAGCAATTGCATAAAGACGCAAAAAAGAAGGAAAATATAACAACAAAAATCAAAGACATTAATTGAAAAGCACAAAGTGGAAAATAATAGAACGAACAATAGAAGAAATCGTAAGAAGAAAATTTAGAGATTGGAAATCACGTATTTCATTTTCCTAACCCAAGTTTGCAGATCGAGCAACTTTTTAACTAAACCTCTGTTTGAAAGAAAAAAATCAGAAATCACAAAACCAAAGATATATAACAATTTCATTGATGAATAAACAACCAAAAATATCCCGATGACGGGAATACGCGTGTAATATGAAGAAAAAACAAAAAACGAAAAAAACAAAACAAACAAAAAAAACAATCATAATAACAAAACAACACAAAATCCGCAATTATAACCGTTTTTTCGCTAGATAAAATAGAAAATTCATTGATGGTTAGAATAAAAAATTCAAAGGTAAATATGGGGGAGGATGACATTTTGTAGAAAGAGTATATGTGAATATTTACTTTTCAAAATTGAATGTCTTTGTTTTGAAATTTGAAATGGGTATGAAAAGGAGGAAGAATATATGCCTCATGCCTTTGGTTTCCTGAGCATTAATGTGTAAGATTTTATTTTATTTTTTTTAAGTATTTAAGGATTTTTTTTAGCCGGCCTATTAAATACCGTGTTTGGATCGGGTCTATCGGGTAATTTCCGGGTTTGGGTCGAAATGAATTTTATTTGCTCTCCTAAATATATATATATATATATATATATATATATATATATATATATATATATATATGTCATGGGAAACACCCCCCCCCCCCCCCCCCCCCCCCCCCATGTCAAAAAAACTACAGCCAACCATGCCTGCCTCCATTTTGCCAAAGCAACTATTTTTCAACTAAGACATCATCCCACGAAAGTGTAAGAGATCAACCTACGATGGATTCTGCATCGTACAGAGGCTTCAGTGATCTGGATTTATTATTGTTATTCATTATTAACGGAAATATTTTCACCATATGTTATCGTTATGGAACTGAAGGCAATTTTTTGGCTCTCGTGGAAGCAGAGCGTATCAGTTTTCTTCTCTCATGGTAGAAAGTGCTTGTCTCTCTTGTGTTTAGCGGCTAACTCGTCCTTTAACTGATGTTATAGCTTTGGGATGTTTGGCCCATGATTATTTATCTAAGCTTCGTAGTTTATCCTGTGTTGTTTTTTTCTTTCATTAGGCGTGTGGAAAACGACCCAATGCATCTTTAGTTATAAACAACAGAGGTTTATTTTATAAACACATATATATGTGAATTTGACCCCCTTATTTTTTTGTATTCACCTCATTTTCATCTATTGCCCCATATTGTAACGCCCCGCTCCCGGATACCGAGTCCTTATCCCGAAGAGAACGTTCGGCGCGTATAGCATTAAATGACTATAATATTATACGCAAGTCTCTACGTCGTCATATCAAATAAAAGCAAACAGAAGCTCAAAAGACTCGGGTAAAACCACAAATGTTACTAGAATAGATACTCAACAACCTAAAAGATAGAAAGGTGTCTCTCCAACAACGAACGTCTTACAAGTACGATGTCCAAAGAAACATAAATTTGTCTTAAACGAAGTACAAACTTTCTTACAAAAGTCTAGAAGTAAAAGTACAACATTTGTCTAAAGCGGAAAAGCAACAAAGTCAAGTGCAACATGAAATAAAGGAAACTGGATGCATCATCAAAGCATCATCTTCATCGCATATCCTCGTCATCGAACTCATGGACAACGTGTTCATCTTCTCACACCACAATGCATACAAAGGAAAAATGCAAATGAGGTAAGTACACGGGTACTTAGCAAGAGTGAGAAGTTAATGAATAATTAAACTTTACAATGTAAAGGTTCATATAATTAATTAAATTATCTTTATGTGACCGACACAACTCCAGGGTTTACTGCATGCTCATCAACATGTTGTGACTTTTGGTTTCTAACTTAGCCTAGCTTTGTTACAACATTCAAGGGCACTACACATAGTGCTACTCACCACAAAGTATCTGGGTGCAACATATTGGTTGATCACACCAATAACCACGGAAGTCTATTCTTGCAGACTCCGATAGCGTACACGTTCGGCAAAGTCCCCCTACCATTCAGTCGTTTATAGGACAACATAGTTATTCACTTTTACTGAACGCCCGCACATCGCGATATGAACTTGTGCCATACCAAGAATGACATGACGTTTAGTCTTTTAACTACACAGTTACATTTGTTATTAATTATTAGCTAGTCGCGTAAGTATTTTCATGTAATCCTCACAACTCCTACTCTCTTACTTATACCACCAGACACGGACAAGGCCTAGCAATTACACAGACATTGATGAGTACTAATTGACCAAAGTACAAGCCAATCATACTCTTTCATCGGTCCCGAACAATCACTCTTAGGAAGCATTCATTCAGTGCCGGAACTAGATGAATCAAAAACTTAATCAAGGCTTGTTCATGTTCATTTAATGTATTAGATCAAGAAATAACAATTAAAACTGGACTCGGGGTTTAAAACACAACATTTCACAAAAACAGGGCTCAATGTGCACACATTCAGTTGAATGCGCACACATTGAGTATTCAGGATGATTCTGCCAGGGCAATGCGCACGCATTACCCTCTGATGCGCACACATTCAACAATTTGACAGATTCAGGATGCTTATGCTCAGCCAATGGGCACACATTGCTAAGGAATGCGCACACATTCACCCAAAAACACCCTAAAACATACTTTTCTGCACTTAACAATTCTCGACCCTTTCCCAAAAAGATCAACATCAAATATCACAAAAAACAACAGTAAAACATCACTTAAACAAGGCATGACTTCACATACTTCTACAACAACTTCTAAGCATGATTTCTAGCATTAAAACACATCACAACTCAGCCTAAACATCATAAACTATAATTGTTCATTAGGAAGAGCCTCTTACCTTTTAGCAAGCCAAAACTCCAAGAAATCTGCAGCAAGACTTGATCTCCCAACTACAAACCTATGTGGTCAACCCCAAAATCGGATTAGACTTGATCACAAACATCTAATACCACAATTTCTGTGAATTTAGGAGATCTAAAACACCAAACTTTGATCAAAACCGCATCTAGGGCTTAAACACATACCTTTACAAAAATCTGAGCTTTTGCTATTAAAACGATCATCTTTTCTCGCTGATTCCGAATCTTCAATCTTTTCTGAAAAACCAATAGCGAATTTGTGAGCAATTGGAAGATGTCTCATTCTCCTCCCATTTTGCTCTCAACGTGTTCTTCAGAGAACGACAAACCCAAATTTTGCTTTTCTGATAGGTTATATGATTAATGGAGGTTTATTTTTCTTTAAATAAAAATTCCCAAAAAATAACCTATTATTTTCCTTAACTACCCATTAATTATAATTGAGTCCAAAATACCATATATATATATATATATATATATATATATATATATATATATATATATATATATATATATATATATATATATATATATATATATATAGATACGATCGGGGTCAATCGGGTTATAATATACTTGACCACCATAAACCAATACTAGCAAGAGGACTAGGCCCATCGTAGTATAGCTATAGTGAATCAAGGTCGATCCCACGGGGAACCAATTGTGGATCATCTTATATACAAACAATTAATTAAACATGTCAAGGACATAGAGGCGGTCTACGACCAACATAAAACAAGAAAGGTAAAGACACGACTCGACACAACGTAATTAACCTCCCCAATTATAGTCTTTATCGTTTGGACCTAGATAATTTATATAATAAACTGAACTTATTAACTGTCAATCCATTTGTATCTATCTTAGATTGGCTACGGGAGTCATCCTCTTTAACTTGACTTAGCACCGGTAAGTCACTAAATCACTGTGGTATTGTTACGTGACTTCGCCTTTTGGTGCCTCCATCTCATATAACTCACACGCTTACGACTCTAAGGATGCCGATATTAACCGTACACCTCGTCCAGGCAACATTCCTATGGTTAGGCGTACTTCCTAAACGATTACTCAAGCTCTCGTCCAACTAGCAATTACCAAGTTATAGTCTCATGCTAATCTACGACGTATGTATAATCAGGTGCTAGCAATCCCCAAATATAAACCTACCTAGATAACGCTGAACGTCCGAAGATCAATTCATGAGCCTACCTAAGAGTTTTATATTGGTATTTCCTTTTTACACATTTTAATTAAACTAAGCGAGTAACGTAGCCATAGCCATACCTACTGAGATAATAAATTCTATTAAGTTAACCTAACCATAAAGACGTGGCTATTTAACGGATAAAACAGGTTTGACAACTCTCGGTCGACCGAATAGGTGCTCTCGGTTGACCGAGTGACACCCCTCGGTCACCCGAGAGCCTAACTCCCCAGCTTTACATCCCCGAATATATTTCTCAGCGTTTCATCATACACAACGGATTAAACAGTAATTCGTAAAGCATTCATATAAACTAACATAGATACGCATTAATTAAACTAAGCAGATTCATGGATAGAAACTAAATATGTGACGTAGGTTATGGGATCCTCATAGACAAGGCTTCGCCACATCCATAACGACATAACCTAGATCTACATCATCTAGCTATGAATTAACTAACTCAAACAATAAAGCATAATTGGGAGGGATTAATTACTTAAAAGAAAAGAAACAGAAAATAAAGGCTTACATAACTCGCAGCCTTTAAATTGCTGGAAACCTTCAATCTACTTATGCTACATTGTATTAAAATATCAAAGTAGAATTATATTCTAAAGTATGAAAGGTGTGTTTTACAATTGCTCATAGCTGTTGCTTATATAGGAGGTTCGGCCGACTTAGGAAGGATCTAGAGGATAAACACGATTAAAGTCAGAAACCGCCCCTGACCAGAGGCTCGGTCAACCGAAGGGATGCACTCGGTCGACCGAAGCACTAGGCTCGGTCGACCGAACCTAAACTTGGCATATTTAACACGTTTTCTTCGTTTGCCTTGTTCCCCACTCGCACGCTTGCATGTTGATCCGATTAATCTTCCACTTAATGCTCCGATTTCCTTCCTTCCTTATCTTGAGATAATTGATTGAATGACACTAATCCTCTCGATTTGTTGTGATCGCAAAATCAATAATTATCGCACAATAAATCGGCTTTAAATAATAAAAACACTAAATACCAAATATCATATTAATAATCACTTAACATTAAATAATAAATATAAACGAGTGATTTAATATGAAATATACATTATTAATCTCGATTTAAGGATAATGTTGATGACATTTACGGGTATAATTTGACCGTCATCAACTACCCCCCACTTAGACTTTGATCGTCCCGAACAAAGCATCAATAAGTCATTCCCCAAGACAACATTTTCTATGGTCAAATCATACTTACACAAGAAACTCAAGTCAACTCATACTAGTCATGCTTATAAGATATTCATTATTCACTACTAACTATGAATCGAAGTGATGTGTGCATGTGCATTTAGTTTTATATATTCGTGACAAGATCAGAGTTTATGCTAACCTCGCTATCTCAACCTACCAACCTCAGCATTCATACTTCTCAAGCCTTTAAATTTTTGAAGCACTAGAGCAATAAGCAAGAGCGTATCTATAGGGTTTTTGGACTTGGAGACCGAGTACTACTCAAAGCCTCGAAAGAGTTGAATATTCTTTTCATATCTTCATATTTTTCAAATACTATTAATCTCAAGGAAGAAAACTTTTTAGAGTATCCCCCTATCTTAGATCATGTATAGCATCGAATATTACCACAAGCGCGGGGCTACTTTGGTAATGTTACTACAAGCCCGATGTCTAACATTTTGCTAAAACACAGTACGTCTCAAGCTTATTACTCCGCTTTTGTTGGCAAGAAGATAAGAATACATCACGATAGATGTTGATACTAAGTTTACATAACCAATAATCTACGCAATGTACACAATATTTTCGTCAGTTATTATAATTCGTGCGGTATTCGATTCATTCATTGAGTATTTGAATAACAAATAACTACTTGCAAAAACGGGCATGAATATCCTTAAATTGACTTAACATAAGTATAAAATGATCACGTACTCATTAAGCTTGGTTCCTTCCCTATCAATTCTTAGCTAGGAACTCACAATTCTAAGGGTACGAGATACATAATATGGTATTTATTCAAATTTTCAATTTTTCAATTTTTCTACCGTTTCATTCAAATTTTAATCATAACAACATAGCTAAGTCTCCTACCCCCCACTTAAACATGGCATTGTCCTCAATGACAAAAATAAATGAGAATTTAAGAAAAAGACTTAGCTCGGAAACGGCTCTCAAGTAAAGGAACAATATCGGAGTAAATGTCGGCACGTTGTGGAGAAGCAAGTGAAAACCCGTATAAACGGAGACAAACTCCACGAAACCATCAAATACCATGTCTATGGAAGTTATAAAATAATGTGGCGGTAATGAGGTATAAGTACCTAAAAACGAGTTTAAGCCACTTTATCTTATACAACCAATGACAAGGGAAACCAAAAAGAAAAATACTAAATAGAAAGAAAAATAAACAAGCAACTAAAGATGGTGGTCTTCATCTAAAAACCGGGTGGATAAGACAAAGATCAAAAAGCGTTACCCCATGTGTGAAAACATGAGGTTTACTTGGATTGATAAGGTATTTAATCCAGGAAAAGAGAAACTTGGTAAGGTATAACAGATTGAATGCGACCTATTGGCTAAAGATAAAATCAAATACTTAACGCAGAGACTTCTCGCTTGCATTGGATATCAACAACTTAGGGAGATGCAGCTACTCCTCGAGATTACTAATAACCCAATGTATCACGTAAAAGTCATAACCGTCATCAACAAGGTCGGATCGGTGTGATAGTTCAGAACAAAACATATCATCTAGAAATGCCGGAATAGACGGAAAAAATGTGAAATTTACAACTTCCGGTAGTAAGATAAGTTGTACTTTGATCGAACCAAAAACCTTTAAAATCTAGCTAGGGTCAGAGCTACACTTACCCCAACTAGGATCATGAAAATCAAAATGATAAAAGATAATCATTAAAGCTTAGCAATATTTCAAATTCCGCAACACAAAGGTATTTTGTAAACAAAATGGAGGTTTAGAGTATGATGGGTTTAGAAAAAGATACACATAAGGATGGGAAGAAAAGATAAATGGTGGGTAAGAAATTGTGTTTATGGGATTGAGAATTGTTTAAAGGAATGGTATTGGGTGGGAGAGTAAAACAGATGGAAAGAAAGAGAGGCGATGAACGAATGGTTAGAAATGTGAACTGTTGGGGTAGATTGGTGAGAGGATCGAAAAGGTTGTAGGGTGAAAAGGTATAAATGAAAGGATAAAGGTAGTTGCAGGATGAATTGCGCACCACTTTGAATTTTCACTTGGATCACCATTCTAAAAGATTTTGGAAGTTGACCAAAATTGTTCTTGTTCGCACCAATCATTCTCTGTTACATTTTCAGTAATTCTCAAGCTCTCTTAATGCTTCCATCTTAAGGTGGATTGCTAAATTTCCTTTTCTTTAGCAATTTCTTGACTCTCCTACGGAACTCTATTTCACGTGGCCTATATTGAGTAAAAAAGTTTTGCACATCCTTAGCCCAATGGCCATCGGAACACGGCAAAATAAAAAACCTCAACACATGTCACGTTACTCTTATTGGACTCAAAGAAAACAAAACCTAAAATCCTAAAAAGAAATCCTAAGGGTTTTAAAGAAGTAGTTCTGAGTTTAAAGTCCTCAGCTCGACTTTCCAATAAGTATCCTTGTCAGTTATCATTCTTGGATCGCCAGACTTTGACCCTTCGCGCACTATAAGAGGTGGGCTTGTTGCTTTTGCGGATTAATACCCTTCCCTTGGTTGTGAGACCTAGGAAACTACATTTATCCATACCATTTATCCAAAGCTCTTACCTCGCCTCTCGTTTTAGGAATTAGTGAATTCTAAGAAACTTGGCTAAAATTATGGTTTTGGCCTTGACAATAAGAAACAATGAATCAAAGTACTCCGAATAAGGTCGGTTATGTAGGCAAGCCTACGCCGTCTTATTCGTTGGAACATATGTGACGGTTCGGGCCAATCCGTCAAGATTAAGCCCCGTTTAGCCCGAAGGCTTATCGGCTATGCAAAGTCTTGTCGAACTGCTGTAACGTACATCACACGTGGAGGGGAGTCGATTGAGCCGAGGCTCGGTTAAACTCGCCCAGCCATGGTTAGACCATTTCCGAACCCATGTACTAAGAGTCTCCGATTTCTAAGTTGTCACCCAAAGCGTAATCTCGTTTCGTTTAAGGTGGGTTCACCGAGAAGCCATCACCATAAAACTCAACGAAAGCCAGAAGATTGTGTTCTCTCAAAACTCAACGTCTTCTTTAGATTGTGAATGCTTAAACTACACAATTTGTTGCTCCCCTGGCCAGTAGAAGCAATCTCATGCATAGGACAAAGAGATTTTAACAGAACTACGATGAACTCTTTATTCACTGCTTCCTTCAACTACTGCATGTTTCCCTACACCCTCTAGATGAGACAGATTTGGGGCAGAACCTTCCACACTAATAAAATTAATCTTACAAACCAACTCCAGGCTACGATTCATACTAAGGTTCATGTATAGGCTAACTTATGCTCAAAAAACCACAAGGTAGTAAAACATAAGCAAAAAAGGGTAGTACCTTGCCTTCAACATTGTACCACGAAGAATTTAAGCCTTTAAAATTTTTTCGGAGCCATCTTGGTGCTTTAAAGGTATTGCTTCCATCACTTTTCCCATCTTAGATTCGTAGCTCCACATGTTTACTGGGTTATTTTCTCAGCGCCCTTGAAAAATTACCGACTCAGATTATTGCTACCCTGGTTTCTGCAAACAGAAGAAAAACAAAACAGACCGTAGACTGATTTTAACATGGTCTCCCATGCTACTATCAGACTTACGGATTAAACATACGTGGGTAAACAGAAACACGAAGTCACACAGAGCAGACAACCAGAGGGACTCAAAAACGTAAAAACAGACTCTAAAACAGAAAACTCGACATGAATAAAAAATTATTTATATATAAAATTGACCGTTGGTTCCCCGGCAACGGCGCCAAAAACTTGATCGGGGTCAATCAGGTTATAATATACTTGACCACCATAAACCAATACTAGCAAGAGGACTAGGCCCATCGTAGTATAGCTATAGTGAATCAAGGTCGATCCCACAGGGAACCAATTGTGGATCATCTTATATACAAACAATTAATTAAACATGTCAAGGACATAGAGGCGGTCTACGACCAACATAAAACAAGAAAGGTAAAGACACGACTCGACACAACGTAATTAACCTCCCCAATTATAGTCTTTATCGTTTGGACCTAGATAATTTATATAATAAACGAACTTATTAACTTGTCAATCCATTTGTATCTATCTTAGATTGGCTACGGGAGTCATCCTCTTTAACTTGACTTAGCACCGGTAAGTCACTAAATCACTTGTGGTATTGTTACGTGACTTCGCCTTTTGGTGCCTCCATCTCATATAACTCACACGCTTACGACTCTAAGGATGCCGATATTAACCGTACACCTCGTCCAGGGCAACATTCCTATGGTTAGGCGTACTTCCTAAACGATTACTCAAGCTCTCGTCCAACTAGCAATTACCAAGTTATAGTCTCATGCTAATCTACGACGTATGTATAATCGAGTGCTAGCAATCCCCAAATATAAACCTACCTAGATAACGCCGAACGTCCGAAGATCAATTCATGAGCCTACCTAAGAGTTTTATATTGGTATTTCCTTTTTACACATTTTAATTAAACTAAGCGAGTAACGTAGCCATAGCCATACCTACTTGAGATAATAAATTCTATTAAGTTAACCTAACCATAAAGACGTGGCTATTTAACGGATAAAACGGGTTTGACAACTCTCGGTCGACCGAATAGGTGCTCTCGGTTGACCGAGTGACACCCTCGGTCACCCGAGAGCCTAACTCCCCAGCTTTACATCCCCGAATATATTTCTCAGCGTTTCATCATACACAACGGATTAAACAGTAATTCGTAAAGCATTCATATAAACTAACATAGATACGCATTAATTAAACTAAGCAGATTCATGGATAGAAACTAAATATGTGACGTAGGTTATGGGATCCTCATAGACAAGGCTTCGCCACATCCATAACGACATAACCTAGATCTACATCATCTAGCTATGAATTAACTAACTCAAACAATAAAGCATAATTGGGAGGGATTAATTACTTAAAAGAAAAGAAACAGAAAATAAAGGCTTACATAACTCGCAGCCTTTAAATTGCTTTAAAACCTTCAATCTACTTATGCTACATTGTATTAAAATATCAAAGTAGAATTATATTCTAAAGTATGAAAGGTGTGTTTTACAATTGCTCATAGTCGTTGCTTATATAGGAGGTTCGGCCGACTTAGGAAGGATCTAGAGGATAAACACGATTAAAGTCGAAACCGCCCGACCGGAGGCTCGGTCAACCGAAGGGATGCACTCGGTCGACCGAAGCACTAGGCTCGGTCGACCGAACCTAAACTTGGCATATTTAACACGTTTTCTTCGTTTGCCTTGTTCCCCATCGCACGCTTGCATGTTGATCCGATTAATCTTCCACTTAATGCTCCGATTTCCTTCCTTCCTTATCTTGAGATAATTGATTGAATGACACTAATCCTCTCGATTTGTTGTGATCGCAAAATCAATAATTATCGCACAATAAATCGGCTTTAAATAATAAAAACAACTAAATACCAAATATCATATTAATAATCACTTAACATTAAATAATAAATATAAACGAGTGATTTAATATGAAATATACATTATTAATCTCGATTTAAGGATAATGTTGATGACATTTACGGGTATAATTTGACCGTCATCGGATACGTATATATATATATATATATATATATATATATATATATATATATATATATATATATATATATATATATACACACACACACACACACACACACACACAACACTTTAATCCAAAATAAAATAAATATAATATTACGTTTTCGTAAAATGACACGTCTGCCCTTACCGAAAATCGGAATACTACATGTATAGAATTGAATATACAAATCTATGTGTGATATGGAAAAAAACTAACAAATTTCTGACCCTATGTCAAAAAATTTGCAGCCGCCCCTGTTTTAACGTCTAACTCGGCTTTCCGATGATGTTATAGCTTAGGCATGTTAGGCCAATGATTGTTTATCTAATCTTGGTAGTTTCTCCTGTGTTGTTTTTTTCTTTCATTAGGCGTGTGAGAAATGTCTCAATACGTGTTTTAGCAAGACATGCTCTTTCGGTGTAGACATTTGCCTCTTGCGGCACCCGATCCCGAATGATACTCTCTCCGCGTGTTTGGCGGATTTGATTTGATAAAGAACATTGTTTTCTACAAAAAAATCAACTTTCAATTTGGCAATAAACGTCGAAAATCTCAACACGACCCCCTCCTACAGTTTTCGTTGCTCAAACGGTGAAGAGGGCAAGAACAATGGCGGACCTACATACAGCTAAAGGGGGCAATTGCCCCCCTCAATCCGAAAAAGCCACTAATATATGTAGTATATTTTCTTGTTCCCCTCTCAACTTTTTTATTTGTCTCTTTAAAAAATATATTGCCCCTCCTTGCCCGGATCTTGCGTCCGCCACTTGGCAAGAAATATATGTTTAGCTATAACGCCCCACTCCCACATACTGTGTCCTTATCCGGAAACGAAACGCTCGGCACATATAATATTAAATAAACTCAATATTATATGTAAGCCTCTACTACGTCGTATCGAGTTTAGCAAACGGAAGCTAAAAAGACTCGGCAAAACCATAAATGCTATTAAGATTTGAATACAAACCGACTAGGGGTAGAAAGGAAAATCTTACAACAACGATATAAGGCTTACAACGTACGATGTTCCAAAAGAAAGGTACAACACTTGTCTTACAAACTTTAAATAAAAGTACAACATAATCTAGTACAACATTTATTATAAAAGTAAAAAGAAAGCATCATTATGGCAACAACGTCATCGAACATCATCCAACACCTCAACGAGCTCAAGATCAACCTTTCTGTCTTCTCACGCCACAATGCATACAAACAAACATGCAAAGGAGGTAAGTGGAAAGTACTTAGCAAGAGTAAGAAGCTAAAGTATTATTAAGTCTTACAACGAAAGGTTCATTAGTTATTATTAAATAATTGTGAGACCGACTCAAACTCTAGGGTTCACTTCATGCTCATCAACATGTCGTGACTATTGGTTTCTAGCTTAGTTTATCTTTGTTACATCATCATTCAAGGGCACTACGCATGGTGAATATCCACCACGAGATATCGTTTGCAACCTATCAACGGATCACACTAATAGCCACAGAGGAAAGCCCGATAGTGTACACGCTCGGCAGAGTCCCTCCGTACGTAGGGTCTCAAACTTACGAGGTGGTGTTCCTCCATACGTAGGGTCCAAAGACTTACGAAGTTATCCACTTTATCTGAACGCCCACACATCGCGATATAGACTTGTGCCTTACCAAGAATGGATTGATGTTTAATTTTTTACTGCACAAGTATGTTTGTTATTATGTTGTTAACTAGCCACCTAAGTGTTTTCAAGTAAGCTCCCTCACACATACTACTCTCTTACTTAGACCCCTTGACACGGACAAGCCCTAGCACATACACAGACATTGATGAATTCTAATTCATCAAAGCACAAGCCAATCATACTCTTCCAACGGTCCTGAACTTCAACTCCCTTGAAGAGTACATTCGGTACCGGAACTAAACGCATCAGAAGCTTAATCAAGGCTTGTTCAAGTTTAATTAATGTTATTAGATCAAGATTCAAAATTTAAGACTAGATTCGGGCTTAATAACAAGCTAGTCATCAAAAACAGGGTCAGTGCGCCCACACCGGGTTTCAGTGCGCTTGCACTGGCCAAACAGGGGCATTCTGCTGAGCCAGTGCGCCCACACTAAGGTCTTGTGCACCCGCACTGGCCTCAGTGCGCTTGCACTGGCTTCTAATGTGCTTGCACCAAACCTCTGAACGTAAAACGGACATTCTGCCTCTTTGGTGCACCCGCACTGGATCTGGTGCACCCGCACCAAGTGTAGAAACTCCCAAAAACTCAGTTTTATGCATCTAAATGATCTCCACTCGATTCCAAACAATTTTAACATCAATGTACTCAGAAAAATAGCAGAAAGACATCACTTTTACATAACTAAACATCACATACTTCTCTAATACAAGTAGGCATGATTTCAATCATTAAAACACCACAAATTATACCCAAAACACAACCTTAACAACATAAGACCTTAATTAAACATTAGGAAGAGCCTCTTACCTTCTAGCTAGCAAAGCCAAAGCAAAACCTTCCAGAAAGACTGCAGCACGACTAGGACTTCAACCGAAACCTAATTGATCAACCAATTGAACAAGAAACAATTGTGATCAAAAGCTTCTAAAAAAAAGCACTACGAATGAAAGGATTCTAAGCAACCAAACAAGGCCAAACTTGAAGATTACCAAAACTAGGGCAAAACTAACCTTTCTCAAAACTCCAACTTTCTTGTACCAAAATGATCCTCTTGTCCCGCTGATTCCAAATCTTCAAACGATTCTGAAAACCGATCACAGACTTGTGAGAATTGTGGAAAAGTCTCCTTTATTTTCTTTTGTATTTCTTCTCTTTTCTGATGCCAAGTTGTACGTTGATTTTCTGAACAACGATTCTGAAACCACTTTTAGAAATGGGAGGTTTTATTTCCCAAATAAAACTTCCTCATTACTTTTACCTTAACTCCCCCTTAATTACCAATTAATTACAAAACAACTGCTTAATTTACCTTTAATATTAATTTTCCTTAATTAATAATTTTTTGTATAAAACTTAGCTCCATAATTAAATAAACATAATATTCCGTTTTTCAAAAAAAGACACGTCTGCCTTTTTTTGAAAAGTCGGGATATTACATTAGACCTGGAAATTTTTTATGATATATAGTCTTTTGTTTAGATTTTCAAAAATGATTAAGGAACCCTTGCACACACATCCCCCAAATTTCTTGATTTTGAGGTCAAGGTTTTTTATTTTTTGTAAAGTCTAAGTTGTGGATGAAAATAATTCTGGGGACAAGATCGGGGGATTTAGTCGGTGCCCCCGTCACTATCCTTAGATTTTTGTAGAACTCTTGTTCCCATGTTTTCTTGACGTAACTATTCCTGCTTTGGGTCCTTAGATTATTAAACTTGACCGTTTCAAAAAACCAGAGTTTTTTTTACGAAAGATACACACGCACGCAAATTAACTTTTTCCTCCACTGGGGCTCGAACCCCCAATCTTCGGGTTAAGGACCACATCGTTTACTGTTGGGCCGACGCCATGCTAGCATGATGACTTCAAAATAATTTAAAGACGGCCACATTAAAAAAATTTATAGATATTTGTCAAGAATGATACATTTACTAATAAATCAGGCTAGAAGTACATACATGATTAATAAGGACAAAATTAATTTAGAGTTACGATAATACCCCTATTTTATAATTATGCATGTATATCCTGGCAATTAAAGAAAATTGAATCTTTCTAAAACTGTTATCCAATTTTCAAAAAAAAAAAAAAAAGTAAAAAAAAAAACACAATCATAAGTATGCTTCGGTTTATATATATATATATATATATATATATATATATATAACGAGTGAATTAACGTAACACGTGAAGTAACAATGCATTAAGAATTGATAATTTCCAACGCATAGTAAAAAATACGAGTGAAGTAACACTAAGACGTGATGTAAGAATACAATAAGAATGATCATTTTTCCAACATACAGTAACAATTACGTGTGACTACTTCTTTGTATATTGGTTGTAACTACTTGTTTGTATATGTTACTACATTTTCTCTAGTATTACTACATGTTTAATGTGTAAGTACATTTATTTATTGTAAGTATTTTTTAGAGAAAAAGGTGCCAAGATTTTATTAATCGCAATCAGCAATGCAAGCACAAATTACATGAGAGGGTGAGGAAGAGCCCCAATCTTTACATCCAACAAGATTTTGGTCTTCCCTGGAAAGAAAATGAGCTGGTATGTTCCCTTGTCTTTTTACAAAAGATAAGGAAATAGAAATAAAAGCAGGCATCATTTTTCGGAAGTCTTCCAAGATACTTCTCAAAGGTGACAAATCTTCTGATTGACTCGTGAGGCGTTGGTGAACTGTGAGAGAGTCCTCTTCTATGATAATGTGAAAGAATCCTCATGTGAGATCAAAAGTTAAGGAGTGATAAACTTCTAAGCCTTCTCCAATTTATTGGAAAAACTCCGAATAATTTTTCCTTGGCTATTACGAAGAATTCCGCCAATAGCTGCTGAAGAATCATTAAAGGCTTCATTGACGTTGAACTTGAGAGAATCCGGGGGGGGGGGGGGTGGGACAAACTAATCTCTAAGGGAGGATCTTTAGCTAATTGTTGTCATCCTATAGCAATACAATATTCGCCCGCCTCCGCTTCGGCTCGGGTAAGAATTAATTCGATAGGTGCATCTTTCTCCTGAAAGATATATGCATTCCTTGCCTTCCAAATGTTCCATAGTAAGTGAATCACGTGGACTAATTCCATCTCATCGTTTAAGTTTGATATACCACACCCAGATACGTTCTGCCGGACCACCATCAATCCCATGGTAACCATCACATCTCAACCTCTGACCTCCATCGCCACCAGTCCGACTGGCAATAAGCCGACCAGGTCATCGAGTCAGCACGATCATGACAAAGCCCAGGCTGAGGGCGAGCACATTACCCCCAGTCTGCTGCATCGATCAGCCAGATCATGCACACAACACATAGGCGAGCATGCTCTACACTTGGCGTTAGCAAGGGCAAGACTACGCTAGCAGGAAGAGAGCAGAGCGACCATCGAGCCCTTCGATCAGCTCCTAGTCGCTGCTTAACCTCTTAATCGTATTTAATTATGTCTTGTCACAATTAGCCTAACCATCATTAGAGATTCGCCTATAATAGAGGCATCATGTAACCCACAAAGAAATCCAAGAAATGAATATAAGCAGATACACTCTGCCAATTTGTCGACCTCATACCCTTCCTTATTGCAGTGAGCTCGCCGGCTGAGCACCGCCCTGTGTTCATCACAGCCATCGCCTTTTTCTTTCCAAAGATCATGTCTTTCATCTAGATATCCACTGTATCAACACCCAATCAACCAACGTGATATTTCCCGCCATTATTAGTTGGCTCCGTTACCCGGAAAATTATCAAAATCATATTTACAGCACCTCCGGTGGCTTTCACCGCCATCTTCAAGCCTATAAATCGGAAAAAGCTTCGATTTTTTAGGTTGTACAGCCTAAAGATCATAGCTTTCATCATTATTGCAGCATCACGGTTATAAAGGCTTCTGATTTTATGAGTCACAGCCTCTTTTTTGGACAAGCTTATCAAACAAGGAGGAGCTCCACCTTCAGGTTAGCGCACGTATGTTTCCAGGTCCAATTTCATAAAACAATGGTGTTGCACCTGCTGGTCAATTTGGAGAAAAATTAGTTGTGCTTTTCGCCGGATTTTGGGTAAGACAGCGTTTGTTCACATCTAGTTTGCCTAGAAAGCGTATACTGCAAGTTTCCTTTCAAATCAAATGGCTGGAGGGAAAGGAATAGAGCCTGAGACACCAAACAGAGGGACCAATCAGGACCCTCCATGTGGCACCACGTCACATCAGAGTGGACATAGTAGGGGTTCACGCACCGCTGAGGGAAATGGCAGGCACAACAATGACCACGACATGCGGAGCGTGTTAAACGAAAAAGACAAAACTCACGAGCTAGAGGACGCGACCATCGAGAAGGGCCACAACAGACGTGTTGAGGATACACCTTGGCAAAACTTGGAACAAGGAGCGAATCTGACTCCGGAGGCGCTTACGCTCAAGCCTTGAAATCCTGCATGGAATATGTAGAGGATATGCGGGTCTAAAACCTGCATTTCATAGCTGAGTGGCTTCCTCCCCAACCAGTTTGTAAATTATCTCCGCATATGCAAGCTCCAACCGAGGTACAGCCAGCTCAGAATCTGCCCAAGGCTAATCGGGCTCATCGTTCAAAGGTAGGACAGAGTAGCCATGCGACCTCTGCCCCTGAAAAAGAAAGAAAATTGGCACTCCGATGCCTCAGGCCCGTGGACAACGTCTGCGGTGCAGCCCCTGCACATGATTATCTGAAGCGACCAAAGGAGACCCATCAGGTATGACCTTGGACAGAGATATATGACGACTCAGAGTATGCGGAAAGTACCGTGACGCTGGCTATCCTCGTAGGGGTAGAAGATGGGCTAAGATGGATGAAAAAGCAGATTGCGGATCTATATAAGGGAAAGGCAGTTTTATCAGGAAACATCCACTTGGGGAACTTGTGTGATTCATGAAAGCATCTTGAAAGCGGCCCCGAGGGGAGGAATATGTTGGTCCCTTGAAAAGGCTTTGGTTAAGTTTAGAGGGGGGGGGGGAATAAACTTAACACTTAAAACTTTGGAGTTAACAAATTCTGCAACTTCGGCGGCTGCCGACACTTCGATAGTCCGTCGAGACTTCGATAGCATGTCGATAAACGAAGTCTACCGACGCTTTAGGTTACTGAATTTGTGCAGCGGAATTATATCAAAATTAAGCCTTATTACTTGTTGTTAAAAATGATACTAAGTATTAGATACTCAGTAGTGTAGGTGTGTGATTTCAGTTGCTAGATTCAGTAGGTTGATGTGTGTAATAAACTAAATGCAGAATATAAATGCAGAAAGTAAGTAGGCAGTTTTTATAGTGGTTCCAGGTGGTGTAATCCTGTCAGTCCACTCTTCTCCTGTGATGTTGGAGGAAATTCACTAGAGATCTTTGATGTATCTGTTACAAAGATTCCTAAGTTGCTTGTCCTTCACCAATAGCTATGGCTTCACAAACTGAAAACTGGGAAGAGGTAGGATTGTTGCTCCTGAGTCTTCCACTGGTCCTTGAAGGGTAGGATTGCCTCTTCACCAGCTCCACCACAAACAACAGTCTTTCACACCAAAGTGCTTCACTGTCTTCAGCAGGTTCTTTATAGAATAAAGATTGAATCAAATGAATGATTCAGTTGCAGCAGCTTGATTAGGATGATATAATCAGCAGCTTGCAGTCTTCAAGTGTGTAATCTTGATGTGGCTTGAATACAGAATGCACTTGAAGAAATTCTCTAGATCATCAGCTTTATGCTCAGTAAGTTCGGTAGGGTGTTTTTCAGCTCAGAATTATCTCTTAAAGTTTATCCAAAATTCATCAAATATCATCTCTTTTTCTGAGTTGAAAGTCTTCTATTTATAGGCAGGAATGCATGTGACTTGTGTTTGAAATTCAAATGTAACCGTTCCTTGTTTTTGTCCCATCTGTTCTGCATTCTGTCACTATTTAATAGGACTGACACTGTCAGAATTCCTTTTTGACAATGCAGTCTGTCCACCCTTTGACTTGTGTCCATTGGATAAAGTCCTGTATCATCCCAACGTTCTTTTAATCCTAACCACTGATTTGTTTGATCAAATCAGAGGTAGTTGGTTGTCCTTATCCATGTAATCTTCCAATATAATCTTGAATTAATCGAGGTATATATCAGCATGTTCATCGATCTGTCAAGTACCTATCATCCGTCTATTTGAACGAAATTTCTTGTGTATAAAATATAATGCAGCTGATTTCTTTTATCTAACTTTTGTTTGTGAAGTTAGATTACACCTTTTTGAATATAACCAAGTTCCAAACATCATCCAACTTATGGAACTTAGACCTTCTACACAAGGTATATGTAATCAATTTAGGTCATCACAGACTTGCCTAAATTCTGATTCCATATCCTTGACTTTAAGTACTAAGTTTGATCTCTTAGACTTCATTTACAGAGTTTGATCCCTCAGCCTTCAGTCTTCAGTCTTCAGCAGGTTCCTGACTAGTCTACTGACCTATCTACCCTACTGACCTAGACTAGTCTGCTGACAGAAGTCAGCTGACCATTACAGTGTTTGTTTGATCAAACCTATTTATGAATCAAACTCTAATAAACCTATACATTTGATCTAGACATCTTTTTGCCTTTGCACTATAACAGCTAGTTTGACACTCATCATCAAAACTAAGAAATAAGTCCAACAGAATACATTATCCAATGGCAACGAATTACAATGGAACCACTGATCCCCTCGATTGGTTGTCAGCCTTCTAGAGCAAGTTTAGTCTAGACACATCCAGTGATGAGGCATGGTGCATAGCTTTCGTAGGAGCTATGCAGAACAGGGTAGCCGCCTGGATCCACAGTCTACCCCCAAGATTGATCACATCATGGGATGACCTAGTGAACAAGTTTACAACCGAGTTCAAGTCCGTGGGTCAGCCGAAGAAAACACACACCGACTTGCATGAAATTTGTCAAGGTGAAAATAAAACTACTCGCATTATTTCGATTGGTTCACCAGAATCTACGAGCAGACTAGAGGGTTAGCTGAGAATGTGGTAATGACTAGCTTTGAAGCAGGGCTAGGAAAGGGTTACCTCAAATGCCATTTCGCTCTCAATGCGCCGAAAAACCTCCAAGACATGCTAGCTCAAGAAAGAAAGTATGTCGTGACTAAGGAACCATCATCAGTGTCTACGTCCCGACGGGAGAGACCGAGGGATGAGCGGAGTCCACCGATGGATAGCCGTAGGAACAAAGACCGCAATCTCAGAAAACCCGAAAAGTTTACAGATGACAACTTTACTCCTTTCACCATCTCACATGATTGCTAGCTGAGGTAAGAGACGAGCTTCCCGGCCCTGCTCTGATGAGGCCCGACAAGCATCGTGACATGTCCAAATACTGTCGATATCACAGAGATAATGGTCACACCACAGAAGAATGTAGGCAGTTGAAAATTGAGATTGAGAAGCTGATACAGTGGGGAAGGCTCGACCAGTATAGAAAGGATGTAGGAGAGCTAATAAAGATAATCGTCAAGCCCGTCAGTACGATAGAGAGATTTGGATGATCATTGAGATCGCACCTAGCAACACCCAGATCAAATAATGAATCAAGTCCATCCACAAACGCGTAGAGTGACCATCCATTCTGCTCGGGCCAAGAACAACCAATTGCTTTTACCCGTAACGAGCTGGTTACATCAGTCTACACTGAGGATTCGTGCTTAATCATTTCTGTGATCGTCAATCGGGCGTTGTTGAACAGAGTTATGATCGACACTGGAGCCTACAGAGACATCATGTACTATCATTGTTTTAGGGAGCTCAGCTTTAGCGACTCCAACCTGAGACCGCACAATGGCACCCTTGATGGCTTTACTAATCATCGAATCCAGGTCAAGGGGGCCTTGATCTAGATGTGCCGATGGGAGACTACGCACCTTTCCGGACTGAAAAGGTAAAATTTCTTGTGATGGACCTCCAATCTAATTATAATGTAATTATAGGGGCTCCGGCGCTAAGGCAGTTTCAAATGGTTGTCTCGATCACACACCAACGGGCCAAATTTTATGTTGAATGTGGGATCGGAGTATGCATCATCGACCCTGAGTCAGTCCTGGCCTATATCCACATATCAAGAGCCGATAGCAAAAGACCGCGCATCGAGCAGCCAGATGTGTCCGCGGAAATGACTGTTATCCAAACGGTTAAACAACTCCTTCTTACGGAGGTCGAGTGTGAGACCTTACAGGTCAAGGATGAGCAAGACTTTACAGCAGAAGGAGAACTGGTAGAGGTGGTCATTAAAGATTACTACCCCGACCAGAAAATTAAGATTGGGGCTCAATTGTCCACTTGCGAAAAAGAGGCAGAGATTTCCCAGCTCAAAGCAAACCTAGATGCATTTGCATGGGTTGTCGCTGACATGAGGGGTGTAGACCCCGAGGTTGCACTACAACATTTAAACCAATACAACAGCGGGCACGACAGTTTACTCTGGAGAAGGAGGCTGCAATCAAGATAGAGGTCAACAAACTCATGCAGGCTGGTATCATCAAAGAGTTGGCCTATCCAACCTGGCTAGCTAATGTAGTGAGGCATAACGGCAACTGGAGAATGTGTGTCTGTTGGAAATAAAATTTATGTTTTGATGATAATTCATCTTATTTGTTCAAAGTATTATCTTAACCCCATTGATGAAGTGCTGAAGCCAGCTGTTATAGTGAAAAGCTAAAAGATGTCTAGAACTGAATGTATAAGTTTTACTAGAGTCTGATAATTGTATAGGTTACATCAGACAAGCACTGTAATAGTTAGTGTGTCGTAAAACTGAAAACTGGAGATCATTTAGAAAACTGGAAACTACCAATATAAGCTAACTGACTCAGAATACACCTACATGGAACTGAAGAAGGTAAGTTCACTGAGAGTTACAGACTCGGTTGGCTTATCTAGAAGAATGAAGAACTGAGGGTCACAGACTCAGTTATTGAAGAATGAAGAACTGAGGGTTCAAACTCAGTTATGAAGATTACAAGTCGAGACTGTAAAGTTAGACTTCAGGCAAGATTGTGGTAACCTGAACTGACTTTATGGATCTTGTATGAAGACCTAAGAATCATAAGGACAATGAATTCTTAGATGATAATGAATCATGGTGTACTCTGATTAAGTCAATAATAATCAGATGAAAACTGGAGTACTGATATTTGAAGAAGAGTAAAATTTCAGTTAATGCTCCAAGTCAGTTAGGAAACTGACATAAGTTAAACTCAGTATAAAACTGACAATGAAACTCAGTTTTGTAAGTCAGCCATCCAACAACTGAAAGTACAGTCGAACGTTACAAAGAAAACAATTTCATTGGATGAGTTACTGACACTGCAGAACGGTCAGAAAATATATCCGTTGCAGAAAAAGACACTGAT
The DNA here is from genome assembly GCA_036785695.1 of Gentiana straminea. Lineage (NCBI taxonomy): Eukaryota > Viridiplantae > Streptophyta > Magnoliopsida > Gentianales > Gentianaceae > Gentiana > Gentiana straminea. The sequence continues at coordinate 1,267,075 of JAVUPR010000345.1, read as the reverse complement.
ACAATTCGAATCTAAGCCAGATGAACGTTGGACCTTACACTATAAATAGAGGACTTTGCACCTAAAACAAAGACACGAAATATACAAGTTTTAACAAGCAAGTTTATCCATTAGTCATCTTATTCGAATTGCTGTCATCCCTGAACTTTAACAAGATCATATCTAGTATTTCTTCAAGTGTTCAAGCTACAGAGAATCTATCAAGAATCCAACACTTTGAAGAACCACAAACAAGAATCAATTTATTGATTCTCAGCCCAACTTTGATTCCACATCAAAGGTTTTAGACTGTGAAGCAAACCAGGAAGGTTTCGCCAAGGACAGTTGTGACAAGCAGTCGGGTAGACTGTGTTTGTGGTGGTAGCTGGTGAAGAGGCATACGTGTACCCTTCAAGGACCATTGTTCAAGCATTTGGAGAGCAGCCATTCTACCTGTTCTACAACTGTTTAGATAGTGACGCTAGGGATTAGCCAAGGACTATTGTTTAGGACTTTTTGTAACAGCTCACCTCAAGAAGTTCTAGTGGAATTTTCCTCCGCACCACAGGGGAAGAGAGGACTGACAGGATTACACCACCTGGAACCTCTATAATATCTGCCTTATTTACTTTACGCATTTACTTACTTATACAGCATTGTGATACTTGATTGTTATACATCTCACAGTCACAACTGACATTCACCAGAATTCAGTTCACAACACTCAGTTTTCATAACAGAATAACAAGATCAAGAAAAAGGCTAGAATCATTTCCGCTGCCGGTTGACTCAGTTTAGCTTAAATCAGTTTGACTTAATCTCAGCTTTGTCAGCTCAACTCCACACAAGTTTTAATTGCATCATAAGTTGTTTAAAATCCAGTTTTAGGGACAAGTTTATTCACCCCCCCTCTAAACTTGTGTTAGCCTTTCCAAGGGACCAACAATTGGTATCGGAGCAGGGTTTCTTTGACAAGATATCATTTGCTCTATATCTCCTCTAGTTGTTCTCAGTTGAAAGCTCAGTTTTATATTCATTTCTCACTCAATCACAATGGATAACAATCAATATGCAAGACAAATGCTTATGTGCAACATGGACAGATTTGACGAATACAAACGTCGTATGCAGGCATTCTTGGCAGCTACTCATGATGAAATGATGGATGTACTCACTGATGGACCAATTCAGATTACTCATATGCAAACTGTTGGTGGAGAACAAGTTCGAGTTGCAAAACCCAAATCCGAATGGACCAGTGATGATCGCAAGCGAAACAATCTTAACAATGTGGCTATGGATTTTATCCTCAGAACTCTTGACAGCAACATGTACCTGAAAGTGAAAGAATGCACAACAGCCAAAGAAATGTGGGACAAACTTCAGTTAGTTTGTGAAGGAACAGATTCGATCAAGGAAAATAAAATTTCTGTTGCAAAACAAAAATTTGAGAATTTCAAAATGAAATCTGGAGAAACCATTGACCAAATGGAGACAAGATTCAGTGCTATCATGGATGAACTAGATCTACTCAAGATTGAGTATTCAAAGAAAGTTATCAACACAAGAATCTTGAAAGCTTTACCAATGTGCTGGAAGATGAAGGTCACTTCTATGGAAGAATCCAGGAGGCTCGATGTAGAAGATTCATTCAATATCTTTTCAGATTTGAAAGCTTATGAATTCAGTGAAGATTTCACAAGCACAGCTGCAATAATCAAGGCTCTGGAAGAACCCAAAACCACAGCACTCGCAACAGCATCAACTGACATTCAAGAAAACTCATCTAGCAATCTTCATGAATTGGATGAGATGGAAGAACAAATGGCTCTAATGATGAACAGAATTCGAAGGATGAAGAGTGGACATCCAGTCACTCAAAATTCATCAAAAGGACTCCTGAGAAAAGAAAAGATGATGAATATCTCTGTTTCAACTGCAAGAAACCTGGACATTACAAAGCTGAATGTCCAGAACTGATCAAGAAGACCCCACCAAGAAGAGTTGGTAGAAGAGCACTCCTTGCTGGAGATGAATCAGACTATGAAGCTGGTACTGAAAGGCTATCAGATGACACAGCTTTAATGGCACACATGGAAGATCAAAATGAGGTATGTGAATCTAATTCTAAATACTCTTCAGCTCAGATTTCCATGATAAATGCATGTTCTTCGACTGCTGACTCCAATCCAAAAAATCTAGAATTAGAAGAAACGCTTGACGAATTGATGAATCAGCTAGTAACTATTCAAGCTGGTTATGAATCAATCAAAGCTGAGAAAGAAAGTCTATTCTTGAAGTTGAAAGATTGAAGTCTGAACTAAAAATGTTGAAACTGACTAAAACTGATAGAGAGAAGATTCAGCATCAGACTATTGCATCGCAGCAACTGAATCATTTGCTCAATCAAGTTCAGTTACTGGATTCAAACCAGGAAAACCATATGGAGACAAAACTGGTTTAGGATTTGATACACAGCAATCTTCAAAGAATGGAACTAGCAACGCTGCTGGACCTAGTACCAAAACTGGTATTAAGTTTGTAGCTGAGCAACTTCCTCAAACTGAGAAAATTGCTGAACCAGTAAAGCCAGTATCACAAAGGATAAATCAGTTTTCTAAGAAGACAACTGCATCTACCAACAAAAGTAAATCAAAAGGTAGATCAGCTGTATCCAATGGAAACCGAAAAGGCAAATCAATTGCCAGATCCACAAAAACCAATGAAGTCAGGAACCAGAGAAATTGCAATCAAAGTAAATCCAAGAATGTTAGTCATTCAAGGATTCACACATTTAGGGGGAAAGGAAGACTAAACCCCACTGACGATGATTGGAATTTTACTGATTTTGTTAATAAAACTGATAATGACAATCATTCCAGACCGAGAACTTATCACAAGTTTCAGTCCAAAACTCAGCAGAGGACTAATTTCAGTTCTCAGCATAAGTCACAGTACAAAGGTCAGTCCAGACCTCAGTACAAAATGAATGATAGTTATTATTCAAGCTTTAATAACAGAATGCATGGTGGAAATAAGTTTCAGCCAAATGATCTGAGAGATCATATAAATAAGATACAATCCAAACACAGACATTATGGGAGTGTGGCTTATATATATGAAAACAGGTGCAACAATATCCGAAGAATACCTAAAGGATATATTCCCAGTGTTGTACTGACAACTGACCCCCATGGACCCAAACTGAATTGGGTACCTAAAACCTCTTAGTTTCTATTGCAGGATATTTGGTACTTTGACAGTGGTTGCTCCAGACACATGACAAAGAGCAAGGACTGTCTTAGTAATTTCATTGCAAAAGATGGACCAAAAGTTAATTTTGGAAGTAAAGATAAACCTGGATACACCAGAGGGTATGGTACCTTAATCAGAAATGGACTTACAATCAAGAATGTATCCTATGTAGAAGGACTACACTACAATCTACTCAGCACAAGTCAATTTTGTGATATGGGATACAAAGTTACTTTTGATAAAGATTTCTGCGTTGTCATCAGCGAATCAGCTTATCAAGTTGTTCTAGCCGGAAGAAGAAAGGAAAACAGGTATGTGGTAGATTGGACAACTGCCGTTGCTGAAACCTGTCTACTCGTACATACCAAATCAGAAATCAGTTGGCTTTGGCACAAGAAACTGAGTCATCTCAATTTTGATGACATCAACACACTTGTTAAAAAGCAAAATAGTCATTGGGCTACCAGAGATATCATATAAGAAGGACAGCTTATGTGATGCATGTCAACAAGGAAAACAAACAAAAGCAAGTTTCAAGACCAAGTCTCAGCATTCTACAACACGACATCTAGAATTGCTACACATGGATTTATTTGGACCTATTACACCAATTAGTATCAGTGGAAAGAAATATACATTGGTGGTAGTAGATGATTTTTCAAGATATACTTGGGTAATCTTTCTAACCAAGAAAAGTGAAACCAAGCAAAAGCTCACAGAACTTCTCAAGAGACTTCAGAATCAGAAAGGAGTTTCAGTTGTGAAGATAAGATCTGATAAAGGAACTGAATTCCTCAACAGTGTGATTATAGAATATTGTGAAGAAAATGGTGTGTTACACCAACTTGCTGCCACAAGAACACCACAACAAAATGGTGTAGCTGAGAGAAGAAACAGAACACTCAAAGAAGCTGGGAGGACTATGATCTGTGAAGCTAAACTACCTGAAAGATATTGGGTAGAAGCAGTTAATACAACTTGTTACACTCAGAACAGAGCTCTCATGAACAAGAGACATGAGAAGACTCCTTATGAAATTTGGAATGGAAGAAAACCAAATGTTTCATACTTTCATGCTTTTGGAAGCAAATGTTTCATCCACAATAATGGAAAAGATCAACTTCATGTTTTTCAACCCAAAGCTGATGAAGGAATTTTCCTAGGATATTCAAGTGTCAGCAAAGCTTTTAGAGTACTAAATAAAAGGACACTCAAGAATGAAGAATCAATACATGTAGTATTTGATGAACCAAACTTTCCTGGTGAAACAACTGAAGACCGACCAGAACCAGTTTCTCAGTCTCATTTACCAGTCACGCCAGAACCAGTTTCAGTTGACATTGGAAGATTACAAATCTCAGAATGTTCAGATCAAGATCAACCTCAGTTTCCATTTACTCTACAACCTGAACAACTCCATTCAGACCCAGTTGAACAAGTTCAAGAATCAGTTTCTGAAGAATCAGTTGAACAAAATGCAAATCAGTTATTACAAACTCACACGTATCAATGGATGAGAGATCACCCTGAAGAACTAGTTATTGGTGATACTCAAGCTGGAGTTCGAACAAGACATCAACTAGATGCAATGATTGCATGCTTTCTATCTCAATCAGAACCCAAAGAAATTGAAGAAGCCTTGAAAGATCCAGATTGGATATTGGCCATGCAAGAAGAACTCAATGAATTCGAGAGAAATCAAGTTTGGGAATTGGTGGATAGACCAGTTCATGTCAATATTATTGGAACCAAATGGGTTTTCAGAAATAAACTTGATGAAGATGGGAACATCATCAGAAACAAGGCCAGACTTGTAGCCAAGGGATACTCTCAAGCAGAAGGCATAGACTTTGATGAAACCTATGCACCAGTTGCAAGACTAGAAGCAATCAGATTATTTCTTGCTTATGCAGCTCACAAGAGATTCAAAGTTTATCAGATGGATGTTAAAAGTGCGTTTCTAAATGGAATTCTTGAAGAAGAAGTATATGTTCAACAACCACCTGGATTTCAAATCAAAGATCAAGCTGATAAAGTTTTCAAACTAAGAAAAGCTCTTTATGGACTCAAACAAGCGCCAAGAGCTTGGTACGAAACTCTATCTCAGTTTCTAGTGGATAATGGATTTATCAAAGGAACAATCGACAAAACTTTATTCAGGATGAAGAATGAAGAAGATACTCTACTTGTTCAAATTATGTTGATGATATCATCTTTGGATCAGAAAATGAGCAATTATGCGAGAAATTTGCGAGTTTAATGAAAAGCAAATTTCAGATGAGTATGATGGGAGAATTAAATTACCTTCTTGGATTGCAAGTTAAGCAATTAGCTGATGGAATTTTCATTCACCAAACCAAATACACAAGAGAACTTATCAAAAAGTTCGGTATGGAGAAATCTACTGGAATTTCTACACCAATGGGGACCAACATCAGGCTTGATGAAGACAAAGAAGGTAAAGATGTTGATCAAACACTCTACAGAAGGATGATTGGAAGCTTACTCTATCTTACAGCAAGTAGGCCAGACATATCTTTTACTGTCGGTGTATGTGCAAGATTTCAGTCAAGACCAAAAGAAAGTCATCTCACAGTTGTGAAAAGAACTTTGAAATATCTGAAAGACACAGACGGAGTTGGAATTTGGTATTCAAAAGAAGGAGAATTCAAGCTGATCTCTTATTCAGATTCAGACTATGCTAGATGCAAAGTGGACAGAAAAAGCACATCAGGCACATGTCAGTTATTGGGAAATAGACTTGTGTCGTAGTTTAGCAAGAAGCAAAATTCATTTTCAACTTCTACAAATTGAAGTTTGAATATATAGCAGTTTTGGAAGTTGTTGTGCTCAAGTTTTATGGATCAGACAACAATTGAGAGACTATGGGATAGAAGAAGGAACAATTCCCATAATGTGTGATAATACGAGTGCAATTGCAATTACTGATAATCCAGTTTTACACTCAAGGACAAAGCACATTGATGTCCGTCACCACTTTATAAGAGATCATGCAGAAAAGAAGGATATAACAGTTCTTTATGTACCTACTGAAGATCAGTTGGCAGATATCTTTACAAAGCCTTTGGACAAAGAAAGATTTGCCAAATTAAGAACTGAGTTGGGGATAATCAAAGTCAGTTAGTCAGTTAAGCCAGAGATTCGTCAAGGGGATTAATCTTTGTTATGATGGGTGCGCTCACTTAACAGATTAGTCATTGACATCAACAATCTCAAACTGACAAACTGAAGAACTTGACAAACAGAATAATTTGATGTGCCTGAATTATATCATGAAACTGAACCTCAGCATCAGTTCTCATCACAGTCAAATTTAGTCAAAAGTTGATAAGATAGAATCAACAGCGGTTATATCGCATTAAATTACCACAGCTCTTTTTGTCAGAATTTCGTGTGTACACCCCACGTTTGTCAGAACAGTACACGCATCGGTTATCAAAACCATCATGGAATTCGAAAAGTTATACCACTCAACCGCCAGAATATCCTACCTATTTATTCAACATCCGTTCACACTACTCACCATTCAAATTCAAATTATTTTCAAAAAGACTCTTGCAACCCATTCTATCAAAAATCAAATTTTCGTGTTCACACTCAAATATGGCCAATCAAGATGATTCAAAAGATACTCGATTGATCACAGAGCTGGATGAGCTAACACTTGATATGTATGAAGGTTTGTGTCAAAACACCTTGTTAGCCAGCTATGTCCGAGATAGAATCGAAAAACAACCTGGATTGAACAACATCCTCGAAGTTAATTTCAAAGAGAAACGAGACGTGGAAGGAATTTTGCAATTTTGGCAGAATATGCGAATAGTCAGAGATTCCTTAATAACGACGGTTCGTGAAGATCGGATTGTTCTCAATGAAAGAGTCTTAAGGTCACTCTTTGGCTTCGCGAACACAACAGCAACCTCAACAGAGTTCGCCAATCTATCATTGAAAAAGGAAGCTTTTCTCTCAATGATTACTTCGTCCACAGAACGAATCCAACCTGGTGCTCATATCAACAAAATCAAGCCGGAATTCGGACATCTCAGCAGATGGCTCAGCAGACACGTCATTGGAAAATCAAAAGGGATTAACATACTGTCAGAAGAGAATATCTATCTCATGAACATAATCTGGGATGGAATAGAATTCAATTGGGCAGGCTATGTTCTAAATCAGTTCAAGAAGCAACACTTAGCTGAACTAGAAAGTGCGAAAAGAGCACAAGCCGAAGGTCGAGTAACTGATGGGAGATTCCGACTGAAGAAGACACTTAGTGGAATCATTCAGTTTTACTTAGAAAAGATTAAGGAAGGGAAGCAGACAAGGCAAACTGCAACTTCGAAGGAAGGCACAGAAACAACTTCCCAACCTAAAGAAAGTCAGAAACCCGTATCTCAGCAGGAAGCTGAACACAGAGGAACCAAGCGAAAAACCATTTCAACAGAAGGAAGATCAGTTGCAAGGTGTTTATACTCAGAAATCTCAGGTGAAAAATCACTAACTGAGGGGGAACCACAACATCAACTGACAACTGAAGTCACAGACGACCGTACTTCTCAGTTACAACAAACATCGGCTAAGCAAACAACACCAGTCTTCGAAGCTGATAGAATCATCAAGATGATGAAGATGAAACTTCAACCAGAAGAGTCTCGAGATATCAGTTTACAGACTGAAGAGAAATTACTCTTAGAGAAATTGGAAATTAAAGACCTCTACTCTCTGTTTCCTATGACAGAATTTCTCGACAATTGCTTTACAAGATTTACTGAGTTAGCAAAAAGAAGGGAATCAGGAACATCATATAAAGACAGTTCTAAGAAGAAAGATGATGGTGATGATGGAAAATCAAGAAAAGAAGCTACTGTAACTACAGTTCTGCAACTAGCTATTCAACCTCAACCTCTAACAAAGCAAACTGAAACACAGCAAGAAGAATTGCCAGTGGAAAATCAGACAACTGACAATCAACAAGAAGCTGATGAAGTCAGACAACTGATGGTTATTACTGATGTTACTCAGGACAAGGATCAAATTGAAGCTACGTATGATCCTTCTGACTTTCTATCAAAGGATGAATTAGCCAGAGTTCATGAAAACTTGAAACTCGTACTCAGTCAGAAAGATGCACACAATGGTCTTTTATCAAACATCTCTGGATATCTTGAGTATAGAACAAGAACTGATGTTTCAGTTCATGCAAGATTAGAGATGATTCACAAGACAAGTTCAAGTTCTGCTTCAGAAATTGTGTTACTCAAGCAACAACTCGAAGATTCAACTGCAGTAGATAGAGAAACTCATGCTCAGGCCCATTGGCATATGAATCAACATATCTACGGGTTGGAAACTCAGCTTAAGGAAGTACTTGCTTCTCAGCGACAGATTTCAGAAGATCAAAAAGCAACCCATGCCTTGGTAGATCAGTTGTATGATGCCAAAAAGGGGGAAGCTGAAGAAGAAAAGCTGAAGTTACTTGGAGAGATGAAGCGACTTGAAGAAGAACTACAAAGATACAGATCAGATCCTAAATTTTTGAAGAAAGAGTTAACTGACAATCAACTTATTGAAAAATACAGTCAGCCTGAAGACAGAAGAGTTACTCTTACAAAGGATCTGTGGACACAGTTTATCAGAGATCACAATCCTATTAAAGCTAAGTACAAGGACAGAACATTTGAAGAATCCTTGAACTATTTTCTGTCAGATATCTACTCAAAGCAGAAAATTGCACAACACAAGAAGAATCTAAGGATTGATGACAAACTGAAGATTAAAGACAAGACTGAGCAAATGAAAGCCGATCTAGTAGAATTTGAGAATTACTACTTGAAAGATTCAAGCTTACCCAAGCTAATTCAGTGGAGAAGATGGAAAGAAAGTAGTCAAGTTGACTACAATAAGACCTTCTCAAAGGAAGACTCCAAGATTGAAGAAGATTTTCACTTGTATGACAAAGCAAGAAAATATGACTCAGTCATGCAAAAAGCTAAGAAGAAGCTAAGTCTTTAATCACAGTTATTTGAACAAAATGTACTTATCCAGTTTTTGCTCATTCTAATGAAAACCAGTTTTCCAGTTTTACATTGCTTTACTTTGTTTTGATCTTTAAGCTTTTCTTTTAGGGAGAGTTTTGGCATCATCAAAAATGGGGAAATTGTTGGAAATAAAATTTATGTTTTGATGATAATTCATCTTATTTGTTCAAAGTATTATCTTAACCCCATTGATGAAGTGCTGAAGCCAGCTGTTATAGTGAAAAGCTAAAAGATGTCTAGAACTGAATGTATAAGTTTTACTAGAGTCTGATAATTGTATAGGTTACATCAGACAAGCACTGTAATAGTTAGTGTGTCGTAAAACTGAAAACTGGAGATCATTTAGAAAACTGGAAACTACCAATATAAGCAAACTGACTCAGAATACACCTACATGGAACTGAAGAAGGTAAGTTCGCTGAGAGTTACAGACTCGGTTGGCTTATCTAGAAGAATGAAGAACTGAGGGTCACAGACTCAGTTATTGAAGAATGAAGAACTGAGGGTTCAAACTCAGTTATGAAGATTACAAGTCGAGGCTGTAAAGTTAGACTTCGAGCAAGATTGTGGTAACTCGAACCGACTTTATGGATCTTGTATGAAGACCTAAGAATCATAAGGACAATGAATTCTTAGATGATAATGAATCATGGTGTACTCTGATTAAGTCAATAATAATCAGATGAAAACTGGAGTACTGATATTTGAAGAAGAGTAAAATTTCAGTTAATGCTCCAAGTCAGTTAGGAAACTGACATAAGTTAAACTCAGTATAAAACTGACAAGTAAACTCAGTTTTGTAAGTCAGCCATCCAACAACTGAAAGTACAGTCGAACGTTACAAAGAAAACAATTTCATTGGATGAGTTACTGACACTGCAGAACGGTCAGAAAATATATCCGTTGCAGAAAAAGACACTGATACAATTCGAATCCAAGCCAGATGAACGTTGGACCTTACACTATAAATAGAGGACTTTGTACCCAAAACAAAGACACGAAATATACAAGTTTTAACAAGCAAGTTTGTGCATTAGTCATCTTATTCGAATTGCTGTCATCCCTGAACTTTAACAAGATCATATCTAGTATTTCTTCAAGTGTTCAAGCTACAGAGAATCTATCAAGAATCCAACACTTTGAAGAACCACAAACAAGAATCAATTTATTGATTCTCAGCCCAACTTTGATTCCACATCAAAGGTTTTAGATCGTGAAGCAAACCGGAAGGTTTCGCCAAGGACGATTGTGACAAGCGATCGGGTAGACTTGTGTTTGTGGTGGTAGGCGGTGAAGAGGCATACGTGTACCCTTCAAGGACCGGTGTTCAAGCATTTGGAGAGCGCCATTCTACCCGTTCTACAACCGTTTTACATAGTGACGCTAGGGATTACCCAAGGACTATTTTTTAGGACTTTTTGTAACAGCTCACCTCAAGAAGTTCTAGTGGAATTTTCCTCCGCACCACAGGGGAAGAGAGGACTGACAAGATTACACCACCTGGAACCTCTATAATATCTGCCTTATTTACTTTACGCATTTACTTACTTATACAGCATTGTGATACTTGATTGTTATACATCTCACAGTCACAACTGACATTCACCAGAATTCAGTTCACAACACTCAGTTTTCATAACAGAATAACAAGATCAAGAAAAATGCTAGAATCATATCCGCTAGCCGGTTGACTCAGTTTAGCTTAAATCAGTTTGACTTAATCTCAGCTTTGTCAGCTCAACTCCACACAAGTTTTAATTGAATCATAAGTTGTTTAAAATCCAGTTTTAGGGACAAGTTTATTCACCCCCCCTCTAAACTTGTGTTAGCCTTTCCAAGGGACCAACAGTGTCAATTTCACGGATATCAACAAATCTTGCCCAAAAGATCCTTACCAGCTTCCAGGGATTGACAGATTGGTTGACTCCATCGCCAAACATGGAACTTTCTAGATGCATATTCAAGGTATCATCAGGTCAGAATGACAGCATGCGACAAGGAGAAAAAGGCTCCCAGAGCTGCTGGGGCCTGTACTACTATGAGATGATGCCTTTTGGGCTCGACCTATCAAAAGATGGTGAACATGGTTTTCAACTCACAGGTCGGCAAGAACATGGAGGCCTATATAGATGATATGGTCGTCAAATCAGCCGCTGGCGGTCACGCTGCTGACCTCGCTGAGATGTTTGAGAATGTTCACAGACACTCCATGAAGCTTAATCCGGCCAGATGCATGTTTGGCATCCAGGCAGGCAAGTTTCTGGGGTTCATGGTTAGTCATCGAGGTATTGAGGCCAATCCGGAGAAGATCCAAGCTCTGTTCGACATGAAAGAGCCCACCTATATCAAAGTGGTTCAGAGACTCAATGGAAGAATCATAGCTCTGGGCAGATTTATATCAAAATCCATGGAAAAATGTCTACCTTTCTTCAAGATCCTCAAGAGCGATAAAACATTCTCATGGGACGAGGAGTGCTCCAGAGCCTTCCAAACACTCAAGGAGTATCTGGGAAGACCTCCATTACTAGTTAGCCCGACAGAGGGGGACATTTTGTTTTTGTATTTGGCAGTATCAGATCGGGCTGTAACCGTAGTGCTTGTAAAGGAGGCCGGAACCCTCCAAAATCTTGTCTACTATGTAAGTAAGGCTCTTAGTCCGGTAGAGAGTCGGTATTCAATATTGAAAAGCTTGCCTACCCACTGGTATCGCCGCCCACAAACTCAGGGGCTACTTTACTTCTTATATTATTATTGTACTCACGAATAGTCCAATGCGTCAAGTACTATACAAACCAGACCTCTCAGGTCACTTACTGCGATGGGCAATCGAGCTTACGGAGTTCGATATACAATACCATCCCAGAAAGACAATCAAGGCTCAACCGCTAGCATATTTCATTATTGAAACAAGCTTTAGCACAGAGCAGACAAGTCCATAGGAGCTCGACGAATCTACACCGACTAAGACCACAGAAACGAAACGGCCGAACAATTGTTGGCAGCTTTACATCGACGGCACGTCCAGCCGAAGCGGATGCGGGGCTGGCATTATTCTATCTGATCCAGGAACAGCAGAAGAGATCGAGATGGCCTTAAGGTTTGAGTTTGAAGCCTCAAATAATCATGCTGAATATGAAGCAGTCATAGTTGGCCTCGAACTCGCAAAGAAAATGAGAGTGGATAACGTTGAGGTCTACTGTGACTCGTAATTGGTGGTTAATCAAATATCGATAGATTATGACACGCATTTCGGTATTTTGAATAAATATTGTGAAATCGTCAGACAATTGAAAAGTGGGTTCAACTATTTCGAATTCAAGAGGATCGATAGAAAATATAACCTACGGGCAGACTTCCTGTCAAAGTTATCGGAGAGCGAGAAATTCACCGATCCTTCCATTATGGTTGAGTATTTGGCAGTGCCTTCCATCGACAAAGAAACGGTCATGGATATTGACGAACCAACACCGAAGCAGAGTTGGGTCGATGACATCAGAGCATACATCGAATCGGGCAACCTACCTGCGTATAAGGAAGAAGCCTACTCTTTGCAGAAATGGGCAGCACGGTACACCATTCTAGATGGAATTTTAAACAGGAGATCGATCACGAGACCCTCCTCAGATGTGTCCGTAAAGAGGAAAGTAAGAGGGTCATGGCCGAGTTACATCAGGGATCATGCGACGGTCACCCTGCTAGTCGCTCGCTAGCTCAAAAGGTCATATCTGCGGGATACTACTGGCCGACGATCCTACGAGATGCCGTGGCCCTAGTCAGGACATGTCCAGCCTACCAAAAATTTACAGACATACCGTGATTACCCTCAGTAGAACAAAGCATCGTGGTGACCGCCTGGCCTTTTGACATGTGGGGCTTAGATCTCATTGGCCCATTCCTCAAGGGAAGAGGCAGTTGCCAGCTTATCATAGTAGTAGTGGACTATTTTACCAAATGGATCGAGGCAAAACCCCTGGTGAAAATAGGAGCGAAGGATGCAGTTTATTTCCTACATGACCATATATGGTCAAGATTTGGCATCCCCAGAGTGGTGGTTACGGATCATGAACCGCAATTCAGGGATGAGTTCTCAAGCTTCTGTAGGGATTACAACGTCAAGCACTGTCAGTCATCAGTGGCCTATCCGTAGGGTAACGGCCAAGCAGAGGCCAAAAACAAACAGATAATAAAGATGCTCAAGAAGAGTATGAGTGAAAGCGTGACCGCGGGATGATGGGTGAATGAGCTCCCCACCGTCTTATGGTCGCTCTAGACTACGGTGAAAACCCCACAGGTCAAACACCTTTTGTGCTCACATATGGCTCTGAGGCAATGACCCCGATCGAAATGACGCTCCCAAGTATCAGGGTCGCAAGACATGACCCTGCGGACAATGAGCTTAACATGAAGATCGAGCTAGACATGCCAGAAGAAAAGAGGATAGCGACCTACCACATGTTGAATAGGTGTCTTAAACCCAATCGGGTTGGACCGGATCCGACCGGGTCGGGTCGTTTACAGTCTATTTTAGTTCATGTAATTACTTTATTATGATTAATAAAAGCACTTTTGTTATTATATATTGTTTATCTTCATGTTATTGGTTGTATATATATAATAACATCCCTAGTATCAAACTGTGATAAAGAAATCACGATAGTGATTATGGTTGATGATATCTCTAATCACTTTAACAAGTTTGATACTTAAATGCCTCTAGTCATATTTACTGTCAAATGGGACATTGATAGTATGATCAGACTATCACGTACTGGATGTCTTATATCTTATTGAAGATAGGGATAGATCTCGGCTATCGAAGTGTAGAGACCATTGGACTGTACTTGGACGAGTATTAGAGAATGCGTACGTTATACTGACCCACTTACATTAAGTGTCACACTATGTGGCGGTTGTGTAATTATCCTTAAGACCAGAGTCTTCTGATGTAGGTCAACCCGGTGATACGATTCCCGATGATTTACCCCTTTTTCTAATGCAATTAGTGATATTTTGATATCAACTTGAGCAAATTCTATGATAAAATCGAACTATTTTGTGTATATAAGAATTTTAGAAAAACCATGCTTTTACTTGTATTATATTAGTTATTAGCCGATTTTTTATCAGGACTACGCGTGGTATCTTTGTGTGTATTTTACAGCATAGATATCACAGTTGGGAGCGTGGATTTTGACTTGATGGTGTCATTTGATTTTTGATGATGATTTTGGAGCTGAGGCGAGGATTTCAACCTCGAGGACAATTGGTACATGCTCAAGGGCTCAGCCATACCCGTTGGAGAATAAAATTGATCATAGGCATTTTACATAGAGATGGAGTACACCATGTTACATTGGCCCGCGCCAAGTGATGCTATACAAGCCTACTGAGCATTTAATGCAGATGTATTTCAGCCAACTACTCCATTAGACTTGACGCACACCAATCTCCTCTGACCGACGCCATTACTTCAGTAGGAGCTTGACGCACGCCATAGAAACTGACCCGCGTCAATTTTGCAAAGTCATTAGAGAATTGATCTCTTTTATTATTTCACTCAACAAAATTTTCATATACACTTCATCTTCCTAAAACTTTTCCTCTTGAAGACACCCCCCACCCCAGGCTCTTCCAGCCGAAATTCTAGTGAATTTATCTATTGAATTTAGTTGTAATAGTTAAGGATCCTATTTTAGCTCTACTACTTTGATTGGATTAAATGCACTCTAGTGTTGGTTCTATTGAAGCTTTTGGAGTTGGCTGAAGAACACTAAACTCGAATTCTTCATTTTGGTTTGGTAATCTTTAACTTTTATATTCATTCAATTGTTCTTATGATTATAAATGTTGGCCTTATTGTGTTGATGTGTATGGCTATGAGTGGCTAGGCATCTAGCCAAGATTATGTTGTAGTATTAGTTGTTCTCTTGTGTTGATTGGGAATGATTGTTTGTGTTGTTTAGATTCAATTGCTGTGAAAGCTTTTCCTACTTGTGTTGTATTGATTGCTTGCATTAGAGTAATTGCCTAGTGTTAGCATCTACACATTTAATGGAGACCGAAAGGAGATGTTAGTCGTGGGAAGTGGGTAGGTTAACCGGAAGGTAAAACTAACCTTTCGAGGCATTCGGTTTCTTATCCGGGGATAGTTGACCTTGTCATTGCATTCACGCACGTAGCCTACCAATTCATTAGGTTTAGGATACCTAGACCAAGGAGGAGGTATAGAGTAGTTTCATACACTCGTATGAGGGGGAAATGCTTGCTTAGGAATGCACCGTTTCACGCTTTTGAACATCAATGGTAGGTTGGAAGGAAATCATTCCCATGATACTACAAGAAAATTACTAGTCTATACATTATCTTAGTTAGCTTCTTTTATCAGTTTATCATCTTTGTTGTCACAAAAAAGTTTATTTACGCGTTTACCTACCATCTTGCAAATTGCGACCTAGATCGAATTAATATAATCTTTTAAGTGGTTAACCTCACAAGTATTTTTTCCTCATGGATTCGACCTTGACCCACCGTACTAGACTACAATTGACACGGTACACTGCCGGTTATATTGGACATCCAGGTTTTGGCCATCAAGCTTTTTGGTGCCGTTGCCGGGGAAAGATTCTTGAGTAACGGTTAATACTTGTACTAGTTTTAAAATTTTCGAGAATAGGTCAGACTTTTTTTGGTCTCATTTCTATTTTACTTCTTTGGTGCTTACCTCTTGGTGAGTCACCTAGTGTTATTTTACTGTGTTTTTGTTGTTTCTATCTTGTTGTGGATGACCAAGACTCGACGTAGTAAGGCACCGCTTACTCCTCTCATTCCGGATATCAACACGTATATTAGGGAACGAGTAGCTGAGAATAAAGTTGGTCAAGCTCGTCATGGTTTGGAACTTAGTGGAGACTCCTCCCAAGGATCATTTACTCAAGGAATGGAAACGGACGGAGGCATAGCAAATGCACAAGTTGATCAAGGGCATGAGGATGCCCCAAATCATAAACAAAACCCAAACCTCCACATCCTTAACCCCTCAAATCTTAACAATCCACCACCACCACCAAACAATAACCAACAAAACCGCAACAAAAACCGGATTCACAACAACCGGAACAACAACAATAACAACCCCCCAAACCCAAGGCCAATTTGTGATCAAGCCGTGAGAAGAAATGAAACCAAAAATCCTATTCGTTTACCAAATGCGGGATCAAATAATTTTGAGGATAAAGCTCATCTTTTTGGATTGGTTGGAACAAGAGCTCAATTTCATGGGCGTGATGACGAAGATCCACATCACCATCTTTACAACTTTGAGGAATTGTGTAATACGGCTAAGAGTCAAGGTGCTAATAGAGAGTTGACAAGAATGTCCATGTTTTCTTTCTCTTTGGATGGGAAGGCAAAGGATTGGTTTATGTCGATTCCTCACCATTCCTTGACAAGTTGGGAGGAAATCCAAAATGAATTCTTGAAACAATACTTTACTCCGGGCCAGAATTCGGAATTGAAAGTTGAGATTGCTAGTTTTAAGCAAGGTGAACATGAATCGTTTGGAGTTGCATGGGAAAGGTTTAAGAAGTTGTTGAGAGCATGTCCCGATCATGGTTATCCGATGGATATGAAAATTAAATTCTTTTGTCAAAAACTTACAAAAGGAATCACGGGCCGATGTTGACCAAGCATGCAATGGTTAGTTGATGATGAGTGCGGCACAAGATGTATATGATGCTATTGAGAAGATTGCACAGAACAACCAAATGTGGGAAACCAGTTCAAGCACAAGAAAAGTTTCTTTTGTGGGAGAAGCCACCGCTCAAACAGAAGTGTTAAACCAATTAGCTTCTCTTAGCAAGAAAGTTGGTGAAATAAAGGGAAGTAAGAGTTTGAAAGGAAATGCATCCAATGACATGAGTAGTGGGGAAATGAAAATGAATACTATGCACAGTTGGAGGTGAATGAATCTGGTGATTATTCTAATGAAGAAGTGAGCTATATGCAATAACACCGAGCACTACATAATGCTTACTCCAATGCATATAACAATTTGCAAAAAGATTTCCCTACTCAACGTTGGTCCACTAACAAGCAAGCATCATCTTTCGTCCCTCAACAAAGACTACCTTCAACACCAACACTCCAACTCAAAATTTCCAAGGCCATACTTCATACCAACCACCACAACCACCTACACACTCTTACCAACAACATCCTACACAAAACATCCCTATCACTCAAACTTCAAGCTCATCTACGGAAAAAGAAGAGAGATGGGAGAAATTGATGGAGAATCTTATGGGTGTTGTCTCAACTCAAGCTGCGAATATGCAAACGATGATGTCTTCTATAGGCACAGTGACAAAGGATGTTGGCACATTGAGAACATCTATGAGTGGTCATGATATGAGAATGAAAAACATAGAAGCATATGTGCGGAACATGGAAGAGCACTTGAATAGAGAAGGTGAGAGGAATGCTAGTAGACCACCGGGTGGACTACCAAGTAACACTGAAAGAAACCCGAGGGGAGTGAATGCTATCATAACCCAAAGTGGAAGAGTTTGTGGAAATAGAGAATTTTATGAGAACCAAGTGGGAAATGAGGTTGAGAATGATTTGCATGACACTAATGAAGGGAATGAGTTGAGTGAGGAAGAGGAGGAAATTGTTGATGAATTTTTGCGGAAAGACGGATATCTCGAGGTAGAGAAAGAAGACGAGGATTGGGTGAATATCCTAAGGATTTTGAAGGTCCGAGAGCAAGCGATTTGAGGACTCTCTTCAATGACCATGTCTCTTTGGCGCCCGCCAAGACTGATTTGGCGCCCGCCAGTAGTCATTGTAGACATTCAGAGATTTTTTAAGGAAAAATGGCGTGCGCCAATGATGACCCGACGTACGCCAAAGAAAAAGAGAATAATTCCACTAAAGGTTTGACGCACGCCAATGATTTTTTGGCACGCACCAAATCCCAACAAACAGTTTCTCGAAAGGAAAAGAGAAAGTGGTCCACACCGAGAATGAATGCCGACCAGCAGCAGGACAGACTTTAAGGAAAGCCTTCCAATGATTCGTCGAGCGGCAAAGGTAAGGAAGGTATGAACTCTACCCTTAGAATTATTGAGCTCGAGTCATTATCTTATGCCTCCTAGGGAGGAAATTAAGAAGAAAAAGTTAAATAAGAAGTATGCTCGCTTCCTTGACACATTTCGACACTTAAATGTTAACATTCCTGTCATAGAAGCATTCACTAGCATGCCTGCTTATGGTAAGTTTTTGAAAGACATTCTCACTAACAAGAAGCGTTTACAGTAGTACGAAAACATTTGTCTCAATGAGGAATTCTCCACCGTGTTGCAACATAAGCTTCCACCTAAACTTAGAGATCCTAGGAGTTTTACCATCCCGTGTGAAATTGGGGGATTTTGGTTTAAGAGGGTGCTTTGTGATCTTGGCGCTAGCATTAACCTTATGTCTTATGAGGACTTTATCAAACTTGGCATAGGAAAGTTGAAGAACATTGAGATGACTCTACAATTAGCAGACAGGTCCATAAAACACCCTAAGGGAGTCATAAAAGACGTGTTAGTAAAAGTTGATAAGATCTACTTCCCAGTTGATTTTGTGGTTATGGATATGGAAGAAGGGAATTCAACGCCCCTCATTCTCGGTCGTCCATTCCTATCCACGGGAAGGACTCTAATCGATGTTCAACGTGGAGAATTAATTTTAAGAGTTAATGAGGATGATGTCACATTTAACATTTTCAAGGCCATGAAACATCCATACAATTCATGAGAGTCATGTTTCTTTTGTTGATGCATTATCTTTAACTTGTATGGAGAATACTAACTTGCAGGTCTTTGAAGATAAGCTCGAGGAATGTTTGGCTTTGTCTATCATTGACAGTGAAAGTGATGATGAGGAGATGCGAGCAGTGATTTCTTACTTGGATGCCGGTCATACATTCAACAGACAACCATGGCATCGATATCTAGAGTTGGAGCAGGATGGACCACTATTGAAACCTTTAGTAGATGAGCCACCAAAGAACCTTGAATTGAAAAATCTACCCCCTAACTTGAAATATGCCTTTCTTGAAAGTGATAATCTACTTCATGTTATTATTTCTTCATCACTAACCCATGTGCAGGAAGACTTGCTATTGAGGATGCTCAGAAAACATAAGAGAGCATTTGGATGGACTGTGGTGGATATTCAGGGAATTAGTCCTGAGATCTGTGTTCATAAGATTATTCTCAATGATGATGCCAAGCCATGTGCTCAACCACAACGTCGCTTGTATCCTAATATGCAAGAGGTTGTCAAGAAAGAGCGCATCAAGTTATTGGAGATGGGTATTATTTTTCCAATATCTGACAGTGGAGTGGGTGAGTCCGACTCAAGTTATACCTAAGAAGGGCTGATTCACAGTGAAGGAAAATGACAAACATGAATGGATCTCGACAAGGGAAGTCACATGTTACCGCATGTGTATTGATTTTTGATGACTCAATGACCATACCAAGAAAGATCATTATCCACTTCCGTATATTGTCCAAATGTTGGAGCGGTTGTGTGGGCATAAGTTCTTGTTGGTCCAGAGAAGGGTAAAACTATAGTCAGAGGGGGGTGAATGACTATAGTGGAGTTTCAAAAACTTTTCTTATATTTAAAAGCTTTAGGGCAGCGGATAAGTCCCTTCTTACTATGTTATTTCAAGGTAGTTTAAGCAATCACAAATATATGATATAATATAAGCAATTAAATTAATGCGGTAAGGTAAATTGCAGAAAGTAAATTTACACAAGACTTATAGTGGTCCAGGGTGGCGTAATCCCTTAATCCACTCTTCTCCTGTGATGATCGGAGGAATTCACTATTGTTTTCACAGATACAATAGTACGATTGTCCTTGACTTCACAAGTTTCACAATCTACAAGACTATCACTCCTTGACTGCAACAGCTTCAGTGACTCAGTCTCTTTCACTGCTCCTTGGGATCAAATCCTTCAACAGCTACCACAAACACAACTCCTTCTCAGATGGCTCTGATTCAGTTTCTTGATTGATGTGAATTGGATTCACAAACTTGTTGATCAATCTCAATGCTTGATGTTTGATTTGTAGCTCTTAGATTTGAGTTGATCAACTGGATATTTCCTTTTTAGCACAGATAGAAGACTTTTCACGTTGACAGAGTTTTTGCTCAGATTCTTGATCGTGCGTTGTCTCTTCTTCTTTTTCTGTCAGTGCCTTCTATTTATAGCCTTGATTATTCTTGATTTGAATTTCCATCCGTTGGCTATATTAATGAGGGGAATAATCCTTGATTTTATTCTTTATCCCCCCTTAATTGTATTCTCCTTGATTTTAGCGATCAGATTTTTCTTCAAACATTTACCATAAAATCTGTCCTTGATTGATCCTCTATTGATTGTGCATTTAATGCTTGATCTTCTGTATCTTCTTCATATTTCAATAATCTGACTAAGTAAGGTTTACTCAGCCGTTCTTTGATCGGTCAAGTGATCCATCTGACTTTTCCGCTTAGATCTTCCTTCACTGCTTTGTCTTCACTCAGCTGAAAGTCAGTTTACTTTTCCGATTCACTGTTTTCTTTCATTCTTTCAGTTTAAGGAGAATCCTTGTACTTCACTGATCCTTGATTTGGGTGATATCAGTGTACACCATATTTAAACATTAAGTTTCATCACTTAAAGCATAATTTAGACTTATCCAAGGTCATCACAGACTTCCTTGGTTATAAGTCAGACCATAATGTCTTCATTGCTTCTCTGCTGGTGCTTGACTGGCTTTACTCTGCGGAAAATATGTTTTTGCTTTGCCGTCCTACCAACTAGTACAATACTTGTCTGACTCAACTTATACAACATGTCAGACTCTGAGTAAAGACTATACAGAGAATTCTAACTTATTTCAGGCTTGCTATAACAGCTAGTGTGGCCATCATCAAAACATAATAAAATGTTCCTAAGAATTCCCCCTTTTTGATGATGCCAAAACCCTCATAAGCCTGAACATAAGTATGCCATAGCAGTGTATTCAGATACTCCTTGGAATATTCTCTTGGCAAGGAGTCTGTTAAAGTCAGGCATAGTTTCATTTGCCCTAGGCTCTTCAAAGTACTTCTCAAGTCTCTCCCTAGCTTCTGCAATGTGTGAGTCAGCAAACTTGATATTTTTGTACGGTCCCCACTGATCTTGTTTGTTCATTCTTCCCATAGGACTGAAGAATTTTTCCATATAGTTGAAGTCTTCTTGCTGCTCAGTTGGCAAGTCTTCTGGTCCATTTGCAGAAAGTGGTATGGCTGAACTTGGTTTGCTGGTTCCACCACTTTGCTGGAGGGAGGCATGTTGTCTTTTAATGTTATTGTATATTTTGGCCATGTCAACTCTCCTCTGTTCATCCTGGTAGCTTAGCCAGTCTGCCCAAGCTTCATCTTGTGTTTGATTTGGATATAGTCCTTCATGGACTCTGAAAAATTCTCTCACATGATCTAGGATTTCAGCTTCATACTCTTGCCTGTTTCTGTGAGTTGGGAAGCTTCTTTTCTCTCTGCTAGTGCTAGATCTATGATCTTTTGCTGACCTTCTTTGTTGAATAGATCCAGGTCTTTGCTGTCCACCTGATCTATCTCTATCATCATCCCTTCTTTGAAAAGGATGAGGAAATCCTATGCAGGGTTCATTTGATGCCTTTTCTCTTTCTTCTCTGGCCTTCCTTTGCTGTTCTTCAGCTTCATTTATGATTCTTATTTCTCTGTCTCTTGCTCTCAGCTGTTCCTCTATAAAATGTGGGGGCCTTACTGTTGATCCTTCAGGCTTACTTGTTTCCCCTTTTTTGGCAGCATCATCCCTTTGCTGGAGTAAGATGTTATTTGTAGCCTCTGCTGTCCAATCAGAGAGTCCAATTTTGACTCAATGGATGTGAATCTGTTGTCATGATCAGTCAGTTTCTCAGTGACACTGTGAAATCTGGTGCCGAATGCCAATGCCATTGAATCATTTTCTTGGGAAATGTGTTGTTTGAGACCTACAAGGTTGTTAGTAATATTGATGTTGAGCTGTCTCATCAGATTTCCTTGTTGTTGGACAACAATTTTCTGCGCATCAATGTACTCTGCAATGGCCAGGAACTTTTGCTCAATGGAGTAACTTTTATCATTAAATGCTGAAGTCATGGATCTGAGGTACATGGCTCGTTGCTCCAATTATTTAGCCAGCAGATCTGCGGCTATTTCAAAAGTTTCGTTGGAGATGCCAGTGGCCAGCAGAGAGAGTTTGTGTCGGGTGTCAGCTGGTTCCAGTTCTGTTTGCTGTCCTCTGTCTTGATGTTGGGTAACATATGCATCGACTTCCAAATCTTCAAGTATTTGGGTGGATGTGTATGCTGGTGTGGTTTTGGCTGCTATTCTCCCTTGCTCTGTGATGGGGATTTCCTTGACTGGAGTTGCAGCAGCTGAGCCAGTGTCCACTATGTTTGTGGGATCATCCGGAGTTTCAGCAGATAATGGTTGAGGTGTTGTCTTAGCTGGTGTAGTTGACTTGTTTGATGCATGTGGCTGTAGAAAAGAGCTTAAGAGAGTGTTGTCATCAATTGCATCAGCTATTTGTTCAGTCTCTTTGCCTTGGCCATCATCATTGTTATCAGCAACATTATCTTCATTGTGATCATCACCATCATCATCATCATCGGTAATGCTGCCATCACTTGATTTATCACTGTTTTTGTCAGAGTGCAGATGTATCTTGGCTTTAGCTGCATCAACCATATCCTAGAGTGGTGATTCATCAAGTACACCAACCAGGGTTGTGATCCCATGAAACTTGAAAAACCAGGCCTCCTCAGCAAGCATGTGTTCTGAGTCTTAAAGCTAATCTCTGGAATCACCTTCCTTCCATTCAAGGTATGCTGCAATGCGATCATCAATATCATTTGCAGACATTTGTGCCGGTTTTTCTGGGCTTTCTTCATCACCATCTCCTGTTACTTTTGCAGCCTCCTCATTTTGAGGTTGTTCATCTTCACAGCCACTTTCCTCCTCTGGTTGTTCTGCCTCACTTTCAGATTCCTCTTCTTCGTCTTCATCTTCATCAATTAACTTTCCAAAGTCTATCTTGTCCAAATTTCGTTGGACCTTTTGTTTCTTTCTTTGGCTGGTAGTGTGTTTTGTAGGTTTATTTCTCTTCCCTTCTCCTGCTTTCTTCTGATGTTTAACATAGGTAAACATGACTTTGGATTCATGCAGTTTATGGAGTTGTACAACAGGAACTTGGAGACATTGCATCAAGTAGTGTAACTGAATCCCATATGACTTTTTCACCCAAAATTGACCTTTCTTTTTCCTCCCTTCTGCTATCCCCTTTTTGGCCGCATTAGCTTCACCTTGGATTTGCTCTTTGATTCTCAAGAAGAAGTAGGTTGCCCAATTGAATTCCGGATTGTTGTAGATGATTCCCATCAGTCGCATTCTGGCTTCTGTCATGGCATTATTTTCCCCGAGCTTTCCTTCAATGCTCTTTCCAATTAGGGCACTGAACTCACTGAATGGTTTCTTTAATGAAGATATAAGGCAATTGACCTTCTTACATCCTGGATTTGTAGTTTTGGCGATTGTTGTCCAGAAATCATCAAAGTTTTGTGGTACCAATGTCACTTTTACTTGACCCTTATTTGAAAGTTTAAGGTGAGTACGAATTACCTTTTCCGTGACGACCACTTCTGTGCCGTTGACAGATGCAATAATCTTGTCTTCCTCCCATTCATCACCTTCTTCTGCAAGGAGCCCAGAAACATATTTTGCAGTTTTCCAGAAGGAGATTAGACTTTCATAATAGATTTCGGTTATTGGAGGATTTAGAAACGTTGATAATCTTAGGCTTTTGCATCCAACTGCCAAGCGTTTCGCTTCCTCATCATTTCCGCATAGTTTTAAGTAGTGTTCTTCCTGAAAGAACGATCCAGTAGCAATCGAATTTTCATACCCAGCTTGGGTGTTTGAGGAGGATGATGCCATTGTTTGAGTAGAAATTTTAGGTTTTGGAAAAGCTTTGAATTTGTAGTGAGAAATAGGGTTTATAACTTGCAATGAAGTGTAAAGGTTTCTGAAAAACCTCTAAGTGTTGTTTATATAGGATGATTTGGGTAGTGTGAACATGGTTGAATATGGAAGGATTTTATGACGTAATGACGTGATTTTATGTATATAAATCCCGATATTTGAGAGTAGTGGGGGGAGTGGATTGGGGTAAGTAATGATAGATCCCAGGAATCGAGGCGTTTGTAATTCGAAAAATGATATGGTTACCTCCAAGATTGTAAGTTGATCTCCACGTGTGTAATCATCCACAGATTAATCCTCCATAACTTCCTTATTCTCCACGTGTATACATGTTGATATTGTTCACACTATAATTTGCCCATGACTCCAATCTTTATTTCGGTGGAGTGCCTTGGCTGGTCACTTAGCCGATGTAATGAATTTTTCACTGAGCTGCTTTATTCTACCGTTCCTAACAATCAATGAAGTTAACTTCGCCGAGTACCAGTGCCTTACCTGCTACATCTCCTGTAATGTCAAAGGTTAAAACAACTCATGAAGTCACTTGGCTGATTACTCCAGTTAGCTGCTCTTTGGTACATAGTCAATTTCAATCATTCCCAACTCAGTTCTTAACATGCTAAATCTTTCATGACTGAGTGGTTTAGTGAAGATGTCAGCCAATTGATCTTCAGTGGGTATGTATTTTAGGATGACATCTACTTTTTCAACATGATCTCTGATAAAATGATGTCTCACATCAATGTGCTTTGTTCTTGAATGCAACACTGGATTTTCAGTGATAGATATGGCACTTGTGTTGTCACAAATGATTGGGCTAGTCTTTTCCCCCACTCCATAATCCCTTAGTTGTTGTCTAATCCATAGTACTTGTGCACAACAACTGCCTGCTGCTAAATACTCTGCTTCAGTTGATGATATTGATATGGAGTTTTGCTTCTTACTGAACCAAGAGACTAGTCAGGTGCCTAGCATCTGGCATGTTCCAGAAGTGCTTTTTCTATCTATCTTGCATCCAGCATAGTCAGAGTCTAAATATGATATCAAATTGAATCCTCCATCTTTTGGATACCAAATTCCAACATTGATGGTGTTCTTCAGGTATTTGATTATTCTTTTGGCTGCTTGAAGATGTGATTCTTTTGGTTGAGCTTGAAATCTTGCACATACTCCTACTGGAAATGCTATGTCTGGTCTGCTTGCTATTAAATATAGTAGGGATCCAATGATTCCTCTATAATTTTTCTGATCAACATCTTTTCCAGCTTCATCTTTTCCAAGAATGACTCTTGCACACATTGGTGTATCTGCTGTGCCACTTGTGTCCATACCATATTTGTGTATTAAGTCTTTTGTATTCTTGGCTTGACTAAAGAAAATACCATCCTTCATTTGTTTCATTTGAAGGCCAAGAAAGTAATTTAATTCTCCCATCATTCTCATCTGAAATTTGCTCTTCA
This sequence comes from Gentiana straminea, assembly GCA_036785695.1. Lineage (NCBI taxonomy): Eukaryota > Viridiplantae > Streptophyta > Magnoliopsida > Gentianales > Gentianaceae > Gentiana > Gentiana straminea. The sequence goes on along the minus strand of JAVUPR010000345.1, from coordinate 1,241,234 downwards.
TCAGGTTTGCAAATTTCTCATATAGCTTTTCATCCTCTTATCCAAAGATGATGTCATCAACATAAATTTGTACTAGCAATGTACTTATTCCTTCCTCTAATTTGAACAGAGTCTTATCTATAGTTCCTTTGTTGAATCCATTCTTGATCAGAAATTCTGATAGAGTTTCATACCAGGCTATAGGTTCCTGTTTGAGTCCATAAAGAGCTTTCTTGAGCTTGTATACTTTGTCTTCTTTTCCTTTGAGTTGAAAACCCGGAGGTTGTCCCACATATACTTCTTCTTCCAAAAGTCCATTCAGAAATGCACTCTTGACATCCATTTGATAGACTTTGAAGTCTTTGTGTGCAGCAAAAGCTAGAAAGAGTCTGATTGCCTCCAGTCTTGCCACTGGTGCAAATGTTTCATCATAATCTATTCCTTCTGCTTGAGAATAGCCTTTTGCAACTAGCCTTGCTTTGTTTCTGACAACTGTTCCTTGTTCATCCATCTTGTTTCTGAATACCCATTTTGTTGCAATGATGTTGGCTGTGTCTAGTCTGTCAACAAGTTCCCAGACTTCATTTCTTTCAAATTCATTTAGTTCTTATTGCATGGCTGTAATCCAATCTGCATCTTGGAATGCATCATCTATAGTCTTGGGTTCCACTTGTGATAGAAAACATGTTAGCATATGCTCCAGTTGTCTTCTGGTTCTAACTCCTGTGTAAATATCTCTAATGACTTGTTCTTCAGGATGATCTCTTAGCCAATTTAGGTCTGGTTGAAGTTGTTCTTCACTTGATACTTCTGCAACTTCAGGTTCTGCATGAGCTTCAGGTTCTGGTGCTTCTTCTGTTGTAATGACTTGTGGCTCATCTTGATTTCCAAGATTATGACTCAGAATAGTGGCCGGTACAGTTGTATTCATATACACTTGCCTTTGTGCTGCTTCTTCTTCTTGTCCTTGAAGACTTTCACCATTTGTGTTTGGTTCATCAAAGACTACATGTATTGATTCTTCAATCACCAATGTTCTTTTGTTGAGTACTCTGAATGCCTTGCTGGTGTCTGAGTATCCCATAAAGATTGCTTCATCAGCTTTTTCATCAAAAGTATGTAACTGATTCCTGTTAAAAACAAAACATTTAGATCCAAACATGTGTAAGTATGAAATGTTAGGTTTTCTTCCATTACATATCTTATATGGAGTCATTCCATGATGTTTGTTAATGATTGATATGTTCTGTGTATAGCATGATGTGTTTGCTGCTTCAGCCCAAAACCTCTTTGGTAGGCATGCTTCTGCAATCATTGTTCTGACTGCTTCTTTGAGAGTTCTGTTTCTTCTTTCTGCTACACCATTTTTTTGCGGAGTTCCTGCTGCAGATAATTGATGTATTACTACATTTTCTTCACAATAAGTTCTGATCACTTCATTTAGAAACTCTGTGCCTCTATCTGATTTGATCTTGATAATCTTTAGTTCTTTCACATTTTGAATTCTTCTCAGTAGATCTGGCATCTTCTTCAGTGTCTCTCTCTTCTTGTTCATGAATATGGTCCAGGTGAATTTGGAGAAATCATCAACCACTACTAGAGTGTATTTCTTACCACTTACACTTACTGGTGTGACTGGTCCAAACATGTCCATATGTAACAGATGCAGAATTCTTGTTGTAGATTGGTAGGGCTTTGATTTGAAGGAGCTTTTGATTTGCTTCCCTTTTTGGCATGCATCATAGAGACTTTCTTTCTTGAATGTGATCTCTGGCAGGCCTTCAACTAACTTGTTCTTTGATAATATGTTGATGGTCTTGAACTTTAGATGATTTAATCTTCTATGCCAAATCCAGCTGGTTGATTGTTTATTTTTGACAAACAAACATGTTTCTGCTTTAGCTATTTTCCAATCCACCACATACATGTTGTCTTCTCTTTTTCCTGCAAGAACTACTGTGTTGGTTTGGCTGTGAATCACTTTGCATCCTTCCTTGTTGAAGTGTACATTGTAGCCTTTGTCACAGAATTTACTGATGCTTAACAGATTGAAATTGAGTCCCTTGACATATGCTACATTTTGAATCTTCAAGTTGTTCTTGAGCATTGTGCCTTCCCCCTTAATCTTGCTAGGGTTTCTTTGCCTCCAAATGTGACTTTGGGTCCATCAAAAGCTTTGAAATCAGTGAGCCATCCTTTGTTCCCTGTCATGTGTCTGGAACATCCACTGTCTATGTACCAGACATCCTACAAAACAAATTAATTATGTTTAGGTACCTAACACTACTTGGGTCCATACCTGTTAGCAGCCATGCCTTCTACTCTGAGTGTATATCCAAATGATCTTCTTTTTGGATAATTGAAATCATCAACTTCATATGTATAAGGCATGGCAGAATAGCTTCTGATATTTCTACTGAAGGTATTCTGATACTTTTCTCTACATTTTGGTGCATTTGCATCCTTCTTCACCTTCCAATATGCAGTGGGAAACCAATGCTGCTTCATGTGTCTAGGAACATACCTAGATTGACTTTTCTTAAACACATGACGCATATCATGGTATGGTTTCTTCTTGTATTTTGGAGGTGCAACATTCCAATAATCCTCTGAAGGATAAAGTCTTCCTTTACCTTTCAGTAGGTCTTTGTTTTTGGTTGACTGGAATGATGGTTTAGTCTGCTGTTTCACTATATTAGGTTTTGACTTCACTGGTACAGGATGAGTGGTAGAAATTATGGTCTGTCATTTTCTGAACTTTGGTCCATTATTGGTCCTAGATTCAGAATTGTGTTGTCCATTGTTTCTATTCTCATCCTGAATATTGTAGCCAAGACCAGATCTGGATCCAAACCTTCTTGGGGGTTTGTAAGCTGGTGCATTTAGTGGTGCAGTGGTGTTTTTAGCTCCTAGGTGGATTTTCTCAGCTGATCTGTTAGCAGTGGATGAGTTATCATCTGCTGCTTTTTGATTAGGTGAGTATATCTCCTTAGTAGCTAGTTCAGCTTTCAATTTGTCCAGTTGTTCCTTCAATCTTTTATTTTCTTTTCTTAGATCCTTACATTCCTTTTCCAGAATTTCATGATTCATCTCAATTTCATCAAATTTAGTCATGAGATTTTGGACTAGGGCTGCTGGATCTAATGGGAGAATAGAACATTGTGCAATGTTAGATGTGGATGCATTTGATTAAGAGTAAAAACTAGATGTTACCTCAGTTTCATCAAATTCTTAGGCCATAAGACATAGACTTGCTTTATTATCTGAGCTGTCACCTTCATCTTCATCTAATTCTTTGGTCATGAGACACAGACATGCTTTTTCATTATCTGAGCTGTCTTCTTCATCACTATTATCTGAATCATTGTCAGATGATTCTTCATTCTTTTCACTGCTGGATTCAGCCTTGAGTGCTTTCTTTCCTTTCTTCTTTTCAGATGCTTTATACTTCTTATTTTCCTCATCTTTGTTGTTTTCTTCAGGGCAGTCATCCTTGAAGTGACCTTTCTTGTTGCAGTTTAAGCATCTGTATTCATCATCTCTTTTCTTCATGTCTTTGTTTGAGCTTGATCTCTTGTTTGATGATGAGTTTCCTTTGAATGGCTTCTTTTTGCTAAACCTGTCAAAACATTTAACTAATAAAGCTACATGTTCTTTGAGTTCTAGTGTCTCTTTGCTGATACAATCAACAAAGTTACTTTGCTGTGGTGCTATCAGTGCACTGGCTCTTTGTGTCTCTGCCGGAGCACCATTTTCACCGTTCAATTCGAATTCATGGGCTTTTAGTTGGGACATCAGAGTCAAGGTGTCTGTGTTTGCAAAATTTGTTGTTCGTCTGATTACTGATGTTATGATCTTCCATCTTTCAGGCAAGCCTCTCAAGATCTTTAAACACACTTCTTTCTGGGGGTATGTGTGTCCAAGCTGTTTTGCTATCTTTGATTCTCATGAACATGTTTCTATCTAGGGTCTTCAAGATCATATATTTTGCAACAAAGTCTAGATTTGCTCTTCTCATGTCATCCTTGGTCCAATCTTTCTTGGGTTTATCCACTTCTTTTCCTTGATTTGCTCATGTGGTTATCACAGTCATGATCATGATGGGGCCATCATTAATTACATCCGGCATCTCCTCATGAGTTGCTGCAAGATGAGATAACATTCTTATTTTATATTCATACAAATTATTAACATTAAAAACTGGTACTTTAGACATAAAGTTTGAGGAATCTATAAGTACAGATTTGATATATTTATGTATATAAGTAGAAAGCATAGAATTGAAAACTACTTTGAAAATATGTGATCCCAGAAATTAGATTTGAATTGGTTCTGATACTAGGAACACTGCTTTGGTACCAATTGTTGGTCCCAAAGATGGGTAAAACTATAGTCAGAGGGGGGGTGAATGACTATAGTGGAGTTTCAAAAACTTTTCTTATATTTAAAAGCTTTTGGGCAGCGGATAAGTCCCTTCTTACTAAGTTATTTCAAGGTAGTTTAAGCAATCACAAATATATGATATAATATAAGCAATTAAATGAATGCAGTAAGGTAAATTGCAGAAAGTAAATTGACACAAGGCTTATAGTGGTTCAGGGTGGTGTAATCCCTTAATCCACTCTTCTCATGTGATGATCAGAGGAATTCACTATTGTTTTCACAGATACAATAATACGATTGTCCTTGACTATCACTCCTTGACTGCAACAGCTTCAATGACTCAGTCTCTTTCACTGCTCCTTAGGATCAAATCCTTCTGCAGCTATCACAAACACAACTCCTTCTCAGATGGCTCTGATTCAGATGCTTGATTGATGTGAATTGGATTCACAAACTTGTTGATCAATCTCAATGCTTGATGTTTGATTTGCAGCTCTTAGATTTCAGTTGATCACTGGATATTTCCTTTTTAGCACAGATAGAAGACTTTTCACTTTGACAGAGTTTTTGCTCAGATTTTTGATCGTGCATTGTCTCTTCTTCTTCTGTCAGTGCCTTCTATTTATAGCCTTGATTATTCTTGATTTGAATTTCCGTCCGTTGGCTATATTAATGAGGGGAATAATCCTTGATTTTATTCTTGATTCCCCCTTAATTGTATTCTCCTTGATTTTAGTGATCGGATTTTTCTTCAAACGTTTACCATAAAATCTGTCCTTGATTGATCCTCTATTGATTGTGCATTCAATGCTTGATCTTCTGTATCTTCTTCATATTTCAATAATCTGACTAAGTAAGGTTTACTCAGCCGTTCGTTGATCGGTCAAGTGATCCATCTGACTTTGCCGCTTAGATCTTCCTTCACTGCTTTGTCTTCACTCAGCCGAAAGTCAGTTTACTTTGCCGATTCACTGTTTCCTTCATTTTTTCAGTTTAAGGAGAATCCTTGTACTTCACTGATCCTTGATTTGGGTGAGATCAGTTTACACCATATTTAAACATTAAGTTTCATCACTTAAAGCATAATTTAGACTTATCCAAGGTCATCACAGACTTCCTTGGTTATAAGTCAGACCAAAATGTCTTCATTGCTTCTCTGCTGGTGCTTGACTGGCTTTACTCTACCGAAAATCTATTTTTGCTTTGCCGTCCCACCAACTAGTACAATACTTGTCTGACTCAACTTATACAACATGTCAGACTCTGAGTAAAGACTATACATAGAATTCTAACTTATTTCAGGCTTGCTATAACAGCTAGTATGGCCATCATCAAAACATAATAAAATGTTCCTAACAGTTCTATTGTTTTCTTGATGGTTATTCAGGCTATGTACAGATATTCATTGCAGCAGGAGATGGAGAGAAAACGACCTTCACTTGTCCATATGAACGTTTGCTTACAAAAGAATGCCGTTTGTTTTATGCAACCTTCCGGCTATATTTCAGAGATGTATGACAGCTATCTTTTCAGACATGGTAGAGAGATTTCTAGAAATTTCATGGATGATTTCAGTGTTTTTGGAGATTCTTTTGAGGAATGCATCTCTCATTTAGAGCGTGTTGCAACGATGTGAAGACACGAATTTAGTGCTCAATTGGGAGAAGTGTCATTTAATGGTATCAGAGGGTATTGTGTTAGGCCACATAATTTCTGAGAAAGGCATTGAGGTGGATAGGGCAAAGATTGAAGTAATAGAGAAGTTGCCCCCACCGGTTAATTTGAGGACTTTGAGAGGATTTCTTGGGCATGCTGGCTTTTATAGGTAATTTATTGCTGATTTTTCCCGTATTGCCAAACCTCTCAGTCATCTCCTTGAGAAGGAAGTACCGTTTGTTTTTGATGAAAAGTGCATAGAGGCTTTTGAGACTTTGAAGAAGAAACTGATTAGCGCACTCGTGCTGGTAGCGCCGGATTGGAATTTACCTTTCAAGTTAATGTGTGATGCAAGCGACTTAGCAGTTGGGTCCGTGCTTGGCCAACGCCATGGCAAGGTACCTAAGGCCATATATTATGTCTCTCATACATTGAAATCCGCTCAAGTCAACTATGCGATAACCGAGAAGGAACTACTTGCAATAGTGTTCGCCCTTGACAAGTTTATATCTTATCTTGTGGGTTCCAAGGTCATTGTCTATACCGACCATGCAGCCTTGATGTATTTATTGAACAAGAAGGATGCTAAACCGAGACTACTCCGATGGATTCTCCTACTTCAAGAGTTCGATATTGAGATTAAAGACAAGAAGGGTAGTGAGAACGTTGTGGCGATCACTTAAGTCGGTTGGATTTCATTGAGGAAGAAGGGAAATGAAGAGAGATTTACAACTATTTTCCAGATGAACAACTCATGCTGGGGGATTCTCCCCCAACAATGCAACTTATTCATGCCCGTTAACCGACGGAGAGCTCACCATGGTTTGCCAATATTGTAAATTATTTTTCATGTGAGTATGTCCCACCTAATTGGACATGGAAAAAGAAGAAGAAATTCTTTCACGATTTGAAATTTTATTATTGGGAGAAACCAAACCTTTTTAGGAGGTGTTCGGATGGCATCATAAGTAAATGCGTTCCCGATGATAAAATCTAAAGCATACTCTCCTTTTTCCATGGTCAAGACACCGGAGGCCACCATGGAGGGTGGAAAACGGTATACAAGGTTTTACAATGTGGACTTTATTGGCCTACACTCTACAAGGATGCACATCATTTTGCACGATCATGTGTTGCATGCCAGAGGTGGGGAAATGTATCCAGGTGGCATGAGATGCCCCTCCAACCTATTTTGGAGTGTGAAATATTTGATGTTTGGGGCATCGACTTCATGGGTCCATTCCCTCACTCATTCGGTAATAAATTCATTTTAGTAATGGTTTATTATGTTTCTAAATGGGTTGAAGCGCAAGCTTACCCCATTAATGATTCTAAGGTAGTGTTGAAATTCTTAAAGAAGAATATCTTCACTAGATTTGGCACTCCCCGAGCTATCGTTATTGACCGTGGCTCACATTTTTGCAACCGACCATTCACTAAACTTCTTGAGAGCTATGGTGTAAGACACAAAGTCGCCACACCGTATCACCCACAAATTAGTGGGCAGGTTGAAGTGTCAAACCGAGAGGTGAAAATGATCATTGAAAAAACGGTGGACACTAACCGTAAGAATTGGTCGGTGAGGCTTGACGATGCACTTGGGTCCTACCGCACTGCTTTTAAGACACCTATAGGATGTTCACCATATAGATTGGTTTTTGGAAAGTCTTGTCATTTGCCCATTGAATTGGGGCACTGAGCTTATTGGGCTATTAAGTTTCTTAACTTTGACCCCAAGCTTGTGGGTGATCATAGGTTGCTCCAACTCACCGAGCTTGACGAGTTTCGCCTCGATGCATACGAGAACGCCCAAATTTACAAGGAACGAATCAAGTCATTTCATGAAAAAAAGATATTTGATCGAGAGTTCCATGTAAATGATAAAGTGCTCTTGTATAACTCATGATTGAGATTGTTTCCAGGTAAGCTTAGATCTAGGTGGACAGGTCCATTTATTGTTACCAGGGTGTATGCATCCGGTGCAGTTGAGCTTACTGATGGCAAAACGACGTTCATAAGAAATGGTCATCACGTTAAGCATTTTGTTGAAGGAGAGGGCTTACCTCAATAGGAGGTGATGTTCCTCGAAGACCCTCCATTAGACTGAAAAATTGCATAGTCCAGCTATAGACTATAAACTTAGCACACCACGGGTACTATCTTTCATTTATTTATGAAGCACTATCTTCTGGTTTGTTTGTATACTTAATTGCTACGTGCTTATCTGAGTAACTGTTGGTAGTGTCCCTACTCGATGATATGTATAATCCCATTATCTCTACCGTATAATCTCGTCGAGCAAACGACGTTAAAACAACAACGCTACCGGGAGGCAACCCGTTATTTGATAATTTGAAAACATTTTGTTACTATTTTGATAAGTTTGGTGAATAATTGTAGTTTTTGAACTTGGGAGTTTGTAGACAAGCTTTTGGCATAAGCCCAGTTGCTCTTGACGCACGCCAAAGTTATTGTAGACATTCAGAGAGTTTTAGGCGTTTTTCTTGGCGTGCGTCAATTTGCTCTTGGCGTGCACCGGATTGGCAGTTGTTAAGGCTAGGGTAGGAAGTGGCGTACGCCAATGTCACATGGCGTGTGTCAAATCGGCAGTTTTTGAATTTAAAACGGTTCTTCTTCTCTCTTTCCCCCATACCTCCCATATCCATCGAATGTTAACTCATTTTCTCCCCATTCTTCATCAGTTTTTCCAAAACCACCATACCATTATTCCATTTCTATAACCTCATCAAACACTACATTCTCTTCCATCTTTCTTTTATACTTGTTCTTGCATTGAAGAAGACCCTTTTTGATTTCAACACTCATCCACATTTCCGGTGACCCCATCTTTTCCGGCGACCTCTACTCTTTTCTGTGGTGTTTCTCAATCCAACAAGGTATTTTGGCTTACTCCTTCCCTGTCAATTTAATTTCTATTAGTATTTGTGTATTTTGCATTGATTGAGACTGGAGGAAGGGCTTATTTTTACTATTGTGTATTGTTGATTGTTGTAAACACCCGTAGCCATGTCTGAATCTTCCGCTCGTAGTGATAATCATCAGAATGACCCGATTAAGAAGAGGAAAACCCAAGCCACTAGTGACCCCCTAGCGCACCCGAGCGATCCCGAGCACCAACCCCGTCCGACTTTGCCCTTTATTTTCCTTTGAAAACCTTTGGTAAGAAGGCTAAGCGACTCTTTGTGTCGTATTTTAGCCAGTGCACTCTACATTTTGAGCTAGGAATTTAATTCAAGTCGGTTAGCGCTAAGATCAGAAAAATCATTAAGGATCGTAAGTGGGAAAATCTAGCAGCCAATCATACTTCTATTGTCAATGGCACTGTTGTGGCTGAATTTTACGCCAATCTTGATGCTGGCCTTGTTGAAGCGGCCAAGGGCTCGGTCCCCATTCGTGGCAAGGTTATCCCTTTTTCAGCCAAATTTATCAATGACTTCTGTATTCCCAAAATCCCAGCTGACACAGCTTTTTCTAGCGTGTGGAAACTGAGTGAGGAGGGCAATCTTTCTGCCAAGGCTCAGGAAGACAAGACATATCTTTGCCCAAGTGCCACCTGGGTAGATAAATTGTTTAAGTATGCCAATGCACATAAGGACGTGAGGGTGATGAAGCACTTTATCAGTCACAATATCATACCCTCCCACAAGATCAACACTTTCAACTTCCCTGAACCTTGTTTAGCCCTAGCTATCTTTACCGGAGTGCCTGTAGATTCTGGGTATCATATTTACCAAGGGGTGGTGGACATTGCTCTCAACCACCATGTGGGTGGAAATATGCCCTTGCCGTGGTTGATTCACGAGCTTTGCACCCTAGGGCAAGTTTCGAGTTTGTCTCGTGATTCTGATTTCCCTCCTGCTAGCATCATGATCAGTCCCAACATCCATAAGTGTGTTCGGCAGCCTACTCCATCTCCTGATATCCCTGTTTCAACCCTTGATCCATCTTATGTTGATGCCCCTTCCTCGGTCAGTCAGCTGCTCATGTCTCCCCACATCCTCATATTCGAGAGTCCGCCGTGAGAGCTAGGTTTGATTTTCTTGAGTCATAAATGACAGCCATGCGTGAAGGGTTGGTGGCTACTGACACCAATGTGAGGTTAGGCTTTGAGCATTTGTTGAAAGGGATGAATGATTTGCGTATAGGTTTTCGTAGCTAGCATGCTTTTGATATAGCTCGTGACCCAAAGTTTGTGGAATTGTCTGAGGAATTTTGACTCGTGCAAAGAGAACCCTTATGAGTTACCTGCTTGGATCCCTCCTTTTCCTATCCACTCTAGAACCCCTCCGCATACCATGGCTCTGGGTGGTGTTTCTGCTTTTCCTTCCGCAGGTACATGTTTGGTTAGCGCTAGTTTTGCTGGACAAAGTTTGACTGGTTCGATGACTATGTCCACTATTGGTGCTTGAGCTGGCAATTCGACTTTACGGATGCCGCTCTCTTCTGCATCCCCTGATGATCCCATCCAGATGCTGTCGATGCCTTTTGCAGCTAACTACCAGGGTGCTAGTCTGTTTAATCCTCTGAGTTTCACTTCGTCCGGTTCGCTCACCCCTTTAGACGCTAGTGTGCTACTTGAAGAGGATGATGATGAGGATCATCCCTCTAGTTCTTCCTTTGTTGTTACTTCTACCACCGATGTTGATTAGTAATTTCATTCACCAAACTTTTTGATGACTTATTTTTGTTAGCCGTTTGTGACTTTGACACTTTTGCGGTCTTTGTATCACTTTGTTGGTCTATTTTGCTAGTTTTGTAGTACTTGGATGCTACTATTTGTTTTGTTGTGTGGAAATGTTGCACTTGGTTTGTGATACACCAGTATGATTGGGTTTGTTTTGTTTGGAACTTGCTAGCTCTTGTTTTTCTTTGAATTTGTATCACCCAGTATTGCTAGATTATCTGTGCTTAGATCCTTGTTTAGCGGTAATTGTTTACTTGGCGGGTTTGTTAGTTTTAGAGCTGCAGTTTCTGTCCCAGGTACCTTGGTCTGCATCGCTAGATTTTGGCATGTGCCATTTGTTTTAAAGGCCTTGGTGTACGACAGTTTATTCTGATGCACGCCATGTCACCTCAGCGACCATCTCGCACTACCGACAAGAATGGCGTGCGTCAATCCCTTTTGGCGTGGCTCATTTGACGTGACTTACACCATCACACCACTCTGCCGCCACAGAACCCTAGTGCTCAGCTTTTGTCACCTTGGCGTCCGTCAATTTACGTCTGGCTCGCGTCAATACAGCATTTTCTGCCACTGAGAGGTCTTTTCAAACCTTAATTTTCTTCCATATTAAAACCCCTAAACCTATTCCAATTTACATCAGCATCTTATTTTCTTCTTTTCAACTCCATATTTTTTGCCTCTCTTCTTCTTCTACCACTATCATCATGTCTTCACCTCCAGCAGACCGGCCCGTTCTCTTCTTTGACATAGTTGGGGCTGACGCAATTCATAACTTTATTGAGCTTTTCGGCCGTCATCCAATCCTTTATAAGGGGGGCCTGAACAGGCAGAAGATTGAGGTGAATTTTGAGTATCGCATAGGGTGGGGAGGCTGGAACCGTCTGGTTGCACCACCTCGTGAGCGCATAAACGAGACCATTGTTCACGAGTTTTTCACCATGTTGTCCACAGCTCTAGATGCAAGGTATGTTAATTCTGTTCTGGTTCATGGCGTTGAGGTGCCCATTCATTGGATGGATATCAATAGTTCCTTTCATCTTTCATCCACCACCATTGCCCCCCACCGCCACTACGAGGTACAGTGGAATCTCCCCAACATAGGTAGTTTCATTGCCCATACCACGGCTACCACTTCTGCTCTTTTTCCGGGTCGTGAAGGACCCCGTGCGGACTATTCGGTCTTGGCTCTTTCTCTCGATATGTGGGCATGGAAACGTTTTGTCAACAATCGCGTCCTTCCCGCCGACAATTTCGAGGAGCTGACCGACAATGAGATGCTTTTTATTTTTGCCATCAAGAGCGGGGTGTACATTAACTGGGGTAAGTTGATTCATCAGGCTGCATGGTCTTATTCTCAGCCTATGTGTACCCTACCCTTCATTCCCTTTACGTGGCTCATCTCGCATCTTTGTACCCATGTTGCTCACGTTCCCATCTACTCAAGACGAGTTTTTCCCGAGTCCGGTTACCCATCATGGCCATACACCGAGGGATGTTCATGGTGCTCTGCCGTCTTCTGATGACTCTGATTATGATGCTGAGTAGTGCTTCTTGGTTGGTTGTGTTCTTGGTTGGTTGGTTGTGTTTTTAGGATGGCTTGTTGGTTGTGTTGGTTAGTCATTTATCGTCTTTTCTATCTGGATGGTTGTATTTGAACAAGTGTTGCACTTTTCCCTTTTTCTATTTTGAATAATGTTGTTGGAACTTTTCTTTCAAGTTTGAATAATGTAAACTATTGTGGGTTGCATGTTTTCTCTGGCTGTGCCAGTTAGTTACTTTCATGCATCCGTGCTTAGCTTCCTCTTTTGTGATGCATGACGATTCATTTTGCCCCCCCCACATGCACTTCCCACCCTTATTTTTAAACAACCCGCATCACTGACCCATGCCAATATGGTTTGGTGCGCACCATCCACCTTATATTCGAGGATGGCGTGCGCCATTACCATTTTTGATGCGCATCAGTTTTCCACAGTTAACTATCTGTATAGCAATAGTGATTTTGGCGTGCACCACCACACCAAATTCTGCACATATTTTGCCCTAATTTTCAACATAGATTTTAGCATGATTTTTGCTCATTTTGATTCCCCGTCGTTTCCCTCACTACATTTTCACCACTCACTTAACATTGAGGAAAATGTAAGCTCGTAAGTGGGGAATGGAAGCGTAGTCAGTCCAAAACAATGGGTAATGTCATTAATTGCTTAAGAAAAGCCTTAGCCTTGTTTATCTTCGAGAAACTGAGAGCTGTATAAACTATCTTTTGGTGTGAACTATAATCTTGTAATTATAGAGCGAGAATTTCAATAAAACGAGTAACTCTGATGGAACATGAGTGCATGTTACTCACCAATCTTTGATGATAGTGTGATTCATTATGCACGTATATTCTGATCTTTTGTTAATAAACAACGTTTCATGAAATTGTGCATACATACTCTTACTTGCAACTTGAGCTTAAGAATGTTATTCTTTTGAGACGAAATAACAGGTACTTGGAATCGGGGTAGGGATGACGATTTTTGGCATAACTTTGACTAGCCCATAGCCAAATGGCCTGCCCAAACACGAAATTTCCCTTCAGTCCCCATCTCAACCTTGTAGAGTGGTGAGACATCACTCGAACTAGCCGTTCGTACTTAGCTACATTATAATCCGACCCTTAGATGAAATTTGGTCTACATTTCCTTGACATGGTGCAAGTGTAGCAAGAGTCTATTGATTGTGTAGATGGTGATGGAAACTAAGAGTTGGATGAGTGTGTTGGCACAAGTTGAGATGACATCATACGAAGTTGGTTCGGGACCCATTGGTTTAAAAAAACAGTTTCTTTTATATTGTACATATATCCAAAGAGTTGAATAAAGGATTCTAACAAATCAAAACTCAAATCAAAAAGAAGCATAAGAGATGTAAATATTTAGTTGTTGAATAAGGAGTCATTGAAGGCAATTTTGAAGCTCAAATTGTAAGATCCTAAGTGATGTAAGGAGGGGAAGTGACTAATTCGGACATTGGGTGTCAAGGAGAGGTAGGTTTGGATTCTTGCTATCTTGCCATGTTCTTTTGATTATCCTTTTATTCCCTTTCGATTAGCCCACCACCCTAGCCTGAACATTACAAGCCGATTTGTCAACTACCTAACCTAACTTCTTGATTCTGAGTACCTAATGAGTGGAGATTGATATTATTCCTAAGCTTAGGGTTGCATCTATTGAGTAGGGTTTGTATGATTTGATGATCATCAGTTTAGTAACAAATCTGAGGAACTGCACACACACTCCACTATTTTTTAGATCTTGGGGAACATGTTCTCGTGATTTTGATCAGTTGCATCGTCTAATTGGAGCCTCATTTCTTGTTGTTGCATGAATGTCTTTTTGTGACTTTAGATAGCCTTATCGCTCTGGCTGCTCGAGGACGAGCAAACGCTAAGTGGGGAGTGGTTGATGTAGGTCAGCCTGGTGATACAAATCCCGATGATTTACCCCTTTTTCTAATGAAATTAGTGATATTTTGATATCAACTTGAGCAAATTCTATGATAAAATCAAACTATTTTGTGTATATAGGAATTTCAGAAAAACCATGCTTTTACTTGTATTATATTAGTTATTAGCCGAATTTGTTATCAGGACTACGTGTGGTATCTTTGTGTCTATTTTGCAGCACATATATCATAGTTGGGAGCGTGGATTTTGACTTGATGGTGTCATTTGATTTTTGATGATGATTTTGGAGCTGAGGCGAGGATTTCAACCTCGAGGACTATTGATACATGCTCGGGGGCTCAGCCATACCTGTTGGAGAATAAAATAGATCATAGGAATTTTACATAGAGATGGCGTACGCCATGTTACATTGGCCCGCGCCAAGTGATGCTATACAAGCCTGCTGAGCATTTAATGCAGATGTCTTTCAGCCAACTACTACATTAGACTTGACGCACACCCGTCTCCTCTGACCGACGCCATTACTTCAGTAGGAGCATGACACATGCCATAGAAACTGACCCGCGTCAATTTTGCAGAGTCAGTAGAGAATCGATCTCTTTTATTCTTCCACTTACCAAACTTTTCATATACACTTCATTCGTTTTGAAGACACCCCTCACCCGCAAGCACTTCCAGCCAAAATTCTAGTGAATTTTGCTATTGAATTTAGTTGTAATAGTTAAGGATCCTATTTTAGCTCTTCTACTTTGATTGGATTTAACACACTCTAGTGTTGGTTCTATTGAAGCTTTTGGAGTTGGATGAAGAACACTAAACTCGAATTCTTCATTTTGGTTTGGTAATCTTTAACATTTATCTTCATTCAATTGTTCTTATGATTATAATGTTGGCCTTGTTGTGTTGATGTTTATGGCTATGAGTGGCTAGGTATCTAGCCAAGATTATGTTGTAGTATTAGTTGTTCTCTTGTGTTGATTGGGAATGATCGTTTGTGTTGTTTAGATTCAATTGTTGTGAAATCTTTTCCTACTTGTGTTGTATTGATTGCTTGCATTAGAGTAATTGCCTAGTGTTAGCATCTACATGTTTAACGGAGACCGAAAGGAGATGTTAGTCATGGGAAGAGGGTAGGAAAACCGAAAGGTAAAACCGACCTTTCGAGGCATTCGGTTTCTTATCCGGGGATAGTTGACCTTGTCATTTCATTCACGTGCGTAGCATACCAATTCCTTAGGTTTAGGATACCTAGACCAAGGAGGGGTATAGAGTAGTTCCATACACTCGTATGAGGGGGAACTGCTTGTTTAAGAATGCACCATTTCACGCATTTGAACATCAATGGTAGTTTAATCATTCCCATGATACTAGAGAATTACAAGTCTATACATTATCTTATTAGCTTCTTTTATCAGTTTATCATCTTTGTAGTCACAAGAAAGTTTATTTATGCATTTACCTACCATCTGGCAAATTGCGACCTAGATTGAATTAATATAAGCTTTTAAGTGGTTAACCTCACAAGTATTTTTTCCCCATGGATTCGACCTTGACCCACCGTACTAGACTACAATTGACCCGATACACTGCCGGTTAGATTGGACATCCAGGTTTTGGCCATCATCTTCATGGCATAACGGTGTGGATTGTCATGCTTTGACACTATTGAGATTTCCCCTATCCACGAGGCGATCATGCGGTAGTGATTGGGTGTGATATTGAAGCATACGGAGTATACATGATAGTTCGTCCGGGAATCGCGTATCCTATGATTTAAGTGAATATCCGAAATGGCCTTCTTATAAAGAATGTCTAGTTCTCGTGAATCTTTGCAAAGTGGGAGTAAATGTGTTATTCCGAGAGAGCATGATATCCAGATTATAAGATACGATCGTCAATGTATTGACACTCGAGATACGATCATATGGATATTATTACAGCGATAGGATTGTAATTTACACGGTAACTGTTTCACATGAAAGGTAGTAGTCATTGCATTTGTCTCTTCCGATGATTGGGGGTCACGGTGTGTTGCTAGACGCTATCCCGTGATCGTTGGGCTTGAAGGGCATTTTCGTAACTTGCACTTTGTGTCTACGGCCAACATATTTGGAAGCCTTTCGGATCACACACATAAGAACATCGAGTCGGATTAAAATGCGGTTATAGTTGATAACCAAATAAGGAAAGTTTATCTCAAGACTATAAATATTATAGTGGTAAATTAATATGGTGGTATTTATTTATTATGAATAAATAAAATATAAGATATTAATTATACATAAATTATATTAATTAAAGAATATTCCGGATGCCAATTATTGGCAATTTGGGGTGCCGCTTACAAGCATATAAGATACACTTGGATTGTGCACTTTAATTAATAAGATTACCATAATATTAATATTGGATATTAATTGATTTTGGAAAAATAGATTTATGGTAATAAGATAAATATATTCAATATAAGATATTGGCAATATTTTGTTTTTATTTAATATAAGATATTATAATAAAAGAGATAAATCAATCTAAGTGATTTTCCTTATTTTATTGGGAAAAAAGTTTTTTCTCTTTCATCTATCTTCTAGGAAGCTTCTCCTAATCAGATTAGGGAGACTAGGGGTGCCTATCACCCTATATAAGAAATGAGTTAACTAGCTCTTTTGTACATCACAATTTCAAGAGCTAATAGTTCTTGAGTAAAATAGAGAGCTTCCAATAGAGAGTTAGAGAGAGAAAAAAAGGCCGGTCTTAGCAGCCGGATTTTTCTGATAGCAATCCAAGGAGGATCCCGGCGAGGAGTTCGTGTGGATTATCGATAGAGGCTAGACGCGTGCACGGCTTGCGCACAGCACTACTCTCCTTGACGGTCAGAGCGACGATCTTGTAGATCATCCAAGGTATATTCCGTTAAACTACTTAACGTGTTTATTGTATTAAACGAAGACGATCTTGGAAAGGGAAATAAAAATTTTAAATTCCGTTGCGTTAAATTAGTGATTTCCTAACAATGGTAGAAGAGCCAACTTCGAACTTAAGCAATAAGCACGAATTAAATTACGTAGTAATTAATCGATAGATGCAAGATTTAGATTCGCGATACGGTAAAACAAAAAAAAGAATGGATGGGGAGGCTCGGCCGACTAGCGGCGGCCTCCCTTCTCCACGGCGGCTACGGCGGATCTAGGGCTGCCGTCGTTGGCTGCTCTCTTCCAAAGGGGAGATCGATTTGATTTCGTTTTGTGATAGTTATTGTGCATTGATATCTCCTTTGTTTAGTTGTGTCATGTGGCTAACAAATGGTTCAAATAGTTTGGGCCATGGGGAAACCATAGCGGCATATTAACCAAAATACTAGCCTTTCCAAATATAGTTTGGAATAGGCCTAGGCCATTTTCAAATATTTGATTTGGGAAAAGGCCTAGGCCTAGGCCACATTTAAATTTTGATTTTGAAAAGTGGCCAGCCAGGCCTAAACCAAATTTGGTTTAGGAAGATGCCTTTTGGTTTAGGAAACCAATGGCATCCCTTTTGGTTAAGAACCAAAAGCAAAAGAAACAAAAGAAACATTTTAATTTTGAATAGTTCCAAATTAATAAAATTGAAATTAGAATCGTTTTAAAATTAAATGTTAATTTTATTTTCGATTAAGTCATTTAATTAATTAAAAGTTAATTAATTATTTGATGTGAAAAAAATAAGAAGCATAAGTAGTGAAAAAATTATAATTTGATCTTTTTCATAAGATACAATCGTATGGATTAGATGTGTAGATATAATTTGATTATATGGACCCCGACTGATCATGGACTCATCCAATAGGATAGAGGAGTGATTTACTTTATGTTAGTGTTAGGAACATTTTATTATGTTTTGATGATGGCCATACTAGTTGTTATCAGGGGCGGATTTATGTATGCAACTAGGGGGTCCATGGACCCCCCTGAAAAAAAAATTATTACCTATATATATGTATATTTTAGACACCGTAAAAAAATTATTCTACTTAAAAAAATAATTACGGACCCCCCTGAAAAATATTTCTGAAAGAAAACTCTACATTTTACCTATAGAAAAATATTTTAGACACCGTAAAAAAATTATTCTACGAGACAAAAAATTACGGACCCCCCGAAAATTATTTAGTTGTTATAAAGCCCGAAATAAGTTAGAATTCTCTATGTATAAGTCTTTACTTAGAGTCTGACATGTTGTATAAGTTGAGTCAGACAAGTATTGTACTAGTTGGTAGGACGGCAAAGCAAAAACAGATTTTCGGTAGAGTAAAGCCAGTCAAGCACCAGCAGAGAAGCAATGAAGACATTAGGGTCTGACTTATAACCAAGGAAGTCTGTGATGACCTTGGATAAGTCTAAATTATGATTTGAGTGATGAAACTTAATGTTTAAATATGGTGTACACTGATCTCACCCAAATCAAGGATCAGTGAAGTACAAGGATTCTCCTTAAACCGAAAGAATGAAGGAAACAAGAATCGGCAAAGTAAACGACTTTCGGTGAGTGAAGACAAAGCGGTGAAGGAAGATCTAAGCGGCAAAGTCAGATGGATCACTTGACCGATCAAAGAACGGCTGAGTAAACCTTACTTAGTCAGATTATTGAAATATGAAGAAGATACAGAAGATCAAGCATTAAATGCACAATCAATAGAGGATCAATCAAGGACAGATTTTATGGTAAACGTTTGAAGAAAAATCCGATCGCTTAAATCAAGGAGAATACAATTAAGGGGGAATCAAGAATAAAATCAACGATTATTCCCCTCATTAATATAGCCAACGGACGGAAATTCAAGTCAAGAATAATCAAGGATATAAATAGAAGGCACTGACAGAAAAAGAAAAAAAAAGACGATCAAGAATTTGAGCAAAAAACTCTGTAAAAGTGAAAAGTCTTCTATCTGTGCTAAAAAGGAAATATCCAATGATCAACTCAAATCTAAGAGCTACAAATCAAACATCAAGCATTGAGATTGATCAACAAGTTTGTGAATCCAATTCACATCCATCAAGCAACTGAATCAGAGCCATCTGAGAAGTAGTTGTGTTTGTGATAGCTGCTGAAGGATTTGATCCCAAGGAGCAGTGAAAGAGACTGAGTCACTGAAGCTATTACAGTCAATGAGTGATAGTCTTGTAGATTGTGAAGCTTGTGAAGTCAAGGACAATTGTACTATTGTATCTGTGAGAACAATAGTGAATTCCTCCAATCATCACGGGAGAAGAGTGGATTAAGGGATTACACCACCCTGAGCCACTATAAGCCTTGTGTCAATTTACTTTCTGCAATTTACCTTACTGCATTCATTTAATTGCTTATATTATATCATATATTTGTGATTGCTTAAACTACCTTGAAATAACTTAGTAAGAAGGGACTTATCCGCTGCCCAAAAGCATTTCAATATAAGAAAAGTTTTTGAAACTCCACTATAGTCATTCACCCCCCTCTGATTATAGTTTTACCCTTCTCTGGGACCAACAATTGGTATCGGAGTAGTGTTCCTAGTATCAGAACCTGTTCAGATCTAATTTCTGGTAACAAGGAGATCGCATATTTTCAAAGTAGTTTTCAATTCAGTGCTTTCTACTTATATACATAAATATATCAATTCTGTACTTATGGATTCCTCAAACTTTATGTCTAAATTACCAGTTTTTAATGTTTATAATTTTGATGAATATAAAATAAGAATGTTATCTCATCTTGCAGCAACTCATGAGGAGATGCTGGATGTAATTAATGATGGTCCAATCATGATCATGACTGTGATAACCACAGGAGAAGATCAAGGAAAAGAAGTGGATAAACCCAAGAAAGATTGGACCAAGGATGACAGGAGAAAAGCAAATCTAGACTTTGTTGTAAAAGATATGATCTTCAAGACCCTAGATAGCAACATGTTCATGAGAATCAAATATTGCAAGACAACAAAGGAGATGTGGGACAAGATGGCACTGATAAATGAAGGATCTGAGGCAGTTAAAGAAAACAAACTATTTGTTGCAAAACAGAAATTTGAGAACTTCAAGATGAAGGCTGGAGAATCCATTGATCAAATGGGCAACAGATTCTCAAGCATCATCAGTGACCTGCAACAGCTTGGACACACATACCCCCAGAAAGAAGTGTGTTTAAAGATCTTGAGAGGCTTGCCTGAAAGATGGAAGATCATAACTTCAGTAATCAGAGGATCAACTAATCTTGCAAACACTAACACCCTGACTCTGATGTCCCAACTAAAATCCCATGAATTCGAATTGAACGGTGAAGATGGTGCTCCGGCAGAGACACAAAGAGCCAGTGCACTGATAGCACCACATAAAAGTAACTTTGTTGATTGTATCAGCAAAGAGACACTAGAACTCAAAGAACAGGTAGCTTTATTAGTTTAACGCTTTGACAGGTTTAGCAAAAAAAAGCCATTCAAAGGAAACTCATAATCAAACAAGAGATCAAGCTCAAACAAAGACATGAAGAAAAGAGATGATGAATACAGATGCTTCAACTGCAACAAGAAAGGTCACTTCAAGGCTGACTGCCCTGAAGAAAACAATAAAGATGAGGAAAAGAAGAAATATAAAGCATCTGAAAAGAAAAAAGGCAAGAAAGCACTCAAGGCTGAATCCAACAGTGAAAAGAATGAATAATCATCTGACAATGATTCAGATAATAGTGATGAAGAAGACAGCTCAGATAATGAAAAAGCATGTCTATGTGTCATGACCAAAGAATTAGATGAAGATGAAGGTGACAGCTCAGATAATAAAGCAAGTCTATGTCTTATGGCCAAAGAATCTGATGAAACTGAGGTAACATCTAGTTCTTACTCTTCATCAAATGCATCCACATCTAACACTACACAATCTTCTATTCTCCCATTAGATCCAGCAGCCCTAGTCCAAAATCTCATGACTAAATTTGATGAAATTGAGATGAATCATGAAATTCTGGAAAAGGAATGTAAGGATCTAAGAAAAGAAAAGAAAAGATTGAAGGAACAACTGGACAAATTGAAAGCTGAACTAGCTACTAAGGAGATATACTCACCTAATCAAAAAGCAGCAGATGATAACTCATCCACCTAACACAGGATCAACGAGAAAATCCACCTAGCAGCTAAAAACACCACTGCACCACTAAATGCACCAGCTTACAAACCTCCAAGAAGGTTTGGATCCAGATCTGGTCTTGGCTACAATAGTCAGGATGAGAATAGAAACAAATGACAAAACAATTCTGAATCTAGGACCAATAATCGAACAAAGTTCAGAAAAGGACAGACCATAATTTCAACCACTCATCCTGTACCAGTGAAGTCAAAACCTAATATCGTGAAACAGCAGACTAAACCATCATTCCAGTCAACCAAAAACAAAGACCTACTGAAAGTTAAAGGAAGACTTTATCCTTCAGAGGATGATTAGAATGTTGCACCTCCAAAATACAAGAAGAAACCATACCATGATATGCATCATGTGTTTAAGAAAAGTCAATCTAGGTATGTTCCTAGACACATGAAGCAGCATAGGTTTCCCACTGCATATTGGAAGGTGAAGAAGGATGCAAATGCACCAAAAAGTAGAGAAAAGTATCAGAATACCTTCAGTAGAAATATCAGAAGTTATTCTGCCATGCCTTATAAAGTTGATGATGTCAATTATCCAAAAAGAAGATCATTTGGATATACACTCGGAGTAGAAGGCATGACTGCTAACAGGTATGGACCCAAGCAGTGTTGGTACCTAAACATAATTAATTTGTTTTGTAGGATCTCTGGTACATAGACAGTGGATGTTCCAGACACATGACAGGGAACAAAGGATGGCTCACTGATTTCAAAGCTTTTGATGGACCCAAAGTCACATTTGGAGGCAAAGAAAACCCTGGCAAGATTAAGGGGGAAGGCACAATGCTCAAGAACAACTTGAAGATTCAAAATGTAGCATATGTTAAGGGACTCAATTTCAATATGTTAAGCATCAGTCAATTCTGTGACAAAGGCTACAATATACACTTCAACAAGAAAGGATGCAAAGTAATTCACAGCCAAACCAACACAGTAGTTCTTGCAGGAAGAAGAAATGATAACATGTATGTGGTGGATTGGAAAACAGCTAAAGCAGAAACAAGTTTGTTTGTCAAAATAAACAATCAACCAGCTGGATTTGGCATAGAAGATTAAATCATCTGAATTTCAAGACCATCAACACATTATCAAAGAACAAGTTAGTTGAAGGCCTGCCAGAGATCACATTCAAGAAAGAAAGTCTCTGTGATGCATGCCAAAAAGGGAAGCAAATCAAAAGCTCCTTCAAATCAAAGCCCTACCAATCTACTACAAGAATTCTGCATCTGTTACATATGGACCTGTTTGGACCAGTCACACCAGTAAGTGTAAGTGGTAAGAAATACACTCTAGTAGTGGTTGATGATTTCCCCAAATTCACCTGGACCATATTCATGAACAAGAAGAGAGAGACACTCAAGAAGATGCCAGATCTAATAAGAAGAATTCAAAATGGGAAAGAACTAAAGATTATCAAGATCAGATCAGATAGAGGCACAGAGTTTCTAAATGAAGTGATCAGAACTTATTGTGAAGAAAATGGAGTATTACATTAATTATCTGCAGCAGGAACTCCACAACAAAATGGTGTAGCAGAAAGAAGAAACAGAACTCTCAAAGAAGCAGTCAGAACAATGATTGCAGAAGCATGCCTACCAAAGAGGTTTTGGGTGAAAGCGACAAACACGGATGCTATACACAGAACAGATCAATCATTAACAAACATCATGGAATGACTCCATATGAGATATGGAATGGAAGGAAACCTAACATTTCACACTTACACATGTTTGGATCTAAATGTTTTGTTTTGAACAGGAATCAGTTACATACTTTTGATGAAAAAGCTGATGAAGCAATCTTTATAGGATACTCAGACACCAGCAAGGCATTCAGAGTACTCAACAAAAGAACATTGGTGATTGAAGAATCAATACATGTAGTCTTTGATGAACCAAACACAAATGGTGAAAGTCTTCAAGAACAAGAAGAAGAAGCAGCACAAAGGCAAGTGTATATGAATACAACTGTACCAGCCACTATTCTGAGTCACAATCTTGGAAATCAATATGAGCCACAAGTCATTACAACAGAAGAAGCACCAGAACCTGAAGCTCATGCAGAACCTGAAGTTGCAGAAGTACCAAGTGAAGAACAACTTCAACCTGACCTAAATTGGCTAAGAGATCATCCTGAAGAACAAGTCATTGGAAATATTTACACAGGAGTTAGAACCAGAAGACAACTGGAGCATATGCTAACATGTTTTCTATCACAAGTGGAACCCAAGACTATAGATGATGCAATCCAAGATGCAGATTGGATTACAGCCATGCAAGAAGAAATAAATGAATTTGAAAGAAATGAAGTCGGGGAACTTGTTGACAGATCAGACACAGCCAACATCATTGGAACAAAATGGGTATTCAGAAACAAGATGGATGAACAAGGAACAGTGGTCAGAAACAAAGCAAGGCTAGTTGCAAAAGGCTATTCTCAAGCAGAAGGAATAGAGTATGATGAAACATTTGCACCAGTGGCAAAACTAGAGGCAATCAGACTCTTTCTAGCTTTTGCTGCACACAAAGACTTCAAAGTCTATCAAATGGATGTCAAGAGTGCATTTCTGAATGGACTTTTGGAAGAAGATGTATATGTGGAACAACCTCTTGGTTTTGAACTCAAAGGAAAAGAAGACAAAGTATACAAGCTCAAGAAAGCTCTTTATTGACTCAAACAGGAACCTAGGGCCTGATATGAAACTCTATCACAATTTCTGATCAAGAATGGATTCAACAAAGGAACTATAGATAAGACTCTGTTCAAATTAGAGGAAGGAACAAGTACATTGCTAGTACAAATTTATGTTGATGACATCATCTTTGGATCAGAGGATGAAAAGCTATGTGAGAAATTTGCAAACCTGATGAAGAGCAAATTTAAGATGAGCATGATGAGAGAATTAAATTACTTTCTTGGCCTTCAAGTGAAACAAATGAAGGATGGTATTTTCATTAGTCAAGCCAAGTATACAAAAGACTTAATACACAAATATGGTATGGACACAAGTGGCACAGCAGATACACCAATGTGTGCAAGAGTCATTCTTGGAAAAGATGAAGCTGGAAAAGATGTTGATCAGAAAAATTATAGAGGAATCATTGGATCCCTACTATATCTAACTGCAAGAAGACCAGACATAGCATTTGCAGTAGGAGTATGTGCAAGATTTCAAGCTCAACCAAAAGAATCACATCTTCAAGCAGCCAAAAGAATAATCAAATACCTGAAGAACACCATCAATGTTGTAATTTGGTATCCAAAAGATGGAGGATTCAAGTTGATATCATAATCAGACTCTGACTATACAGGATGCAAGATAGATAGAAAAAGCACTTCTAGAACATTCCAGATGCTAGGCACCAGACTAGTCTCTTGGTTCAGTAAGAAGCAAAACTCCATATCAACATCAACAGCTGAAGCAGAGTATATAGCAGCCGGCAGTTGTTGTGCACAAGTACTATGGATTAGACAACAGCTAAGGGATTATGGAGTGGGGGAAAAGACTATCCCAATCATGTGTGACAACACAAGTGCCATATCTATCACTGAAAATCCAGTGTTGCATTCAAGAACAAAGCACATTGATGTGAGACATCATTTTATCAGAGATCATGTTGAAAAAGGAGATGTCATCCTAAAATACATACCCACTGAAGATCAATTGGCTGACATCTTCATTAAACCACTCAGTCATGAAAGATTTAGCATGTTAAGAACTGAGTTGAGAATGATTGAAATTGACTAAGTACCAAAGAGCGGCTAACTGGAGTAATCAGCCAAGTGACTTCTTCAGCTGTTTAAACCTTTGCCATTATAGAAGATGTAGCAGGTAAGGCACTTGTACTCGGCGAAGTTAACTTCACTCATTGTTAGGAACGGTAGAATAAATCAGCTCGGTGAAAAATTCACTACATCGGCTAAGTGACCAGCCAAGGCACTCCACCGAAATAAAGATTGAAGTCATGGGCAAATTATAGTGTGAACAAAATCAACTTGTATACACATGGAGAATAAGGAAGTTATGGAGGATTAATCTGTGGATGATTACACACGTGGAGATCAACTTACAATCATGAAGGTAAGCATATCATTTTTTCGAATTACAAACGCCTCGATTCCCGGGATTTATCATTACTTACCTCAATCCACTCCCCCCATTACACTCGAATATCGTGATTTATACACACAAAATCACGCCATTATGTCATAAAATCCTTCCACATTCAAACCACGTTCACACTACCCAAATTATCCTATATAAACCATACTTAGAGATTTTTCAGAAATCCTTACACTCTGTTGCAAGTTACAAACCCTATTTCTTATTGCAAATCAAATCTTTTTCTCAAATCTCAAAGAAATGGCTTCATCTTCTACAATCTCTCCCATTAAAAAATTCTATGAAAATCAATCATCACTGGATCGTTTTTCAAACCTGAACCCTACCTTTCTTTCTTTGACAATGATGCACAAGCTCAACGCTTGGTTGATTGTTGATCAAATCTGGGGTTAATGACCTTCCTAAACCCCCCAATCAATGGAATTTTCTATGAAAATCTGATTGCATTCTGGAAAAATGCCAAGTTTGTGCCCAGCACAAAGAAAACTGATATCGACTGCATAAAAAGTTCAATCTTTGGGAAAGAGGTAGTCATTACACCTGGTCTTCTCAATATATTCCTACACCTACCCATGATATGTCCGGCTAATGTAAAGTTTGTAAAGATTGACATCAAAAACTTCTGGGCTGAGATAGCCAAGAACACCAAGAAAAACAGCAAAACATACAACCTCCCTAATCAGCACTAAAACTTCCGTTTGCTGAATTTGCACCGGTCATCACCAAGAACATCGAAGGCAGGAAAGGGTCAATGGAAAAATTAACTGAGTTACGGGTCAAGCTGATGGCCATCATCTACGAAGGTACTAAATTTGACTAGGCAACATTTGTATTCAATAGGTTGAAAGATCAGATTCAAAAGGAAATTGATCTATCAATTACGGCACCAAGCAAGGGTTTGTAGAAGAAAGGTGATTTCTGGGAGAGGAAATCATATGGGTTCCTTCTTCAACACCTTTTTGACGCATTGAAAGTGAAACCCACAAATCTGCAGGCCCCACACAGGTCTAAGGTAATGTTTACCTACATCAAGGCATCTATGAAACCCAAACCAACTGACGGGAGCAAAAGGAAACAACCTAAAAGCAGCAGATCAGGAGTGGGATGAAGAACCAGATCCCCGAAGGCACAAGAGAACACCTCTGTGACTGGTACCAGCAACTTGAACGAACCTGTGACAATCAGTGATGATACAACGACGGAGGAAGAAAAACAACAAGAGGACATCACCTATCTGGAAGAAGGTGAGGAAGGATATGCTCTCACTTCATCTGAAGAAGAAGATATGGATGAGGAAGAAGCAGAGACAGAGGATGAACACTCAGAAGGCGGCCATCTTGAACCTAATCTAGAAAACATGGAGATTTATGATGATGAGCTGACACTTCAAGAGGTGCTTTTCAAGAACATCAGAAAAGTTGACGAACAGCCAAGTGAGCCAGCTGATAAAACTCACTCAGCTGAACTTTTCAACTCCCCCATTATTGAACAAGGGGGAACAGCAGCAGAGAAAGTCCTATCTCTAAAAGATGAAGAAGCCAACACCCCCCAACAACCTCTTACCGACCCTGAGTCCAATGAGGAAGAAAAAGAAGAAAAGGAAGAAGAGAAGGAGGAAGAAGATGAGGTGAAAATAGAGGAGGAGGAATATGAAGATGATGAGAATGTTGAAGTGGCACAAGAGGAAGTTGATCCAGAAAGAATCTTCAACTTGGACATTCAACCTCTGATTGTAGACATGGAGAAGCAGTATCACAGCAGGCACAACCTGAAGGCTGCTTTAAGGAGTGAAGCAACCTCCATAAACCATAAGATTGAAGCCCTCATCAGTCACATCAAGGTACAAGATGAGGTCATGGAAAAACAGGGAAACTTGATCTGCAACTTACAGCATCTTATTCCCTTCCATGTCCAAACCAATCTTGAATTTCATGCTGAAAAGATTGACAACAATCTCAAACCCTTGGTGGACACTCTAAATGCACACACTCATCAAATTCAGCATCTGGATGAGGTCATGGAGTACTCTGGCAAGCAACTCAACACCCTTCTCAAAATTGGGGAGGCAACCAACAAGATACTGGAGAAAAGATATGGTCCCCTCACTGAATCTGAAGATGCAATCAGGATTCTTGAAGAATGGTTTGGTGATACCAAAAAGGGGGAAGGAAGCTCAAAGCCTGACAGCTCCAGTGGAAAGAAGGAAAGCCCAACAGTTAAGGGCAAGGGCACCAAAGGCAAAGGTATCAGGTTTGAAGAGAAGAAGAAGTAGCCCTTCTGTTTAATTGAATTATTTCTATATGCATGCATTTGTTTTTGAATAAAAAGATGCAATAACTTATTGGCCTTAAATGGATGAATAAAATTATTGAGCTATGTTCTGTTAATAATTATTATGAAAAAAAATTTGTTATACCTATGTTCAGGCTTATGAGGGTTTTGACATCATCAAAAAGGGGGAAATTGTTAGGAACATTTTATTATGTTTTGATGATGGCCATACTAGCTGTTATAGCAAGCCTGAAATAAGTTAGAATTCTCTGGTATAAGTCTTTACTTAGAGTCGACATGTTTTATAAGTTGAGTCAGACAAGTATTGTACTAGTTGGTAGGACGGCAAAGCAAAAACAGATTTTCGGCAGAGTAAAGCCAGTCAAACACCAGCAGAGAAGCAACGAAGACATTATGGTCTGACTTATAACCAAGGAGGTCTGTGATGACCTTGGATAAGTCTAAATTATGTTTTGAGTGATGAAACTTAATGTTTAAATATGGTGTACACTGATCTCACCCAAATCAAGGATCAGTGAAGTACAAGGATTCTCCTTAAACTAAAAGAATGAAGGAAACAGTGAATCGGCAAAGTAAACTGACTTTCGGCTGAGTGAAGACAAAGCAGTGAAGGAAGATCTAAGCGGCAAAGTCAGATGGATCACTTGACCGATCAAAGAACGGCTGAGTAAACCTTACTTAGTCAGATTATTGAAATATGAAGAAGATACAGAAGATCAAGCATTAAATGCATAATCAATAGAGGATCAATCAAGGACAGATTTTATGGTAAACGTTTGAAGAAAATCCGATCGCTAAAATCAAGGAGAATACAATTAAGGGGGAATCAAGAATAAAATCAAGGATTATTCCCCTCAATAATATAGCCAACGGACGGAAATTCAAATCAAGAATAATCAAGGTTATAAATAGAAGGCACTGACAGAAAAAAAAAAAAAAAAAGACGATCAAGAATCTGAGCAAAAAACTCTGTAAAAGTGAAAAGTCTTCTATCTGTGCTAAAAAGGAAATATCCAGTGATCAACTCAAATCTAAGAGCTACAAATCAAACATCAAGCATTGAGATTGATCAACAAGTTTGTGAATCCAATTCACATCAATCAAGCAACTGAATCAGAGCCATCTGAGAAGGAGTTGTGTTTGTGAGAGCTGCTGAAGGATTTGATCCCAAGGAGCAGTGAAAGAGACTGAGTCACTGAAGCAGTTACAGTCAAGGAGTGATAGTCTTGTAGATTGTGAATCTTGTGAAGTCAAGGACAATCGTACTATTGTATCTGTGAAAACAATAGTGAATTCCTCCAATCATCACAGGAGAAGAGTGGATTAAGGGATTACACCACCCTGAACCACTATAAGCCTTGTGTCAATTTACTTTCTGGCAATTTACCTTACTGCAATCATTTAATTGCTTATATTATATCATATATTTCTGATTGCTTAAACTACCTTGAAATAACTTAGTAAGAAGGAACTTATCCGCTGCCCAAAAACTTTTAAATATAAGAAAAGTTTTTGAAACTCCACTATAGTCATTCACCCCCCCCCCCCCTCGACTATAGTTTTACCCTTCTCTGGGACCAACAGTTGGTTTTTCAAATTGTCCTAGGCCGTTATGAAGAACGTGACCTAGTTTACTTTTTGCATTTTTCTCATTCCCGTTAGCTCCCCCCGTGTGCGGCGGGTGTAATTATTTATTCGATAAATTATTATGTAACAAGAATGGAGCAAGAAAATGAAGACCAAAGAGAAATAAAGAACTCATTGGCATACATCAATAAAGATCCTATTGGCGGTTGCAGCTACCCTTAGATTGTGACCCGCGGTTTCGTCAGTTTGTATTCGAAACCGCACCTGAGAAAAGTCCATGATCATACCGGTTATTTTATGCGCGGAATGTTGTGTATGTTTTACTTTGTATGATATCATAGTAATATGCACATATGAAGGGGATTCTTATTTGTACAAATGGTACTTCGAACTTGGAACGACCATGAAGAAATTAGTAGATGAGACCATAATTAAATAAAATTAATTAAGAATTAATTTAAAATTATTCCCACGACAAAAATCGAGCCAAAATTGTCTCCCAATATTATAATGACGGTGAAGAGCCCTTGTTCGGAGCCAATTGATCGGCCCACGTCGGGAGTTGACCTGCCTCGGGTATATCGTCATTATCGAGATATGATCGTTATGAGATCTCATGAATATTTGGGTTACGACTCGATTAAGAATCTTACGGTGATTGGCCAACATCAAGATTGTGTGATTTTAGAGACAAGGGGTGGCTATCACATATAGATGTGAACTTTCAAAGAGTTGACTAGTCAACCAATGGAAGTCGAATAAGATTCGATCGGTAAAGAGTACCCACCTTCGAAATTGACCCGGTCGATCGGCCCACGTCGGGGATTGAGTCAACTAGATTGGATTCCGTCACTAAAGGATTGACCAAATTCTTGAAAGCCAATTGGGAATAGTTGGCTAGTGGGAGTAAAAACCTTATAGAATTTTAAGTTCAATTTTAGGGTTTTAGATACATTAACTTTTGCTTATTCTATCTTTACTTATTGTTGTAGAAAATGTCAAACAAATTGAACCTTCGTTTTATCTCGATTGGCTATGTCTTGGAAACCTCAAAATCCCGCAGAATCAAAATCAAAATCGTTTGGGAAAGAAACCTCAAAATCAAGAAAATGTCAACTCTATGACACCTGAACTACAGAAACAACATGAGTTCTGACAGTACTGAGGCCCTACCGGAAAAGCCCACATAGGGCTCGGCTGCAGATGCTGTCGAGAAGTATAACAAGCGTAGTTCTGACATTACTGATGCTACATGTATCATGCTTGCTTCTATGACACCTGAACTGCAAAAACAGCATGAGTCTATGGACGCCTACTCAATCATAGTCCACCTAAAGGAACTCTATGCTTCTCAGTCTCGCACTGAGAGGTACGAGGTCCTGAAGGCCCTGTTTGGTTGTAAGATGGCTTCTAGGGATTGTTGTTGGGTCGCATGTGCTTAAAATGACCGGGTACATACAGAGGCTTGGGAAGCTGGGCCACAAGTTGGAACAAGAGTTAAGTGTTGACTTAATTCTGCAGTCCCTACCTGATTCATACTTGCAGTTCGTGATGAATTATCACATGAACAAGATAGATTGCTCCATCGTAGAGTTATTGAACATGTTGAAAAAATTGCTGAGGGCACTGTGAGGAAGGGAAAGCAAGTGTTGCTAGTCACTTCTAACAAGGGCAAGGCAAAAGCCCAAAAGATGTCCAAGAAGGCAAAGGCTGCACCTAAGCCAATGCCTAAGATAGATAAAGACAAATCCAAGGATGTTTGCTTCCATTGCGGTGAGACCGGTGACTGGAGGAGAAACTGCAAAGGATTCTTGAGTACCAAGAAGAAGCATTCTGATGCTTCGACTTCAGGTATGTTTATGATTGAGATCAATATTGCTTCTTCTAAGTCTAACCACTGGGTATTAGATACTTGTTGTGGTTCTCATATTTCCACGAATATGCAGGCACTAAGAAGAACTAGAGAACTATGGAAAAGAGAGGTGGACCTACGCGTTGGGAATGAAGCAAGTGTTGCTGCACTAGCCGTAGGAGTTTATTTTCTTTCATTGCACAGTGGGCTAGTACTAGAACTTAATAACTGTTATTTTGTTCCTGCTCTTACGAAGAGCATTATTTCTATTTCCGCATTAGATGTTGAAGGATTTTCTTTTACGTACAAGAATAAATGTTTTTCTTTTTCACGTGATGGAATTTTTTATGGTACTGGCATGCTTTGCAATGGTCTCTACACATTAGATATGAATGTTGACGTACTTAATATAAACAACAAGAGCCAAAATGAATGACTTGAATGAATCCTACTTATGGCATTGTAGACTTGGCCATATAAATAAGAATCGCATTTCCAAACTCCATAAAGATGGATTGTTGGATCATTTCGATTACGAATCGTTTGATACATGCAAAGCTTGTTTACTTGGCAAGATGACAAAGTCACCTTTTAGTGGCAAAGGCATAAGATCCAATGAATTGCTTGAGCTCATATATACTGATGTGCGCGGCCCAATGTCAATTCAAGCCAAAAGAGGATACTCTTATTTTATCACCTTAACTGATGACCATTCTCGATATGGTTATATATACTTAATGAAGTATAAGTTTGAAGCCTTTGAAAAGTTCAAGGAATTCAGAAGTATAGTGGAGAAACAGTTAGGTAAAGAAATCAAAACACTTTGATCCGTTCGAGGTGGAGAATACCTAGATGGAGAGTTTCAAGATTATTTGAAGAAGAATGGGATTCTACCTGAATGGACTCCTCCCGGGACGACTCATGAATGGCGTGTCTGAGAGGAGAAACCGCACGTTGTTGGACATGGTGCGATCCATGATAAGCTATGCAGTTCTTCCAAAATCATTTTGAGGGTATGCTCGAGAAACCGCATCCTATACACTGAACCGAGGTCCATTAAAGATGGTTGATTCTACACCATATGAGGTATGGTCTAAGAAAAAACCGAATCTGGCATATCTTAAACCTTGGGGTTGTCTGACTTACGTGAAGCGGATGATGCCTGATAAATTAGTGGCTAGATCCGACAAATGTCTGTTTGTGGGCTATCCTAGAGAAACTAGAGGATACTAATTTTACCACCCCGAGGAACAAAAGGTGTTTGTTTCCAGGACTGGCCACTTTCTAGAGAAAGAGTTTATTCTGGATAGGGTCAGTGGGAGTAAGATTGATCTTGATGAAATTCAACAACCACTTACGGATAGCAGTCAGTTGATGGAAGTAGAGGAGACGCCACACGCAGATATGACGCCAACCTCTACCATAGACACACTAGCACCTCGAAGATCAACCAAGGAACGTCGTGAACCCGAAAGGTACATTGGCGTGTATCTCATGGAAGATGAGGACCCTATAACTTAAGAGGAACTGCTATTAAGGCATGACAAAGAGAAATGGCTAGAAGCCATGTATTCTGAAATGGAATCCATGAAAGACAACCAAGTTTGGAACTTAGTTGATCCACCTGAAGGAATAGTTCCTATAGGGTGTAAATGGGTCTTTAAGAGAAAGACCGGCATGGATGGTAACGTGACTACCTACAAGGCTAGGTTAATGGCAAAGGGTTATAAGCAAAGACAAGGAGTTGACTACGACGAAACTTTTTCGCCTGTTGCCATGTTAAAATCCATTAGAGTTTTGCTCGCTATTGCAGCATACCATGAGTACGAAATCGGGCAGATGGATGTGAAAATAGCTTTCCTTAATGGGAACCTGTCTGAGGAGATGTATATGACACAGCCTGAGGTTTCACAACCAATGATGCCAGGACGGTGTGTAAACTGCAAAGATCCATTTTTGGATTAAATCAAGCTTCTCGGAGTCGGAATCTTTTCTTCGATTAGATAATCAAACAGTTTGATTTCATCATGAATGAAGATGAGCCCTGTGTTTACAAGAAGGTTAGTGGGAGTGCCATTATGTTCCGAGTGCTTTATGTAGACGATATATTGCTCATAGGGAATGACGTGCCTATGTTACAGTCAGTCAAAGCTTGGTTATCCAAGAACTTCTCAATGAAGTACTTGGGTGAAGCAGCCTAAATTCTTGGAATCAAGATCTATAGAGATAGATCTAAGAGGTTGCTTGGTCTGTCACAATCCACCTATATAGACAAGATGCTGAAGAGATTCAGCATGGAGCGGTCAAAAGAGGATTGTTGCCCATGTCACATGGGGTCTACCTGTCGAAGGGAATGAGTCCTAAGACAGAGGAGGAGAGGGCGCAAATGAGTAGGATTCCTTACGCTTCGGCTATTGGGTCCATCATGTACGCCATGTTGTGCACTAGGTCATATGTCTCGTAACCTCTTAGTATGACTAGTAGGTACCAGTCCAACCCAGGTGATGGTCACTGGGTTGCTTTCAAGAATATTCTCAAGTACATGAGACGTACTAGGGATATATTCCTGGTTTTCGGGAATGATGATTTACTATTACGAGGTTACACAGATGCCAGTTTCCAAACTGACAAGGATGACTTTAAGTCATAGTCTGGATTTGTTTTCACGCTTAACGGCGGAGCAGTGAGCTGGAAGATTTCCAAGCAGGAGACTACTGCAGACTCTACAACGGAAGCCGAATACATAGCAGCCTCGGAGGCGGCAAAGGAAGCAGTTTAGATGAAGAAGTTCATTACTGAACTTGGTGTGGTTCCCTCCATTGAAGATCCAGTGCCACTGCACTGTGATAACAATGGCGATATCTCAGTCAAAGGAACCAAGGTCTTATCAGAAGTTCAAACACGTGCTACCACGCGATCACTTGATTAGAGAGAGAGTAGATTACCGAGATATAAAGATAGAGAAACTCCACACGGATGATAACATAGCTGATCTGTTAACCAAGGCATTGTCACAAGCGAAGCATGAGAAACACGTTCACATGCAAGGGCTTGGGCATATGGGTGATTGGATTTAGGCCAAATGGGAGATTGTTGAATAGGTGTCCTAAACCCAATCGGGTTGGACCCGACCGGGTCGGATCGTTTACAGTATATTTTGGTTCATGTAATAACTTTATTATGATTAATAAAAGCACTTTTGTTATTATATATTGGTTATCTTCATGTTATTGGTTGTATATATATAGTAACGTCCCTAGTATCAAACTGTGATAGAGTAACCGTGATAGTGATTATTGTTGATGAGATATCGAATTACTTTAACAAGTTTGATGCTTAAATGTCTCTAGTCATATGTACTGTCAAATGGAACATTGATAGTATGATCTGACTAGCACGTATTGAATGTCTTCTATCTTATTGAAGATAGGGATAGATCTCGTCTATCGAAGTGTAGAGATAGTTGGACTGTATGTGGACGTGTATTAGGAATGCGTACGTTAGACTGACCCACTTACATTAAGTGTCACACTATGTGGCGGTTGTGTAATTATCCTTAAGACCGGAGTCTTCATGGCATCACGGTGTGGATTGTCATGCTTTCACACTATTGAGATTCCCCTATCCATGAGGCGATCAAGCGGTAGTGATTGGGTGTGATATTGAAGCATGCGGAGTATAGATGTTAGTTCATCTGGGAATCGCGTATCCTATGATTGGGAGTGAATATCCAAAATGGCCTTCTTATAAGGAATGCCTAGTTCTCGTGAATCTTTGCAAAGTGGAAGTAAATGTGTTATTCCTAAAGAGCATGATATCCAGATTATAAGATACGATCGTCAATGTATTGACACTCGAGATACGATCGTATGGATATAATTACAGCGGTAGTATTGTAATTTACACGGTAACTGTTTCACATGAAAGGTAGTAGTCATTGCATTTGACTCTTCCAATGATTGCGGGTCACGGTGTGTTGCTAGATGCTATCCCGTGATCGTTAGGCATGAAGGGCATTTTCGTAACTTGCACTTTGTGTCTACGGCCAACATATTCGGAAGCCTATCGGGTCACACACATATGAACATCGAGTCTGATTGAAATGTGGTTATAGTTGATAACCAAATAAGGAAATTTTATCTCAAGACTATAAAGGTTACGGTGGTAAATTAATATGGTGGTATTTATTTATTATGAATAAATAAAATACAAGATATTAATTATACATAAATTATATTAATTAAAGAATATTCCGGATGCCAATTATTGGCAATTTGGGGCGCCACTTACAAGCGTAAAAGATACACTTGGATTGTGCACTTTATTAATAAGATTAACATAATATTAATATTGGATATTAATTGATTTTGGAAAATAGATTTATGGTAATAAGATAAATATATTCAATATAAGATATTGGCAATATTTAGTTTTTATTTAATACAAGATATTATAATAAAATAGATAAATCAATCTAAGTGATTTTCCTTATTTTATTGGGAAAATATTTTTCTCTTTCATCTATCTTCTAGGAAGCTTCTCCTAATCAGATTAGGGAGACTAGGGGCGTCTATCACCCTATATAAGAAAGGGGTTGGCAAGCTCTTTTGTACATCTCAATTCCAAGAGCTAATAGTACTTTAGTAAAATAGAGAGCTTCCAATAGAGAGTTAGAGAGTTAGAGAGAGAGAGAGAGAGAGAAAAAAAAAAGGCCGCTCTAGCAGCCGGATTTTACTGATAGCAATCCAAGGAGGATTCCGGCAAGGAGTTCGTGTGGATTACCGATAGAGGCCGGATGCGTGGACGGCTTGCGCACAACATACTCTTCTTGACGGTCAGAGCGACGATTTTGTAGATCATCCAAGGTATATTCCGTCAAACTACTTAACGTGTTTATTGTATTAAACGAAGACGATCTTGGAAAGGGAAATCAAAATTTTAAATTCCGCTGTGTTAAACTAGTGATTTCCTAACACCACAAGCTCGTCAACTACAAACAGATCGCAAAGAGGTATCACGATAAGATAATCCACGGTCATTATTTCAAAGTTGGAGATTTCGTCCTCCGCAATAGAAAGCCCACCGGCCTTCAACCCGACAGAGGCAAGCTAACCGCGAACTGGGAGGGCCCTTACCAAATCTCCAGAGAAATTAAAAAGAGGACTTACGTCCTAAAAGATAAGGATGGTTACGAGCTCAATCGCCCCTGGCATGCCGACAAGCTTAAGAGATATTACATGTAGAAATGGTTCTGGCGGGCGGACCCATGTCTACGTTTACGACGTACATGAATTCGCTCACCTTTGGGTTATGGCTCTTCATTTCAATGTTCGCGACATTAATTAATACGCTTTCTTAATTTCCAACTATGTAAATCCAATTCGACATGTTCGCTATGAAATTTTTTTATGACATTATAGCTTTTTCAAGTTCT
This sequence comes from Gentiana straminea, assembly GCA_036785695.1. Classification (NCBI taxonomy): domain Eukaryota; kingdom Viridiplantae; phylum Streptophyta; class Magnoliopsida; order Gentianales; family Gentianaceae; genus Gentiana; species Gentiana straminea. Next base: position 1,204,616 of record JAVUPR010000345.1, on the reverse strand, counting down.
GAGAATACTTTTATTTCTGAGAAAATCAATCGGCCACACCCTTTTAATTCGCTGAAACAAGGGGGGACGTATAGTGCAAAAAAAAAAAAAAAAAAAGGCTAGCCTACATAGAGATATTCATCCCTGGGCGTACTGGCCATCCCGCAGCTACTAGTGCAGAGACATGAGATTTGCCAAGGAAAAGGTATTGGGCGGTCCGGATTCATTGTCCTCGCAAAGTTGATAGCCTCGCGATGGATGATTACCCCCCAGTCCACACTCACCCATGGGGTGAAAATAGCATGAAGAAGAATAGCCTCTTCATCAGTTAGCACTTCGAAGTCATCAGATGGAATGGCTCGGGTATTAATGAACCGTTTCCATTCCCGGTGCCATTGACACGGCTCGGAGGCAACACCATTGTGAACAGGGTCCTCTCTTTTGCGAAAAAAAATGCTGATATGTGGCGATCCTATGAGCAAAGTAGGGCTCCTCCTTGTCAAGATCCCAGGCCGTCTCAAAATGCATAGCCGGATCGACCTCTAGGGAGGCGCAGGAACTCGTTTATGGCCGATGGGGTAAAAACCATGGGAGTACCTCAGACAGAAATAGAAGTGATCTCCTAGACACAATTAGCCTCCGACAAAATGGAGTAGAAATCATGCACCAGAGTAAGGTTGTACCTACCCCTGGGTCCGGCAGTGAAATTACGCCACCCCGAAAAAACGACACGAAACATGGAGCCACTCCCCTCAACATTGCTCATATTCAAACCCCTCTCGGCCAAATGCCTTCATTCGTGGAAGTACTCCCAAAAGTTGGAAATGGCGGTAGCAGACGCCGTAGTGAAAAAATGGGATAAACCGGAAGAAGGAGAAGAGCCAGTGGAGGACATTGACATGGTGAAAAGGAAAGGCGAAAGGTATTAAACAGAAGAAATATAATTGTGCTTCGAAACGACCAAGCTCTCTCCTATTTATAGAGAAAGACAAAGTGATCCAACGAATGAAATTAACAAGATCGTACGAACGAGATATATAGGCTCTTCCGATTCGAAATACAAGTGTCACTCCACAATCAATGCAACATTGAACACACGGTCTTCTAGGCCAATCAGATGTCCTGCTTTTAATGTTCAGCCGTTTCCAACGCAAAGGATGCGTGCTCGCATGCCTCACAACGATCTTGCCCGATACAGTGGGGTAGCACATAGTCTTTTTTTGATACCGGCTCCAAGTGATTTGGTTGAAATTTTACACAAGTCCAAATGAGCCGCGGGTACGTTTATATATAGGAGGAAAGTGAAAATAAAAAGCATGCGAACACAATCAATCTAAAGACAGAAACCAATGAGCGTTCAAAATCAAAATCTGGACTCCAAGATTACAAGGAAAATTAAAAATAAGACAATTCCCCATCAGATGAGGTGCCGGGCTCGGTGGAGGGCCCAGAGGGGATCTCATCAAACACAATGTTCTGCCTTGGAAGGTGCTCGTCTGATGGACAAGTAAGAGACAAAGCAGCACACAGGTTGGAAACTAGCCAAGAGAATGGAATAAAGCGACCATGCTCCATTCTTGTAGCAAAAGAAACTGCCTCGCGGTGCATTAGGAGGCCCTAGTCAACCGTCACGGTTGGAGTAATAATGGCATGAATGAGAAATGTCTCCTCCTTAGTGACTTCCTCAAAATCGTCAGTTGGAAGCACGCGGGTATTGATGAAGCGCTTCCATGCCCGAGCATCTTGAGACAGCTCGGAGGCGACCCCCTACGGGGCCGAATCCCATTCACCAGGGAACAAGTAATGCAAAGCTCTATTCCGGTGTTCATGACTAGAGATCACATCTTCATCCAAGGCCCAAGCTTGCTCATAATGAATAGCATGGTCAATATTGGGAAGATTGAAAAAACTGTTGATGACCACCGGAGTAAAAGGGACGGGTACACCACGAATAGGAACGGACATTACCGGCCCTGCGGATCCAACCTCGGATAGAGCCGAGTAAAACTCACATACAATGGTGGTATTGTAGTGACCAGTGGGCCTGGTGATCAAATCTTCCCATCTAGACAAGGAAATACGAAGACCGGATCCTCCATTTTTCTTGCGACGGTTCAGACCCGTCTCAATCAACAAGGGGCAGAGATTGAAATACACCCAGAAGTTTGCCAGTACTTCATCAGAGGCCGTGTTAAAAAATGGTGACGGAACGTTGGAAGGAGGCATAATGCGAAGAATAGAAATAAAGAAAAAGCTACAGGAGTTTGTTCGCAAAGAAGGCTCAAATTTTCAAGTGTGAGTGAATAGGGTGCCAAAACCCTCATTTTATACAAGAAGCTAATAGGACCTACGGTCTAGATCAAGCAAATCGAACGGGTGACACACAACCCTTTTCAAATTCAAAATTTTAAAAAAATGGATAGAGATAAAGCACCCACTTTAATGCTCCATCAGTTATTGCCCCGACAAGCAAGGCTACGGTTATCAAGACAACAGTCACAAAGAAGCATGTCATTACAAGGCTCTTGCGCTTCCGAAACTGACACGCCAGGGAAAGTCAACGAAATAATTCAAATTATTTCGACCAAGACCCGCAAAGAGTAATAACGGGGCCGCAGGTTGTGGTTTTTAATTCATGAGTTAAGTTTTTACACTCTCAGAGGCCTCAACGAATTAAGCCCTCTCAAACTCACTGAGGATAAAGGGGCCGAGTCTCCGGGAAGATTTAAAAGACGAGCATACAGATGTTTAAATTATTTTCAATAACCCTATACGCTGCGGGCCCAAGGCTTATTAAAAACAAGGGGGCCGTATGCCCGTGTATGGTAACACGAACTCGAAAGGCGTCATATATCCAGCAAAATAAAGAAAGTTCAATCTATGAAAAGCGAGCACAATGAAGGAGAAGAAGAAAGCATACAGTCAGTTAAAGGCCATACAACGGCCACTACATTATCCAAGGTTATAAAGTTATTACTGAACAACAACTTTAAAAGGTAAATGTTTTAAACATTACAACTCGAATGAAATCAAAAGAAGGATAGAAGCTGTCACTACTGGGTACGCTCTCATTCGGGCACCACAGAGTCATCGTGAACGTTGTCTCTCTGGAGGGACGAGTGCAACATGAATCAACCGGGCTTGAGGCTGAGGGACTCGGAGCACTCATCATGGTCGCGATAAGGGGTCCGTTAACCATTTCCCTCAGGTTATCAGAGATCACCAGGGGTGGACTCCATGGCGCTTCACCCCGACAGGCCAAATTTATAGCAATGGCAGCGAGCTCCTCCCTGGTAAATGGGATCTCTACGTGAAAAGGCGGTAGTCGGGTATCATACTGATCGGTTAGAGACCAGTGCTTGAAGGTGTCCAAGGAGGGAGCATCGCTCCCAAGAGCCCATTGAACACAATGAGCCAAGTGATAAAAGCCCTCGTCATAGCCGACCAGCACTACAGTGCCGAGAGCACCAGAATACTCTTCAGATGCTTTGAAAGCCGCAACTGCTTCAGTTCGGTCTGCCGCTCTAGCCGCTTCAAATTTAGCCTACAGGTCAGACTCAACTTTCTTTGCCCATTCCTCAAGAGCCTGCTTCTCCGTGACCTACGCCTCGCTTGCACGGACAGCTCTATCCTTCAGCTCATTAATGGTTTTATTATACTCGAGAGCATCCTTCTCTACCATGCATATGATATCGACATGATCAGTCTCAGCAACTTTGATATCCTCCCAACGTTTTCTCTTGAGCTCCTCTAGCTGACTCTGGACGTGCCGAGCTCCAGGGTAACCTGGTTCACCTAATCCACCAGCTGACCATCCTTTTTCCCAGCTTCATCCCACTCACGCTCTAGATCAGCATCCATGCGATCACGCTGAGCGACCACAATGTTCACCTACAAACAAAAGAATAAGGGGGAGTCAAACACAGCTAGGATAAATATGCATGAAGAGAAACAAAAAAAAACTTACAAAGGCGGTGAGCATTCCCATCATGCCTGCTAGGTTTTCCCGACATTGCAGGAACCCGGTCTTAGGGCCTAATCTGTCCTCCATCACAGACCGAGCTCCATTTCCCTTACCAATCCCTACGACAACTTCAACAGGTCCATCCAATCTTAAGTTCTTGAGTTGGGGAACCCACGCAATAGCATTAGCCAGGATTACGGCCTCCTCCTTAGTCTGGGGTTTTCGGAAACCAGGAATCAACCATGGGGGCCGGTTATCAGCTGGCTGATTGGAAAGGCCAGCCGTATGACGCTCCATAACCGAGTGAATGTCTGATTGGGTGTTTCTCTTGTGCAAGTTCTCTCTAACCACAGCGGCAGACATATGGCCCTGACCACCATCGGTCCTCAGTTTCTTCGGTTGTGCTGCTCTTTCCGCATCCTCAACCTCGGCTAGCTAAATCTCCGGCGTCGCCTTTGCCGACCCGGCTGCGGTCTAAGATCTCATCCGTTTCAGAGCAACAAGTTGGAGAGGCTCGTTAATGACCAAGGTACCAGATTTGCCCTTAGTTTGGGGAGCAGCAGCAGCCTTATTAGGCACATTCACTGTGGGCAGATGATGCTCGCCGGTACCAGACAAAATCTGCGCTCTCTTACCTTCTCCAGCTTGTGCTCGCTCAAGCATCTACTGACGA